>OX421282.1:2480442-3704413 GCA_949125355.1 Agriopis leucophaearia
CATCGTCGAATAATCTTTTGTACTTGGGCCTTGCCCTGTGGGATCCAGTAATGTTTTCGGATGGTACCTAGAGTGTGATTTGCCCCCACATGATAATTTTCTTCATGTACTTTCTTAATCAAATTGTTTGTGAAATCACAACTTTTTTCATATCAAATGACCATTCTGTATTCTCCAACCTTCCTCTACATCTTAATAATCCATCTTCATCGATGAACAATTTTAAGTTTCTACTTAAAGATGTCTCCTTCTTCCTTGTCTCTTCCGGGAAAAAATCTTCTTGTAACTTTTTAATTTCTTCGAAATATTTTTTTGTATTTTCCTTATGTTCTTGTATTTGATCTTTTTCAGATGGCAAGTCTTCCCTTGAAGTACTTGGAGTTTGCTTCATCAATTCATCTGTCTTGGACAGACCCACCTTAGCCAAAAAAGAAAGTTCCTTCGGTCTATTTGTCGGCCACATTTTAGATTTCTGCAGTAGGAAATCTGGTCCTTGAAGCCAATACGATCTTTCAACTACGGTTTTGTTAGGACGTGTAGCTACGTCTGCAGGGTTCAATTCTGAACAGATAAACCTTAAAGTTACGTTTTTATTTTGTTTCATTTCTTCGATCCTTCTCGCAACAAATGGTGTTAATAGTTTATTTGAGTTGTACCAGTCAATTACTATTTGACTATCAGTCCAAAGAAATTGTTGATGTATGTTCATCTGAAGAGACTCTTCTACATACTTTAGTAAGCGAAATCCAATAAGTGCTCCCAGTAGTTCCAAACGCGGTATTTTTAAGTTTTCTTGATCCTTTATTGGCACCAATCTTGATTTTCCTATAACAAATGCTTTTCCATTTTCATTTACTATATACACTACTGCGGCATAACTTTTCAAAGATGCATCTGTAAAGCAGTGCAGAGAAAATTTGTTTAAATCTGTTTTTGTTTGTATGTAACATCTTGGTAGTGTTACTTGTATATTGTTAAGGTCTTCATGTATAATTTTCCATTCTTCACACCTTTGTTCTGATAATTTATCATCCCATTTAACCTTTAATTTCCATAAATCCTGAATAAATAGTTTCGGTAATAACAATTCTGGAACTGCAAATCCACAAGGATCGTAGATCGAAGCTACTATTTTCAGAATTTCCCTCTTTGTTACCTTATTAGCAACCATACTTTTCAGTCTTAATTGTATTGTATCCTTTTTAGTGTTCCAGTCCAATCCAAGTGTTTTTACAATTTCATCTTTGCATTTGTCTGGAATATGATGCCTAAATTCTGCTGCATTGGAGTTCCATTCCCTTAAATTCATAGAAATCTTTTGAAATTCTCTTTTTAAATTATCGTGAAGTTCTAGTGCTTGCTTTAAATTTGAGGTGCCCGTTACCAAATTATCTACATAAATATCTCCTGCCACCCTCTGTACATCTGGGTCTGTAGATTTCTTAAGGTGGTGTTTGATTGTCGCATTCAAGAGAAATGGACTTGATATTATGCCAAACGGTACACGACAAAAGCGTAGATGCAATATGTTATCTTCCGTCGCAGGTTTGGAAATATCCTTGAGCCATAGGAATCTTGTAACGTCCCTGCTATTCCTTTGAAGGCTTAATTGGAGAAAGGCCTTCTCAACATCAGCTAGAATTGCTATTTTATGAGTTCTGAACCTTAACAGTAGTCCAATTAAATTTTCCAACAGTAAAGGTCCCGCTAGTAAGCATTCGTTAAGGCTCTTCTGATCTTTAAATTTTCCTGACCCATCATAAACAATTCGGGTAGATTTCCCTGGTATCTTTATCCCATGATGGGCTAAGTAGTGTGTTGGGAATTCACAGGTAGTGATTTCATTATAAGGTATGACTTCTACAATACCCTTTTGGAGTTGATCCACAATGGTATCATTGTAAGACGTTAAGGAATCTCTATCCATGCGACGAAGTAAATTGACTAGCCTTCCTTGTGCTAGTCCTTTGTTGGTCGGTATGTTGGGCGGATACTCTTTCCACGGCCAACATACTGAGTACCTTTGGTCTACATATTCAGTTGTTTCATTAAAGTTTTTGAGGGCTTCCTCTTCTTTAGTGGTGTTAGGAGAGTCCGTAATCCCAATAGATTCCAAGTCCCATAGAGCCTTGACCCTTCCGTCGTCCAAAGGCAAGTCTGGCTTTGTTAATTTGGAATCCATTGTGGACTGGAAATATGTCACTACTGACAAGTCACTTTCGGATTTCCACTCAGTCTTGCCGGTCAAAATCCATCCAAAGTCAGAGTTGACCAAAAACAAGTTGCTCTGAATTTGGCGTTTTTCCGTGGACATTAGTGTGAAATAATAGTCATTGCCTATGAGTATATCAATCCGGTCATCTAAAGATCCGTCGTCAGCTAAAGTAACTTCATTTTTCCAGGGTGTCAATTCATCTAGCGGGTATGGAACACCCTGAGAAATGGTCGGAACTACGTTAGCATAGAGTGTTCGGTGCTGGTTGGTTCGACTCTCAATGAATAGTTTCACTAAGGGGCTCTCGTATTCTTGTGGTTTGTCAGATCCAAATGTAAAGACGGAAAGATGATTTTCTTCTTGCACAGGCAAGTTCAAATGGCTTGCTATTCGTTTAGCCACATAGGATCTTTGACTTCCGGAGTCCATCAAAACTCTGCAGCTCAGTTTCTTCGAGTTATCCTGATTTGTTACTTGAACAACTGCAGTTTGGAGAATGGTAAGAGAAGGTTTGTACGAATCATTTGTATGCATAACTCTAGTATCTGTCCCTGTTGAGTTCATGTTTATGAGTCTTGTGCACAACGCCCTGTTGTGTTTTCCGTAGGTATGGCAATATGGACATTTTCCTTTTCTATTACACATGGCCAAACTATGTCCGATTTGGAAACAGCTATAACAACGATTTTTCAACCTTAATTTTCTTTCATGAAGCGTTGCTACCTTTTTACATTGGTCATTATAATGCGGGCCATCGCAAAAAATACAAGATTGCTTCCTTTTCTTGTTGTTCTGTTCTTTATTAGAGTTATGTCCTTTATTAAAATGCCCATTTTGTTTGTTGTGCTGTCTAACAAATGGATGGGTTTGCCGTTCATCAAATTTTCTTTTATAGTATCCATTATTATATCCACTGTTGATTCCGCCATTATTTCCTTTGTTGACATTCCGGTTTGGTGATGGTGTAATATGTTGCCTCTTGTTAAATCCTTTACCTTTTGGAATAAATTGGCTAAATTTTGATTGATGCGGGGGATTGCGAAAAGTTTCTTGCTTTAAATGTAGAGTTTCCACAGTATAATGGTCATTTTTTAATTGATGGTTGTCTGTGATCCGGCTGGCATCTTCTCTAGCTGATATTATAATTTCCAATTGCTTTCTCATATCTTCAATAGAGTCAGTTTTCAATGCTACCTTCATTTCATATATCACATCCTCCGGAAACTTTTCTATTATCATGAAACGCAGATTATTGTGAGTAATATCTTCACCCAGCGAATTCAATACTCTTAGGCGTCTTTCTATTTCATTTAAAGCTCTTCGACAATCCGTGGCAGTTTTATTGGCGGCCTTGACTGCATACAGGGCCGCATAATGTGCATCGATTATCTGGTTCTCTTTCCCAAAACGTTCCTTTAAGGTGGCTACAGCAATGGAATAATTTTTATTTGTCATTTCTAATCCTTCAATGGCTCCCTTTGCTTTTCCTTTCAGGGATGATTTGAGGTATAATAATTTGTCCACTTCTGATAAATTTCTACTATCAATGTTGGATGAGAAATGATCCCAAAATGATTGCCATTGCAAAACGTCTCCCGAATACTCTGGCAGCTGTAATTTGGGAAGATGCTTTGAAGAAGTTGTCGCATTATGATTAGTAGACGGTTTGTCTTTCATTGTTTTAATTTTACAAGCCAATTCAGAGAAAACCTCCTCTGCTTTCAATTGGCTTGTACTAAAATTTGATATATCTTCAGCCGAAGGTTGTGTGCTAATTTGAAAGTAATTTGTTAATTCAGTGGTGAACCGCGTGTTGAACGCTTCGAATTTTTTATTAAGGATCTCCGCTTCCTGTATATTTTGTTCCGACAATGTATCAAGAAGCTCTGAGGCTTGTTTTGTAAAGGTCTCTATGCCCGTCACTATGTCTTGCAACCGTGAGATTAAAACCTGTTCCATCTTGTAGGGTTATTCCCGTTGGCCTTGGTATATCCTGGAATGTTAATATTAGTGGTCTCAATCTTTAGGCAAGTATAACATAAGTATCAAAACTGTTGTTACCATTTTAATTTAAGCACATAGAGAAAGAATAAAATAAAAAAGAGAAGATATTTCTTTTTAAAATAATAATTAAATTATTATTATTTTTTATATTAATTAAAAATGGTTAAAAGTTCGCAATACATTTGGTATAGAAGCAGTAGAAAATTATATTCATTTTTGCCCGGTTAAACCTCTTCGTAACCCTGTATGAACTACACTTCCTTGTAACCCTGTATAGTGAAACAACCTTTTTTTAGGTATATTTTATTTTTTGCCAAAATGTTAAAAGTCAATAGATGTTTATAGAATTGTCATACAATTCCTAGAATACAATAAGTGTTTTAGGTATTTTCATAGTGACAGCGAAAATTCAAAAGAAATTTTACTGAATTGTAATCTCAACATACTTTTTAAGGCTGTTGCATTAGTTCCATTACAATAAGAAATATTGAGTCTAATTTGTATTAACTTACTTATTATGGAAAAATTAATATACTCATATCATTTAAGTGCATTGCATTCTGAATTCTGGAAATTATTATTTGTGTAGGTTTTACCGATGTAACTATCTTTCAAAATGTAGATAGTTAACTAAGACTTCAAATAAACAGCTCGACAGAAAATATTAGAAGTTAATAAGGGCGCCACTATCGCAAATAGCTCCAAATATTACCAACCTTGTATGCAAGGAAGATTATTCGATGAACTTCCTTCACTGACGTGTGTTCCTCAGTATTGACAGAAAGAAAAAATAACAAGCTTTCGTTTCTATACCTTTTCGTCCAAGAAGGAACCAATAAGTTATAACATCATGTAGGTAGGTACCTAGAGTACCTACCGATACCGAAGTTTCAGTGAGGGAATTTCACTTGATAAAACACAATAGTATAAGTGAAATACGTAATTACACACTAATCATAGAACATACCGGCGTTGTAGACAACCTTACGTGGTTTTCGTGCTGTAAAGACTAATTTTTACAAAAACGTACTCCTGACAAGTAATACAAAAATTTACTACAGAAACACAGTAGCCATTTTGTTCAACAAAGTTCTATGCGTAGAATGTGTTAAATACTTCACAATATACTGTTATTCTGTCGAAGAAAACACGAAATCTTCTCTATCTATAGTAATCTATAGTACACATATCCGATGAAATTACATTAAAACTTTCAAATGTATTCGACTAAGTCTAAATGAAAAGACGCTGCCGGCACTTGCCGGCGTCTATTCTTGGACGTAAATTTGGTTCTTAGACGGAAAATCACTTACCTCTAATATCCTCCGGCACCGTAACTGGTTAATTGATGTACACTCACTTGTTTCCACTATTTAACTCGTAAAATACAGTAATTATAAGATATTTTATTCACTCCGTGTTTGAAGGAAACCATTTCTCAAATAATGTTGCCAGCACATGGAATAAACTAGTGCCATAGTCCACTCGATTTTTTTTTGTCGATTGTTGAAAACATAAATAGATTACGAGTAATGGTTATGTATATGAATGATTAATCAAATTTGCGATTAATGGTGTTAAGGTGATAATAATTTAAGGCAATAATTTTTCTTTATTGTAGCTTTTGATCAAGCAAATCTTTAACAAAAGGTGTAATTATTTTCCCAGTTTACCCATTTTCCATCAAAATGGCTTTATTTGGCAACATTAAGCCTGCTATTGCTAGTTCGATGAAAATCATAATTGATACTTAAAATAAGTGAAATTTTCGCATTATTGAAGCTGACTAAGAATTTCAATTGATTCTATTTAAAATAATAGTTTTACTTTTAAATGATGCAATTACAACCCACAACACATTGTCTGAAAAAATGTTTTCATTAGTTCACTGACGCTTCCACTGCTGCACTCACTGCAGCGCTGGCGGCAGATATATTTGTCGACCTAAATTTACGGTTTTTGTTTCATAGTAATAACCAACCTTTTTTCTCCTTTTACAACGATTTGGTTGCAAAAACAACCAAACACGAAAACAAATCCTGTTTTAATAATTATACATTTTCTTCTTTAAAATACCATTTTCCCCTCTAGCTGAGGGTCGTACAATAATTTATTATATTAATACGGTATTTTCAATAACGGCGCCATATTTTTTTTCTAATAAATGCACAACAGACTATACAGAAACAGAGCTAAACTCTTTCATTTCAGGCAAAGGTACTAAAGCCAGACACACACCCAATAAGGTTATTTAAAAACATATAGCTACTACATTTTTATTTAAATCTTTCAGTAGTATAGAAATAAGGATTTCTTGACATGAAATTCTCTGGATTCTATCAAATCCCAGCATCTCCACCATGTCGCGATTCCTTCACATAGCGCATCGACCACACACCATTGTGTCTCCTCCAGACATGACAAGTATGAATTAGTGTGGCATGAAGCACCATGACGAAAGAGCCGCGATCTGAACGGATATGTAGTGTGTAAACAAAAGAAAATAAAGTGTATTGGTTGGGTGTGTATCTTGCTCACCTTTGTGCCTGGAGCAATGTCTTCGTTGAAAGTCATCCTACCCTCGTACACGCCTTTAATTGACCACATCTGCTTCGCATTGAGAATGAGGGACTGGAACTGCTGTGCAACCTGTAAAAGTTGATACCGGTGACACCACTGCAAGTGGTGCCACCGGCAATGGGACTCACTCAAGGTCCGCACCGAGCAGTGGTCCCAAGTACTAAGACTAGACTCCACGAGACATGGCTGTGAACTGTCAAGTCAGGTAAGGTAAGGCAGTACAGGAAGGATCAAGGTTTAGGTTAGTCACAACAGTGCAAGTAACATCTAACATATGAGCTTAGGGCTAAAGTCACAATATTCAAACTTAGGGCTATAGGTACCGCTTATCATATAACGTTCGAGCAACCGCTCATCACCTTAGGGCTAAATAGGTACAGTATATCACAATATTCAAACTTAGGGCTATAGGTACCGCTTATCATATAACGTTCGAGCAACCGCTCATCACCTTAGGGCTAAATAGGTACAGTATATCACAATATTCAAACTTAGGGCTATAGGTACCGCTTATCATATAACATTAGAGCAACCGCTCAGATCTCAGAGCCACGGGCTATAGGTACCGCATATAATATAACATTAGAGCAACCGCTCAGATCTCAGAGCCACGGGCTATAGGTACCGCATATAATATAACATTAGAGCAACCGCTCAGATCTCAGAGCCACGGGCTATAGGTACCGCATATAATATAACATTAGAGCAACCGCTCAGATCTCAGAGCCACGGGCTATAGGTACCGCATATAATATAACATTAGAGCAACCGCTCAGATCTCAGAGCCACGGGCTATAGGTACCGCATATAATATAACATTAGAGCAACCGCTCAGATCTCAGAGCCACGGGCTATAGGCACCGCATATAATATAACATTATACTAGCTTATCTTAGGTTCAAGGTGCAGCACAGATCTAATAAATACATGTATCTCAAGTCAGTCATTAACAGGGTCAAGAATTAACGGTCATCAATCTAAGTCTGAGGGTATCGGTATCAGTCATCTCGTCACACAAGTTATTGCAATTAATAAATAGAGCCAATAGAACTTAGTCTAGGTACTTAACATTCATCAGCCGGTCCAGGACTCCCCGGAGCACCAACACTTTCACTTTATAAATTCACACTGACTCTAGTGACGACCTCTCTCTAGTGATCAAGGTATGACGGTTGAATTCAAAATGACTTACTTGGGTGCGCACACTAGCGAGCTTTCCACTCCCTCAGTGTGGCCATATTAAAATTGTCTATGGTATCGCGACACGTCGCGACACCGGCACCGAAATATATTGTGGCGGAAGAAGATTCAGAAAATGCAGGCAGCGTCGTCATTATTAGCGAAAAATGGCTGACTCCAAAGAAATTTTAGGCAAATTGGCCTACGTGCAAACTCTCCAATCAGTTTAATAAACTGTTACAAAAACACCAAGAACCCAAAGACGACTGGCAACTAATAAACATCAAAAGAAAATTCTTCGAAACTGGTAAGTTAAACCAGCGTCGGTGTTATCGGAATCACCATCACTGAGTTAAACTGTGCTTAGGTACCTATATATTTTGTTTAAAACTTGATACCTGCAGTCACTAACTACTTGACGCCATGGCCGTGGAGGTTGTAGGCATTTGGTAGCAAAGAGTATGTCACTCTCATTACCATACTCTTCACTCCCACTCCTGACATATCTTTTTTGTATTGAAGATATCATAATCCAAGGAAACACTACCTACCTTGAAGATTGTAATCTATCTAGATACCTATACATATATATCTAAATATATAACAAAAACGTATGGATAGTGCCATTTGGACTCCAAAACTGCTGGAATGATTTCGTTTTTTTTTTTTTAGCCCAGCGGGTAAACTTGTTATTTGTTTGATAGCCTTGCGAAGACGGGGTGGGTTGCTCCTTCTAATATTATAAACGCGAAATTTTGTTGGTGTGTGTGTTTGCAAGTGTACATGTATGTTTGTTACTCCTTCACGCTGAAACGGCTGAATGGATTTGGAGTACTTTTGGTATAGAGGTAAATAAAAACTGCGGGTGAAGCTAGTATTCTATAACATAATATATCATTTCAGACGATTTAATTATAGCACGTAAAAAAGCTAAACAAGCCGAACTGCACAGTGATTTCACTGATGCTGATGAAGACATTGTAGTTCCGGAAAAAAGAAAACGCAAGCCTAGATTTCAATCGGACACATCAGACGAAGAAACAGAAACATTTAATGCTACAAATATATTTAAAAGAAAAGGTATGTTTAACCTGGCTAGCCAGTTGTAATATACCACAAGTGATAAATATTTTAAGTTTCACCTACTGGACACAAGTATGTGTCTAGTGTGTTCTATTGTACATATTCTATTTTGAAAACAATATTTTCTGTCACCGAGTACCTGTTCATAGGGTCATATCAAGCTTTTTAGAAGATAGTTTTTACTTTTCAAAGGATCCCTTTAAAATATTTTAATCATCACTTCTAAGCATGTTTATAAAGCAGCTTTACCAATTTGTGGCATGCTCGTACTGAGCATCAGGGAGATGCATCTATAGTTTTTATCATGAAAACATTGAGTAGGCATCTATCTATTATTGTGTAGTGTGTACCCCAGTTTGGTTCACAAGTATAGTTATAATGGAATATAGGTGTCCTATACAATATTGCATGACGTGTAGTAAGGTAACTATATCTACATTCTTTTACTTAAGGTACCGTGACTCCAATGAAAACTCAAGATTTTGACAGTCAGCTGATAACCCCAGATCAGGAAGTTTTTGAGAGTTTGCCAGGTAGGTAATATCAATATGCATATATATAGAATCTGAAAACCTGAATAACCAGGCTTGATCCTCGGTTTGAAACATTTTATTCTTATTGGTTTATCCTATACGATGTGTGATTTCATATTTTTTCAGATACAACACCAAGCTCACAAAGAAAACTAGACAAAGAACTAGATACACCGTGGTGTCCCAGACAAACCCTTCAAGTGGAAACATTACCAGTGCCTGTGACCCCGGCTGGTTTCACATCTGGTAACAAAAACGACTCATTTATTGTATTTATTCTTCCATTGAAAATTAAATGATGAAATGCGCGAGTGAGATAGCGGACTACGACATTGCCTCGCCTTAACGCAATGCACGTCAGGTTCTGTCACCGACGCACTTTGTAGTGGCAAGACTAGTGCAGAGTCCGCCTGGGGACGTACCACACCTTTGCTAGTCATTCAAGCGCCGAGCAGCTAGTAGTGTGGAAGCATTATGGTGTTCCGGTTTAAAGGGCAATGTTACCAGAGTAATAATTACTGGGCATGAAGAGATGTGACATCTGATATCTCAGTTCGGCGCAGGATTTTGTTTGCAAGGTCTCAATTCTGTCACTGCTAAACTGGACAGGCGTGATGTTTACCACCAGGCGAACGTCTCGCTCGTCTCGTCACTACATAGCATTTAAAAAACCGCTAAATCCTATATGGCTTGTGGCTGCACGGCGTCGGCGACTGAACCTAACGAGCAAGGCGTTTTGAGGTCACAAAGTGTGAGTTGTGAGTTTTAAAGTCTAACGTTACTGAACTGATAAAATAAACCATCAAACAGACTCATTTAATACATTATCGTATTCTGTTTGATATAGCCACATCAGCTTATGCTGCTTGCATACTATTAAATAATAAATAAATACTAATTATACTGATTATACCTGAAGTAATATTTTGTTACAGGATACCAATCCAAAACTTTGCAACTTTTGACAACCATAGTTGAGCAGAATAACCAAATCTTACATTGGATCAGAGGAGAAAACGACTTAGAGGCCTTAAACTCTAAAAAGTCACCAATTGAACTTCCTGTTCAGCTACCATTAAATGAATTAGAAGAACTATCAGTTATTGAAAAATATTTGACGTGTGACAACAACTTTGCAGACTTTGTAAGTTAAGTATTTACTTGAATTTCTTGTTATTGTGAAAAGTAATAAGACGAACAAGGCATTCCCATGATGGTAAGAGATGACCCGTACCCCTACCCTTATGCCTACATGACTATTGCAGTGCTACCCAACCCAACAGAGCTTGAGTAATAAAGTCTTTCATTACTAGTAGATAATTAAAATAGGCATGTAATATTAAATATTTCAGGTTTTCTAAATACGACTTTTCTAAATAGCCAGGCCGGGTTCAAAATATTAATTATATCTTTTTTTTTTCAGTGCAATTATTTAATTGCTTTCTGCGGAAATTCTACCACAACATCAATAAACATATTACTAAAATACTGCATGACAAATGAGTTGGCCTCTAAATTTAATTTTAGAGGCAAAAAAAACAAACGAGCCTTTGAAGAACTATATTTAAAAACAGCAATAATACGTAAGTACATTTTAAGCTCATTATATCCACAATAGGTAGGTACATGTATGAATGTTATTTATTAATTACATTGCATCAGTTGAGTAGTAGTGAGTATTTACCATAGCAGTTTAGAGTTTAACAGGTAAATGGAGTAGAAGACTATGACAAATTAATTATGCAGATTTTTTAATAACAATATCCTGTATTGTATGGTGGATATACTAAATTGTAGTTTTTTTGGAGTCTGAAGTACAACAAGGAAACCTTATAACCTCTTCGGTTTAAAAAAAATATCTTTCCTACAAAAATAATTTATCAGGTGTACTCAGGCAAACCCTGTTCAATACAAAAGTTGCTACTTTCGTAAAAAAAGTCAACAGTCAAACAACAGTCTGTCACTTCATAATAATATGGGCTGACTAACTTGAAACTTGAGTGATTGTAGCATCTGATGGTGACACACCAAGGGCTTATCTCACATGAACTCTACTGGATATCTTTCACCAGTCATTTCGATCGTTCTTTTATTTTCTGCCAGATACATGGTAACAACATTTTATTTTGTTTCAGGTGCAGTTAAAAAACAGTTTAAACTGGTGATAGAAAAGGATCTCGAAAATGACATTAAGGTTTTGCTTAAACATGCTCCACAAAGAGCAAAAGCTCGACTGGCCAAAAATGTCACATTAACCAATTAAACAATGTCACATAAGCGTATTTTAGGTAAACGACAGATGTACAGGAAAGTGGCCATTAACTGGCCAGGTTTCAGCTGAAAAGCAAGCGTCATAGGCAACAACCGGAACTCCTATCTTATAAGGCTTGTAGTCCTCTCTTGGCTTAAGTTCCTGTACAGTGCACGAACCGATGGAACATAGTTGACGCAGATATTCTTTAACATCGTCAATGCCAGACTCCATATTCCACAAATGCATGTACTTTCTCGGTTCTACCGCTTTGAGTGTTGTTTTCGCAGGACCTGCAATGCCACACAATTATGGGGGTCTTTGGTTCCCTCTTTTCCGGAATTCCGTCCATTGCTCAGTGTCTGATTGGCTTAAGCTTGCAGGAAGTAATGCTGGTTCTATTGTTGTTGTAATGGAAGCACTTTCCAAGCAGTTTTGGGAGGGGCTTGGAGAAAGCTCAGGAACTGTTGCCGATTGTTGAGTCCTGTTGGTAGTCCGTTTCTGCTTCTGCTTCCGTATTTTGGGCATCTTTGGGGACTTCACAGGATTGCTTACTGTCACAATCACTATCTGTATCAGTACCGCTACTATCAGAGTCTCTTTAATAGTTACATCATATTGTGGTCTTTTTGTGACATGTTCAACTTGACACTAAAAACTTTCATTGCTGTCATTGAGTATCGAGAAACTGAGGTTATGCTGACTGTCAGCTATAGAATTTGTGTCAAAAGAATGTATCGACTTGTTGTCTTCTTTATGTGTATTCTGGTAAGTATATTCTTGATCTTGTGGTATGATGGCTTCTTCAATGGCTGGAAGCACGTTTTTTTTTTTGCAATCTTCGTTCTGTGGTCGACTATGATTTGAAACTATGTTCAAGATTCTTTGTGCTCTGCTATACATTCTGTAAATAATGAAAAAGTTATACTTACAAACCTCGTTTCGCTCAGTCAACGACGACGCCTTAAGATGTCTTTAGACTGTTTCATTAATATTGATGCTAGAGATGGGTCAAATCGAGTTAGAGCTTGTTACAACTCGGGTTAACTCGAACAAACATCTTTTCAGTTCAAATGGATTCTCAAACCGGGTAGACTAGTAGATTTCTTCATCCAGTCAACTCGAGTTGGCTTATTCGATTTAACTAGAATACACATCTTTTCAATTCAAATGGATTCTCAAGCCGAGCAGACTAGTAAATTTCTTCGTAAAGTCAACTCGAGTTACTTAAATTTATACTCGAGTTAACTTGGTTTGGCTTAAACTCTAGTTTGCCAATATCTGATGCTCGTAACTCGTAATAATATTTTTGTATATTTTTTTTGCATTGAAAACTATCACTATTCGTGTACTGTCAAAATAGCATCACAATAATTAGCTTTTATTTAAAAAAATACCAGTTTGTTCGTGTAAACCGTATAAGCGAAACAGACGTATTTCGTAAAGTTGTCGCGAATGCGAAGCTAGATAGATACACACATAGTATGGACATGTAGGTATCAGAAGGTTTACATATCAACAAAGCTGTGACAGTGACAGCCGACATTTAGTTGTTTGTATCTGTGGAGAACAAGGCTGACGTCACACCCGGTGGAGGCGAGAGGAATCGCGAGCGCTTCGTTCAGCACGGTGGCCTGTAGCCGGCCGGACGGTCACTTTGAAACCGGTGGCGGTAAGAGGAACAAGTGTTGTGTGTTGTGTAGAACAAGGTGATATAAGGCTCAGGTAATATCAGGCTCAGGTGAGTGAGCTATAGGTAAGAGGAACAAGTGTTGTGTAAGAACAAGGTGATATCAGGCTCAGGTGAGTGAGCTATTATAGGTAAGAGAAACAAGGGTTGTGTAAGAACAAGGTGATATCAGGCTCAGGTGAGTGAGCTATAGCACGTATATTCTTGTTATTTCCGTGTATAACATTTGACTGTATGATTCCAGCCTTGTCTAGTAACAGTCCGACTTGTCCGTTATTATGGGTACCGAGTAGATAGTACCTACAATTTAGTTAGTGATCAGATTATCTCATTAATGTCAGTGATCAGATCAACTTAGTATTTGCGAGGCATGGGGTGGCTATAGGGGAGGTTTGGAGGCCACTGGGGGGCAACCCCCTAACTATTAGTATCAGAAATCCTTGGAAGCCGAGGGCTCCAGGTACCAGGCTGTTCAGCTGTACATCAATATCAGAAATCCTTAGAAGCCCAGGACTCCAGGTACCAGAGTCGGTTCAACAGTGAACCGGTATCAGAATCAGAAATCACCAGAGGCGGAAAGCTCCAGGTGTATCAAACAGATATCAGTGTAAACGAATGAACCGTCGCGGTGCTTATGGTGCAGTTTAACCTTATACAACCAAGTTTTTGTTTTGTGTAATATAGTACATCCTCAGCTACGTAACTATCAGCTCACATGACGATTTGTCATCATACATGGGTACATGTACTTCGCGGAGTACCTATTGAGGTGCTTCGCGACATGGTGGAGTATGCTGGGATCAATCGGATTTGGATCCCAATTTAACCGTTTAGAAATTATTTATGTGCTATGATGTTTTTTCGATTTTAAAACAATCAGCTACATGTGAAGGTAATTCGAAATTTTCTCAGTAAGAAACCAGATCTTTTCAGCAATTTTTCCATTATCATTGACATATGCGGGTAACTCGAGATATTTATGGCTCACAAGAGAAATAATAAAAGCACGGATGAGTTCTCCAATATGGCGGCGGAGTCGATAGAAGTTTTTAGTAGATATTAAAATTTTATTTTTAATCCTAATTTATTTTACTCATCATTGAGTATTTTGAATGGCTTTTTATGATCGAGACTTCTACGGGACTCAAGCTAAATGATAGTTACAATATTCTGACAAATTTTGATATATTTTGTTTGACTACGGGGTTTAAGAATTTAACATACATTTTACAAATTTTATCAGAAAATATTGAAGCCATCTTTAAATATTTTAAATCAGTAACAGTAAACATGAGTTTCTCAGATCAAATACTAGGTGGCGTATTTCAGTAAAATGACGGTACAACCTATATAAAAAGTGTTAAAACAAAAATGTGCCAGTCTTTGAATCACAGATATAGTAGGTATAGCTACTACGAGCCCAGACTTGTAGTTACAATTATTTTCAATGGAAAAAAAAACTGTCAAATACCTGAGGAGTGAGGGGTGAGGGGTTACTAAATGCTAATTGGCCCATTCAACGTCAGTTCAAAATGTAAACAATGCAGTGATGGCGTACCTACGGTATTGGTCGGAAATGACGTGAGGTTCACTGGAACCATTGGGCGTGTTTTTGTTGGGAATCAGTGTTTTTTTTATATCAGTAGTAATGTCAACTGATGAAGTGTCTGAACATATTCGCCCTGCATCAAATGTCTAGTTATAGAAAGTGTTTGATTTCATAGAATCTTGACTTGTATCGTAAAATATTTCTGCCATTCTTGCATATTTAAAATCAGTAACGGTGATTATGGATTATTCAGTTATCATACTACAAGAAGTCGTCCATATTTCAGCGAAGAAGTTATATCGGAAAATATTTCAACCATCCTTGAATATTTTTAGTAGCTATATAGCATTGATTAATGGCTACTCAGGTCTAAAGCCCAACCACGGCACCAATATTTCTGTGATTTTGAACAGTAGCTTTATTAGCGACATTTGTATAATTTAAATCCGAAAATATTTTGGCCATCACTATATATTTTGAATTTATGTCAGTGGTAAATGATTTCACCACAGAAAAGAGAAGTGTATAGAACGGATATGAGAACGAAACTCTGTCGCCAGGTATCGTGACAGATATAAGATTGAACATTCTTATTTATGTCAACGCGTCACAGTTGCTAACACAGTTGCTATGGGTTTATATGGGTACAAGTGGCTAGAACAAATTTCTTACAAAAATGCCTTAACAGCCGTTCTAGTTTAAATAAATTTTAATTTTTTCTTCATTCATAAATAAACTCATTTGTGAGTCTGTACAAGCCTACATATACTTACTCAGCCCAGTGTGCCTTAACAAATTTAATTGAAAATAGCGAACTACAATTATTTCGAATTGATCGGATCTAAATTAAAAAATGCCAATCAACGATTCGTACCGGAGATTCGGAACTATTGCAATTCATCAAATTTATCCGATAATTCCGACATCGAAGAAGTGGAAATATACACATCAACGCAGATTCAAGCCGTAGATTTGTTGTCAGAAATTGAAGTAACCATGAGGCAAAATGATCAGAACAGGGGTACAATTTCAGGGAACAGAAAAGAACCTAACATTTCCGGTAAACTACCCTAAATGGGATTAGCAAAATTTGATGGAGATGTTCTCAAATGATTTTGGGACCAGTTTTATTCAAATGTACACAACAGAAAGATCAGCGATGAAGACAAAATGCTATATATTCTAGTCAGTTCTTGAAGGAGAGGCATGACAGGCAATCGAAGGATTATATACGACCAACAAAAACTACACCATTGCGATTTGCGGTCAAAACTTTGTTTGAAGGATAGGTACGGCAAACCATGTTCATCATGTAGGATTGTAAAGGGAAGTTCTCAATAAAATTGAGAGACACTTGAGAGTATTGAGCTGTTTGGAAGAGGATGTAAATCATAACCATCTCAGAATTAAGATTATGGAAAAGTTTCCCGAGGATTTAATTTACGTAAGAAGTTGACTAAAGAAGACAATCCAGACGGACAGTAGAATAGCAGAATATAGACAGTATTAGGAAGTGTTTAGAACAGATCATATAGGTCAACGAGGGAAACATCCAATAGACTAAAACCCAAGCAACAGAAAATATTTGATAACAAGTTAAATGAGTCAAATCAGCTGTAAAGCAAGATGATGTGAAAGGATTGTGGGACCAGATATATCTTTATTAGCTTGTCTATGAATCTGCGTGAGTGGAGCTACCACTCAAAGGCATTTATTTCACGGTTACCCAACGAACTCGCAACAAGTAAATAATGGACCTGCCAAAGTACTAGATTTATTATGTGGGACGTAATTACTGACTGACTTCAGCAAAAAACTAATTTTGCGAACAACAGTTTCAATGAAGTTCAGACAAAACGAAACGTGTTAACAGTCGTAGCTTCAGTTTACGACCCCTGTAGTTTTGCAGTGCCTATCTCATTACCAGCAAAGATATTCTTGCAAAAATAGTGGAAGGTCATGATAATATCAATTATTATTGGGATGTTAAATTAGATGACAACTTTCATGAGATTGAGAAAATTAAGCTTAGCCGCCGGCATTACCCTAGGCTAAGCCGGCACCCACAAAGGCAATGTACGGACAGAACAGTAACAGAAGGGCCAGCATGGCCGACGTAAACCGCCTCAACCGGCGGGGGACAGGGAGAGGGAAATAATGTTCTCACTCTTTCTCTCCCGTTGGCCAGACGGTGGTTCGTGGTTCGATGAGTCTGTTGCGGCTATTAGATGTGAACTGCATTGCTTCAAAGACGCCTTTATTGAGGCATAATCGGTTTCTATTTATTTGCGTAGTGGTTCTTTACAGACTAATAATACTGTCAGTTGTGTTATTAGCAAGTCTTGATTAGTACTGTTAGGAACAAACGAGTTTGCAGAGTCCAATATTAGAATTACTGGGAGAGCTGATTGGTGCATACGTATGAATTATGTAATGAAATTCTTGCACCTGAATATTAAAGCACGCTGTTAATGGACGAATAGTCAGATCGTTCTGTGCTGGCAGAAAACGAAGAATCGCAAAGAATAAACGAGATCAAACAGAACAAAGTTGATACTTTGAGATGCATCAGTTTTTGGAAGAGGAGGGTCTCTCAACAATCGATGTAGATTGATACAGCTGGTGGTGATGCACTTTCCATAATGTAGAAGGCTCAGGCAGAGTAATTTACAAAATAAATTGAGGGCTAGAGCACAGATTTTTCAGAATTTATTAATTTATGCAAGGGTCAAGATGGAGTTATAAGGTTCAGAAGTAGATTCAGATACTCAGACTTGACATCCGATCAGAACAATCCGATAACCAAGATATAGCGAATAAATTTACAGACATATCAGATGACATCGAAAGAATCATCAACTTCAGTGTATACGTCGGCTTTAGTGAGGCCGAAATACTGAGTTTCACGTAGCAAGGTAAAAGTCCAAAGAGTTATCAGGAAAAGAACTTTAGATAAACACCTTATAAATCATAATCAGTTGTGTAGGTTCATATAAGAATAGGAAGATAGGCAAACTCACAGAACTCATAAAAGGGCACAGATGAGCAAATACAAGTGGCCAAGATTAGATTTCCATCAGGTAATACGCTCACCCATCCAATAGGCCTTCTGTACCCTCATGAGATGGAAGAGAGCACCGCACCGTCAGCAACAGCAACTACGAAACCAGTGCAAGACACCTTATTGAGACACCATGAAGTTAGATCTGAAGGAGTCTTCAATCTGTAAATGTCCATAGGTACCAAGCAACTACTCCTCAAGTAAATCCGAACAGAACAGACGCCAGACGACCAAGTTGAGCATCAGCAATCAAAGCCAGAGAATGACTCAAGGATTGATTAGATTATATCAAGGATAGTAAAGTCAAATTTAGTCAACAGATTAATATTACCCTCATATAATTAATAATTCATAAAACTTGTAATCAGTCCAATTTCCTTTTCCATTTACATGGGCGGGAATGTTGCGAATGCGAAGCTAGATAGATACACACATAGTATGGACATGTAGGTATCAGAAGGTTTACATATCAACAAAGCTGTGACAGTCACAGCCGACATTTAGTTGTGTGTATCTGTGGAGAACAAGGCTGACATCACACCCGGTGGAGGCGAGAGGAATCGCGAGCGCTTCGTTCAGCACGGTGGCCTGTAGCCGGCCGGACGGTCACTTTGAAACCGGTGGCGGTAAGAGGAACAAGTGTTGTGTGTTGTGTAAGAACAAGGTGATATAAGGCTCAGGTAATATCAGGCTCAGGTGAGTGAGCTATAGATAAGAGGAACAAGTGTTGTGTAAGAACAAGGTGATATCAGGCTCAGGTGAGTGAGCTATAGGTAAGAGGAACAAGTGTTGTGTAAGAACAAGGTGATATCAGGCTCAGGTGAGTGAGCTATAGGTAAGAGGAACAAGTGTTGTGTAAGAACAAGGTGATATCAGGCTCAGGTGAGTGAGCTATAGCACGTATACTCTTGTTATTTCCGTGTGTAACATTTGACTGTATGTCTATATATATATATTCCAGCCTTGTCTAGTAACAGTCCGACCTGTTCCGTTATTGTGGGTACCGAGTAGATAGTACCTACAGTTTAGTTAGTGATCAGATTATTTCAGTAATATCAGTGATCAGATCAGCTCAGTATTTGCGAGGCATGGGGTGGCTATGGGGGGGGGGGGGGGGGTTCGGAGGCCACTGGGGGGCAACCCCCTAACTATCAGTATCAGAAATCCTTGGAAGCCGAGGGCTCCAGGTACCAGGCTGTTCAGCTGTACATCAATATCAGAAATCCTTGGAAGCCCAGGGCTCCAGGTACCAGAGTCGGTTCAGCAGTGAATCGGTATCAGAATCAGAAATCACCAGAGGCGGAAAGCTCCAGATGTATCAAACAGATATCAGTGTAAACGAATGAACCGTCGCGGTGCTTATGGTGCAGTTTAACCTTACACAACCAAGTTTTTGTTTTGTGTAATATAGTACATCCTCAGCTACGTAACTATCAGCTCACATGACGATTTGTCATCATACATGGGTACATGTACTTCGCGGAGTACCTATTGAGGTGCTTCGCGACAAAAGTAGCACTTACGACTTACACAACTCGCACGTTGTTCACGAAAATATTATATTAAAAACAGACGCATTACAAATAAGATACCTTAGCACAACAATTACAATAACATAGGTGTTCATTTTATATACAAAGTGGACACATTGAAAATAAAACCTTTTTGCACAAAGTTCTAAATTACTTAAGAGTTCATTTTATGTTCAAAGTGGATGCATTTCAAAAAATGGCAGCTTTGCATTATAAATGGTAGTGTACTCACGTTTTCCATATAAGCAATACGGTCGCATTCCAAAATATGGCACTATGTCGTATTATTTTTTAGCCTGAAAGTGATTTTTTTTCGTAATGTGGCCCGGCCCTATAATAATAAAGTAACTAAAATAATAACTATAATAAACGTGCGCTCGCGCCTACAACCGAGACGCAACGCAACTGACAAAATGGCGGCTTTGCTAGGAAGTTTACTGTCAACGTGCTTAAACGCAAGATGGGCGCTTGTATATTTTAGTTACTTGTAGTCCAATAACTGTGTGTGTCTTTTTCTCATATCAAAGAATTACTACTTTCAACCGAAAAAAAAAAAAAAAAAAACGAATTTCCAGATTTTTTATTTGTGACCCCTTCGCATTTAACTAACGACTTAGTGCCACACATTTGACATATCATATTAAATGTGGAGTTCAGTCCTTTCCTATTTTCACTTATTATTTGAACATCTTCTAGACTGCAATTAAATACTCTAGGTCCACGACTATTCTGCCTCTAACCTCAGAGGGCATTTTATCTGCATTTTTAACTTCTTCGTCGTTGATAGTCTACAAACAGTACATATCGTGGGTGATTTGTACAAAGGGCGAATCCACCAAATCAATACCTTTCTGGATAGCTGTTTTTACTTTCAATTGTAAATATCTTCTACTGAAGTATATTTTTGAAATAAATTAATTTTAATATTTTTAAATACAGTAGCATACAAATACTATTTTAGGATATTATTACTCCTATTATTAAAACAATTTATTTTGCGGAATCGAAAACATCTATTTTTCACCTCTTGACAGATCTCTTATGAAAACAAAAAAACAACTCTATTGAAATAAAATAATAAAGGCGACCGCGAAGGTCGCACTGGTGAAAAAGAGTTCCGCCACACCACCCCCCCACGGAGAAAGGAAGAATAAGCTGAAAAATTTATAAATACATAAGATAATCACATATCTAAAATATTTCTAAACTTCACCCTCCTCCCGGACCGGGTGATGACAGGAGCTGGTGTAGGTGCAGGGACCAACGCAGGCGTGAAACTGCTAGCTGGAGTTGGCGCAGGCGGCACAATTGGTTCACAATTGCCAAACGCCGAATCCAAATGGGCAGGCTTAACGCGATCTATGCTAACTGTACGTTCCCTTCCATTAATATCGAGAGTGATCGTTTTGTCTCTTCGCCCGATGATACGATGAGGACCGGAATAAGGCGGCTGCAACGGCCTTCGCACTGAATCATCGCGTAGCATGGCATGCGACGCCTTAACTAAATCTTTAAATATGAAAGTCGATGGCTGGGCGTGGCGTGTAGCAAGGACAGGACGGAGAGCTTCCATATATTTGCGCAGCTCACGGACGAAATCTACAACGTCACTTGGGCTCTGCGATGTTATTGGAGGTATGACGAGTTCTCCAGGCAAGCGAAGAGTCTCTCCATAAACGAGCTCTGCAGAAGATGCCTTCAAATCTTCTTTGAGCGCCGTTCGCATCCCTAATAAAACTAACGGCAAAGCTCTTACCCATGTGTCATTATGACACATCAAAGATGCTTTAAGCTGCCGATGCATGCGTTCCACCATACCATTTGCGCAAGGATGGTAACTAGTCGTGCGCACCCGTTTGGTACCACATACATCCATTAGACGGCGAAACAATACAGATTCAAACTGCCGGCCCTGGTCGGTTGTCAAAATGTTTGGTACCCCAAAACGGGAAACCCAACCAGTTACGAATGTATCTGCTACCTCTTCTGCTGTGATTGATGACATAGGCCACACTTCAGGCCACCGTGTGTATCTATCAATCGCAGTCAGGCAATAATTGTACCCTTTCGAGTGAGGAAGTGGTCCAATAATGTCTAAATGCACCGACCTAAATCTGTTTGACGGTAATTTAAACTCTCCAAGTGGCGAATTAATATGTCGAGTTACTTTACTGAGTTGACAGCGTAAACAAGTTCGAGCCCATTCACGGCAATTTGCGTTTACTTGAGGCCATACATAACGCTCAGTTACCAAGCGAGTGGTTGCCCGCGCGCCAGGGTGACTGTGGTTGTGACACCTGTCGAATGCAGCTCGACGGAATGCTGGTGTCAGGTATGGACGTGGTCGCTCAGTTGAAGTATCACAAATTACTGTGATATTTGTGCCAGGGATGAGGATGGGTTCGAGCTTCAAAGACGAATTCCCACGCATACTAGCTAGCTCCTCATCCGATTCTTGCGATAACGCGAGTGCAGCAAAATCCTCTTCAAGAGAAATAGACTCAACGCGCGACATGGCATCAGCTACGATGTTATCAACCCCTTTAATATACACTACATCAGTAGTAAACTGGCTGATGAAAGACAGCTGGTTTAATTGGATAGGCGGCAATTTCTCACGTCGTTGTACAAAAGCGTATATTAGCGGCTTATGGTCAGTGTAGATAGTGACGTGTTGTACCTCCAACAGGTGCCTGAAGTGTTGAACACTCTCGTACACCGCAAGGAGTTCCCGATAGTACGCCGGCCACTGAGCCTGTTTAGCAGTCAGCTTTTTACTAAAATAGGCTAGTGGCTGCCAATCATCATTATCGACGCGCTGTTGTAGGCAAGAACCAACGTGCGTTCCTGAAGCGTCAGTAAACAACCCAACCTCAGCACTGTTATTTGGGTGTGCTAAAATTGTAGCGGACGTCAAGCTTTTCTTGCATTCTTCAAAGCACTTTTCTAGCTCAGGAGTCCACACAAAAGGTTTATTGCCTTTGCCTTGAATAGCAGTGATTGCTTCAATTAACGGCGCTTGGTACTTAGCCGTACTTGGCAAAAACCGGCGGTAGTAATTGACCATGCCTATGAATCTGCGCATACCCTGAACTGTCTTTGGGGGCGGGTAATCCACCAGAGAACGAATTCTGTCCTCAGGAGGACGCGTGCCCGCAGCATTGACTCGATGCCCAAGGAAAGATACTTCTGCGGCACCAAATACGGACTTGGCTGTATTAATCACAACGCCATAGTCGTGCAATCGCTGGAACAAGATTTCCAGATGCTGCGCATGCGCTATTTGGTCTTTTGAGTAAACCAAAATGTCATCAACATAGACATAGCAAAAATCTAAGCCACGGACTACTTCATCGATAAATCTCTGAAAAGTCTGCCCAGCATTACGCAAACCAAAAGTCATATACAGAAATTCATATAATCCAAATGGAGTAGTTATCGCTGTCTTGCACACGTCGCCTGGATTCACCGGTATCTGTTGATAGGCCTTGACCAAGTCTATAGTACTAAAAACGGTACAGCCAGACAAGTTGTGCGCATAATCACCTATGTATCGGACAGGGTAGCGATCAGGAATCGTTCGGGCGTTTAATGCACGATAATCACCGCAAGGACGCCACGTTGAGTCCTTTTTAGGTGCGAGATGCAGAGGCGATGACCAAGAGCTATCAGATGGTCGGCAAGTACCAGCTCGGACCATATCTTCGAACTCTTTCTTTGCAATGCCCAGTTTTAATGGTGCCAACCGACGCGGTCTAGATGTCACAGGGGGACCGTCGGTAGTGTTTATATAATGTACGGTGCTGTGTTTAATAATTCTAGGTGCACCAGGTGGTCGCGTTATACTTGGGTATTTCTCCAAGATCGCTGTGAATGGCGAGTCAGGAAGAGATACTACCTTCACACTTTGCTGTTCCGCGGTATAAAGGTCCGCGGACGAAATAAGCCCAGTTTTACTATCGCACAGCTTACCTTTTGAGCAATCGGGTAAAAGCTGGTAATGCGACAAAAAATCTACGCCAATAATACCACTTTCCACATCCGCCACGACAAAGTTCCAGGTGAAATCCCGTCGTAGCCCTAAATTTAAGTTCAACTGTACCAGTCCATATGTGATAATCTTACTGCCATTAGCTGCAACTAAACTATATGATAATGGCTGAAGCGTACGTCCTTTTATAAAGCTACGAGGAACGCAACAAATATCCGAACCAGTGTCCACCAAAAATTTCCGGTTGGATCTCCGGTCGGTCACGAAAAGGCGGCGACTAGCTGGCGAGCAACTGGATGTCGCCTTTAACAGTTGCTGTTTTGGTTTCCCTGATCACTAGGCGGGGAACCGGACCACTTACATGGAGGCACACATTTACGTGCTTTTGTCGCAAAACGGTCATGATAAAAGCACAAATCATAGTTACGTGAACGTGATCGGCTGCGACTACGATTACGGTTACGATTGAAGTCACGACTACGCGTACCAACATGCGAGCTGCAACCAGCAGAGGAAAGTGACGCTACTAAACGGGTCAATTCATCAACTTTTTTAGTCAGCTCCTGTACAAGATCAGTATTCGAGTTAGGCGAAACCGTACATACCTCCAATGAAGTTGATTGAGCGTTAATTTCAGCCAAATTGTCCGCTAGTTCGCTTAGCTCAGCCAACGATTCTAATCGTTGAGCAGCCAAGACAGTTTGAAGATATCGTGGCAACCTGCTCATCCAAATTGTCTTCAGAATATCCTCCGGAAATGCTGCACCGGCTAACGATCTCAGATGACGCAGAAAAAACGACGGCTTTTGATCGCCGATCTGCTCCTTCTCTAGAAGACGGCGTATTTTCTGCTCCCGAGAATCTGAGAACCTAGATATTATTGCGTTGCGCAATTTCGTGTAGGGTTGCTCCCTCGGAGGTTGGATTATGAAATCCTCTACTTCGCGAGTACAATTGGTATCGAGGTGCGCAACTGCGTAATTAAACTTCGTGATTTCTTGGCTAATATTATTGATGGAAAATTGCGCCTCTAAACTCGCAAACCATAGGGCCGGGCGATCTCTACAAAATGGAGGGGTACGTATAGATACTCTGTTAATCATTACCTTCTCCGTACCGCCTGTGCCAGATCTGCTGTCACTGCTTGACATTTCACGTCCACCCGTACCCGCGGAAGCTGGTTTGAAGTCTTCCTGCTCACTGTCACTCATGACGTGTGCTGTCATGAAAAACCATGCTAAGAGAAAAACAAAATTCAAAAACAAAAACTGAAAACAAAAGAAACGTGGGAGTGTGGTGTGCGCGAATGCCCTACAAAAAACATTGGTACAAAAATATCTTAAAAATATGTACAAAAATTCACCAAAATAAAATAAAATTAAATACACACACAGAAAAAAACACACAACAATATAAATCACACTGTCTTTTTAGTCCACACTGGTTCTTCCAAAAGATACTTCGACTTTAGTCTTGACGCGCTCCATGCGATTGTTGCCAGCAGTCAGCAGCACAGCTCTCGTAGTCGAATTCACCACTTCTTTTTCTACGTTTTCGTATTCTCGTCGACGAACAATCAGACGACCGTGGTCGCTTCACCAAAGAAAGTACTCGTACCTATTTGCGTACCTTTGCTCTTCTTGTGTTCGAATCGTCTTAATTTATGTTGTGTTCGTATCGGGGTCACCAATTTAGGATATTATTACTCCTATTATTAAAACAATTTATTTTGCGGAATCGAAAACATCTATTTTTCACCTCTTGACAGATCTCTTATGAAAACAAAAAAACAACTCTATTGAAATAAAATAATAAAGGCGACCGCGAAGGTCGCACTGGTGAAAAAGAGTTCCGCCACACTATGGTAAGTTAGTTTTAATATTATATTCTCGGAAATGTTTGAAAACAGGCAAAATAAGGGATGTACGCTCGTAAACAACATAATCTATCAATATTTCTACATTCGCCCTATTTTTTGTTAATGCGCTAGGTGTCGGGAACGTCCCTGCACACCCAGTTTTATCCAAATTTGTTTAGCTGTTATAAAATATTTCGTTTGTAAAATACGTATTCTAAAACTTGAATAAATTAAATGTATAATTAATTAATTATGATACCTATACGCATTACGGAGGATGGATCAGGAGTTGGTAAGTTCGTTTGCCAAGTGAAGTTCGTAACATAATTGTCAATGTGAACAGCTTCATTCGAAGCGATTTATTGTTAACATGTCGTAGTTGCGCTCCAACAGCCTCCACATTGCACGGATTTTGAGAGGTTTTTTTATATATTTTTTTACCTGTGGCAACACTACCAACTGTCATGTCTGTCATCCTATCCCCTCTATAGTCCCTTCTTAAACGGTCCATTGCCTATTTCAAATCATTTTGTTAAGAGTTATTTTATTTACTTTTTATTTTATAGGGTTGGGTATTGAAATATAATTTTAGACTAAACTCTAGGGAGGGTATTACTAAATCGCTTCGAATGAAGCTGTTCACATAATTGTCATCGAACTTCTCTTGGTAAGTTAGTTTGATTTTCAATTATGTGAACAGCTTCATTCTTTGCGATTTATTGTTAACATGTTGTAGATGTTTAGAGTTATAGATAAAAAGCGGAATGAAAAAAATACTTGAATAGTTATAATCAGTATTTTATTAATGTATAGTTCAACACATCACAACGTTTATCTTAGCATAATCAAAATTTAATCATTTATGTTCGTCACACTACAATTTGGTGACAACACTGTTGTGGCAAAATCGTTTGTATCGCTAATAATTTGTCTATTATAGAACTTGGCAAAAACTGACGAAGAATCAGTCCATCCTGCAGTTTTACGAATGAGGTCAATATTGACTCCAAGTCTGTTGGCTGTGGATGTTGCTGCATGTCGGGTACTATGGGCACTATAAACGGAAGTATCTACCCCACTTTTAAGCAGAATACCCTTTATCCATTTACCCAGTGTGTGTGATGATACTTTTGAGTGTAGTTTTTTATAACTAATAAACAAGGAATCTGTTTCGGAGTGTTTTTGTTTTTTATAAATATAAGCTTCCAAACATCTCGCCGGGCATATTTCAGAGCGAATATCAAAATAAGGCAACCTCAAGACTGGTTGATTAGAATTTGATCTAGATGTTTTTATCAATTGTGATATCAGAATTATTATATCTTTATGTGATTGTATTTTTATGTCCTTAGTCTGTATTAGTGATCCAAAAGTCTGAATGCGGTGTGCGGTGACCAAAGCTAATAGAGTCAGTCTTTTTCGAAAGAGTTTCCAGATTAAGTTCAAAATTAGGCCATTGTTGTGCTCAAAAGTCTAGAACTATGCTTGAATCCCATGTAAAGCTATATTTTGGATTGGTTGGTCTTAACTTGAAAACTCCTTTCATAAAGCGTTTTACTCTATAAACGTCCAAATCGACTAGTAGCAAAGACAAAGCAGATTTATAGGCGTTTATTGTACCGTATTTGGCACCCTTATTAAACTGTTACCTTATTATACCGTTGGAACTGAAGCTAAGAGCTCTGCCTCACTAGGCCGCCATGGCGACGTCGCCGGCTACGTATCCAAGCAGTTAATATTGAAATGTATGTTACTTAACTCACTTGGCGACGGTTTGGCAACGTCGCCAATTTGGAAGCGTTGCCACAAGCGACAGCTCCCTACGTGGCTTCTGGCTACTCTGGCGGCCTGGCGACGTTGCCACTATAATGTACACGTGTAAACTGCACACTCAGTCGCTGGGCAGCCGCCATTTTGGACGCTCGCTCAAATATTTATTTGTATTTGATATTGAAAAAAAATGAGTTTCGATACTGAAAGATTCATTATAGAAATTCAAAACCGTCTTTGTTTGTGGGATAGTTCATCAAATGATTATGCCGATCGTAACTTAACCCATTATAGACTAGCGGTACCGAACTGAACCACTTTTTCATGAGTTTGAATTTGGCGCCATACTTTAACATATGGCAAGATAAATGCGCTGTTATTGGTGCCTTCGGAGCTTGGGGGTGTGGCCTATATATTTTTGAATCAAAACGAAACGTTATTGTTTCCAGTTGAGTGTAGTTGATGGCTAAAGTTAGTGTATCGATAATTTCTCGAAAAAATGGACGCGCCCTTTAGGTATGTGGTTATAATTCTTTATTACGATAGTAAAATACAAAATCATTACATAATATATATTCTTTATAAGTGCTTTGATGTAATAATTATGTATTATTAATTCATTAGAAAATATACCAAAAAATATTGTGTGTCAAAGATGCTGGTACCGTTTGGAACCACTAGCCGTTTACCATGTTTTTTAATTTTTTCTTCGATTATATATATTTTTGAAATTACCACGTCGCTGTATTTTTGGAAAATGAATGTGCATGTATAACTTATGTATTAAAATAGCAGTATTGTACAATATTTACATATTTTTTTTCAGCTGTAGTTTACACGAAGCATTAGCAATTTTGGAGGACAATGTGGATCTCGATCCTCTGAAAATATTTGTGGAACCTCCTGATCCCGCTGTTCATTCAGATGAAGATTCAGGAGACGAAGATGATGGTGCAATGATAAACAATCTGAGTGGCCGGCCGGCTCAGCGCTCCTTGTCAGGTCACATTAGCGGAAGGCTCACGTTATGCGAATCGTGAGGTTTCCGCACCCAGTCTATTTTCACCTGAAAGTGTGTCTCATAGGGATATTTCTGAAGGTGTTCGTGCTTCAAGAGGACGAGATCGTGTTAGCTCACGTAACCGTGGACGTGGACCTGGACGCGGTAATTCTAGCCGTTCCAGATGTGATATACACTCAAGTTCTTCTGAGGATGATTCAGATAGTCTGCATACTGACGAAACTTAAAGAAAAAAAAAAAAAAAAGTCTGCACGTACATAGGTAAAAGAAGATGTTTCTGAGCAGCTGCTACCTGTTTTTCCCGAGGGAGATTACTCTAGGTACAGAGAAAAGTCTCCTCTAGAAATGTTTGAGATATTTTGGGGGGAAGAAGTCTACCATTTGTTAGTTGACCAGTCGACGAAATATGCTGCTTTTCTAAATTGCCCGAATCCAAAAATAACACACGAGGAAATGAAAGCGTTCATAGCGATCCTCATTATTTCTGGCTATAATACCGAGCCGTCAAAAAACCATTACTGGGACCAAGGCTCTGATATGAGAAATTATATGATTTACAACTCTATGAGAAGAGACCGCTTCAAGACTATAATGCGCTTTTTGCACTGTGCGGATAATACACATAATACAATGCCAATACAGAGCCCATTTTGCGTAAGGAAAGTGTGGAGCCACCACGAACCCATTTTAAGTCACAGTAACTTGCGCAGTCGGCAAAAAATATATGTTCTGAATTTAAATTGCAATAATTTACTAGGTATTCGGGCTTGCCGTGAACTAAAACTGATTGTACGTAACGATAAGAAGGTATGTGAAATCTCGGAATTTAAAATTGAGGAATCTGTGTTCGAAGGTATAGGGTGTTTGCCGAATATTTATAAAATTGAAATGGATAAAACTGTGCGTCCTGTAGTAAATTCATCAAGAAAAGTTCCGATGAAAATTAGGCCTCGCTTGAAACTGGAATTGAATAAGTTGGAACGGTTGGGCATCGTTGTAAAAGAAGACTCGCCGACCGATTGGGTCTCTAATATTGAGGTAGTCTAGCGACCTGGTAAACTTCGAATTTGTTTAGATCCGTATCACATAAACAAAGCCGTACGCCGATGCCATTTTCAGCTACCTACACTAGAAGAGATAACGAGTAACTTATCAGGGGCAAAAGTATTTTCGAAACTAGACGCCAAAAATGGGTTTTGGATGCTTAGACTGGACGAGGAAAGTTCTAAGCTCTGTGCATTTTCTACTCCTTATGGAAGATTTCGGTGGCTTCGAATGCCATTTTGCTGGCTTAATTTTCAAACTTCGTATCTCCATTCGGTAAAATTTTACAGGAGGAAGAAAAAACTATTTTATTAATTAACTAACAATAAAAACATAGACAAACAGCTTTTTTTAAATTTAAATAATATTAATGCTTGTGTTTCATATAATTATGATTTATTATCTGATAACATGATAAAAGGAATGGACTTACGTGTAAATATTTAACTTGTATGTTGGACTTATGAAGTTTTACTGGAGATACAAGGTTTGGTATCTCTACCTATGTGATAAACCGTTTTATTTTGGATGGATATACGTATTATGCATTACTAAAAAAACAGGTTTTTATTTTAAAAAATCCGTTTATTGCTTATCTACATAAAATGAGTATAAACGCAGTTATTAAGGCTGTACGAGTTTTATGGAGTGAAATAAAAACGTGGTTCACATAGAAAATTAACAAAGAGAATTTAAGAATGGGGTAAGTTGTCATAAAAATTGTGGTAATCTTTTTCCATAGTTTGTGTTAACTCTTAAAGGTGTTTATATTTTTCTATCTTTATTGGAATTCTTGCAGAATAGAGTCGTGGTATATTGTCAAATGGATGGACGTCTTGATGTATGCACCCTCGTTGGGAGACTTCTGTATGTTTCGGAAAATCGCAACTTGTATAAAATAGTTCCGTCTGTATTATATTTTAAAGCCCTCAAGTCAGTTACAGCAGGATCACCTACTCTCTTGCCAGGTCTTATAGATTTATAAAATTTCAGTGTGTGTACAATATCTTTAAAGAAATCATGATACAGATAGGTAACATCGTATGGACATTTTTTGCAAGCAATTTTAGCAATGTACGCATAATCAGCGGGTACATTAATCTTTTTATTTCTTAGCGCCTTTTCTATCACCGAATGCATGCAATCGCATTCCATTTGAGTATGGCCCTTCTCGAGATATTTCTGAGTTACAGTAATGTTATTCTCCATGCAAAAGTTGAGAATAGCGTTTGAAAGAACAGCATTCCTGTACTGGTAGGTGCAGCCGTCACTATACATAATGATTTCTTGATCCGATGGATTTTCTGTAATGAATTTTGTTAAGGCACTGATAATGATTGTTGAGAATTCATTTGCAGTCAATTTACCCTCTGTCTCATTCCAGATATAGCAGTAACCTTTTTTCTCCTTGATATTGTATAGTGTGAAGTTATGGACAGCTAATTTGGTTTTGTAATAAAGCGAGGATACATTTGATTTTGGACTCAATAAAACTGACTGTAAATCCATGGTCAAAACTAAATGATTGGATTCTTTATCCTTCTTCGTCTCATTTCTAGCCTCGTCTTTCTTTTCAATGTGTTCTTTGTAAGAATCGTAACAAATGTTTTTAGTTTTAAACGCCTCACAAATATCGCACAAATCCTTCTTTGGTCTGTATAAAGACAAGTTCAGCTCATCAAATAGATTATGAAAAGTAGCCACACTTAAGGGTTGTAATTTTTCAATTTTACGATAATCATTTCGATAAGCTGTGTACAGTTGGGCTTTGCTCGTCCATGTTGGTTCTAAATACAATTTTGTGGTATCCTTACGACAATAAGACTCCATTTTTGGTAGTGATTCAAAAAATTGTCTTAATTTGGACGTACATTCGTTTCTTTTATTGTTCTTTGGTCTCTCTGTAGGTTCGTTAGCATCTTGTTCGCTGATAATCCACTTTTGTATTGCCCATTCTCCAATGCTCAACGTATTTAAAATCATCGTCTTGCATACCCGGAATCTCTCTTTTTTGTTGTCACTCAATAGATATAGCTCAACGGAATGCTTGCGTCGTGATGTGGGTCCGTCACTTCTCACACGTTCTTTGCTCTTGCAGACAGAGAAGGACTTAACAAATATATATTTTTCAGTCCAAGTAAGTGACCAAAAGTTCTGCCATAACTTCATTCTGTCGTGACGGTGTCCCTCTTCCCGCATGCAAGGTATTGAGATTAGTCATGGGTGCATTATATAAAGTATCTTTAAATTTTAGACCATCTCTAGTCCGCACATAGTTATGTAGAACACAAGAGGCTTTTATTATGTCTTCGGCAAAATCTATGTTTACATTTATAGGCCTATGAAAGATGCGCCATTTGTTCGCCAAAATACCAAAAGTGCACTCAATATTACGTCGGGCTCTCGATAACCTATAGTTAAAAATCCTTTTTTCATATGGTAAACATTTGCCTGAATATGGGCGCATTAAATTTTCTGCTAAGCCGAAGGCTTCATCTCCAACTATAACATAAGGCATTGGTGTTAGGTCTACATTAGATATTGGTTTAGGTGTTGGTATGTTTAATGATTTTTCTGTCAGGCGTTTATAAAAAACCGAATTTTTAAATATAGCAGAATCACTGCTTTTGCCATAAGCCCCAATATCAACATAAGTAAAGCAATAGTTGGCGTCTTAGCACAAAGTGCTAAGAGCACTATGGAAAAGAAATGTTTATAGTTATGATACAAAGAACCCGAATCAACAGGCTTTATAACTCGGATATGCTTGCCGTCTATAGCACCAATGCAATTTGGAAAATTTGCATATCTCTCAAAGTCTCGTGCTATTGTCTTCCAGATATCTTCAGTCGCTTCGGGCATGACTATGTTTACCAACTTATTCCACAATGATTTACATACTTCGCGGACAATTCCAGTAATCGTCGATTTTCCTAGGCGATAATTGTAGCTTAGTTCTCCAAATGAACAACCCGTACCAAGATATCTGAAACAAGAATATTATTAATAATGTTATTATTTTTAGGTACACAACTCCAAAAAAAATGGAAAAACATACGAGATTGCTACAATAAAGAATACAAAAAAGAAAATCAACTCCTTCTGGTTCAGGTGCTCGTAAAGGAGCCCGATATATGTATTTTTCAAGATTATCTTTCCTGCAGAATAGTGTAAGTAATAAAGACACTACAACTAATATTGAAGAACAGAATGAAAGGCAAAGTGAGGAGACAAGTCAACTAAACGCCAATGCAACCGAAGCCACTGAAATACGTCCCCCTAAACGTAAGAAAACAGAAGTGCCAGAAGAAAAAATAGCTGTTTTAATAGAAAAAGGTATCGAGTCACGAAAACATTTTCAGAATGAACTTCAAGAAAATAGTATTACCAAGCAAGATGACGACAAACTCTTTTGTTTGTCGTTATATAAAGAACTCAAAAAAGTACCAGAAAATAGGCGTTTAGCAACCAAAATTGAATTACTTCAAGTGATACAAAAAGGACAAAGCTTACCACCCCCTGTTCGCTACAATACTCAGCAGATCACACCTACGTATTGGCAAGGAAAACAGTATACAAGCCCGCAAGGATATTTTACTACATCTGGATCATCTCCTCCAGTTCCGGCACCGTCACCGTCACCATCGCAATTTAGTTCTGGCTCTCAGTCCTCTACAGTTATAGAAAATATTTATGCTGATTTTGAAGAACAATAAATAAATCTTACCTTAAAGTTATTACGAGTTTCTCTTCCGCTGACACGCTTGGCCTCAAATGCGTTTCAGAGCATGAAATATCTTGCCTGATCAGTTCAATTAGTTCATCAAAAGATTTTATTGACATTCTCAAATAGTCAAAAAATTTGTTATCATACATTCATAATTTGGGATATAACGTTACGAACTGACCATGTACTAGTCGGTCACGTAATATTGGATGCACCCAATACCGCCTTTTTCTTTTCTTTTTTTTAAGGAGCAACCACAGTAAACACACTTCTTCGTCGACCTCCATTTTGAAACTGACGCTAACCCGCACGAAATCGCATACTAACCGCGCGTGTCTAAATAGCATCACAATTTTGCGGTTTCAAACCGCGCGATGCGTAAACGCACGATTCCCGCATGTCTAAACGCAGGCTTAGTTTACAAGCGCACCTTTTTTCAATTGTTTCTCTGGTTTGGGCTCACTGAATTGCCATTTATTTTCTACTTTCTTTTTTCCCATGTAGGCCTTTCGCTTTTCTCTGTTTTTTTTATTTATTTTGCGTCACATTCCACTCATCTGGCCGACACTTCTTCTGTCTTTTTTTAGGTGGCTCACATTTTCCACTGTTTCGTCAATAGACGTAGATGGTTCAGCAGTTTCTGTAGTGTTTTCATGCGTGATAGGTTGACTAATTGTAGTACCTGATCTCCTATGAACGGATCCATCCGCGAAAATACAAATGTTTTGCAGCGTACCGCTAATAATTTGAAGACCAGGTTTATCATTTTCTTTATGCAAGGAAACATCATCTTGCACTGTTTCCCCAAAAGACGTGGGTAGTTCAATCGTTTCTGTAGTGCTTTCATGCATTATAGGTTGATTACTTGTAGTATCCGATATACTATCAGTAGATCCGTCCTCGAAAATATAAACATTTTTCGGCGAACCATCAATAATTTGAGGACTGGGATCCTTATTTTTGTTTATCAAAGAACCATCATCTTGCACTGTATACGTCTGAATTTCATCATCGGAAATTTCCGTATTAAAATTCACCGTTTGTAATATCCTCAATGTACGAGCTTTTCTCGACATTATCAACGCTTACATAGAAGCTGAAAGAAATAAAAACTTGCAATAAATAGAAGTTATCAGTCTTACGATTCGACAAATCTACGTAACTCCTTGACACCAGAAATATTCAACAGTTGCTTTACAGCGAGAAAACTACGTAACTTCATTAAGAAGTTTATCACAACTTTTCTTTGTTTTTCAACACTGAAGTCAATAAAAAACATAATAAAATTAAACAAAGGACTTACCCAATCGTATATTCTACATCAGTTTTCACAACAACGTACAATAAGTATTAAGGCTTTGTCTAGAACCGACTCATCCTTCTTGCGAACTGGTGGATTTTAGTCTGTAGTAATTGATCGAAGTAATTATTTGCTCCACCTAGTTCTTTTTATGTGATCTGTAGTTGTTCGTTCATTTTGTAGTATCTATAGTTCATTCCATAAGTCTCGATCTGTCATCCAAGTGAATAAAAACAAACAAGTGAATTTCGGCGTTTTAATTAAAATCTTCAAGTGTTGGGCAATGCCATAGCGGAATACGAGAGGTACATAAATAAGCCAATATAATAAGAACGATAAATCATACAAAAGGTCCTACGAGACGGATTATAATATTGGTGGAATTTAACGTGGCAAGTGGGGTGTCATCGACAACACGATAAATGGTGAAGGAGAATGTTGCCGAATATTAAATACAGATGGCGCCACTAGTACACTGAAGATAAATATTGAGTTCGACATTATTTATTCATGGCTATTGGAAAATAAGTGGAAGAGTGCAAGAATACCAGGAGTTGCTATTGTAAAACTGTCAGGGTCTCTGTGGAGGTCGCTTCATTTTGGAATTTAAAATTGAAAGAAAATTTATATCGTCGGTCAAAATGGAGAATGATATAAGAGTATTAGAAGATCTGAAGAACCAGATAGAGAAAGGACGTGTCAACCTTAGGAAGACCCCAAAGGAAAGACTTACGGAGCCTTACCTTATGACGAGAGTTGAGGCTGTGGAGCGATTGATTACGCAGTTTCAACGCAAACATGAACACCTTATAGCAACGTATGGCGGAAAAGATTTAGATGCAAGTGATTACGTCAAAAATGAAACTTTTGACATGTGTTATGAAACATACATAACTTACAAAGGGGAATTGAAGACCAAGTTGGCATCGATGATGCAGACATCAGCAGGCAGCCGGGAGACAAGTGCACCATCGGTAAATTCAGTCGTCAAACTACCAAGAATCACGATACCCACCTTCAGTGGAAATTATTCGGAATTTTTAACGTTTAAAGACTTATTTACTTCGTTGGTCCATAATAACACCGCACTTGACGATGTCCAAAAGTTACATTACCTAAAAACTCAGTTGAAAGGTGAAGCTGAACAGTTAATTAAGAATATCCCCATCGCTAGCTCTAATTATAAAAAATGTTGGGATTTAATAATAAATAGATACGACAACAAGCGTTTTATGTCCAATTGTATTCTAAAACGTTTGTTCGGACTACGTACTATGAATGGGGAATCTGCTCAGGCCTTAAAAGAACTTTTGGACACAACGTCTGATTGCATGCATGAACTTAAGAATTTAGGGATTGAAGTAGATTCTTGGGATATAATTATTATTTATATCGTAAGCCAAAAGTTGGACCCTGAAACGAGGAAGCAGTGGGAGTTACACGTAACCCAATCAGGGGAAGACTTACCTTCTTTAAAGTTGTTCAAAGAGTTCCTAGAATCACGTTTCCGCGCGCTTGAGTTTGTTGAGCCTATAAAAAGTAAAACTAAGTCAAACATTTCTACTAAAGTCTTGCACACATCTTCCAATTCCAGCATTACTTGTCCTCATTGTAATGATAGTCACAAACTGTACTTTTGCAGTAAATTTGCCAAAGAAGACGTATCAAAGCGTCAGGAAATAGTGAAGGCTCTTCAGCTTTGCTATAATTGCTTGGGAAGCAATCACTTTGGCAAATCATGTCGAGTTACAACAAAATGCCGAATTTGCAACGGAAGACACCATACCCTTCTTCATGGAAAACCGAAACCTGAAGCTACTAATACAGTTTCAGCCCATGAAGGAGAGAAAAACCCGGAACAATCATCCTCGGAGATGAAAGAGACCACCAACATTCGAAACCACTTTGCGACAGGGCAAAGCCAGACTTTACTGGCCACAGCTTTGGTTAAGGCTGAGTCCAAAGACGGTTCGAAGCTGATACTGAGAGCTTTGCTAGATCAAGGATCACAAGCAAGTTTCATATCAGAGGCAGCTGTACAGTTGTTACGGCTGAAGAAGACAGCCGCTAAAAGCTGTATATCAGGATTGGGAGATACTCGGAGTGGCTTAACCTCGAAAGCGACGGTTATGGTCAACATACAGTCACTCTATGATCCTAATTTCACGTTACAGGTGAAGACGCACGTGCTCAATACTGTAACGTCACTGTTACCTGAAAGTAAATTCGTTCTGCCTAAGTGGGCGGAACTCGGTCATATTCAGTTGGCTGATCCACAATATAATACGCCCAATAAAATAGACATTTTATTGGGCTCTGAGGTATATTGCGCTATCTTGAAACAGGGCTTGTTACGGAGTCCTGCGGGTTGTACAATTGCTCAAGATACATACCTCGGATGGGTATTGTCGGGTCAGGTGAGTGGCCGCGGAGGCAACAAACAAAGTTGTCATAATGCGATCTTGAATTTGCATGTCAAATTTGAAGAAAACGAGCTCATCAAAAGGTTTTGGGAGCTAGAATCTGAACCTAGTTCAATAACTGAAAAGATGCTCACGCCAGAAGAACAAGCGTGCGAAGAACATTTTAAGGTAACGACCCAGAGAGATAATTCTGGTCGTTACGTAGTGGAGTTACCTTTCCGTCCAGACGTAGATCAAAATTATGGAGACACAAGATCTGTAGCGGTAAAGCGGCTGGTCGGTCTAGAAAAAAGGTTAACAACAAACCCAGATCTGAAAAGGGATTATTCTCAGGTGGTTAATGAATATCTTGCGCTAGACCACATGGAAAAGGTGACCCCGGATCTAAAGCAAAAAGGTGAAAAGGTTTGGCTGCCGCATCATGCTGTGGTCAGAATGGACAAAAGCACAACTAAAACCAGGGTGGTTTTCGATGCCTCGAGTAAAACGGCAAATGGCGTGTCTTTGAATTCCACTTTGAGAGTTGGCCCAACTTTGCAACCGGAGTTACGACATACAATTATGCGTTGGCGCCTCTATCCCGTATGCCTCACAGCAGACATAGTCAAAATGTATAGGATGGTTAGAATTGCTGAGAGGCATAGGGACTATCAGCGGATAGTTTGGAGAGAAGACGCCAACCATGACATTCAGGATTATCGCTTGTTAACAGTTACGTTCGGTACATCTTGTGCGCCGTACTTAGCTGTAAAGGCACTGCAACAAGTTGCACTGGATGAAGGGGATAATTACCCAATAGCTGCTAGTAAAGTTTCTAAGGACTTTTACATGGACGACTTGCTCACTGGATGTGAATCTGAAGAAGAAGCAGTTAAGCTGTATGACGAAATGAATTCTCTTCTTAAAAAGGGTGGATTTCTTTTACAGAAATGGGCCAGTAACAGGATTGGTTTACTAGAAACCGGAAATGACAATACCAGATTGAACCGCGAATTTAAGGAAGACGATGTCACCAAAGTGGTAGGTCTGACTTGGAATCGTCGGACGGACGAATTTGACTATAGCGTCAATTTGTCAAATGCTTCAATACCTGCAACTAAACGCGAAATTATTTCCGAGATCTGTCGGCTGTATGATCCTTTAGGATGGATCGCTCCATGCATAATCCGTGCTAAAATATTCATTCAAAAATTATGGATCACGGGTCTTGACTGGGACGATAGTTTGCCAGAGGATCTTCTGAAAGAATGGGTGATGTATAGAGAAGAACTAGCAAAACTACTCAACTTTCACATCCCTCGATGGGTGCGAAGATCCGAAGCCGACCAACAAGTGACGTTACATGGGTTCGGAGATGCTTCTAATGCAGCCTTTGCTGCCGCGGTATATATTCGTTGCATCTCCGCGGATGGTACTATTAACACCCATTTAGTAACGTCAAAAACCAAAGTTGCCCCGATTAAGCAGGTGTCTATCCCACGACTGGAGTTATGTGGAGCACTGTTAGTTGCAAAGCTGCTTCGTGAAGTAGCCGAGGTCTTGAATGTCCCTAAGCCTCACCTGCATGCATGGACGGATTCGACCGTCGTCTTGGCTTGGCTTAGTGACCATCCAAGTAGGTGGAAGACTTTTGTGGCAAATCGGGCATCAGAAATCCTTAATTTGTTGGATGGATCGCAATTTTCTTACGTCCGATCCGGAGATAAACCGGCAGACTGTGCTTCTCGTGGAATCCCAGCCTCGGAGCTGATAGATAATGATTTATGGAAGTATGGTCCTGCATGGCTGCGTAACGAAGATATTTCTTATGCGAAACCACTGTCAATATGCACCAAAACAGATATGGAAGCGAAAGAGCTAAAGGTACATACCTCAATAGTTGATGGTGATCTAGAAGCTCCGTTATGGACAAAATTCTCTTCTCTTAGAAAACTTCTTAGAGTGGTAGCATATTGTAGACGTTTTCTGCGATTAAGGGATCCAGTTACTGCAAAAACAAAACCATTACCATATCTTACTGCACCTGAAATAAAAGAAGCACTTACCTGTTGTATAAAACAGCATCAGCAGCACTCGTTGCACGAAGACATAGTCAGCATCCTGAAACAGAAAGAAGTTAGTAAGAAGAGTAAGATATCAACCTTGAACCCGTTTATGGATAAACTTGGAATATTACGAGTAGGAGGAAGACTTGAGAATTCTGACTTACCTGACTGCAGCAAGCACCCCATAATTATCTCTGGGGACGCGCATCTCGCTAAACTTCTTGTAGCCGATGCACACGAGAAGACGCTGCACGGAGGACAACAGCTTACCTGCAATTATATTCGAACAAGGTATTGGGTTACTAAATTAAAGAATTTAGTTCGGTCTCATATTCACCAATGCATACCTTGCATTCGAAACGCTGCGAAGACACGAACTCAGTTGATGGGTCAGTTGCCAACATATCGTGCAACCCCAGACAAGCCTTTTGTGCGTTCAGGTGTAGATTATGCGGGACCGATAAACATAAGAGTGTCAAAGGGACGTGGCAATAAGTCTTACAAAGGATTTATCTGCCTTTTTATCTGTATGGTGACCCGTGGGATACACTTGGAAGCCGTATCTTGCCTTACCTCAGAGGGGTTCTTGTCAGCGTTTAAACGATTCGTAGCTCGACGAGGTCGTTGCGTTCAACTGTGGAGCGACAACGAAACAAATTTCGTTGGAGCTGCTAGAGAATTAAAAACCTTATTGAACAGTGAGAATTCTTCATTTCCCAGTGAAGTGGCTACTGCACTAGCCAATAATGGAACAGAGTGGCACTTTATACCGCCTCAAAGTCCGAATTTCGGTGGCTTGTGGGAAGCAGGAATAAAGAGCACTAAACATCACCTAAAGCGCGTTATTGGCGATTCCACCCTCACCTATGAGGAACTTGCTACCGTTTTATCACAAATTGAGGCCTGCCTCAATTCGCGTCCGCTATCTCAGACCAGTACAGATCCTGACGATCCTGTACCTCTGACGCCAGGTCACTTTTTAATAGGTGAACCTTTGTTAATGGCACCTGATCATAATTATGAGCAATTGCAACCAGGTAGCTTACGCCGCTGGCAAGTTACTCAGAGGATGGTACAGCAGTTTTGGAGACGTTGGTCTCAAGAATACTTAACCCATTTCTTCCAGAGGTACAAATGGAAAACTCAATCTCCTGAGGTGAGGATAGGTGATGTTGTGTTGGTACGTGAAGACAACTTACCTCCTACCAAATGGCTTTATGGTTTAGTGGTGGATTTGCATCCCGGAAAGGACAAAATAACGCGAGTTGTGACGTTGCGTTACAAGGGGTCTTTGTTTCAGCGTCCAATTTCTAAGCTTTGCCCTTTACCGGTCCATAGCGATGATTAGAAATAAAAATATAATATATATAATTATATAGCCCTGTTAGAGTAAGTTGTTTAATTGTGTTTATACGTATACTTTGTAAATACGGGTAAAATTACCTTAAAGTAGCATGAACTATGTAGAAATAAGATTTATTGCGTTTATAATTTTTTTGTAGTTAATTTTCAAAGTTTGTATAATTTTCCAAAGAAATTTATTACTATGTGTTTACAGTCCACAGAAGATGTTAAAAAGTAGTCGTTGTATTGAATATAATATTAGAAATGCGTTAGTAGATAATTTACATTAGTAAAGATAATTAGTTTGAGTTTGAATTAAGTGTAATTTCCTGTATGTAAAAGATGTTGAACTTGTGTATTGCATATTCTGTAGATCAAGGACTATTTGTCCTTGGTGGGCGGTATGTCTAGAACCGACTCATCCTTCTTGCGAACTGGTGGATTTTAGTCTGTAGTAATTGATCGAAGTAATTATTTGCTCCACCTAGTTCTTTTTATGTGATCTGTAGTTGTTCGTTCATTTTGTAGTATCTATAGTTCATTCCATAAGTCTCGATCTGTCATCCAAGTGAATAAAAACAAACAAGTGAATTTCGGCGTTTTAATTAAAATCTTCAAGTGTTGGGCAATGCCATAGCGGAATACGAGAGGTACATAAATAAGCCAATATAATAAGAACGATAAATCATACAGGCTTCTCTTTCGCAAAAAATAGTGGTAATATGAGTAGCTTTAGAACCAGTTTTTTTCAATAGCCATAGCTATCACGTGGAAAATAAAAAAACAGTTGAATCTACAAGACATGAGAAGTGATTTGTTTTTTTTAGATTTTTATAATAACTGATAAAACAGAAGAAAAAAAATTGTTAAGTCACCCCTACTTTTTGTCAGTTGTAACCACGCTGTTCCTTCAATTTTTATCAAATGAGTATGATTTTTTTTTCTAATTCTTAACAAAACAAAGGTAAATGATGTGGTTTTGTTACTTTTTGTTTGTTTACTTTAGTTTAGATATAATAAAATAATTATGCGTTTACCAAGCAACTGTGTTTCTAGCTACCCCGCTCTCGCCCCAACAATCAGTGCGGGGCGAATCGTGTTGCTGGACGGTCCTGTGCTGCGTGTCGTGAGCTCAACTTGAAAATATTATCTTTCTAAATATTGGATATTTTGAGTGAATAGTAAGCGGACAGTGTGATTCATAAAACTTTGGACTTATATTTTTGTGTACCTACGCAGACATTTGAATTGTGAGTTACTTATTTTATGTTGGTGTAGTCAGTATTCAATGGACGGTGTTTCACAACAATATTGTAGATCACCTAGCACATTTGTAAATACTATTTTCAGGATTCCTGTGTTTATCTACCTACACAAAACTGGCATAGCGTATTCGAGATGGGAAGTAACCAAAGGCGAAAAAAACGTAATCTCAAGAAAGATTATAAAAGAAAAGGACACAGTATAAGATTACTAAAGTAAGTTTTCTGTCTACTTTTTATATTTTGTTATTTTTCAATGTATGTCCGTAGGTATGTTATTATATTGCATGTATGTATGTTGTATCTATATATGTCCATTTCGTTGTCACTCGCTGTAGCCTAAACGGCTTGATGAATTTTGATAAATGAAGTATATTTTATCATTTTTAGTTTTTGGAGTGACATAGATTACTTAATGTTTCGCTATATAATAAAGATACATTCATTGAAATCAGCCCAGCCATTTTTGAGGGATGCGAGAAAAATAGACAAGACATGTATGTCTGTATGTTTGTTTGTACCTGTAATGTATATGTTTGACATAGAGACATATCTTTTTGTGATTGAAGGCTTGTTCCATACGTGGTGTGACTTGAGGTCTGAGGCGAGGTGATTCATTCATTTCGTATATGATAGCCCACAGGATTTTGTTCCTTGTTCCTTACCAACAGCGTCACTAATACAATGACATCAAATTGATGAATAGTATAAACTAAAAATGAGAGCGAGATAAAACTATACCAACTGCGCATGAACGTGACAAGGATGTAAAAAATAGACGACAAGTGCTCGCGCGCACGGTAAACAATAATCTTATCACTCCCTCATCGAGTAAAGCGGAAAACGGAAGTGGAAATTCCGCCACTGCCGCCACCACCCGCCTCTCACGCTTACTTGAAAGGTCTTACCTCAAATAATGGGTTTCACATAAGTACTTCACGAGAAAAAAATTGGTTCCTCCCTCATCATCGCATAGCCGATTCACCCATTATATTAGCTATGATGATTACTGTAATATATTCTTTACTTTTTACAGATCACTTTGTTCTTCAGATCCAGTTGATGTGACAACCATAGAAACATATACACAAGATGCTGTATGTATTGAAAGCGATGTCAATAAAGTTTATTGTTCAGATTTTATGTTCTCTGTAGTTTATTTATGTCGTTTATTAAAACATAGTAATACTCCTTGTAAAGAATTGTAAGTATTATTTTTTTTCAGAGTGAAATAGATGTGTCAATGAAAAATAAAGACACGTCAACCCAAGATATTTTGTGTGATGACAGCGGTATCAATAACGTTGATTCGTTAGATTGTATAGAGGTGTGTGTTATTTTTTTATTATAAGCCAACACAAGATGTTTTGTGTGGTAAAAGCGGTGTCCATAACGTTGGTTTGTTAGATTGTCTATACAATATACAAGTTAGATTGTTATATAGGTGTGTAAAAACAATACAGACCTGTATAGGTGTATATTGATTTTACACACCTCATTTACAATAATGAAATACCTTTCCACATATAAGTAAGTAATATTCAGGAAACTGTTAATAAATTATTGATATTTTAAACATTTATTTCAGAATAATTATGTGATAAATAAAGAAATATCAGAAGATATTCTCTACGTCTGTAAAATTCTAGCAGAGAAGAAACGTCAAATTTTGAAATAGAAAATGCTAAAGTATCTACTTCAAGCCCAACTTCCTTCGAAGGACGAAGAATTGTGAACATGATAAATGTATATTCAAAACTACAAGACATATCCACACATGGTCCTTTAGGTTGTAATCTCAAATGCGTGGATATTATTTCTGAGAAGATAGACGGGTTTCAGTCTATTTTCACTCTTCAATACAAATTATGTAATGTAAAATTTTACATCTCCAGTGACGAAGGCAGTGAAATGAATATCAACAATTGTGCAGTTTTGGGGACAATTGCCATTGGGTGTGGACATTCACAGCTACAGGAATTGTCTGCTGCTTTAGATTTGCCATTGATGAGTGAGAAAACATATGCAAAATGTCATGAAATAATTTCTGATATGTGGGAAGGTATTTCATTTCAAACAATGAAGGATGCTGCCATAGAAGAGAGTTAGCCATATTGGAAAGCAGATTGGATGAGAATAGAGTACCCATTATTGATGTTATAGTCGACGGTTGTTGGAGCAAACGAACATACAAAAAAAACTATTCTGCATTGTCAGGAGCAGCCGCCATTATAGGTAAACGTACGGGTAAAATTCTTTACCTTGGAGTAAAGAACAAATATTGCTGCATCTGCGCCCAAGCGCAATATAAAAAGGAAACACCACGTCAACACAACTGCTATAAAAATTATTCTGGTCCTTCAACTGGAATGGAATCAAGTATTCTTGTCGAAGGATTTAAATGTTCGATTAAAATGCATGGCCTAATATATGGAAGAATGATTAGTGATGGAGATTCTTCTACTTACTCGAAAATAATTGAATCTCGACCCTACCCAAATGTCACAGTTCAGAAAATTGAATGTAAAAATCACATAATGAGGAACATGTGCAATAAACTAGCGCAACTAAAGACTGACACAAAGTATCCTTCACGGCTAAGGAAGAACATAACAGACCAAAAAATAATATCCTTTCGTGGGGCTATAAAAAAAACAATCGAAAAATATACATCAGATTCTGAATCAGAAAAACAAGCTCACGTTGAGCTTCTATATAATGACATATTGTTAGCCCATAAACATGCTTTTGGTAATCATAGCCAATGCAAGACCTATTTTTGCGAAAAGACAAATGAAGAAGGCGGCAGCGGCAGCGATCATGATTTTATGACAAGTAGTGTTTGGCATAAAATTTGTCAAATTATGTCAACCGTTGCCTCTTACGCACCAAGCCTTGTTCATAATGTTGAAAGTAACAAAGTTGAGAATTCAATAGTAAAATTGCTAAGCTGGTTGGCGGTAAACGCATCAATTACAGTTTGAGAGGTTCATATGCAAGTAGGTGCAAATTCAAATTATTTCAAATTATTTATTGAGAATAAAAACGGACAAATTCCACTAACATTTATCTCACATACTGTTAAACTAAAATAGATTTCCTAGTAAAAATAGGAATAATATTATAAAATTACTAATATAATAAATACAACAAATTGCTGTAAAAATATGTCAACATAAAATTAGTATGTCATACTAATTGTCATTATAGTCATCGGCTTTTTTGCCCCTGTCCCATTGATCAGTTAAATTTTCACAATAAGTCAAAAAAACTTTCGTTAAGCCGCGTATAAATTAAGCGCGGCAAACCATCGAACATTGGTGCGCGCGGCGGCCGCGCTCTATGTAGACGGGACCGCCGCGCGCGGCGACGCGAACATTGCCGCGCTCGAACGTGCCGCGGGGCGATCCGCTCGCTGTCGGTTTTTTAGACCGCATCAAAGGAGCTTCAGTCGTTCGCTCGCGCGCAGTGGGGACGGTTGTAGTTTTGGTGATTTGGCTCGCGCGGCGAATACGTAAAAATGGACAACGAAAAGTGCCGTTTACTAATACAATTGTATAGCGCAAAAGAATTTTTGTGGAACAGCAAATCCTCCCAATACCACAATAAATCGTTGAGGTATGATGCGTGGGTAGAAATCAGTAAGAAAATGGATATACCTATTCCTGACTTGAAAAAAAAAATGACTACGCTTTTGGCGTCCTACAGAAGAGAAAAATCTAGAATAGCTAAAAGTTGTCGTACTGGTTCTGGTAAGTACCTATTTATTTTGCATTTACAACAAAAAATAAAACGCATTATTGTAATTACGTAAATAATTTTTATTTTTATTACAGCGACAAATGAAGTATACGTTTCGAAGTGGTTTGCGTTTGATGATTTTAATTTCATGAGGGATAAAGATCTACCCAATGAAACATTGGACACAATGTCTGAAAATGTGAGTACAAGTTTTAATATCTATTTTGCCAAGATATTGCACCATTGGTAACAAAGTGATGGGCTAGGTGTGAACGTATTTGTTGTGCAAAATTTCCCGCTCTTCTTGGGATATAGTTAAGAGGCAGTAGTGATGTAGGGGCAGTTTCATTTCTCCAAGTTCCAGGTATAATTTGCCCCTCGTTTCCTTCACTATCTATACATCCTTGCGGCGTGTACTGTGATCTTGTCAGAGTTCTTTTTCTCAAATAATTATGCAAATGTATTGTTGCTAAAACAATTTTAGTAGCAATCTTTGGTTGCAGTAACATAGGTTTGCGTAGAACTCTAAAAACTGAGCTCAGAATCCCGAATGCATTTTCCACACATCTACGTGCTCGAGATAACCTGTAATTAAAGATTCTTTCCTCAGAACCCCTTTCTAGATCTCCTGGAAATGGTTTCATAGTATATTCATTTAAAGCAAAAGCTTTGTCAGCTAGAATCACATACGGTACTTTGAAGGAATAGGGCACTTGAAGAATGGATGGAGGAGGAAGTCTCATAGATTTTTCTTCTAGTTTTTTGTATAAGTTTGTATTTTTGAAAATACCTCCATCAGATAGTCTACCTTGACAACCCACATTTACATACGTAAAACAATAGTCTGCATCGACTAAAGCTAGTAATACTAAACTAAAAAACTGTTTGTAGTTGAAAAATTCTGTGCCACTGTTTATAGGTGCTTGCAACACTACATGTTTGCCATCCAATGCACCTACTGCATGAGGAAAGTCCCATTTGTTTTCGAAATCGTGTGCTATCTGCAACCATTCTTCTTCTGAGTCCGGTACCTGCAACAATTAATTAAACATTCGTATTTTTTTTATAGTTGGCAACAGCACAAATAGCACAAAATAATGATACAGGACCAATTACACCTTCTGCTATGGAACAAGAAATAGAACCACCAAGTGACATTATGAACGCTCCAGATAATCTGAGAGTAAAGAAAAAGAAAAAGGTAAACGCTGAAGAAGATTCCCCTATGCTGAAAAAAGCATTTCAGGTTCTAACTGAATCCGCTGCATCATCTGCTGACCCATATTTTTCTTACGGCCAGCACATTGCTAATGAACTCCGTAAATATGATTCACGCACTTTAATTTACGTCAAGCAAGCGATTAACAATGTGATATTTGATGCTGACCTAGGAAAATATTCGAATTATGGGTATTGTACCCAAAATTATTCACAGTCACACTACACCTCAACGCCGTCTCCTCAGACTTCGACTCCGTCTTCTCAGATTCCAGACACTACTCCTACTGATGAACGTGAACCAACGCCATTGCCTATGGATGATTTTTTCCCCTAAATAATAATAAGAATTATATCAATAAATAAATATAATAATAAAAGAAAACTAGATATTTTATTTACTCACCTTTACCCAGTCTTTTAGTGCATCGCAAAGTGCATCACAAACTTCAGGAACAATTCTTGAAATTGACTGTTTTGATACTCGAAAAAGGTATTGCAGGCTAGTATACGAGTCTCCAGTTGCCAGAAATCTTAAAGTTATTGCTAATCTTTCAGTAACTGATATTGCCTCTCGAAATTGTGTGTTCATTTTCATAACACTTGGTTCTATTAATGATTTTATTAATTCGAACTCTGTAGTTGACACTCGCGTAAAATTTTTTATAGTGTTTGCAACGGCTTCATATCTTATGTCTTCCAGAAGTTTCGGGCCATATAGCGATCTATTTAGATATAATTTTTTCATCCACCAACGCCTTTTTCTTTTCTTTTTTTTACAAATAAGATGGTGAATCACAATGAAAGCGGCAGCCGCCCGACCACGCGCGTCCATACTCGCAGGTTTACAAGAGTGAACTGGTCTGTCTATCCGCCGCGGTTTGTTCGTGATGGATCGCCTGCCGCGCGCGCCTGCCACGTCCAACTAAATTTATATCTACATATTGGCTCGCGCGGCAAATGAACGTCAACTCTGGTCGAACATTGGCTCGCGCGGCTGCCGCGCTTAATTTATACGCACCTTTACATTATTCCAACTGTCACAAATAATATCACAATCAGTGTTGGTAGCAAGGAGTGCATTGAAGTGGCGGCGGGCGCGAATCAGCGGAGACATGGAGCGCGCCACGGTGCGGCTGTGAGCCACGTGGAAAAACTTGGGCAATTTTCCACGCCTATTAGCCGGAACCCCGGGTTTATCTGGCACAAACAAAGTGCACAATAAATTGTGCAGATGCAAGGAGTCAACTGATCCTCTGAGCACCTTGCAGCAAGTAGCAAGCTGATCCAACATCCTTCTCACTTCTAGTGAGTTGTAGCCGAGCTGGCCGAGCAAGAATTTAGTTGGGTACATGAACGGGTAATAACCGTGAAGCTTCTTATACAGCGATCTTAAGAAAGCTTTTTGAACCTTTTCAAGCATCCGCACATAGGTGACGTGGTGCGGGTTCCAGACACATGCGCTCGACTCCAGCTTGCTTCTGACTAACGAGTTGTACAATGTTCTAATAACTAACGGATTTTTAAAATCTTTGGCATTTCGTAATACGAAGCCCAGACGACGATAGGCCTCTTTGGCGAGATCAGAGATGTGGTCATGGAAATTCAGGGTACGATCAAATGTCACTCCCAGATCCTTAATGCTATTTACCCGATTTATACATAGATTGTCAAGATGATAATTATAATTGATGGGATTTCTTTTGCGGTCAAACGTCATTACATTACACTTGGTCACATTAAATGTCATTTTGTTTTTCAAGCCCCATGCACAGATTCTATCTATGTCCTCTTGTAAGGTAAGGCAGTCACAGGGAGATTTTATTTCGAGAAAAAGCTTAAGGTCGTCGGCATACAAGAGACATTTGGCAGAAGTCAGCACTTTAGGTAGGTCGTGCACCATCATTTTAAATAATAACGGACCAGCGATGGAACCCTGGCTTACATCAGATCTTGTGTGATATGGTCCCGAAACGTGGATACCATGCTTAACATACTGCCGCCGGTCTCTCATAAAGTCCGCAAAGAAATTTAGGAGGCTGGGAGAAAAGCCGAGGTCACATAGCTTTTTTAACAATATATAAATTTTATCAAATATAAATTTAGCTTTTTTAACAATATATAAATTTTATCAAATATCAAATATAATATAAATTTTATCAAAAGCTTTTTGAAAATCAAAATATATGACGTCGACCTGAGAACCACGATCCATGGCATCGGATATATAATCAACTAAGCCTAACAAGTTCGTATTTACGGAGCGACCCGGCCTGAAACCGTGCTGCTCTTCACCTATTTGTTGTTTCACCTGTCTATATATTTCCTTATGTAGGATGTACTCGAAAACTTTAGCGGGCGCGCTTAGAATGGCTATTGGACGGTATTCTTCAACCGTAGTTCTATTACGACTCTTAGGAATTGGGGTCACCCTGGATAACTTCCACTGGTCAGGGTACTTCCCATTTTTAAGAGATATATTTAAAATATGGTAAAGTGGAGAAATAAGATGTTTTTTACCCGTCTTTAGAATAAAGTTAGGCAAGTTATCGGGGCCTGGTGAGCTACCTATCTTTAATTTGTTAAGACCGCGTTCTATGTCTTCGGGAAATATAGCTGGTATACTAACGCAACCACTGCCACCGGAACAGTCTAGTCCCATACACGAGTTGACATTCAGTGCTAGCAATTCATCTAGAAAAACACTAGCGAAATAGTCCGCGAAGGCCTCGGCAGCTTCCACCCCAGTACACAAGTCACCTTTATAAGAAACACAAGGCTCAAAACCCCCCTTAGATCTAAGGCTATGTACATGACTCCAACATTTTTGTGGACACTGTAACAAGTTTTCTTCGATATGGGTCATGTGCGATTTGTACGCTTGGGAAATACGAATTTTCAAACTGGCCCGTAACTCCGAAAATGTCCTATATGTAGCGTTACATTTTGTGCTCAACCAAGCTCTGTGCAGCCTAGTTTTCCTCTGAATATCTTTTATAATATCTGCATTAAACCAAACGGGATACCTATTGCATTGTGCACGCTGCCTTTTCTTTTTTGGGACCGACAAATCAAACAATTTATAGATAATGTGACAGAAAGCATCAGTCGCGACTGAAACGTCATTAGACTCGAGCACAGACGCCCATGAGGTTTCTGCAAGCAAGGAGAGAAAAAGAGATATCTATCTTTTTGAAATTCCAATCGCGCGATGCCTCAATGTTGCTCGGCTGTAGTCGGGCACGATCGTCCTGCGATCGGAGAGTGAGAGCTATCTCGAGCGCGGGGTGGTACCGCTCTTCGATCTGGACGAACCCCTTGGCGGCCGCGTGCACGCATACCGGCCGCGCCGCCAATTCAGTGCACTCCTGCGCCAACACTACGTCAAGAGTACCTCCGTGAGAATTAATTACGCCGTTGTAGTCGATTAAGTTACAGCAAGTCAAGAAATAACAATAATAATTTTTAATATCACTAGAGGCACTATTCATATTTAGATCACCTAAAATGAAAAATTTACATTTCGAGGCAGCTAAGAAGGATTCTATTTTACAAAATAAATTAATGTACACGGCATCGGTAGCTTTCGGCTTGATATAAACGACGCATACGACAAGAGAGATTCCGCGGTACGTGACGGAGGCCCACAGGTCTTCTGCGAGCTCCGACTCGAGTTCCTGCCGGCGGCATACGGCGACTTCCGGTCTCGCAGCAAGCAGCACGCTCCCGCAAGGCGTCTTGCGGTCGCGGCGCAGCAGTGTCCAGCCATCCGGCGCCACCTCAGCATCTTCCACTGAGCCGTCGAGAAACGTCTCGGTCGCGGCGACCAGCACGTGATCCGCGACTAGCATGCTGGCACGCCATGTGGGTAACTTAGTCTTCAACCCCTTGACGTTTTGGTAGTAGATGCCAACGTATGCGGGTAACACGGTGCGCGGCTTACTGTGAGCCGACCCCCCGGCGAAATGTTTGACTCTCCGAGGTCATAGGGGTGCGCTTTTTGTAATTCACCCACTTCTTAATAACTCCCGTTTCGTACGAGCCAGTCTAAGTAAATTGGTTTGCTCGGTATCTGGTACAATTTGGAGTCTGGAGATTGCTTCATCAGCAGAGATGGGCTCCATAGTATCCAACGGCACTCTGAAATAAAAAAGGGTCATTAGATTTGATATTTGTTAATTCCATTATGAAACTACTAACTGCACCCCGCGGTTTCACCCGTGTGGATTACTCCTTAAATCATCAGCTATCTTCCAGTGAAAGTCCTGTCAAAATCCGTCTAGCCATTTTGGTCAATAGGGAACATACATCGCCTTTTATATATAAGAAGAAGATTATTACATAATTAAACTCACCTATAATGGTGCATGATATTGTATATTGTAGCACAACTATAAATTATTTTTGAAGCCTTTTCGGGGCCATAGTGCAGCACTCGGTCTATGCCTAGGCACCTGAACGTCCCTTTTACATAACCATTGGCTCGTTCCACGCAGTTTCTGACTTGGCAATGCCACTGCGTGTATTTGTCGCCAGCGCTGTTCGGGGCTGCATCTAGGTCAGGCGTCATTAGCCACGGCTCCAAAGCGTACCCTGAGTCCCCTGTAAAATTCACTTTATTAATAATTTTTTTTTTTTCTCTTTTCAGTTTTACCCGGAGGTTTTCCAATTAAATCTCATTTGCACTGCTCGAACACAGAGGCGATGGAAGATATGAGATTAAGGTTGGGACACCTTGAAGAAACTCAACAACAAGTTTCCAATACCACATCACCCCGCGAAATAGGGGTAGAATAATTTAAACAGCAACCCAGAAAGCCGCTATTTTAAAGAGCTTGGCTGGTTTGGGTAGGCTGGCAAGGGCAGGTGCAAATGCACAATACACCCCAAGCGGGAAGCCCACTTTGAATAAGAATCTCTCAGGTGGATTTTGGATTTTTAACAAATTGTCAACAACATTATAATGCAAACAAAAATCACATTATTATGTCAACGTTTTATATTTGCGTTAAAAGGTACGTGGTAGTGAAAAATAGAGAGTTTGGTGAAGATGAAAGAACGAAATCTTTGCAAAGGAAAATGCGCATATTAAAAAATAATTAATCTTATCTAATATTTATATTTTCATTTCTAGAATTTAAGAAACCTTCGTTATTTCAAGATCCCTTCACGAGGCGATGGTCTTAACCCGGTTTTATTTTTATATAACATTTATGAATTAAGAATTTCCTTAAAAAACATGTTTTTCGTTCCAAATAAAATATTCGCTTTCATATCCCATCGCTAAGTGATAATATTAATAAAAATAAGTAATACATAATTGAAATAATAATTAGTAAAGTTTGGCTAACGATAGTTGAGACTGAATTTAACTCATAAAATCAGTCTCAACTTTCGTTAGCCAAACTACTTAGTCAAACTGGTTCTTTGAACTAACAATAGATTTTGAAATTTCGCGCTACTAATTTTACCTCAATATTCCGTGCGGAATAAGCAGCGCTAGTGGTATAGGTGAATTTCAAACTTTTTTTATAGAATGATACCCTTCTTCTCTCGTTAGAGAGTAGTATATTCCTTGTTTTCGATTAATAAGGAATGATCGAATTGGTAAGGGTGGTGGCGGTGTTGCTATATACCTCCGAACACAGATTCCTTTCACTGTCATTAGCATGTCTGCACAGCCGCCCCCATCCGATGCCGGTGAACATCTCCTTATTGAAGTCATGCTGCATCATACCAAGCTACTACTTGGCGTTTACTATCCTCATTCTCGTGAGGTTAATTATTTCACTTCTTTCGAAAAACTATTAGAAAATACTTCTACTTCTTATGATCACACTATCATCATGGGTGACTTTAATACCTGCTTGCTAAAGCAGGATTATAGGGCCCGTAAGCTTCAGTTATTGGCATCAGCACTCAATCTTACTATACTTCCGCTTATTGCTACTCATAATCCTCTAAACAGTACTCCTTCTCTTCTTGATCTGATGCTTGTATCTTCTCCTAGTCATGTAGTAAAGCATGGTCAATGCGCGGCGGACGATATTTCTCATCATGATCTAATCTATCTTTCCTATAAAATCCGACCGCCTAAAGCTAAACCTAAAATTCTTTTACAGCGCAGTTTTAACTATAAATATTGATAACTTGCGTAGAGATGCACTAGAGTTAGATTGGTCTGAGGTCATAAACGCAGTTAGTATGGATGAGAAAATTATTGAGTTCAATCGTATTTTAACTAAACTATACGACATCCATGCTCCCATTCATGCTGTCAAAATGAAACACGCACCGTCACCTTGGCTAAACGATGAAATACGAACTCTTAGCACAAAAAACTGGTAGCAAAGTATAAACTCAAGTGTCGCCTGTCTGATGATAACAAAGAGAGGTATATACAAATTCGCAACGCCTGCAATAGAGCGTGTAGGGACGCGCAACGCCGACACATCCATAATTCCGTTCAAAATGAAGACCCAGCAAAAGTTTGGAAGTTTCTTAGGTCATTGGGAGTTGGTAAATCTCGTCAAGATACTAATTTAAAAGATTTAAGCCACGTATTCACTGAGCATCAATTGTTTATAAACTCTGTTTCAGAAACAAAATCTACGTGTTTCTGAAAAAAAATGATTTTGTATCAGAAACATATCATTTTGTTTCTGTAAACACTACCCGTCTTACTACAAAAGATTTAAGAACACTTTAGACATGTGTTGAACAGATGTTTCACAAATCTCGTACCACAAATCCACGTCTAGCACTCGTCTAAGGTTAGACATGCCTTAGCCATTGTTTAAATTTAAACAGCCCCCAACCCTTGTTTTAAGACGTGTCTATCTCAGTTTTGTCAATTTTAATCATTTTGCTTGTGAATTTATGTATTAAAACAATGGATTTTATTGATCCTATTGATTTTATCGATGATAACGACTTGTAGAACTTAGAATTTATGGACAATTGCTCCCGCGATCTCTGTGCTACTTGTCCATTTCGAATTTATTTAGCTTTGATGTCATTACAAATCACAAAAACTATAAAATAACTTCAAATTAATATTTTTATCACGTTAGCTACTCGTATGTTATAGCTATGCTATGTTATGTTACAAGCAAAGAAACAGAATAACCAAGGATGTTTTAAGTGTTTTATGGGTCCTTTGTTCAAGAGAATAACAGAACTCTCAACGTCATATAAATTTGTCAAACTTTCTACACCAATAACGTTCCGGTCATCCTATAGTTTTACCATAATGCCACAGGACGTACACGTTTTTGCTCGATGCTCGGCCGATTGAAATGGAAATTGTCCAAAATAAGCCCCAAATAATGATAATTTGGTCGTCAAACGAAGGTCAGACATGAACCTATTCATAATAAAAATAAATTAGACACCAAAATGGATTGATTTCCCATAATCGGTTCTGCATAAAATGAAACGTTTCTAATTGTTGCCATATTCGAAAAAGTATGCATCAAGTTAGGCTGTGTTTAAGGAAACACATGTTAAACATGGTTTTATGGTAGAAGAAATAAAACATCTGTTAAAACGGTATTTAACTTTTAGACGCTGTCTAGCTAAACAGGTGTCTATGCGTTGTTTTAAATATTTTTTGTAGTAAGACGGTACGTGTTTATCGGATGTTTCGGTGCTCCTCACTTGCGGCGGAGAACACAGAAACAAATCAGTTGCGCAACAGGCGTATGCGAGTGTGGACACGTCTTACATTTGTTTATAAACATGACTGTAGTGTGGGACGACGAAACTATCTTTAAATTGATAGAACTGTTTGAGAAAAAACGAATATTATGGGATTGCTCGACAAAGGACTACAAAAATAAAATCAAAAAGAATGACGCCTGGGAAGAAATTTCGAATGCTTTGGCAATTCCAAAAACAGATGTTGAGAATAAAATGCATGTATTGCGGTCGCAATTTGCAAGAGAGAGGAAGAAAATGTTGTCTTCAGAAACCACAGGTGCTGGTACTGCAGATATTAAGAAATCAAAATGGAAATTTTATGAAAAACAAATTTTTTTACAAAGCACGACCACAAGGTGTGGTGGTGCTGATACTTTAAATGAAACAGTGAGTGCATTATTCATATTTTATTTTTATGTAAACAGGTGTAAGCATGTAATATTCTATCTAACATATATGAAAACATTACCGCCATAGCATTAAGCTACATTGTTTTGCCACGGCAATATATCGTCTAAAATCAATAAAAATAATAAATATGATGTATTGATGCAGGGGCAACATATTTAGATGTGAAGTTTTACTGCAAAATTACAAATTATACAAAAGCAAAGAAGAACGTAACCTCAAAGATATTGAGTTAGGGCTGCCATAATGTAGCTTTCAATTTTTCCCTAGTTTTCTAAATGTTTACCGACGATGTATTGAATTTGACAGATTTATTTTATGCGCTCAAATTAGATGCCATTACTGTATTATCGGTTTTGTATAGCAGCGTTTTTTTAACGAAAAATGATTTTTTGTTTGTACTAAACTAATAGTAGAGTCGGAATCTATGTTATCTGTAATCACAGAATTTACCATATACTTAAATTAAGAAATAAGAAATAAATTAAGAAAATTAAGAAATAAGGTTCTTAAGAGAAATATGACTAATTTAATCGCACGTAAGAATGCGAGACAATATTTACTACACGAAAGTTTTAAAATATGTAGCTGTAAACACTTCTTTAAATGTCATGGCGATATATTTGATTGTTCACCTTTAGATAATCACGAGCTTCTGCTCACAAAAGCGATCATATGGGTGTACTTAAAAGTGAGACTACATTATGTAGCTAAGCAAGTATCAGAACCTAATGAAAAATATATATAGTAAACTGATTTTATTTAAAAATCAATAAAACATTAAAATATAACCTGTACCCTTAGTACAAGATTTGATAGTTTTCGAAAACTTTTTTCGTTTTCGTTTTGATGCATACATTGCTGGGCTGAAAGCTATTCGAAACTATTTTTCGTATTTGAGTGAAGCAACCTATACTGCCGATTACTACCGATTTTAGTTCATCCGCGTTTCCGCTAGAGGCGCTTTACTAAAATGTATGGGACAATACGGAAACGAAAAAAGTTTTCAAAAACTGTCAAATCTTGTACTAAAGGTACTGAAGTTTTACTGTTTTTTATTATATTACAATAGTAATAAAACCCACCCTAACATCCCTATCTTCTATGGAGCCATAATAAAGTGGCAACACTCTTAGAAAATATCGCTATCTCTTAACCGGTTACAGCGTACTTGTGTCCATTGGTTCCTCCGTCTACGATTGTGATGGAAATTTCCATCAACCAATTCAATGTAATTTTTGTCGCTTCCACAGGGTATTTGGATTATATTTTTTGTACATGGCAACTTTTAAGGAACCATAGTATCGTTTCCGAACGAAAAAAAAGTTCATTCTTCAATGTCAGCTGTCAAATGTCATTTCAAAATATCATTACGCGCTAGTTTGCTCGGTGAAGATTTCGGCTAATGTGATTGGAAAAAAGTGGTATAAAATTCTTACGGTTACTTCTCAGTTTATTCGTAATTGATGGATTTGAGGTCATTATTTTGATTTATGTATATAATTTTGTTCATAAATAGAAAAATATGAAGAAACAAACTCAATATTGTTTTGATGTAAATTTACATCATCATGTAATGACGTTCATTTAGCTTGTATGAAAGTTAGTAAAATACTATTGTTTTATTTGATTTCGTTTATCTTTTGGTTCCAGGTGCTGATATCTAGCAAAATGAATGACAGAGATATTGAACATTATTTAGCATCTTTGGAAGGTGGGTGGCTGTCGGAAGATGACATGGAGAAGTCTGATGAAGAGGAAGAAAATGTGCCTGGAACTTATGACAGAGACGAGTTACTGAACATGTTAGAAAGTGATGAGGAGGACACAGAAAACCCACAAAACCACGTAAGTGACCCACCCTTGGTTGAAAATGAGGTAATGGATAACCAGGTTGTGGACAATAGTGACCCTACAGGACACATATTTTCAGCATTATTAGATAAACGAAAATTGATATGGAAAAAAAACAACATAGAATTTGATGAGTCCAAAATTACATTCAAAGGCAATTCAGACCAAAAAAAAAGAGTTCTTGTCAACTAATGTTGGCAAGAAATTTGTGGCCCTTATTTTTTCAGATTTAGCGGCTTTGGAGGCTTTTTCTGCCCACCAGTCGCTTGATTTTTTCTGGATTCTTACGAGGTATTATTTGTAGAGCTGGGGAAAGTCCCTACAGCTTTTTTTCGTATTTCCTAAAATATCTTAGTTTTTGACAGATTTCGGCTCATTAGTGTTTTTTTTTGTTTCCATGACAACGCCGTCCGACGAGGGCGGCGAGTCGGCGCACATCGAGCAACGTCACCGCCTGACGTCTCGCGGCCGTCACTAGATAGGAATTCTAAGCTTTGAGATAAGCCTTTATTTTATTATCATGTCATCTTCCACCCCTTTTAGGCGAAATGCGGCATCGGAATTTAATTTTGTGTCGCAGCAGAACTTGATGCAGTGCCCGGAGTGTCCCCAGATCCGTTATTTCAAAGGCCAAAAAGGTCTCAAAATTCACCATACAAGGTGCCACAAAATTATTAATCTTTCGGCTCCAATCTCAGGCTCATACGTACCGACTAGCAGTCCCACGAGTGCTGCTACTCCTTCCAAACTTTTTTGGGAGGTTCTAAGCTCGTATAAAAATTCTTTCCCGATTTTAAAACGCATCCCGTCTTCCTTCCTTCCTAGATAGGAGGTCCTGCGAGGACGGTTCGCTGACTGACGTCACTACCCACTTCACTGCATGCGTGTTGGGTCTTGCCGGTCCTGTCAGTCCGGTTGAGCCGCCCTTCAGGCAGGTCCTAGACGGACGCCTGCGTCCGCTGCACCGCCTCTGCGTGCGGCGGTATCGCCGGTCCTGCTCCGGCGACTCGGCCTGCCTGTTCTAGCAGACAGCTTCCCACCACACCACACCTACACCGTTCCGGTACTCTGCGTAGGCAACCTTCTGTTGCCCGCAGCCTAAAATACTTTTGTGTTGTCTTTATACTAATCTAACTTTAAAAGAGTTTACTATAACTCTGGTTGCAAAGCAGGAATAGTTTCCATGTAGGCTAGAGAACTCACACCCTGTCCGGTGCATTTTTATGTCTGTAATTAGAAACTAAGGCGCCCAACTTTGTACTAGCGTAAGGCTAGTTTGTAAGACATAACAAGTTAAGAACTAAAAGGATAATCTGAGAGGAAGAAGTGTTTATGCAATAAAGACGGAAGCAGTGCGACCCTTCTATTCCATTGTTTTATTGACTTCTTCCTCGGCCACCTAAACTGTAGGCAGCGCGGCCTTAAAAGAGGTCTACCAACAATTTAAAAACGATACATCATGTTGACCGGAATATGGTTTCATTAAATTTATATCTAATGCAAAAGCATCGTCTGCCACAATGATATGTGGAATTGGTTTATTCCTTCCGGCAAATTTGATTTTCCTTGCTAAAGTTAAGCATAGAAACTAGTATTTTGGAAGACACCACCATCCGATATTCTTCCATTACAACCGACATTTACGTACGTAAACTTATAATTTGCATCAACCAGTGCTAAAAGTTCAATGCTGAAATTACCCTTGTAGTTGAAAAAGTCGCTTCCAGTATTACTTGGAGCTTGAATAACAATGTGTTTGCCATCCATAACCCCAATGCAATGAGGGAAATTCCAAAGATGGTCAAATTAGCGCTCTACGAGCATCCATTCTTCTAAAGTGTTAGGCATCTGAAAAGAGAAATCTTATTACTATTTCAGGCTTCACAAGATATCCAGTATGACACAGTAAATGAGGATCAAGAATCTCTTCAGGAAAGGCCAGTCGAAAAGTTTAAGGTTCCGAAGAACTCGCTATAACGGCGAATTGTCGATGAAGACGCGAGAATTGCTCAAGCTTTGTCCATTATGAATAACGTAAACAAGCAGATGGAAGCAAAAAACCTGATGACAACGACATTTTTGCTGCAGTCGCAACGAAATTAAGGAATATTAGAGATGAGCGAACGAAGATTTTAGTACAAAGGGATATTGATAATTTATTGTATGACGCTATTATTGGTACTGGAAAATATGATACAACTCCAATGCCTTCACCATATTCAGATTCGTCAAATTCTCAGAGTTAAGGACCTGCTTCAAGTTTTTAGGTCCGCGATAATGATTATTCAGATCTTTTACGTCAAAATGATGACAAAATAATATCTTTTCATAATATCTAATACAATAGAAGTGACTAAAATAAAATGGTATATTATTTTTATTTTCTTACCTTAATATTTTCTTTCAACACGCCTATCAACGCCTTACAAGTCTCAGGTACAATCCGAGCAATAAGCTCTTTTGAAACTTTAAATAAGTACATTAAATTTGCAAAAGAATTTCCAGTAGCGAATGATGGATACCTGACGTGGGATGATGTTAAAACGGCTGATTGTTCAAGGACTTCATATCAAGTGTTATACCGTGGCTATGTTTCCAAGATATATGTACATTCAGAAACAATTAAAGAGGAGGCATGTACACTATATTCCATTAAAGATGACAAATTCTTGGCCACACTGGTTAATAAAGGGGAGAAGAAAATATGCGGTATACCAACAGTAATTACAGACCACCCAAAGCTGTTGATCCAGGAAATCCGAAACGGAATGACATATTTTGAACAGTCAAAGATAGAATCAAATAATATGGACATATTTCTGTACGTAAACGCAAAATTCACACATTTAGAACAACATATGAGAAGAGAACTATCAAAGATGTACGAGATAATTGTCAAGGATCAATGTGAGACCAAAAGACAGTTATTGAAGACGCAACTATATTTGGCCTCTATAGATCCAGTGGAATTTGCGTATGTATTTACTGGCAAGCCTGGTTATACCGGAGTGACTATAGGGGAGCAAGTGCATGTCATTCAATGTAAGCCCGTTCACGTATCGTCTATGAAACTAGACGGGTGTTTCAATGAGATTCCTGTCAATTACTCTGGTCAAGTGATGTACATGGGACCTAAGAACCATATCCTCCAAAAGACCCCAACACCAGTTTCTTGCTCTGTGTTTATAACGCCAGCATTCCTCTTGCCTGGACAATGGTTTGCGTCTCAATCAGGACTCACACATGTCCACAGTCCTACCATACTGACAACAGGCACTCAACCACAATGGGTTTATACAGATGCAGGAGACTTGGCTAATCAGGGAATTTATTCATATGAGGATCTTAGTCGTCTGAGAAGTCAGCTTATGTATCCATCTGAACGGAAAGCAACAGTCTATATCTTCTGCAATAAATGAATATGCGTCTTTCACGGATACCTCTATTTTCAAGAATCTGATATCAACAGATATGGTTGAAGATACAGTTAACAATTTCTTCCAGAATATGTGGTCGAAGTTCCTCATCTTCGGAAATTTGTTTTCGGGTATATTTGGGATACTCTTAGTATTCAAGATCATCAAATGGATGTTTGACACCATCGTTCATTCCAAAGGCTTATATGAGGTATATGGATGTGGTTGGGCATTAATGGCATCAATATGGGATGCAGCCACCACATATCTTCTATCTCCTAGAAACATAAAGAAGTATGGGAATAAATCGAAGGAGAACCCTAAAGAGGACCGAGAGATGACCCTGTTGGAGATCGCGACTTCTTCACCTAATGTATACCCGGATCTGCAACCTCCTCCAAATGCTAGCTAGCAGTAGGCCACCCATTGTTATCAATAAATTTCAATTTAGTAGTAAGAATGTCAGATCCAACAAGGTGTAGGCATGAAAACAACCATTTACACAAGATAGATTTATATTAATATCTCTCTTGGATGTGGCCGGCTGTGCTAACTACATAACTGAACGTATAGAAGATAATATTGAGATACAAGTGTTGCAAGAAAAGGAAACATACCCGATACAGATTTATCAATGCCTGGTTGAGATAGAATATCATGCAACATACTGTGGGATGCATAGTCATTCGTCTGAGGTTAAGAACGGATGGGGAACATATCTATGGCCTCTGACTCCTGATGAATGCAAAGCAATCCATAAAAATCGTGAGGTGACTGTGTTTAGCAAGAGGATAGCTGGTTTGTTTGGCGACAGATGTCGTAACCAGATTGACTACATCTTAGTCAGATCGAGATGGAGAAGTTCGGTTACCAATACGATCACTTTACCTGGTGCCGACTGTGAATCCGATCATCAACTACTGATCGGCAATCTAAAGATAAAACTTCAAAAAGCGAGGGTAACAAAAACACCCAGACGAATGCAAGTAATGGATCAGAACTCTCTTACCACATCAATCGAGAGTAAACATTCTATCTGGCGGGCAGAAATCGGGAACAAAGATCCCAATTCTTTGTGGATTTCTGCAAAGAAATGCATAGTGGATGCAGTGACAGAATCGCAACCAAGGAAAGTCACAGCTAAAAGGCAGCACTGGATGACACCAGACACATGGCAATTAATTGAAGAACGCAGAACGCTGAAAGCGAGTGGTGTCAGTGTTGCTGAAATAAATACCAAAAAATCTGCTATACAGGCTGCCTGTAGACGGGATCGCAACAGCGCCTTGGCAAAGGTATGTGAAGAATTGGAACAACATTCTGAAAAACTGCAAACCAAGGACCTCCACGATAAGGTGCGACTCATAACACGCCAATTCAAACCCAAGACATGGGCAATAGAAAACACCGCTGGCGTAACGGTCACTGAGATTAAAGATATAGTATGTGTTTGGAAAGAATATTGCAAATCACTCTTCTCCAATAACTCCACATCAAGCAACACATGTACAATGGATCAAATCGGTGACCGGGAACCTAATATCTTACGGGACGAAGTACGTGCGGCAATTCGACATCTAAAAAGCAATAAAGCCATAGGAGCAGATGAGATACCTATCGAGGTTTTTAAGGCTATGGGAGAGACTGGAGTGGATTTCTTGTACAAAATCTGCTGCAAGATATGGGAAACCGGAATATGGCCAGATGACTGGTCTCAATCAATATTCATACCCTTGCACAAGAAAGGTTCCACAAAAAAATGCAACAACTATAGGTTGATCTCACTTATATCACATGCAAGTAAAGTGTTGCTTCACATACTTAACACTAGACTGCAGGCCTATCTCGCTCGGCATATTGCACCCGAACAAGCTGGATTTGTGAAGGGGAGAGGAACACGCGAACAGATACTAATACTGCGGCAAATCATCGAGAAGGCCAGGGAATTCAACACGCCTATTTTCATTTGCTTTGTCGACTTTCGTAAGGCATTTGATACTGTTATCTGGGAACGTCTCTGGAAAGTCCTATTAGAAATGGGGGTACCAAATCATCTAGTATTCCTTCTCAAACGACTTTACGAGGATGGCACAGCAGCGGTACGAGTAGATGATGTTCTCTCTGACAAATTTAAAACGGAGTCCGGTGTTCGACAGGGATGTATATTGTCGCCACAGCTCTTCAACACCTACACAGAGTACATAATGCGGATTGTCTTGGATGAATGGAATAAGGGTATCTCGGTTGGGGGACGCGTGATTAATAACTTGCGATACGCTGATGATACCACAATTCTTGCACAAACAAAAGAAGACTTAGAAGAGCTTCTGATTCGTCTGGAAACCACTAGTCTCAAATTTGGACTTGCCCTTAATAGAGACAAGACAAAAGTAATGGTAGTAGATCGGGCAGGACACAACACTACAAGAGTACTGAGTGTAGCAAACTGTGAAGTGGTACAAAAATACATCTACCTCGGCACTACCATTTCCAACTCTGGAGGATGCGAAGACGAGATCAAGCGACGTTGTGCTATCACGAGGTCCGCAGTAGAACGACTGGGAAAGATTTGGAAGGACAGGCGTATAACCAAGAAAACAAAGGTTCGTCTAATGAAGTGTCTCGTCTTTCCAATCTTTCTCTACGGAGCCGAAACATGGTCTCTGAAGCTGCAAGATCGCCGAAAAATCGATGCACTGGAGATGTGGTGTTGGAGGAGGCTATTAAAAATACCTTGGACAGCGTTCCGCACTAATAATTCTATCCTCAAAGAGCTTCATATACAAGATAGACTATCGTCGATTGTGCAGTTGCGAATACTGAAGTGTTTTGGGCATATCTCCAGAAACATGAACTCGATGGAGAGGCTTGTGGTACAGGGCCTGGTAAAAGGCAAGCGTAGCCCTGGTCGGTCACCAACTCGCTGGACCGACTCCATCAAAAGTGCCACGCAGTCTACCATGGTGCAGTGTGCTCGCAATGCAACCAGCCGCCAGAAATGGAGAAGCATTGCTAGACAAGCGGCAGCCCTGGGAACGGAAGACGACAGCGAGCAGCCTTTTTGTACCATCAACGCAATCACGACCACTCTGCCAAGAGTGCACGACTAAGAAGAAGCTGGTTTGAAAGGTAACACATCAACTACAAACACGGTCACATTGTCAGGTTGGGTGAATAGCGACGGAGAATGCGAAGGAGGGAGCTTAACAATCGGTCAAGTTTCGTGGTCCAAAGTCTTCACTGTGGCAAAGATAACGATTACTCTAGAAGACCATCCAGGAATACTATGAGTAGATGATGGAATGGTTGTGCTCCGATCTGGAATAACTTGTAAGTACTCTGACAGATTTTGTATCGACGCGAATGATGGATACCTGACGTGGGATGATGTCCAAACGGCTGATTGTTCAAGGACTTCATATCAAGTGTTATACCGTGGCTATGTTTCCAAGATATATGTACATTCAGAAACAATTAAAGAGGAGGCATGTACACTATATTCCATTAAAGATGACAAATTCTTGGCCACACTGGTTAATAAAGGGGAGAAGAAAATATGCGGTATACCAACAGTAATTACAGACCACCCAAAGCTGTTGATCCAGGAAATCCGAAACGGAATGACATATTTTGAACAGTCAAAGATAGAATCAAATAATATGGACATATTTCTGTACGTAAACGCAAAATTCACACATTTAGAACAACATATGAGAAGAGAACTATCAAGGATGTACGAGATAATTGTCAAGGATCAATGTGAGACCAAAAGACAGTTATTGAAGACGCAACTATATTTGGCCTCTATAGATCCAGTGGAATTTGCGTATGTATTTACTGGCAAGCCTGGTTATACCGGAGTGACTATAGGGGAGCAAGTGCATGTCATTCAATGTAAGCCCGTTCACGTATCGTCTATGAAACTAGACGGGTGTTTCAATGAGATTCCTGTCAATTACTCTGGTCAAGTGATGTACATGGGACCTAAGAACCATATCCTCCAAAAGACCCCAACACCAGTTTCTTGCTCTGTGTTTATAACGCCATTATTCCTCTTGTCTGGACAATGGTTTGCGTCTCAATCAGGACTCACACATGTCCACAGTCCTACCATACTGACAACAGGCACTCAACCACAATGGGTTTATACAGATGCAGGAGACTTGGCTAATCAGGGAATTTATTCATATGAGGATCTTAGTCGTCTGAGAAGTCAGCTTATGTATCCATCTGAACGGAAAGCAACAGTCTATATCTTCTGCAATAAATGAATATGCGTCTTTCACGGATACCTCTATTTTCAAGAATCTGATATCAACAGATATGGTTGAAGATACAGTTAACAATTTCTTCCAGAATATGTGGTCGAAGTTCCTCATCTTCGGAAATTTGTTTTCGGGTATATTTGGGATACTCTTTAGTATTCAAGATCATCAAATGGATGTTTGACACCATCGTTCATTCCAAAGGCTTATATGAGGTATATGGATGTGGTTGGGCATTAATGGCATCAATATGGGATGCAGCCACCACATATCTTCTATCTCCTAGAAACATAAAGAAGTATGGGAATAAATCGAAGGAGAACCCTAAAGAGGACCGAGAGATGACCCTGTTGGAGATCGCGACTTCTTCACCTAATGTATACCCGGATCTGCAACCTCCTCCAAATGCTAGCTAGCAGTAGGCCACCCATTGTTATCAATAAATTTCAATTTAGTAGTAAGAATGTCAGATCCAACAAGGTGTAGGCATGAAAACAACCATTTACACAAGATAGATTTATATTAATATCTCTCTTGGATGTGGCCGGCTGTGCTAACTACATAACTGAACGTATAGAAGATAATATTGAGATACAAGTGTTGCAAGAAAAGGAAACATACCCGATACAGATTTAGCAATGCCTGGTTGAGATAGAATATCATGCAACATACTGTGGGATGCATAGTCATTCGTCTGAGGTTAAGAACGGATGGGGAACATATCTATGGCCTCTGACTCCTGATGAATGCAAAGCAATCCATAAAAATCGTGAGGTGACTGTGTTTAGCAAGAGGATAGCTGGTTTGAAAGGTAACACATCAACTACAAACACGGTCACATTGTCAGGTTGGGTGAATAGCGACGGAGAATGCGAAGGAGGGAGCTTAACAATCGGTCAAGTTTCGTGGTCCAAAGTCTTCACTGTGGCAAAGATAACGATTACTCTAGAAGACCATCCAGGAATACTATGAGTAGATGATGGAATGGTTGTGCTCCGATCTGGAATAACTTGTAAGTACTCTGACAGATTTTGTATCGACGCGAATGATGGATACCTGACGTGGGATGATGTCCAAACGGCTGATTGTTCAAGGACTTCATATCAAGTGTTATACCGTGGATATGTTTCCAAGATATATGTACATTCAGAAACAATTAAAGAGGAGGCATATACACTATATTCCATTAAAGATGACAAATTCTTGGCCACACTGGTTAATAAAAGGGAGAAGAAAATATGCGGTATACCAACAGTAATTACAGACCACCCAAAGCTGTTGATCCAGGAAATCCGAAACGGAATGACATATTTTGAACAGTCAAAGATAGAATCAAATAATATGGACATATTTCTGTACGTAAACGCAAAATTCACACATTTAGAACAACATATGAGAAGAGAACTATCAAGGATGTACGAGATAATTGTCAAGGATCAATGTGAGACCAAAAGACAGTTATTGAAGACGCAACTATATTTGGCCTCTATAGATCCAGTGGAATTTGCGTATGTATTTACTGGCAAGCCTGGTTATACCGGAGTGACTATAGGGGAGCAAGTGCATGTCATTCAATGTAAGCCCGTTCACGTATCGTCTATGAAACTAGACGGGTATTTCAATGAGATGCCTATCAATTACTCTGGTCAAGTGATGTACATGGGACCTAAGAACCATATCCTCCAAAAGACCCCAACACCAGTTTCTTGCTCTGTGCTTATAACACCAGCATTCCTCTTGTCTGGACAATGGTTTGCGTCTCAATCAGGACTCACACATGTCCACAGTCCTACCATACTGACAACAGGCACTCAACCACAATGGGTTTATACAGATGCAGGAGACTTGGCTAATCAGGGAATTTATTCATATGAGGATCTTAGTCGTCTGAGAAGTCAGCTTATGTATCCATCTGAACGGAAAGCAACAGTCTATATCTTCTGCAATAAATGAATATGCGTCTTTCACGGATACCTCTATTTTCAAGAATCTGATATCAACAGATATGGTTGAAGATACAGTTAACAATTTCTTCCAGAATATGTGGTCGAAGTTCCTCATCTTCGGAAATTTGTTTTCGGGTATATTTGGGATACTCTTAGTATTCAAGATCATCAAATGGATGTTTGACACCATCGTTCATTCCAAAGGCTTATATGAGTATGTGCTCAACACATTGTATGTGTTGACATTTATTTAATTATTGATCTGAAATTGTATGTTTGACATTTATTTAATTTTAATTTGACTATTATCTGACTGAGTGTATTTAATCTCTTTAATTATTGTTATTTTGTTTATTGTAGGTAATCTAGTTACACCGCCAGCGCCAGTCGGGCACGCGATGTTTATTATGCCCTAGTCGCCTTTCGCGGAAGCGCCCACGCGTTATCATACTACCGCCGCACCTGGCATTTTTGCTGAGACGGCGACTCTATCCGCCGACCCGATAGCTTAGGACTTAGTTTTAAGGCATTCAGTTGTCGGCTATTAAAATAAGCACATGTCTTTTTCATTAAATAATTAAACTTCAATTATATTGCATATTTTTAAAAAGCTTTTCCGCGCTTCCCTAAACAAGTCTGGCGCAGCCGGAGCGGATTTCCACGAGTTTCACGAGCGCCTTATCATCGCGATCGCCCTAAAATCGTCATCGCGGAAATAATCGTTCGCCGAAAACCGTCAAACTCGCGGACGTGGAAATTCCCGAACCAAATAAATACGACTCCTGCGGAAGCGTGAACGAGTGGCCGGCACTGTTTCAAGGAGGACATGGGACCCAGCAGCTTGTGAGTAAGCCTTTTCACTTCCTGTGTTTCATATTCCTGTGTCTTTTCCACATTTTTCCTCGATCCCAAATAATCGAGCTTATTAATTGCGTTTATCTGATTTTGGTTTGCACAAAAATAGGCAGATCTGTTAAGCGTAACTAATTCGTATAGTGATAAGTAGTAGTAGTGCACATAAATAGGCAAGCTGATTTACACTAAAATTGGTAAATCAGTGTAGAAATTTAAGTAATTAAGTAAGTAATACTCTATAAAAATGGAATTCAAACCTATTCCTAAGGAATTTTTGTGTATCATCCCTAAATATGACGGGGATGAAAACCAATTGAATTTATTTCTGTCTAAGTGTGATTATGTGGTCGCCGGTGGTAGAATAGTAGGAAATCCGGCACAAAATCTATACTTGTTTCATGCTGTGTCGAGTAGACTTTCCGGTAGAGCTGCGACTCTACTTAGTGACCACCCAAATATAACCACGTATGAAAGTTTGAAAGAAATACTTACGCAACATTTCGGTGACCCTCGATCGGAGGAGTGCATAGCGATTGAACTAGAGACCCTTAAGCTCAAGCAAAGTGAAACGTACATAGAGTTTTGTCATAGAGTTCAAAATGTTAGAAGTTCCCTATTTGCAAAAGTAAATAGACTTACCGATGAAGGAATCAAAGCAGGGAAAATGATTTTGTACAACAACACGGCGCTTAACGTATTTTTATATAACTTGCCGGAAGACATGATTAGGATTGTCAGATTAAAAGGTTGCTCGTCCTTGGAAAATGCCTTAAGCATTGTGACTGAGGAAGTAAACTTCAAGTTCCAGTATGACGCGAAAAATAAGTTACTAAAACAAATGACACAACAGCCACTAGTTTCGCAAAGCTCGCAGATTACAGCGAAACCATTTACTGCAGTTCAAGGTTTAAAACCAGTGTTTAATTCGGCACCAAATAATAATTTTAAAAATAATTTCGGCATTCCCCAAAACAACTTTAAATTTGGCGTCCCGCAAAACCAAGGTGGTTTCAGACCAAATTTAGTTCAACAACCGAAATTCGCGCCGCCGCCCACACAAGGTCATCGATTTGGGATGACCCAAAACCAGCCTCAACGTAATTTCGGCCAGGCTCCCATGCAACGCGCGCCATTCCAATATGGTGGTTATAAATTTGGCATTCCCCAACAGCAAGGTTTTAAGTTCGGCATCCCGAACTAACCTCAGGCAGGCAACCAGCTTAGATTTGGTATACCTCATCAACAGGTACAGGCACCAAGGCTACAAGAATCGGACGTTTCGATGCGCACAGCACCAGTTAGACAAAATATGGTGGTGAACGAGTTGTTTTTCGAAAACAAAACTCCTTGTCAGGAACCCGACTATGACTATAGCTATGACTTGCACGGTGGTGACGTAGAGTACTATACTAATGAGTGTAATTACATGGAAAATGTTGAAGAAACAAATTCATTCTATCCGGTAAACACCAACCCGGAAGACATCTGTCCGAAAACATCCACATATCCGGAAAATTTTCAGGAAACAGCCTCAACGAATGCGGTGAAGTGATTAACTTAAACTATTGCGACAGTATCTTAAAATTACCACACGTGTTGATTCCCGAAATTAATGCAAAATTTCTAATCGATACCGAAAGTAGCCGATCTTTTATAAGTCCCGGTAAAGCTCAACAGTTTTCAGCGATTTTAGATATTTTGAGCCTTTTAAGGTAATTAGCACGCATGCTCAGAGCATGCACGACGAGATTATATACATACCATTGCTAAAAACATTCAGAAGCACTCTTCGACAAAAATTCTACATCTATGACGTCGATAGACGATACGACGGTTTAATAGGATCTGACCTTTTGTCCAAATTAGGAGCGAATATTGACATGCGCAACCAAATGTTGCTGACACACAATGCGACAATTCCAATAATTTACAATCCACCTTACGAGATTGAAGTACCACCACGAACGGAAACAAGAGTAAGGATTCCCACTAACTTACAAAATGGTGACGCAACCGCTCTTGTCAGGTGCGAGAACTATTTTGCGGAAACGATTATACAGAACACATCTGACGAAAAAACTATTATCTCTTTCAAGGAACCTTTTCATGTTACGGTATTTTAAAATGAAGAGTGTGAGGTAAACTTTGTGAAAGATGACTGCATGATTGATGAGGCACTGAAAGAAAACTTACAAAAACTGCGATTAGACCATGCAAATAAAGAGAAGCGTGACAGTATTTCCAAACTATGCTATGAATATCGTGATATATTTTATTGCGATAAACTACCGCTGTCATTCACGAACCAGGTGAAGCATAGTATCAGAACGACAAATGAGGACCCAATTTATGTTAGGCCCTATCGACACCCGCCAGTTGTAAATCAGGAAATTCAAAAACAAGTAGATAAACTATTGTCGGATAACGTAATCAATGACTCTCACTCACCTTGGAGTGCACCGGTCCACCTGGTACCTAAGAAATTAGACGCGTCTGGAGAAAAGAAGTTCAGAATGGTGATAGATTATCGCCGCCTAAACGAAATCACAGTCGACGACAAATACCCACTGCCTAATATAACAGATCTCTTTGATAAGATAGGCAAATCCCACTACTTTAGCACAATAGATCTTGCTAGTGGGTACCACCAAATTGAGGTAAATAAGCCGGATAGAGCAAAAACTGCATTTACCACACAATCAGGCCATTATGAGTTCAAAAGATTGCCGTTTGGCCTAAAAACGGCACCGGCAACGTTTCAAAGGGCTATGGATAACGTACTGCGAGGCCTTCAGGGTATGCACTGCTTGGTTTACCTTGACGATATAATAGTATTTTCATCCAGCCTATCGGAGCATGTCGAAAAACTCCGTAAAGTATTTGACCGGCTTAGGGAAACTAACCTAAAAGTGACTCTCGACAAATGCGAGTTCTTAAGGAAAGAGGTTCTATATCTTGGACATACCATCACCAAGAATGGCCTCATGCCCAACAACGACAAAATAAAAGCGGTGATGAATTTCCCATTACCACGAACATCCACTGAAATCAAGAGTTTTCTTGGCTTAGTAGGTTATTACAGGAAATTCATAAAGGACTTTGCTAAACTCACGCAGCCACTACCATCGTGTCTTAAAAAGAAAAACAATATTGATTGCACAAAACCGGAATACATAAACGCATTCGAAAAGTGCAAGGAGCTTTTAACAAACGCCCCGCTTTTGCAATTCCCGGATTTTACCAAACCATTCGTCCTTACGACTGATGCATCAAATTTCGCAATTGGCGCTGTCCTCTCCCAGGGACCTATTGGTAGCGACAAGCCAGTGGCGTATGCTAGTCGTACATTAAATTATGCTGAAACACGATATAGCACAATAGAAAAGGAACTTTTAGCCATAGTTTGGGCTACGAAACACTTTCGGCCATATTTGTACGGAAAAAAATTCACAATTTACACAGACCACAGGCCATTAATATGGGTCAAATCAATTACGGAACCAAACAGTAAGCTGACGAGGTGGAAATTACGCCTCTCAGAATTTGATTACGACATCAAACATAAAGAAGGAAAAATAAACTGTAATGCTGACGCCTTGTCACGCATTCGGGTAAACGCATTAGGTGAAAATGACGGCGTATCAATGGTAGTAAATGTAGACGAAAAGGAACAAAAATTACGACGCCACGTGGCAGATTTAACCAAAGAAATTATACGACTGGGTAAAGACCAAAATAACACTTCCTGCACCTCTACACCGCGCGAGCAAACACCTTCTCCGATAGAAATCTCATCCAATTCGGAGATAAGTACCCCGATAGATAACAAAGGCAGACGGTCTCCCTACTCCAACCCTTCTTTAAGTAGCATCACTGCATCTGCATCAGAAGGACGCGACGATCTAAGTACTATAGGTACGGTCCATTCAGCTCAGGACCTTGATACGGATGGCATGCTTATACTACAAGAGGCTATAGACACCAAGCCGAACCAGATATTGGTATACACCTGGAGCAGAGATGAAATATCGGTTAAAGACTTATCTCGTGACAAACAAAAAGTTTTAGAGGTTCACCTACCTTCAGACAACCCAGATTTAGTTAAAAGATTTCTGAAAAGCTATATAAACCCCAAAATAAAATATTTCTTTTATTTTGAGGACGCATTACATCGCAAGCAGTTTTCAGAAGCAACCATATTCCTATTTCAGAAAGGAACAGTAAAGTTCTACGAGTGCACTAAGAGAGTAATTTATGTAGAGGAAGAACAAGAACAACGAGATATTGTGCTTAAATACCACGTAGGAAAGAATAGCCACAGAGGAATTAAGGAAACTTTAGTACACCTAAAACGTACCTTTTACTGGAATAACATGGACCAAACAGTGGCAAGCATTATAAATGCGTGCGAACTCTGTAAGAAAATGAAATATGATCGAAAACCACTAAAACCGGAGTTACAGTTGACGCAAACCCAAATTAAGCCATTCCAGGAATTATTTATCGACACCTTTTCGATTGACGGAAAACAATACTTTACAATAGTCGACGCCTTCAGCAAACTAGGTCAAGCATTTGAGATCAGCACCAAGTCCACCCCTGAAGCAGTGAGAGCTCTCATAAAATACTTCTCCTTATACGGAACACCTAGCAGGATCAGCTCGGATCCTGGTACAGAATTTAATAATACCTTTAATGAAGGAAATGCTAGCATTTTATAAGATCGACCTTCATATCGGCACCCCGCACAACCCTAACTCTATGGGAATAGTTGAGCGATTTCACTCGACTCTTATAGAAATCTATCGAATAGCTAAGTACGAACAAAAGGTAACGGACGCTGCATCTGTCATGAGCTATGCAATAATGTCATATAACCACACGATTCATTCTACTACAGGTCTTACCCCATTCGAGGTAGTTTTCGGCCATACTGAGTCCAATAGCGCATTTTACTCAACAATTGGTAAAAGAACACGTAAGACGGACCAAATACTTGTACGAATACTTGACGGACAAAATTATTGACAAAAAACAGGCTGAAATAAGGAAACGTGGCGGAGAGAAAGATTTTGATATAGACGTTGGCGACACAGTCTTTATAAAAGGAGTAAATACTAGGCGCAGTAAAGATAAACCGCGATACCAGAAAGCTCAGGTTACTGGAGCTATAGAGAGAAATGTAGCACCAGTTATTACTCATAATCGAAAAACAAAAGTTCCCATTAAAGACATCAAGCGCCCTCCGCAGGTTAATCCTTCTGGTGGCTCAAGTGGGGGCCCTTCAACTGCAGCGGATTGACAAGAACCCGGGACTATTACCTGTAAAGGAAGGTCAAGCCCTCGTCAGTCATGACTCATGGACTGTTATCAAGATCCTAGACTTAAAGCTTTTATTTGAGGAATTAGAATTAAATGTAGATAACTATTTAAGATTGAAAAAACAGATACATAACACCTTCGATACCAAAGCCTTCGATTCTGACTTTATTGAAGTAGAGGCACAAACAGATTACACTATGAATATGGCTATAGAAAAGTATAGACAATTGATACCATCGGTAAGATCTAAGCGCGGCCTAATTAACCCTCTTGGTTCATTAATCAAAACGATAACCGGCAACCTTGACAATGATGACGCTGTCATGTACGAAAAATTAATTCAAGCAGTAGAAACAAAACAGAACGTTTTAAATAATAAAATGACAATCGTTACCGAAATGGTGGGTACACTCACAAAAATGGCTAACTCTACCAAAAGCAATTTTATTAAAATAGAGGAAAGTATCCAATATATTAATCGGGGCTTAAACGAGTTGACATTAACACAATTAAGTAACAGAACTATACATATCTACAACGCCTTTATACATAACCTCCAAACTCTCTACATCAGATTTAACGAGATTGAAACGGCAATTGCTTTTGCTAAAGTTAAGCTTTTACATCAATCAATTGTAGACACAGATGAACTTATATCAATACTAAGGAAAATTGAGAAAACAGATAAAATTGTTTTCCCAGTCAGCTTAGAGAATATTATTAAAATAGAACAATGTATAGAACTGAAAGCGTACGTAAAACAAAATCAGATAAAGCTAATCATGCATATCCCCTTGATAAGAAACAAAGTTTTCAATTATTTTAAATTAATCCCTTTACCTGTCCATAATGAAGCCAACAGTGTAACCTCCCTTATTCTCCCTAAATACCCCTATGTCCTTGTGAAAGGGTTGAAAGCAAAGCCGCTCTCCCAGCCATGCAGCGAAATTGACGAAGCCCGTTTCTTGTGCTTCGAGAACGACGTCTTGCCACCCATCGAAGACAATTGCATTACTGAGCTCATGCAGTTTTCAACAAATATCACGAGCTGTCATCCAGTTCCTGTCACCATTGAGGATGTTAAAGCAGATCTAATACAGCCTAACTGCTGGATTATTTACGCAAAACCGGAAACTCTCCTTACAAAGTACTGCGAAGACGAGATAACACAAACTATTATTTCCGGAACTTATATTTTAACAACGGACGACGATTGCGAAGTTAAAATAAAAGAATTGAAGTTTAAGAAACACCAAATTCAAGGAAAAGATGTAACTTACATCAAGTTTCCAATAATCACCTTACCCACAATACGAACGAGCCCGTCAGATATGCAAAGAAAACCTGTCAACCTCAATGGAATTGATCTTGCCGATACTCAGTTTCTGAATTTTTTATTGCAGAAAAGTGGAAGTGAAAATAGTGATAGTGAAAATCATTTTAGTGCGTTAGATTATAAAAGTGATAGGATAGGAAATATATCGTTTTACATAGTGGCAGTAATCTGTCTAATACTGTTAGCCCTTAAGAATAGAATTAAGAAATTATGTACGATCTTAATGGGGAAAGCTCGAGATAATCCTCATCCCTCGGATAATCTCGAACTTACGGAGGGAGGAGTTACACCGCCAGCGCCAGTCGGGCACGCGATGTTTATTATGCCCTAGTCGCCTTTCGCGGAAGCGCCCACGCGTTATCATACGACCGCCGCACCTGGCATTCTGCTGAGACGGCGACTCTATCCGCCGACCCGATAGCTTAGGACTTAGTTTTAAGGCATTCAGTTGTCGGCTATTAAAATAAGCACATGTCTTTATCATTTAATAATTAAACTTCAATTATATTGCATATTTTTAAAAAGCTTTTCCGCGCTTTCCTAAACAAGTCTATCTTGTGACATTTGTTATGATACTGAAGTGTTATTAATGTCATTAGTGTAAGTCGTTTTTGTGCGGTGCTAATTTGAAATAAATAAATTAAATTAAATTAAATGAGGTATATAGATGTGGTTTGATTCAACCGCCAAGCAGTAGTGTGCAAACACTACTGTGTTCCGGATTTAAGGGCAATGTTTCCAGCGAAATTACAGGGCACACAGAGATTTGACACCTTATATCTCGGGGTGACGAGCGCAGTGCATTGTCATCCAGGGTTTTGAACTGTTGAAGTTCAAAATTCTGAGTGGCGTTGAGCTGTTATGGGCAAGCGTGAAGAGCCATCAGGCGAGCGACTTCGCTCGTCTTGTCACCCAGTATCATAAAAAAAAAAAAAAAAACATTTACACAAGATAGAATTATATTAATATCTCTGTTGGATGTGGCCGGCTGTGCTAACTACATAACGTGTTGTCACTTATAATTGACATGTGTATTGAGTATTTGTCCATAAATAAATAAATAAATATATAACTGATCGTATAGAAGATAATATTGAGATACAAGTGTTGCAAGAAAAGGAAACATACCCGATACAGATTAGAGTCCATTAATTTAAAAAACCGCAATGTCCATAAAAAAAAACACTTTGGCATTGTACATAAATCCATAGACAAAATAAATCATTTTTAAATGATTCATATGAACCTAAGTCCGCTTAGTCCAATAGAAAACGGCTGTAAAACTTTTGAGTTTGCTACAGACATCATTGTCCGTTTCTGTTTGTATCAAATTACGCATAGTCCATCGCCGCCAATCACGTCACGTGTTTCAATATGGCTGATCACTGTGTGCAGTCATAAATTTGCTCTCGGTTTTTTATGGTTTTCTCGTGCTAAAAGTTATCAATTCGGCATGACTTTATTAAAATATGTGACATGAAGTGTTACCCTGAAGTTGTTGACAACAAACAGGCACGGAAACGACGAGTAGATGCTGCAAATTGGAAAAAGAATCGTGCTAAAGAACAACGGTGAGTATACTACTGATGTTATGTCTTGATACTTTTTATCTGTTCACTTTTTTGGGAAAAGTATGCCTTTCCAGCCGCCTCAAAATATAATAATATTTTTGGACCGTTGGAACATTATGTAGGTAATCATATTATTTTAAACGAGCAATTCTTATGTTTATTTATTTTGAGTAATTTGGAAACGGCTCAAATAATTTTGATGAAACTTTGAATGGTGATACAGTTTTGTATTTTACGTTTATCTGGATAGTCGGTTTTCTATCAAATTCGTTTCGTTTCTTGTATTTTACCCAATCGAAACTCGGTCACCCTGGTACAACAAGTACCTATGTATGATAATATCTGTGCTATAGGGTAAACTTTAACATACATATTTTTTTATCCATAATAGGTTTTTTATTTTTAGGTACGCAGCAAAACATTTGCCTGTTAAGCCGACATGTGAACATAAATGCAAAAAAGTTACAATGCTCTCAAATTCCACTGCAGGATGTACGCAAATTCCATGAGTCTTTTTATCGATTAAAAGACAAAATAAAACAAGACTCATTTATATTGAAACACGTGAAAGGTATAAAAACACAACGTCGCCGTCCAAGATCTGAATCTCGAAATTACAAACCTAGAGACTCGCAGCTGAAATATATGCTATATTGCAGATCACAACATAAAATGATGCATGTTTGCCAAAAAGCATTCCTTCGGGTTTTGCAAATCAAGAGATACCGCGTAGAAAATGTAATAAAGAATTATCATCTACATGGAAATTTTCCTATAGAAAAACGCGGAAGTGACCGTAAATCCCACAAATACAAGGACAAAAAAGATAATGTCATTAAATTCATAAAAACATTTAAGTGTTCTGAAGCTCACTATTGTCGTGGCAATTCGAGAAATATGTACTTGCCTTCAGAGCTGAGTATTAATAAAATGGCCAAAATGTACAACGATCAAGCACCAGAAAACCGCAAAGTAAAAAAAGTTGTATTTTCGAGGCATTTTCAATACTTGTTTTAATTTCAGCTCAAATACATGTGGTTGAAGTCGTCTTCCCAGTAGTGGGACACTCATTTCTTCCGTCGGACAGAGTTTTTGCACGTATTGAAAAAGAGTTACGGAAAATCGAAAATATAATCAAACCAAAAGAATACTTTGAAGTAGTGGAAAGCCATTCTACTGCCATAAACGTTGCTACTACGGTTCAAGTATGTAACTGGAAAACCGTCGTTAAAGATTTATTTTTGACTACTACAAAATGGCATTTACCTTTTTCTAAATGCAAAAGGTTTTATTTGAAAAGTGCCAGTAGATGCAATGACATGGTTGGCGTTAGAGGAGAACTCCACTACAAATTTGATACAGGTCAATATAAAAACGTTTGCAAAAAAGGTAAAACCACGGTTATGATTTCTCCAACCGCTATTCTACAGGGCGCAAAAGTAAAACCGCTAAAATTTAGAGACGTTAATAAATTGTTATCTACTCATTTCGGGGACAAATGGCGCGATTTACAGAGTTTGGAGTACTATAACAGAGTAGTACCATCGTCCTCACAGGAAACACCAGACGAGAATATGGTTGACGATTCCCTTGAAGAGTCGGTATGTGAAGAACAAGAAGAATCACCATTACTTTTAATTTAATATCGGTTTTGTATGACTAATAAAGTTCTTATAAAACAAAAATTGTTTTATTTGACATTACAAACATCCACGTAGACGTTCGAATGACCTCTATGGTACCAGAATAAATAAAATGTTAAACCAAACCAAACCAAAAACCGCAAAGTCCAGCCGAGTGTTACAAAGTCAGCAATGTCCATAATAATTTTCTAGTTTTTGTTCTATTTCGTAGGGATTTTTCACAATTAATTGTAGTTTTTAATTAACTATATTATTTTAAATCAAACTACTATAGTTCCAATATAAACACATGCACCCATAATGCGTACTACGAAAATAGTTAACTACGCACAATTTGTTACGATGGACATTGCGGTTTTTGTAATTAGTAGACTCAGATGATGCCTTCGTTTCCGTACTGTAAAGTTGCTGAGTGGTTTAAAGGAAGATTTTGAACCACTGATAATGACCATCGAAAACTCGAACATTAAACTGTGTAGTGAGACAGTAAAGGCTAAACTACTTCAAGAGAACATGCGACGAGATGACAAGACAGCTGTCTGTACTGGGCAAAAGCAGTGAACACGGCTGTATACCTGAAAAGTCGCTGTCCGACCAAAGCAGTCCTGGGCTCTACTCCGGAGGAGAAATGGACTAATAAAAAGGTATCGATTGCTCACTTGCGTATATTTGGATCTGTAGCCTATGCACTGATCCTAAACGAAACAAATTAGATTCAAAATGCAAACGCTACATATTTGTCGGCTATTGTGACGAGACAAAGGGTTAATTTGTCGAAGCGAAGTGAGCGAATTGTTAAGAGTGGGCCTAAAGCAAAATCTTCAATCTTTATATTATCTTTTTGGCGTAAGTTTAGAGTTCAATTTAATTTAACGAGTATCCGCCAGTGTCCTAGCACTCAGTTACTTAAACAATGGCTGAAGAGGTTCCAAGAAACTGGTTCGACGCTTCCAAGGAGACGTCAAGGACGTTCCCGCACTATACGCACAGAGCAAGCGATTCAGGAGGTTAGCCAATCTGTTGAGCAAAATGCGGAACTCTCTACGCGGCGACGTTCGGCAGCTTTGGGGATTTCAAGAAGCAGTTTAAGGCGGTCTTACAGTCAAAAAGGCTTCACAGAACATTTTTTTAAGATAATGTATTCATTTTGAAGCAGTAAAAAAATTATGTGTTAATCTTGATCATATTTCTGAGTGGACCATTGGATCCAAATCACGATTCCGATAAATTTTCTTGATAGAAAAAAATCATGAAATAACCTCTAAGCTTGAAATTTGCCTAAACGCATACAATTTTATCTCGATAATTTATAAACAAATCTTGACAAAATTTACAAGAATGATGGTAAATATTGTGACAAATAGCATCATTGTTTTTGTTTATCGATAAAAATTCGATTTTTTTAACTATTATTTAATTTAATCATAACTTGGCTCGAACGCGTCGAACGAAACGTCGTGCCACCGCGGCGTAGTTTCACTTCTCTTTTATTTTTACGCGATGTGACAGAGACCGCTGAGGCGCGCTGCTAGACGGACGTGTGTCGCTTTGTTCCGCTGACCGCTCAAAAATATAATCTCAACTTTATGACACAAAACACCTACACCAACACACCAACACCTTGATGGAAGTTGTAAAGTAAGTAACTACCTTATCTGCAACGTTTTCTTGGATTATAAGTACTAAAAAGGCAGGTGAATGAAAATTACATTTTGTAACGATTTGTTTGTATATATTATTTTATGAAGCATAATTTCACCACAATCGTCATAGTCCAGTTGGCCGAACGGTTTGACGTATTGGATAAGTTCTTTGCGACTGAGTAAGCGCCGGGTTCAAATCTCACGTTTACTATTTTCTTTTTGTTATTTTTCTAATGTTTTTGAAATAATTCGTCGTGTCCGTCCGTGCGTGCGTGCGTGTGTGTGTGTGTGTATGTGTGTAATGTTCTTTATAACTCGAAAACCGCAGGACTTATTTTGATGGGATTTTCACTTTCAGATAGCTGATGTTATGACGAGAATTTTTTTGGCAACTTTTCATCATCATCATCATCATCACATTTTTTTCATTACTACGCAGGTGAACGCGCGGGGCACAATTAGTCTACTATAGAGGTTAGGAAGTTCTAAATAGCTTGGGATGGACAGACAGACAGACGGATGGACGAACGAACTTATATGGGTCTCGGTTTAACCCTTTGGGTACGGTACCCTAAAAAATAGGTACTTTTCATCATTATCTTCGTCCTCACCATTTTTGATCACTACGTGGGTGAAAGTTCAAATAAATCAATAAATTGGGACGGACAGACAGACAGACGGATATACAGAACGAATTTATATAATAATAATAATAAAAACGCAGGGGCGGCTTTATGGCGAGCCGTCGGTGAGTGGCGACACCGCGTACCCCGATTCCATGGGGCTAAATGAGACCCCTGACCCCTGGCTTGCCTTAACCGGCCGTCCAGGGGTGGAAACCGCAAGAGCTAAGAACCTAAGCTCCAGGGTGGAAGTGTTAAAGGGCATAACGCCGCGAGTAGCTCTTAGTGAAAGTGCAGCACACCTCTCTACACCCTAAGCCACCCACGCCGATGTTGCCCCTCCGGTGCCAAGATACGGCAGCCTTTATGGGGGGCCTATTCAGTGGGTGGCTAGTCATCACCTGCCTAAATATATTTTGAGATGAGACAGGATAAGGCAGGTGCCGTGTCTCATTCTATAGATCTGTTATTCCATCCACAAGTTGTTCACCTCAATAGCCCAGACTTTTTTAATCCTATACTGTACAATAGTTTCATATTCCTTTTTATACATATTCCATAATTGTATTTTTTATATTCAACAGGGCCTCTTGGTGTTGGCTTCGGCTCCACCAATGCCCACCAAATGTCCGGGCTAGACCCGAGAATATATTTAAATAAAGAGAAATAATAATAAATCTTTATTTCTAATTTGGTCTTAATCTATGGTTATTACATGGTGATAGTCTAATGAAAATGGTGAACAGTTTTAAGACCGATGTGTTTTGACGGTTTCAATACCTTTCCTCTAACTAAGTATAAAACTTGTAAACATAGAGTAAAGGGAATCTACTTGGTCTTACTTATATAGTTATAGGTACTTACTTATATAGTTACTTATGTATTTACCAATATTTTATACATTATAAATAAGGAAAAAGAAATATGAAATATGGCCGATCTGGTTTTAAATCAATAAATGCGAGAATGTGTGTGTGTGTGAAAAAGAAAGAAGGTGAGGGCTGTATGTGCATATGAGTGTGTGCGTGTTTAATATTATGCGAATGGGTGAGAGCAAATGTGTTTGTGAATATTTATGTATGTAAATTTGTATGGCTAGCATATTTTATAATATTTTGAGAAGTTTTTCTGTCTCTGTATAGTTGTGTTGTAAAAGATATTTCTTTTTACATTCGTTGTAAGTCAAGTGATGTAACACAATTTGTTTATTAATCTTGTTATAAAGAAACGAGTTTAGGAAACAAGTATGGTTTTGTGCAAAAGATGTTTTAAATAACTCTATTGTACATATCTTGTCTTTGCGTCTTTTGCATAATTCTGCTGTGGGTATATATGCAGAGTTTTTGTGTTGATTTAAAAAGACCTGGTTTACAAATATCTGTCGTATAGTCAGCACCTTCCACTCTCCATACAGTTGCGCAGTAGGGTACCTAAAAGGTCGACCATGGGCTACTTTAAGTACTGCTCTTTGCGCCTTTTCCAGAGGCAGTAGATGGGTTTTGCATGCGCCTCCCCAAGCAGTAATGCAGTAGGATAAGAGGGTACTCCCTCTTATATATAGTAGTGCATAGTGCATAATAGATTGTTTGTAAGTGCTGATTTGAAGCTGCATGACGTATGTTTTTAAATATAGCTATCAGTTTTCGAGTCCTTTTGACAAGTAATTCTATATGGGATTTATAAGAAAGATGTGAATCTATAATAACACCCAGATATTTTATTTCCTGGCAACGTTCTAAATACGTACAATTACAGTTTGTGAGTTTATTATATAAACAATTTGGAGAATGTGCAGTTATGGCTCGGTACAGTAAATTAGGTATATCATTTTTCCGAAGGCTGAGGGTCAAGTACTTGGTCTTGCTTGCGTTAATAGTTAGAAGACTATTATATAGTGTTTTGCAGATCATATTGAATCCTTCTTGTGCATATAAGAAGGTTTCATCCCAGGTCTTGCCTTTACACAGTAGTACAGTGTCGTCAGCAAATGTGATAATCTTACCGTTTTTAACAAGGGTCCGGCAGACATCATTTATATGTACTAAGAATAGAGTTGGTCCCAAGATACTTCCCTGGGGCACTCCAAAAGTAACCGGTTGTTCTGAGCTGGTGTAATTACCTATTTTTACACACTGTTGCCTGCCAGTCAGATAGCTATGAAATAAATCTAACTGTTTACCTCGAATGCCCAAACGGTCCAGTTTCTTTAGTAAGACTGGGATTGACACAGTGTCAAATGCTTTTGCCATATCAAGAAACACTGCTAATATGGGTTCTTTTTATTTCTACGGAACCATAAAAAAGTGTTACAGTCTCTAAAAGGAGATTCGTGTGTGTGTGTGTGTGTGTGTGTAAAAGGTGATGATTGTGTGTATGTTTGTACGAATGAAACCTACGGAAAAAAAACGGTATTATCGCAAAATGACAAAGCCGGACCAGGGTTAAACGCAAAATGACAAATAAATAACCGGAGTCATTTTTATAAGTGATCATTTTAAGAAATAGTACTTTTTGCTCCACAAACAGAGGGATAAACTGAAAAGATACATATTTTTTTAGACTAGTAAACTAGCTAATCTTTTCAAAGTTATATAAGCAAAACAAGAAGTATAATTAAGTTGCATTGTTGTCACATTTCTTCAAATTATAGCTTTCTGCTACAACTCGTTTTCTTTGTTGTTGTCGGGACGTTTTCTTTGTTGTCGTCACTTGATGTGACTACTAATGTTTTTTTTCTCGCAGTGGCATTCCCCGCGCTCGCCGTGAATCGACAATTTCAGGCAAAAGCCAGTCCATATAAAATGACACCAGCTTTTCCTTCATCCTTTTTTCCCAAAAATCGTCATCTTTTATTATTATTTCCGTTTTAAGTGCCTTATTTTCCCCACTCCACACGGCAAACAGGCACTTTTGTCTACGTGTTACACGGAGCTGGCCTTGAACTTGATGGAACCAATTACTATTTTTGTTCATTTCAATCAGTTGTTTTTTTTTATTGTATCTCCATATCTGAATTTTATTTTCTTTGATAGATTCTTCTAGACCATTTTTATATGCCACAATAGGGCATTTTATTTCCACTACTGTGTCATTGCCTATCAAACCATCGGGAGATGCCCCAATAAAGGGATATTCATGGTCTACGAACAATACGCAGGGCTCAATGACGACATTTTCTTGTATGGCAAGTAGTTGCAAAGCGAGATGTTCATTTTCCACGCCATGTGCGATTGCCGCTATTTTACTGAGGTTAGATTTATATAAAATATTTTCCACCAACTTGGCTTTGCTGGTATTGTCTCTTCTTTTCACTACCAATCCGAAATTTGATGCTGTTAGCATATTTTTTCTTAGTTCTACCTAGTCATGGCTATCCCTCTGATTTATAGTAGATGTTTGTATCTTTTCTTTATCCGAAGTTAGTTGCTTCAGATTTTGAAGGAATGACTCTGTAGCTGCATTTAATTCATCTTGTGTCAAGTCTGGAGTAGTACTTTGAGCCCCGTAATTGTGTTGAACTGCGTTGTCTCTTTTAAGCATCCGGTTTTTTTTTAATGAGGTTTTGCTTTGTTCAATTTTCTTTTCGCCAGTCTTCGTCCTTCAAACTTTTTCAGGATGCTCTTTGGACTTTGCCCTAAAATCTTTTTATGAAGTAAATGTCTCGGATAAGGGTTATTAAAAGAAACAACTGCAGCATTGCAACGCGCACGGTAACCCCGACGAAGCGAGAAATTAATTCTCTTTCCCCCCAACAACCTTGGCAACAACACTGTTGAAGCGCTCTACGACATTGGTATCCACGTCCTCAAGCATGCTTCTTGATTTTGAAAGTAGTGACTGGAGTATTGTCTGTATCCTAAACCAAAATGTTGTGTTTTTTTTTTCCATATTACTCTGTTGTGTTTTTTCTTTAGAACAGTAATAATCCTTACAATTTTCATGATTGCCGAAGGCATGTAGAACAGAATTTTGTATTTCGTTTCTAAAATGTGCTACTGCTTCCGGTTTGTCTTTTTCTAGCTTATACTCTTTTATTGATGCAATAACAACCTTTCGGATACTCATAATTTTTGGTTCAGTCAGCATTTTTCTGTACGCCAAGGCATACTTTGTGTCTTTGGCGACAGCCCTCAACTTATTGCACATGTTACGAAGCACATGATTTCGGCATTCAACTTTTTGTACTATATGACTCGGATAAGGATTACGCGCTAAGATTTTTGCGTATGTAGCCGAGTCCCCGTCAGCAATTAATCTACCATATATTACATTGTACATAGCTACAGATTTTTCAAATCCTTGGCAAATTATTTCGGACTCCATTCCGCTAGATGACCCCGTGTAATTTTTGAAACAAACGTGTTCTGCTGCAGCGGTTTGTTTTTTCTCTGCACGAGCACATACAAGGCAATATTTGTTTTTAATGCCTAAAAACAATACTTCACCAAATCTGCGACCTACGATTGCTGCAGCGCCGGACAATGCCTTATAGTTGTTGCCATAGGATCGTGATGACCAACACGCATCAGCATATACGTCTATTAGAGGTATGCCGTCTTTGCTCAATTTACCTTCAGCTATCGCTGCATCACGCTCACGCACAGCTGCTGCTTCCATGGACTCGATAGCTGTTGATTCCCATTTTTCATAAACCAAATTTTGAATTTGGGCATAAGACGTTACTGTAAATATGGGTATGTCCATACACGCTGCGATTTCTTCAAATTGGGAATAGCCGATACCAGCAGAAGTTATTCCTGTGACGGCAGCCACATTAGCGTTGACATTGTGTGTATTTAATGAATCTTCACTTGTGACAATAAAGTCTTTTTTACACATATTACATTTAAACTTGAATTTAGACGTCAATCCAATCCTTTTTTCACCTATGAGTGACATTTGTGATAAATTGCAATTGAATAAAGAAACATGGTTGGATATAGTTTGCAGCTGCTGGATGAAATGCCTTATATCAACGACTCTTCGACCATGAACTTGTGGGTATTTATCTTCTTGAGATTCGGTTTCAATGGACGGCACAGCGTCGGCGATTTCTCTGGAATAAAAAACACCACTTTTTATATAAGTGTTTGTTTAGACTGAACTATTTTTTTAAATGGCTGTATCAATTAACATCAAACATAGCTAAGAACCATCTCGATTATAATAACTAGGTACCAACTAAAATAAACCTTGGTTTACCAACAAAATGCAATGAATATATTTTTTTTTTAATCGCAACATTCGCAACGGAATCTCTTTATCCTTTCGGTGTATGGCGGTGTGCCGCGAGTAAATAATTGTCAGTTACACAAAATGTTTGAAATGTTTTGTTTATCTATAGCCAAACCACTGGGTCAATTTCGGTTTTTTCACTGTCTACTGTTTTCTACACCCAAGTATACGTCACAATATAGTCACTTTAACTAAACCCACTTTTACAGTCACTCAGCCCATATTGGAAAATTATGTAAAAGAATGGCCAGTGCTAACTATGCACTGCTGAAACTCAAACCTTTATTAGAAAAAAAAGCTATTAGGTCAGTGTACTTTGCATATATACATTCAATAATAAAGTATGCTATTACTGTCTGGGGCAATGGGACAGAAATGAAAAGAGTGCTTAGAACCCAAAAAAGGGCAATTAGAATAATGTTCGGCCTAAGGAAACGTACGTCAGTTAGACAACACTTCAAGAAGACTAAAATTATGACTGTAATATCCTTGTATATATACAATTGTCTTCTTGAAATTTATGACGCAAATCTAACTAGAAACAAAGACTTGTATACATGTAACCTGCGAAACAAAGAAAACTTATTCAAACCCAGAACTAGATTAGTAAAAGTAGAAAAGCAGGGTATTCTAAATAAGATATGCATGTTTAACAAATTGCCAGTTAGCGTTAGAGACTTACCCGTAACTGCCTTTAAAAGAAAAATTAAGATATTCTTCGAAAATAATCCTTTTTATTCACTTAACGAATTTATGAAACTGCGTTTAAAAGAATCTTCATTCTCGTGATGCGACGTTTTCAAATTAGAAATTTGATTATTTAATATGGTTAGTTATATATAGTCTTTAAATATAATTATATTAATGCTGTTTTTTTTAGTTATAAACTTTTGACATATTTTACCTTTGCATGATATTATTATTAATCTTATTTCATTGAAATTAATTTTTATTGATTTATTTGAGCTTCTTATTATTATTCTTATACTTTAATTGTTTATTTTGATAGGACTACTTAGACTTCCTCATTCTCTAGTTTATTATTTTATTTCAAATGTGATAAACTTAAATATTATTGTAAATTTGACTTGCCTAGTTTAACTGACAATGTTATAAGGCCAATAAAGATTTCTATTCTATTCTATTCTATACAATTTAAAATATACGGAGCAAACGCACCAAGCTGTTGCTTACGCGACTGTTGCGTGAAGCTTAACTACTTTTTCGTTAAAGTGATATTATAAAATATTATTATAAACCCGTTCTGAGCATCATTGTGCATCATTTATCCTCATCCAATATACCAGCAATAGTCCACCGATCGCTAACATTTTTTAATGTTGGGGACTAGCCGATTAAAGCCTCGTTTTCTTTTATATTTCAAAATATGTTCTTTTAATTTGCTTTGTTTTGTTTTCACTGGCAGCTTGATTTTACTACTTTTTCGTTGTGAAAGTGTTATTATAAATATTATTATAAACCCGATCTGACCATCATTGTGCATCATTTATCCTCGTCCAATATACCAGCAGTAAATACAGTCCACCGATCGCTAACATTTTTGGTCCATTCTACGCCATAAAACGTATTTTTCTTTCACCTTTTCATTTCACTTTAATTTTCCCGTTGATTTTTATGTCATTGCTTTTTTCTATTTATATCATTTCGCACAATGGTGGTCACACGTAATCAAGCTCAATCATTCACGGTCCCGACCACGGAACCAGTTCCACACAAAACTCATCACGCTGTGCATTCGCCCCCCGCCCGCGCCCCGTGACAGCGCCCAGGCGGACGCTTCAAGGGGTGAAACGCATCAAGTGGCCCTTGAGACTGACGACCCGGGACATGCAAGAAACATTGCTCAGCAAGAACCATGCACCCTCCCAACGAGTTCAGGTCTACAAGCCCAACCGGTAACAGGTCAAACCAGACACATTAATACCAATTAAGCACTCGCACACTTCGAGCTCCATCATGTAAGCGCAAAAACTAGCCACTGAGGCTGAATTTCACCGACGCAACGTAGAACGGCAACGTGAACTTGTGGAACGTGAACGTAAGCTCGTACTTATGCAGCAGAAGGCGGAGGAGATAGAGTTGCAAGCAAAACTCGCCGCGTTGGAGGCACGTTCTGTTTCAGGAAAGTCTTAACGTACTCGTAGCTCTGCTCAAATTGCCAAAGAACGTGTAGTAACGTGGGTCGATAATCAAAACGTACCTAATGTTTCTTTTCACCCACATCCACAGGTATTGACATAAGCTCATGCACCGGTAGCACCCGTAGTTACTATTCCCGCTGCAGCGAACAATATTCAGGGCGATCCCGTATCTCAACTAGCGAAAGCTATTGCTACGTTGCCCGACCGCATTAAAAGAACGGAGCTAGTTCCTTTTTCAGGGATTATAAATGAATAGCTGGCTTTCAAATGCACGTATGAACAGATCCTTATCATTACTTTCAAAATGGATTACCAAGTAGGACATAACTCAGGAATACCAACAACTGGTGCAACGGGCCCAACATTAAAGAGATCAGCTGCCAACATCCTAGTGGACCCAGACACACTGCAGGAGCTTGAAGACGCAAAGAGACCCAAAATAGAATTGGATGCAGATAAGAAATAGAATTGGATGCAGATAAGAAATATAAATGCATAAATTCTATAGTGCTCATGCATCAGGAACTGCTGAAGTATTGGTTCCCTATCTTAGAAGATGATGAAGCTGCAAGAGCAAAGCAATAAATGCAAGAATTGCAAGAGGAAATCTAACTGTGGGTAAATCTACGTTATAGTCCTTTCCCTTAAAATGGATCTTGAAAGAAGTCTCTCTAGTTTTTGCAGACATGTTGGTGCTGACTCCCTTTGTCTCTTGTCTCGTGACATTAAACAATGTGAAAATGATACTTATGGTGTATCTCCAGAATAGATGAGGGTACCAGGTGTAGGTTTTATGAGGTTGATCTCGGGGATCTGTTATCTAAGAATGCGAATTTATCAGATCGTCAAGACATAGGGAAATCTAGGGACTTTTAGAGATTTTTCTTTCAGCTTGTTCCTGTTTAACTTATTGGAGATAATCCAGTAAAAAGGTTGAACTAGATTATTAGACTTGCTAGTTGCGATTTTTAAAGTTATATTCATAATTAAATAATTGGTCATTCAGAGCCATTTGAATACTTCAGTGGAGTCATTTGAAATTTCTATGTGACTGACACTGTTAGTTATTTCATAGATTAAAATGAGATTCTGTCTAAAGAGACTTAGTGAAGGTTGCTTGGACATGCAATTCACTTCTAGTCTTTAACTAAGTCTAAAGCTAATTTAATAATTTTGTGAAGGTATATGGAGAATTTCTATTTACCTTAAAACTGTAAGACATAGTCAGAAAACCCAACTGGTATCTAATGGTTTAATGATTATTCAGGTTTTGGTAACTCCTGAAATTATTTGATTTATAATAATCATAATTTTTCTTAGATAATGAAGAATTTGTAAAGGAAATTGACATGTATTATTGTTTGCATATAATTAAATTATTGGAAATTCAAGGACGGACATGATCTTAAGAGAAATATTGTTCTCAGTTTTAACATCGAAGAAATTACTAAATGAACCTCTTCAAATTGAAAGTTAATATGATGGACTTTCTTCTACATCACACATTATTTTTGGGTTCCATAGAAGGAACATAAGCTAAGTATAGCTGAACTGTACATAGAGCGGTTGTCTCTAGGTTACCCCTTGGTTATGGAAAACTTAAAGGGCGCCTTTACAATGTCACTGATTTAGTAATACTGGCTTGTTCAATATAAACTCTCTTAAAGGAAGTTCCTGATTGAGATGGCCAATTTGAAGAGCTAACGGGAAGGTTACTTACCTTTTACACTAAAGTCGTGTTACACTTGAATGTCTAGTTTCAGTATTCAGTAATTTAACCTGAAGTCTGCATTATCTTTGTTAGATTTGTGGTAAAGCGCTGAAGTTTCTTGCCATTTCTTCTACAAGCGTATAGGGTTTTAAGTGCCCCCACACATTAACAGTTCGCCGGAGGGTATCGGCCTGTCTGTTAGCCGGAAAAGACCACAGACACACAGTTCCTTTGACGATTTTAATCGACAGTCAATGCGAAACCAAAGTAAAGGGTTTTCCAATAAGAGGTGTTATTTTGAATAGCCCGCTATTTCGGTAGATGTCACTTTTGAAGCTGTCATTTCTTGGCATTTGACAAGTAGAAACTACGCCATTAATAAAAATGGTACGATACACGCTTCAACAACGCATTGAAATTATTAAAATTCACTATAAAAATGGTGAAAATTTGGCAGAGACGGTTCGTAAAACTCGAACATTTTTGGGTCGTCGTGAAGCACCTTGTCGGACCGCAATACAGAAATTGGTGGAAAAATTCGAGCTGTTGGGACAAGTTAGTGATGAGAAGAATAAAACCCGTGCACGTCGCTCAAGAACAGCCGAGAATATTGCTGCTGTAGCCGAAAGTGTTGAAGAAAACCCAGGTTTGTCCATTCCTCGTCGTTCTTTGGAATTAGGTATTCCACAAACGTCATTACACCGTATTTTGCATAAAGATTTGGGTCTTAAGGCTTATAAAGTCCAGTTAACACAAGAACTCAAGCCGGCCGATCATCAACAACGTCGTGACTTTGCTGATTGGGTCGTTGAAATGCATGAAAATGATCCGGAATTCCATCGAAAAATCATCTTCAGTGATGAGGCCCATTTCCACCTCGGTGGCTTCGTCAACAAGCAAAATTGTCGCATCTGGGGCTCAGAAAACCCAAGAGTTATTGTTGAAAAGCCTCTCTATCCTCAACGTGTGACTGTTTGGTGCGGTTTATGGTCCGGCGGAGTCATTGGACCTTACTTTTTCGAAAATGAGGCTGGCGCAACAGTTACGGTGAATGGATTGCGCTATCAAGAGATGATTAACGATTTTTTATGGCCGGAATTGGATGGTATTGATCTGGACAACGTTCACTTTCAACAAGACGGCGCTACGTGCCACACAAGCAACGAAACCATTGATCTTTTAAGGGAAAAGTTTCCGGACCGTGTTATCTCTCGAAGAGGTGATCACAATTGGCCACCGAGATCTTGTGATTTAACACCTTGCGACTTCTTTCTTTGGGGCCACGTGAAGGAGAAGGTCTACGCCAACAGCCCAGTATCGATTCAAGACCTCAAAGATGGAATTCGTGAGGCTATCGAGGACATAGAGCAGCCACTTTGCGATTTAGTTATGGAAAATTTCATGAAAAGGATTTTGTCCTGTAAGCGTGGCCGTGGTGGTCATTTGCCTGATGTTATTTTCCACTATTAACGGCATACCTTCCTCTTTGTAATGAAATAAACATCTGATGATTTATAATAAAAAATGGCATTTTTCTTTGAATATCAAAATAACACCTCTTATTGGAAAACCCTTTATGTGACCGCTTGCCGTCACAGGCCTGCGTCGACAGGTATCGGCCGGACAGTCCGTGATCTCAAGGCCGAATCGAATACGCACTAGCAGGTAGTCGGCCGGCGGCCTTTCGGTCATAACCACGTGGCAGTTAACCGCCGTCAGTTCTTTGTTTTTCGACATTGCGAAAATTTCTAGGCAAAATGGACAGCAAGCCGCAATTTATTATACAAGTTTTATAGAATTATACCGAAGTTTCCCATGTTTATGGAAAGTTAAGGATGATTCTTACCACAACAGGAGATTGAAAGACGATGCTTACGCCAAATTATTAGAATATTATCAAACCACAGTACCTTCAGCCACAATTGATACAGTGAAAAGAAAAATTAATAATTTAAAAAGTTCATTCCGAAAAGAATTAAAAAAGGTAAGTGTGACTTTTTACCTATTTGATTTATCCATTTATCCTGCCATATTTTGTAAGTTTTTTGTACAGCAATATTTATTTAAGTAATTTTCAAAATGTTTCCGCGGCATGATATACTTAATACCGATATAATAAACTACCTACTCGGCTGTTTATGTTCTTATCTCTTTTCAATTCATATTTAAAAGTACTATCCACATGTAGGTACCTACAGTCAGCATCAATATATGTATTTGTAAGAGTGCAACACAAGCGTTCTACGAACGTCTATTCAGCGCGGGCGCTTCAACACACTGTTGTTGTAAACCGTGTAGACAGGTTTGAAACGAGTGGTTAGTGAGTTTAGTTAGTAGGTAGGTATATTTACCTACATATCTAATTTTCTAATTTTTCAGGTCAAAAACCAAAAGTCGGGATCGTCAGCTGATGAAGTATATACATCAAGTTTGTGGTATTTTGACTTATTGATGTTCACCGCAGATCAAGAAACACCACGGAATAGCATCGGAAGCGACAGCATCATCGATGAAAATGAAACAAATGAAAATGAAACAGTAAGCATTTTGAAATATTTATTTTAATTTACAAAATTATATTGAAACGATACAGCTCCGTCATGCATGAAATATTCTTTGTATTTGTCACGATTTAATTTGGCGTTTTCACATACATTTCTGCTGTGCCCTTGTTGTAAACTGTTCAGGGGATTATCTACGCTTAAATCTCCATGTTCAACCTTACCAAAATCTAAATCTTCAGTAACCAGTGCTCGGGTAGGTAGGTAATTGGCTTTTTCTTTTCTCTTTAACAAATTGTGAAGGCAACATGAAGCTAAAACTATGTAATCAATTTTTTCTGATTTCATATTGATTTCCGTATGAAAAACTCTAAATCGTGTAGATAATATGCCAAAAGCATTTTCTACTGTGCGTCGAGCTCTACACAAGCGATAGTTAAAAATACGCTCTTCACGAGTTAAATTTCTTTGTGGGTAAGGTTTTCATGTAATGCAATAGCATCATCGGCTACAAATACAAAGTTCATATTGTTTTTATTCATATTATTAGGAGGTAAACTCAATTGCTTATTTTGCAACTTGTTATAAAAACTAGTATACTCAATAACACCTCCATCGGATACTCTTCCGTTACAGCCGATATCAACATATATAAATTCGTTGTTTGCATTTACAACTGCCATTAGTACAATACTAAAATAATGTTTATAGTTATAATATTAAGATCCACTGTTTGCTGGTTTTCGAATTCTGATATGCTTGCCATCAATAGCACCTCCACAATTAGGAAAATGGCATCGACTTTCATAACCTCTTGCAATCTCTTGCCATTCTTCGATAGACGACGGTAACTGAAAAAAAAACATAACAAAAACAAACTATTACTATTTTTCACTTTTGCGAAGATGATACACAAATGCCCTCGCCGTCTTCTACTAATTCATCATCACAATCACTGCTGCCACCAAACTCGCCGCAGCCTTCAGACATTACGATACAATCACGACAATCGACGCCTACAGTTCAATCCAAAAGTTCGTCAGCAAATAAAAGAAAAAGTGTATTACTTAATGAAGCTTACAAAGCCTTGAAAGAAGACGATGAGTATGATGGCATAGGACTGAATGTAGCTTGTAAGTTGCGACGTATGCACGAAGAGCAAAGGTTGTATGCAGAATTATTGATTAATAAAGTACTATTATACGGAATGAAACAAAGACTGCAAGAAGAAACTAGTCTTTCTGGTCTTGTGCCCACACAGTCGCAAATTACACGTTCGCCGCATTTAACACAGCAGGTAGCTTCAACATCTACTGGAACTATTTTACAGCGTCAACCAATGATATTACAACTATCTCCAGTGGGAGTTGGAACTTCCGAGACGATTATGATTAATGATAATGAGTACAATGTACGTGAGGACATTAATGACCTGTCGCAGTATGTGCTTTTTAACAAAAACCAGGAATATATATTACTTATTGTTTTTTTTTCTCAATAAAGTGATTAATAATTTCTAAATATTGTTTGCTTACCTTCATATATAAATCCTTTAGCACTAAACAAATATATTTCGATGTTTCCGGGATAATTACACCCAGGGATTGAGGTGAAATTCTTGTAGGAAATTTTAAATCCTCAAAGCTTTGTCCTGTTGCCAAATACCGTAAAGTGGCTATTAATCTCTCTTCTGCGCTTATAGACTGACGCATTTTTGTATTCATTTTACTCATGAATGGTTTAACCATGGTCAATAACATGTTGAAGGTCTCTGAAGACATTCGCAAGTAATTAAATAGATCTTCCTGATGCGATTGCCTCAGTTCACGTACTAACGTCATATGAGATCTTGATTCTCTTCCACGCAACCACTTTTTCATCCAATATCTTCTTTCTGATGATGATAATACACGAAATATTAAGATAGCACATCGTTTTTTACGTAGTAACATTTTTACGTATCAACAACTATGCACAGCTGGCTGAATCGAACTGCTGACTGTCGTGTGATAGTGTGTACGCCCTAGCCGTTATGTCAGGCAATTGCCGGCACGCAGCATTGCGGTGTGAAACTGTCGACTGCCGCCTGCTAGTGTGTAGACTGAGTGACTGACAGAGCCGTTGTTCGATCATTGCCGGCAGGCAATAATCGCTATAGTGTGTGAGCTATGCAGATCTTGGACGGCAGGCCGCCTGTTAAGACCAGATACTGCAGGCGGACTGTAAGTGTATGGGACCCTTTACGAACGTGGCGGTAAATTTGCATTAGCATAGAGCACCTTCTTAGGGTCTGTGCAAAGAATTGATAAAGTTTGCAGTCGCATAAGAATAAGATAACATTATTCAGACTGTTTTAAGAGACGGGAGGACAAACTGTCAGGCAGTCGTTGTTCACCAGGCGAAGCGGAGGAGGGGCTTTGTTTTCCAAGTCTCAACCAAAAAACATATAATTTATTATACTGAAGTCTAAATACAAACTATAAAATCACCTTACAATGTTTTCTCAATAATTTGTTTAATATTTACACTTAATTAACACAATTAATCAACGCTAAACTTCCTTTCAATACTTTCCTCTCAACTTCACCTTAGGTAGATTTCTATAACATTCTTAGGTCTTAAATAGGTTGTCAGTAGTATGAACTTTATAATAATAACATTTTGTTCATATTATTAGGTTAGGACAACTTCACTCAGCTTATGTCCTATTCGTAATCTTGGGTTCTACGAACACAGGGTGGAGTTCTTTCACTTGGCCAATATAAAACATTAGGATAAAATACCAAACACTGGAGGATTATGATTCTTTAAATTAGGTTTAGGTTCAACTCTAGCTATGTAGGGAAATGTAACAAGTAGGTTGTAAAATGAAGGTTTTGTATGTATGTTTGATAAATAATCTTATGTATGTTTGATAAGTAACCTAGGAAACGGTTATTAGAGAATTTCAAGTTATGATCAAACTTGTATCGTTTCCTAAATAAAAGTAATATGAATACCTAATTGAATTTTACTAGATTAACACATAGGTAGATATAGAAATAATTGAAATTAAACTTTAGTAAGGCGGGCGATGTTAGGTTCATAAAAAAAAAAAATAGGTTTCAGCTTTTAGGTTTAGTATAAAACTAGTAACTGAGCTATATTGAAAGGTAGAAGTAGGAATGCTTTGAGTTAGGACACACCCAAGCCTCTATCCAGGATTGCAGCGGCTACAACGTCGGGTTCCCTAACCACTTGATCACATGGCCATAATATAAGTTACATTTATAACATAGTACGAGTTAGGATTTAGATAAGGTACTGATATAGCTAAGGAAGTCTTAAATACTAGAACTTATAAGGTACAGGTTTTATCTGCAGGAAGGTATTTCAAATATTAATCTTCGTAGAGAATTCTAGAAATTACCTTTTAATATTTTTCATAGGGTTAAATTTAATATCTAATATTTAGGTTTAGCTATTAACGTTCCCTTCTTTACCTAGACTCTCTTACTAACCTTTGGTTACTATAATCTTTATCATAAAATAATATCTTTATAAACTTTTAAATTCATACACCTTTAGGGTTAGGTTAAGATAGTAAGATAGGTTAGTATTTGGTTTAAATTAATTAGTTAGTGACTAGTATCAATACATCTTCATCAACCTTTAACTACGAGTCAGGATATTAGAGTTAATTTAATACCGAGTTAGTCAGTTAAGTTAGTTAAGGCGTTGAGCCGTTACATACCTACCGACCGCAACCCACGTTGCCGTGATAGTGAACAAAAATTTATCACCGACTCGCACTTGGCGATTAATTATTATTTTACTTTAGAATGTGTACCTATCATGCCAAGGTTTCGTTTTTATATTAGAGCAAATACAAATACACGTTTAAAAACAATGTTATAAGGTCCAAAACCCCGTTGGTTTATATTTTTTGAATTTATTTTTATTCCTTAGTTAATCCATCGTAACATTACACATTAATCACACATATTACACAACTATCTATTACGGTTAGAAAGATACAGCTGCTGAAAGGTAGGATGGACAGACAGACAGTAGACCAGACAGACAGGGTAGGCTTAGTAAGTACTCCCGTTTACACCTTTTATATTTATGGGTATGGAACCCTAAAAAACATTTGTAGGACATTTGTAGGGACCTCTCTTTAGTTTTGACTTTATTATTATTTCTTGATTAATCCGCCGTCCACCTGTGAAAATTTTATCTAGCTATCTTAGATTATGTACCTATGGTAAAAAAAATAGGTACAGCCGTTAAAAGAAAGTACAGATAGCGTAGGTTTAGTAATAGGGTCCCGGGTACCCTTTGGGTACGGAAAACTATTTTTGTTACCTTATACTTTCATAAATTAAACTATCTAGTTCATATTGATAATAAATTAATAAAACCTCCATTCAATTTTTTTTATAAGGTTTTAATTTGATTTCGACCCACATGAAGCGTTCGCACTTTGAATAAAAAAAAATAAGATTTTCAGTAATAGAACTCTTCTGTTACAGGCAAGTAATTGTTTTAGCGAAATAAATTTAAAATCATTATTTCATGTGGTAAATACGTATTTCTGTTTCAGATTTCTTCAATCGTTTCAAGAAACAAGTAAAACTGAGTAAAACTTTTATAATACTCAAATATATTCATATTTTCCCCCAAAGTAATAGTGACTGACGCCAACATGGCGATTGTATTTTGTTTTTTGGTTTGAAGCAACTATTTTCCAGTAAGCATTGATTTATAGACTTATTGATTCTAAACTAGAAGACCTTCAAGTCTATAACCGTTGAAGGATGCGTGTTCTAGAGTAGAAACTACAAATCAGCAATTGTAGCGTAGGACAAACTGAGACAAGATACCTACCAAAGGCTGGAAATGAATCGCTGAAGATCGGATCCAATAATATTCCTTGTGAACCTGTCCAGCCAGCCATGTCCAGCCGTGAACTAATATAGGCTGATTATGATGATAAAAAAATACACTATGATATATTTATGTACTTGCTTACTTACATAAATAGATAGGGAAAGTTCTTCACCTGCAGGAACTTCATTCAAGTACAATACTTAATTAGGTATATTTAATTGTGTTCACAAGCTAAACGTAAATAACTGGTTTTCAGAGATGACATCTCCTAAGCGACCATCCAGCGAGCCGTCGTGCTCCGAGTCTCCGTCGTCCACGCTGCGTCGTCTGGGCGGCGTCGCGCCGCCACTTTGTGTTGCACAAGGTACTTACATAACAATATACTTATTTATTTTTAAATCACCACATATTAAGGTTCATAGTTGTATTGTGTAGTGACCTCAAGTCAGACAAACAAGGGAGATATTATGAGAAAAGTAATATTGCTGGTGCAATCGCATCAGGCCTAAATCAGGCTTGATGTTTTTGTTCGAATTCGCCATATAGACGACCTTGTTGTCCTTTTTAACCGACTTCCAAAAAAGGAGGATGTTCGCAATTAGAAATGTTTTTTAAATCTTTGTTACCTCAGAACTTTCAACTGGGTAAACCAATTTTGATGATTCTTTTTTTATTTGGAATTTGGTGATTCTCGTGTGGTCCCATTTTGTGGTCCAATTTGGTCCAGTTCTGAAATTTTTATGGAGTCTGTTTTTTATATTGTCTGTCCATACGTCCTAATTTTTTGTGTACATGAAATTTGAGTGGGAATGCCGTATACTTTACAGTTTTTTGCAATGAGCGGTTTAATGGTATTATGAAAAAAAATACATGTAGATACCTATTTGAGCACAAACAATAATTTGTATTTAGTTATCTCCTTTGTTTGAATCTCCTTTCCTGATCCGAATGAAATTGTAAGTGTGTGTAACTCATACTAATATTTTACTAATAGTCCACTTACAAAAGAGTTTGACTAAAGGCATCAAGCCTGATTTAGGCCAGATGCGTTATCACCCGCCACGCCAACATAACATATTAACCTTCTTTTTTTACTCATATTATCAGATATACATCAAATTTATTTATCAAATCAAATCAAAATCAAATATTTATTTATTTACTAATAATAACTTACATATCAACCAGCAGCAGTTTCACAAGTCAATCATAATATTTAGCTCGGCTACAGTTTTTGTCGGCTACAGGCTACAGTTTTTGTCGGTTTGACAGTGACATTTAATTTAATTAGATGGTTTATAGAGTGAAGTGCGAGTGAACATATTTTTTTATTTTTTTTTTACGACGGGTTGCCAGTACTCGTTGTTTAGGTTATTACCACAGAAAAACACGAGCAACCAACCCTCAAACTAGGGCAAGCCTGTGTGCTGGGAATTAGTCACAGGTGCAATTTGGTCACATTTATAAACGGTAGGTACTACATAACGTGTGAACAGGTTTGGTGTTATCTTGCTATTTATAAGACATAGTAAAGTTACGTAAAAAGATAGTTATAGAAAAATTAAAATTAAAACCATCAAATGACAACAATTAAATTTATGAAAACAATCTGTTTTTATATTAAAACAATATAGTATATACTAGCTGTATTTCACATATTTTTTATGCCATATGTATGGATACTTGTAAAACCAGAGGCATCACAAATACGTTGCCGACCCTTTAAGACTTAATTAACTTTTGAAGAACCCCATGTTATAGCCATTTGCAGTTTTTTTATTTTTTGCAAGAAAAAAATATCTTATCTTATGTACAGACATAACCTATTGACATAGTCAATTACAGAATTAACATGTGGTTTATTTTGCTAAATAATAAAAAAAACAATCACGAATAGCCAGTGTGGAAGGAAATTGCAAATTTATAATATTGCCATTATTTACATTCAATTAGGTAGTTAAGTAACTAAGTAGATAAATAACTAGCTCCAGCTCGCGGTTTCACCCACGTGGAATACTCCTTATAACATCAGCTATCTGCCAGTGATGACCGATAGGGATGAAAGGTTCTTGAGTCGAGAGCACGAACCGGAAGACGCAGCGTAGGTAGGCCTCCCACTAGATGGACTGACGTCATCGTTAGGGTCGCAGGCATCCAGTGGATGCGGATGGCAGTCTGTCGCTCAGTATGGAGTTTAATGGGGGAGGCGTGTGATCAACTGTGGACGTCTTCTGACTGATGATGATGATGATCTGCCAGTGAAAGTCCCTTCAAAATCAGTTCAGCCATTTTGGAGTTCATAGGGAACTTTTATACATACACACTTTGCCTATTAAATAAATAGACTAGCTGTACCCCGCGTGTTCACCTGCGTGCCTGCCTATATGTTACTTCTCATAACGTCATCTGCCAGTGAAAGAAAGCCCCAACGAAATCGGCCAGCCGTTTTGGAGTACAAGGAAAACATACATTTTCTATTTACACATCATTCTATTTTTATCTATTTTAGCTCGCACATATTTTTAACCGATTTCCAAAAAGGAGGAGATTATCAATTCGACTGTTTTTTTTTTAATGTTTGTTACCTCAGAACTTTCGACTGGGTGAACCGATTTTGATGATTATTTTTTTATTTGAAAGCTGGTGCTTTCCGTGTGGTCCATTTTGAATTTGGTCCAGTTCTGAATATTTTTTAAGTCGGTTTTTTGTATTAATAATTATTGTTTATTTAAGATATGTACAATAGAATAATATGTTTTCTGTGAATTGAAATTGTATTCTATAGGTTTTTGGGTTGGCTACGCTACGTATAATGATGATCGCTTACCATCAGGTAGTGTAACTTATTTTTCATTTACGGAATAAAAATATCTATTATTATTTTTTGGAAATGTCAATCAGTAGCAATTCGTATTATTTGATATTTTTTGGGGGGACACCCCTCTCTATGAGGGAGGCCTTGTCCAACAGTGGACGTTAATTGACTGACGATGTGATGTGTGTGTGATATTTTTTTGTTTTGGTTTGCAATTTTTTTTCAACATAGATATGCCTTAATTTAGTTATTGTTCGTGTTCAAACGTCTGTTATCTACTTCAGAACTCTGTTATTAATGAACCGATTATATATATTTATTTTACTGAAAGTAATAATGCTTTCAGTTTAGTCCCATTGAAATTTCATCAAAATTGGTTCAATGTTTTGGCTTTTAAATCAAAATAACACGAACTACTATCGGTAGTAATCCAAGTCACTTTTTTTGTGTGAAGGTTTCGTGAGAGTAAGTGATCTCTGATAATAATACCAGCTTAATAATAATCGTATACAGGGTTACGCATATAGACTGTACTAAGCCGAAATGAGGTAATTATAAATCTACTCATCATTATGAACAACTTTTACTATACAACTAACCGTAAAATCTCGAAAAAAAACTACTGTTCCGTACATTTTGTCGAGTGTCAATGTCCATTTTCTATGACTATGCATAAAAAAATCAACTCTATATCCTATATATTTTGACAAAATCATATGGTCAATACGTATAATTACTTTTTTCTTTTCATGCAATCAGGTGTAAGGTGTAAAGGTAACTTTTTATTATTTTATATCATATAAATTTTATTCTAGGTGACACACATCAAGGCAACGTAAGATTTAAAGGGGCCTTAATCCAGTCAAATATTCAGAATCAAAGATGTAATATATCACAATTAGACCTTGATTTTGTATTGCAGGCTGGCGATGATCTTTATGTCAAATTAGAACCGCGTATTCCACAATCAAACATTTCCATATATTTATGTGCTGATGAAATACCCGCTGAAATACACGTCGGGCAAAATTTAGTTACACTTGAGTACGACTACATACATTTTGGATTTTATCCGAACGTAAATACAATATCAGCTAAAGATGCAAAAAAACTAGAGCTATTTCATGTCTTGGAGCGAGACGCTTTTAATGCCAATTGGAACGACAACACGGACCGTGCTATATTTACTGGTCCAGGATATTCTATAGCGTTTTGGCGCTATAAAAACGGAAATGAAGAATTTTTTTACATATTTAATAGTCACGGAGTAGATGAAAACAATAAAACTAGTGAGCACGGTGTGGCACGGGTTTTCGAATTCGACTCGATACAGTCCTTATTGAGCGCACTCATAAACATTAATTGTACGTGTAACGTTCCATGATCGTTACCGACTTCCAATACATGGCAAATGGCACATAGCTAGAAGCCAAACTTAACCAATAAAAAAGGTCACTACTATGACATAAACATTGTTGACAGATGAAGGTGATTGACGTAATGTCAGTCACTTTCATTTCGTTAAGCGAAAAATCATTGTTCTAACCCTCGGAAATATTAAATTGCATTTTTAAAAGATTCGGGTATGTAAATATCATATTCTTTCTAGAAGGAATAGGTTATATATAGAACCCGAACTAAAAATCTCGTTCATTTGTGCAGCGGTACTCCCGTGTGAAAGTCGTTCAGACTTAACCTTTAAACTTATAATTAAAATCTTGTAGCCCCGTACTCCAATCGGGTAAGTTCCGTTCAGAGTTAAAACTGGAAATACTTTTAAAATGTGAATTATCTTACAAGCCACCTGTGTTGTAAAACGCAGTGCAAGTGCGGTTCATATACGTACAATCTGCGGATATGGACGCGCGCTGTACTTATATTCTAATATAATTGTGTTCTAAGCTCTTAAAGCATTCTGTAATCTTGGATCCTTCCGATCAAAAACTGTGTTTAACGCCGGTACCACGTCATGTGAGATAATGGGCGCCTGGTCCGATCTGCCGTCTTTTCTTCGGGACTCACACGACGTGGCCGAGCGGCTTCCGTACTGATCCTCATGCGGAGTTCTTCGACGCATTTTCAGGCTCCTACCCTCTACTGTACTACGGCCACGATACTAACAACAGCGTCGTGACGTGCTGACCTTACTCCGGCCACGTCCCAGCTGGGACCTTACTCGCTACCACGTTGACCGTACTCCGGTCACGTCTCTAACAACAGCGTCGTGACGCGCTGACCACACTCTGGCCACGCCCTGAAAACCTTACGGAGCTGTCTCGTCGCTACACTGCCCTGCTGACATCCTACGTGCCACGAGCCGCGTCGAGCCACGCGGCGATCGGCGCCCCAGCTCTTCAAGCTAAGTCTCTAAACAAGGGACCAACATTTTTTTATCGCCATCACCTTCCGAGCTCACGACCCTCTGTCTGACTTGTAAATTCATTCGCTTGCTCTATTAAATCTTAACTTATACTATCATAAACTCTTTTCTTTGGAACACCTACCCACTGCTAGGTAGAACTTCACCAAGCTTCACTTGGTGAACGTTTCATACGTTACAATCTCATTATGAGCTATTCAAATTTACGGTAAAGAGTGTTCGTTCATTAGCGTCGGTTTCTGCCACACCATCTGCGGATCAAGCTCAACGCAATAACAATTCAACATCTGATTAAACGAAAACTTCGTCATCAGACCCTTCTGGTCTGACCCAAAACACTGATAGTGATCGTACCGAAAAGAAAAGTTCACTAACACAACAAGAAAAGAAAACTAGGACTGGGCTGATGAAAAGCGACAATGCTTCTTCACCGGTTGTCGTTTCATCCCAATACGCGAAAAATTCAACGGCAATTAGCCCAACCACTATTCTGTCGTATGCAGATATGGTTAAAAAATATATGCAAAAACCTATTACTGCCACAAAAAATACAGAACCCGCGCAATCAAAAACAAAAATCTATCACGATTCAAAATCCAGTGGTAGTAATTGAAAGAGTAAAAGATTTTAAGCTGTCACTTTTAAAACCTGTAGTTGTACTTGAACGATTAGAACTGTCTCAAAATCAATCGATATCGTCAGTCAAATGAGGCCGACCCATTAAAAATAAAAGGGGACCCAAAAAAAATAAAACAAAATTCACAACTGGACGCGGTTAAAAAGTATAACAGCAATAAACCGGAAATAAATCGCAAAGCAGTCAAAAAATATTCAACAAACCGTCCAAATATAAATCGCGAAGCAGTGAAAAAATACACTAAAAATAATCCAGAAATAAATCGCGAAGCCGTTAAAACATATACTCAAAAGAACCCAGTTGTGAATCGTGAAGCCGTTCGAAAATATCAAGAAAATAATCCGGAAATAACCCAACAAACAACTGCGCGTTATAATGAAGTTAGTCGGAACATAGACGTTCCGTTACGTAGGTCGCGAAATTTGATAGGTGAGAAACGGGATGCCGAATTAAATTCAGTAAAACCATTCTCATTAAAAAAAACATCGCTAAAATCGTCCGACACGTATACTTGTCCAAATTGTCACGCGCGTTTTTGCGATGAGAAGATTTCGAGAGATTCGAGAAGAGTTTTATGAGCATCCCAGTTTTGAAAAAAGACCGCGCGCTTATAAATAATGCATATAATTTGTTTGCCTTCTCGGCTTTGGGTGTTTCGCACGGTTTCCACAAACCAGAAGGTTTATCGTTTATCAAAATTCAAGGCCGGACATATCATCGCGTTTTCGATTTAGCTTATAATAAAACAACAAACAATATAGGTTTATATATAAACGATTCTTCGGAACGCGAAAACTTGGCGCTTAATCAAAATTTAGACATTCAAGTAATTCAATCTATAACAAATTTTCTAAATAACGTAAATCCATTCATCGAATGTTTCAAACGATTAAGTTTGGAACCTTCCGATGAAGCTTTCTTAATGTTTGAAAGAACTTCTCGTGCTACCCACGGAAATATTTTAGGCGACCAGCCTGTGGGTAGAGAAGTTTCCGCGATTATTAGCACTGATCGCGAACAGTACGTACCCCTATGCATAGCCATTTGGAAAGTGGGTGAACGCAAACCTCATACTGTAGACATTATGGATACACTGTATGAAAGTTTTCAGTTCCGCCTTTTGTATCCGGAAGGCAATGCAGGATGGTTTCCGGGGAAACTCGACAATAATGGGAATAAACTTACTCAGGCCAAGTATGTCAGATGTCTTTTTCTTTCAGAAGATAGGTTTAGTCATATTGGACGCCTATCTGAAGAGTGGTTAGTAGACATGTATTGCAGAATAAGCGAGGAACGTTTGCGATATATACTCCACATGCAAACGAATCGAAGTATAGAAATTAGAGTCGCACCACTCTTGGAACTTTTAAACGACGAAACTATTGCAGTGGAAGGCATTGGTACCGGGACGTATCTACTTACCGAATACTTTTACTGGGGGCCCGCGATACATAAAACTTAAATATTTAGATTGCATTGCATTAGTCAATAGACTGGGACCTCCTTCATATTTCGTTACATTCACTTGTAATCCCAACTGGCCTGAAATTAAACAATCAACTCCTGAAGGCCAGCGCCCCAATCCACTCATTTGTGCAAAAGTATTCAATTTGCGGCTTCTTGCATTAATACGAGATTTTCGTTCCAGCCTATGGTTCGGATCGCTCGAATATTTAACATACGTCATTGAATTTCAAACAAGAGGATTGCCTCACGCCCGCATTTGTTTTAAGAGTCGAAGGAGGAGGTCCAGTTGAAAATGTAGACATTGACAGAGTATGTCGTGCCGACATACCTGATAATTCAGAAGCCGAAGGCAGGTTACGTAAAGCGGTCCTGAATCATATGATTCATGGACCGTGTGGGCAAGAGATAACCTGCCGTGCTACGACAAAGAATAACGAAAATGTAGCAAACGCTTCCCAAAACGTGAAACTGACGTCACATTCTGTGACGACAGAGATTTTATTCATTTGCGCCGCAATAGTAACAACTAAGGTATAATTAAATTCCGCAATAGAGAAATAAAAGTAAACGATTTGTGGGTCGTTCCATACAATGCCAGTTTATTATTAAAATACGATGCACACATAAACATTGAAGTGTCCTCGCACCGTAGTATTGTAAAATATATTTTTAAATACATGACGAAAGGCCCTGATGAAGCGCGCGTTGCCATTGTTGACGAACAACCTAATGAAATCGAGGAGTACGTAACAAAGCGTTACATAGGGTCAAGCGACGCGGCTTGCCGTGTTTTAGGGTTCGATGTAACTGCCCGCGAACCAAACGATAAACAATCGACAGTTCATTTGGAAAACCTATGTAAATCGCGAATCCGATTTATTAATCTATTTCAAACGGCCACAGGGAGAACAATTCGACACATTGAAATACGCAGATTTTTATGAAAAATATAGTTCACGCAAAAAGACCTAACACAAAAACAACAATTTATGAAACAAGTAACGGCAAATTTGTAACAGAACGTCAAAGGGGTCAAATGGTTGCACGATTATTTTGGGTCGCGCATAACAGAGGTGAATAATTTCACCTTAGAATTCTTTTTTAAATTCTTTTCCGTCTCGCGGTTATACGGATCTTTTGAGTATCGGTGGCCCTGGTTGCACCACTTTCCAAGATGCTACCAAAGCTGTAGGACTCGCGGACGACGTAGTCGAGTACGAAAGAGCTATGCAGGAAACATCGACGTTTTTTTACTGGCCACCGCCTGCGTAGATTTTTCGTACTGTTGGCTGTTAACAGTGCCCCAGCAGCGTCGCTGTGGGACACATTTAAAAACCAGCTCTGTAAAGATATTTTGCACAGGCTGCCAGACGAATATGAAAACGCATACAACTTGTGCCTCACACAAATAAATAGGCTTTTACGCAAACATGGATCATCGTTCGCGTTACTTGGACTTCCAGAAGTCTTTGATGATTCCACTGAATTAGGCAGGGAACGCGTCGAATACAATATAGACCAGCAAATATCTGTTGTCGATGAATGGTTACCCACCCAGGCTTTCGTCGGAACAGCGTTCTGTATTCGAATATATCGATAGCCTTTGCTCAGATCAAGAATTCCGAGAAAATAACTCGTGTGCCATTTTTATAGACGGTCCTGCGGGCACAGGCAAAACACCTTACTAAATACAATAACTGCCCACGTTAGAGGTAATTTAAAATCAGTAGTCATTTGTACAGCCTCATCAGCCATCGCCACTCAAAATCTTGAGAATGCTTTTACCGCGCATTCCATGTTTAAATTCCCATTAGATATTATAGACGACAGCGGTTATTGGAATATTACAAATAAAACTCAACGCGCTGAAATAATTTTCAACGCGTCTGTAATAATTTATGACGAGGCGCCAATGGCACATAAATATTTAATACACATGTTAGATCGGTCAGTGCGCGATCTCATGCAGTCAAATAAAATGTTTGGAGGTAAAATTATTATACAGTGTTAACTCTTTATAACGTTATCCTTTATAACAATAAACTCCCTGTAACGTTGAAGAGAGCCCAACTTGGTTGGTTTGCGTTAAAACCCACACATTGAAACACTCTTTATAGCGATACGCCATTCTCTATTACGAAGAAATGTGTTCATATTTTTAGACAGTAAATATTTATTATCGGTATTATTGTTTATGTTATGTTATCAGGTAACAAAAGACTTTGAAGCTCCGAAACATCCGAGGTCGGTCTAGCTTTTGTTATCCTTAATTGCCTTGAACACGTGCAGTATGACGCATCGTTTTCTCGGAAGTGATGGTCTTCGACCAAGCATACTGGGTACCTATCGTATTATCAGTCTTAAGCCTACTTTGAAACTGTTAACATGGCCAGTAAACGGAAAGCGATTAGTGTTGACGAAATTCTTGTTAATTTGGTTGTTTTTTTGTTCACTCCATATAACGATAACTCTCTATAACGACAAAAAATGCTCAGTCTCTTGAGTTTCGTTATAAAGAGTTTACACTGTATTTGCGGGTGATTTTCGCCAAATTCGGCCAGTAGTCGTCAATGCTAAATCCGATTCAGACTTTTAAATAGTTCTTTAAAGAAATCCCCGCTTTGGCAAAATTTAAAGAAATTCACATTGATAACATCACAGAGATGCAGAGACTATCCAGAGTATGCAGAGTTTTTGCTAAAGTTAGGATCCAACGAATTACCATGTTTCCCTCTGCAAATAGGTGAAAGCATTCAAAAGATCGTCTCTTTAGAATTAATAGAACACGTGACCGAATAAAACGAATTAATCGACTTTGTGTTCTCAGAAGCAATAATCAATGAGCCGGACGTTTGCGCACTCGAGAGCTATTTTATGCATCCGAAATGACGCTGTTAGAGAAATAAATTCTATTGTTTTAGATCGCGTCTCAGGGGAAATGCTCCACTTTTATTCGAGTGTCAAAATAGCAAACGATGATGCTGATGAGTTGTACCTAGGACCCGACGCGTTAAATAGACTTCAACCGCAACGAGTCCCAGAGTTCGATTTAAAATAAAAAATTGGTTGCGTTTGTATGATTACGAGAAATCTAAGTTTTGCGGACGGCTTAGTAACCGGTGCTAAAGTAATCATAGAAGCAACTTCGCCGCGATTAATAACTGTGCGCAAAAGAGGTTGTTTCGAAAACATTCCATATCTAATTCCACGAATTTTATTTAGCGCCAATAGATCGAAATAGTCCGTATGAAATGTGTCATCGCCAGTTTCCCCTTCAGGTGTGCTATGCGATGACCATTCACAAAAGTTAGGGACAAACTATTAGTTGCGTGGGGTAGATTTACGGTCGGACGTATTTAGTCACAGTCAGTTGTACGTGGCATTAGAGCGCGTACAAGATAAAGAATCGATTAAAGTATTAGTGCATGAAAATCGCGTAATAAATGGCATGCCCTGTGCAAACAATAAAATTATACCAGAATTAATTATGTAAATAAATGGATCTTCTTGGAAAGCTGTAAAATTGTTGACCTTTTCATTTGAGTGGATATTTTAAGTAAAATCATGAAATCATGGATGTACAGTGTCTACCCTTTTTTATTTTAACGTTTTGCATGCACACCTTTTACATGTGGATATACTACAATTTCTGTTGTGTGGTATTTCAGAATTTATTTCATAAGAATGATTGTAGATTACGAAACATTAATAGAAAATGTAATTGTTTATATTTATTGGATAGTAATATCTTATAATTGATTTTTGTGTATATACATGTGCAAATCGTTGTCAGGCTTTACGTAAGCTTGTTAATGGAGCTAAGGTTAGCTTTTAAAGTTCGGTCAAGAAACGATTAAATCGTTGGTTTAGCATCCAGACAAACAAACAATAGGCGAACTTTGTGGGAAATGGATATCAATGAAATGTGAATGTCTGTAGCTTTGCTTGCTTCGATTGAATGGTATGCGAGGCAAGGTGATCGATTTAAGGTAATGGGTGTCTATGGCTGTTGTTAAGGTGGGTAAAGTTGTTTAGCAGTCGATGAGCATGTCGGTTTGACCCGGGTATGTCCTAAAACTGCGACCAGAAACCGCCAGAGGTTGGGCAGCAGCATCCTCCTACTTACATGGTGGAAACTCTGCGTTCCCCAAGCCGCCTGCCAAGCGTGGGGATTATAGCAACCCCCCCCCCCCCTGATAGATACAATAAAATTACGGCCCCTAGTCCCCGGCAGCTCCACTATCCCTGGCCAAGGTAGCGGGCCAGGTAACGGTGGAGCAAGGGGTGCTAAGAATCTCCGGCAGTTGCCCCGCTACCACCCCCAACGTAATTTGACCCTGGCAATACATAATATTAGAACATTGAAGATAGACGAGAAGATTGTGGAGCTGGAGGAAAAATTGAGCAAAATACGATGGGACATCATAGGACTATTTGAAATCCGACGAGAGCGACAGGATACGATAGTTCTGGATTCCGGTAACATGCTCTTCTTCCGGGAAGGAGAACGAAAATCCCAGGGTGGTGTAGGTTTTCTCGTCCGAAGGTCACTCATCAACAACGTGGTTAAGGTCGATAGTTTGTCGAGCAGGGTAGCATACCTTATACTCAGAATAACCGATCGTTATTCGCTGAAGGTCATACAGGTATATGCGCCGACCTCGACATACCCTTATGATGAAGTAGAGGCATTGTATGAGGAGATATCTGAAGCCATACATACCTCCGAAACATACTTCTCCGTTGTTATGGGTGACTAACGCTAAGGTGGGCATGAAGTAAAGGCATTGTATGAGGAGATATCTGAAGCCATTCATACCTCCGAAACATACTTCTCCATTGTTATGGGTGACTTTAACGCTAAGATGGGCACACGGAATGTCGATGAGTTAAGAGTGGGGTCATATGGGTATGGACAGCGGAATCCGAGGGGCCAGCGGCTGGTCGACTTCATGGAGAAGGAGGAACTTTATTTGATGAACTCCTTCTTTCAGAAGCGACCATCCAGGAAGTTGACGTGGATGAGCCCCGATGGTTCTACCAAAAATGAGATCGACTTCATCATGACGACGAAGAAGCGAATATTTAATGATGTCTCCGTGATCAGCAAGGTGAAAACCGGTAGCGATCATCGTATTGTCAGAGGAACATTAAATATCAACATCAAGCTCGAGAGGTCGCGTCTGGTGAAGTCCACGCTCCGTCCTGGTCATGCCCAAATCCAAAATCCCAAAGACTTCCAACTCGAACTGCACAATCGCTTCCAGGGCCTAACTGAAAGCGGAACTGTGGACGAACTAAACAATGGGCTGGTGGAAACTGTCCAAGCAGTGGGGTCCAAGTTCTTTAAGACCCCACGCCGGAAAAGACCTCAGAAGCTCTCAGACGAAACCATTAAGTTAATGGAAGACCGGACTGAGATGAGACTGCAATCTTCAGCCGATATGGCAAACTTAATAAACGGATCTCGAAATCGGTGCGACACGATCTGCGTTCCTATAATACAAGATGTATTAGGGACGCAATTGAGCGGAATCAAGGCTCGAAAGTGTTCGCAAAGAATTCGTTTATTGGGAAAAGCCAAATGACGATCCAATTTTCAATTTCCATGAAGTTACGCCTAACGTCATCATAAAAACTTTAAGGTCACTTAAAAACTCAGAAGATGTTTGGGGTATGTCGGTAAAATTTGTTAATGTCGTAATTGACTTAGCACCCTACCTGGCCAACATTTTTAACGATTGTATCTCGAAGGGTATATTCCCGGATCTCATGAAGTACAGTAAGAATTGGCAATAACTAAGTAACTTTTTGAAATAATTGGCACGGTCTGCTTAGTACATAATTTACCATTTGTTAATAATGTCGTAATTGACTTAGCACCCTACCTGGCCAACATTTTTAACGATTGTATCTCGAAGGGTATATTCCCGGATCTCATGAAGTACAGTAAGAATTGGCAATAACTAAGTAACTTTTTGAAATAATTGGCACGGTCTGCTTAGTACATAATTTTTCCACCATAGGCTACCAGTCAGCCGTTTCTAAACAAATTGCATAAAATTTTTGCACAATGTTTTTTTTTTAAAGTTTTCTTAACATTTAAAGAAAAAATAAACATTGTGTTAGATAGGTATATCATTCATGAGTAATAAGAAAAAAACAGGGTTCAAAATCAATCTGTGGGCTGGGATTTTAAACGGGGAAGTAATAGGTCCGTAGGAGCTGCCACAAACGTTGACAGGAGAAATTTATTTAGATTTTCTGCAAAATAAGTTCCCGGATCTATTGGAAGATGTGCCGCTCGCAACGAGACAGCAAATGTGGTTGCAGAACGATGGCTGCCCGGCACACTATGCCCGAGCAGTCCGAGAACACCTAGACGGAAGGTACCCAAGAAAGTGGATCAGGCGCCGTGGCCCTATTTTATGGCCTCCTAGATCACCGGACCTGAATCCATTAGACTTTTTTTATTGGGGCTGCTTGAAAGATTTGGTGTACGCGACGGAGGTGACAACAATCACACATCTGCGTGAGAAAATAAAAACAGCCGTGGAACACATTAACCGCGAGGGTTACGCTCGCCGAATTAAACGATCATGCATCAAGAGATTTAGGGCATGCATTAGGCAAAATGGTGGCCATTTTGAGCAATATTTATATATAATAAAATAAAAAGTAATTAGTGATTTATTCTGTCTTTATTTTGCATCCACACAATAGCACAACCCTTCTTGAATCAATAATGATCATTTTTGTACTACATGTTTTAAAATGCTTAAAGTCTTCTTTGCCAGTTTGAACCACTATAAATCAGTAATTTCAAAAGGAATGTTAAACAATTATACCATTTTGAAACTGGCAATAACTAAGTAACTTTTTGTAATAATTGGCACGGTCTGCTTAGTACATAATTTTTACACCATAGGCTACCAAAGTCAGCCGTTTCTAAACAAATTGCATAAAATTTTTGCACAATGTTTTTTTTTAAGTTTTCTTAACATTTAAAGAAAAAACAAACATTGCGTTAGATAGGTATATCATTCATGAGTAATAAGAAAAAAACAGGCTTCAAAAAAGTCATCATTCGTAGAAATGGCATAAAATTAACTGGTCAAAGGCAAATTTTTCGAAAAAAAAGTTAAAAAGCCCCATATCTCAAAAATGGTGGGACTTTTAATAAAACGAAATTTTGGCATATAGTTGGACATGATGTGAGCTATCTGCACACACAGGGATATCCTTCGTTTCCTGGAAACCTTGTATATATACATTTAAGTATTTTAATCCGTGCTCATGTAAAAGGAGCCCAATCATTAAATTGGTTTTTCCACAATTTGACGGACCGCGAATTAAGCAGCGAATCGTATTTGGTAGAAGTTCACTATGTCTGTGTTTGTTCTTATCTGACGGTAAAACACATAATCTGTTTAAATTTAATGTGCAAGGCTGTTTAATAAATAACATGTTTAAGTTCCTTGACTATTAGAATAGAAATGAAAGATTAGAAAAAAATGCATCATTTATACTTTTCATGAAAAAAGCTTTATTTAACGCAATACTGTCGCTTCTTTAGTACGTTTCATGCAGGTGTGAAAGCGACTTTGTATTCAAATGTGAAGTTATAAATTACACCATCGACTAGGTGAGTGATATAATTATCTAAATGTCTATCTTGACTCAATTTTACATTGTTATTGGGGACGGTGGACCACTTGGCCCGCTGTTACAACTTCAGGTTGTATGCTCGAGGGATATCGATCCACCTGAAGCGATAGCTGAAGGTGGAGCAACGCCGAAGGTCGATATACCTCGAAACAACGAAATGGCTACCCGGAACGTGTGTTCCGGTAGCCATTTCGTTGCAATCGACAACATTGGTTTATATAGGGACAGTCCAGTCTGTCCGCGAGCGCAAGCACCCGCCGCAGTAGCGAAGTGCCTCTCTTTCGCATCGTCGCATAAAAGCGGGCTACGTGGGCTTCAGCAAACATTGTCGACTCATAACGAATACGACGCACACGAACAGGACAGACTTTTTTGTACATACATTTAATTGTGATAGCCCATTTTAAACTTCGTAGTGACGTGCCTGCTAGATCATAACAGCTTGCCTTTAAAAACTTTTTAAATTAAAACTTATTTATTTAGTTAAAACTTGTTTTGCACTAAAGAGGGTAAAATAAATTATTTTATACAAAAAGATTAAACTGACTTCTGAACCCACAAATAGGCACTCAAAAGCGAAAAATGAATTAACATAATTATTATGAGCGCTACCCACTCATCTATTTGAAGTCGGTGCCATCCAAGTCTAATAGGTAGTAGATAGTAGGTAGGAATTACCATACCAAATATTTCAGTCGGAATGTCTAGTAGGAATTACTTTAAATTTTTGATATAATTGTGATGTCTTGAGAAAGCCGATTGTGATGTGGTAAATATCACACGTACTATTAATATTTAGTACTTAATGTTTCAGTCATTTACTTAAAGTTTTAGTACTTTTAATTTATCATGAATTAAATAACTGCGCTCGACGCTTGTCATGTTTGACTCCATATATTTCATGTTAGTAGTAATTATAAAGTTTGTAATCAAAAGGGTTTTTTTTTCGGGTCTAATTTGGAACTAGAAGCAGTACCCATCGTCATCCCTGCAGCGCAGAAAAACAAGAGAGGAATGAAATCTGCGGAAACATCTGTCAGCCTCGGGACGAAAAGAAGACGAGGACAAAATTACTCAAGAGGTATTTTTCTTTTGTTACTTATTTATTTAAATTTTTACATACATTAAGTTCAGATAGGATGAATGCTCAACCCAGGTTTTTTAAGTTTTACGTTACCTGAGGGTTTTTATTTGTACTATCTTTATTTTATTATTTATTGCATCAGTTTGAATTTGAACACAAGCGCCAAGTTAGTAATATTTTTAATTTGTAATTTATTGTATGGCGGTAAATATTATAATCTTTGGGTTTACTTGTTTAGATTTATAACATCAATTAAAACTTTATTAATTGTTACAGCCTACGCAGAAAATCCCAACGCACGGACATTTTCGGACTAAAGAAGCCCCCGAAGAGACACCACAACCCAAAAAATCGGCTATCACCAACAGCGTCTTCAACCGCGTGGCTAACGGCTCACAGCGACGAGTCGCAGACACTAAGGGTGATTATTTTATAGACCTTAAAATTTATGACTCTGAAAATGCTGATTCCACTGCTCCATAGTGTAGCATCGTTTTCTACGCATTTTTCAGTTTAATTTAATTTCCCTCGCACGGTGATGTTTTTTTAAATCTTCCGCTTTGAGATTGCAGTCCACGAGCGGCCATTGCCCTCGGTTCCTATAAGCTTATCGCGGCATAGGGCGTGACTAAAGGATTTGCCTTCGAAAGTCGATCGAAATTACTAATCAACTAAAATCAGAAAAAAATTATTTCCTAAAATTAAGTCAAGTCTTCGTGGTCAAAAGTTCCAGTCCGGTGAAGAAGCAGTCGACGCTTTCAAGTCAGCCATTTTGAACACCCCCACTTCAAAGTGGAATAAATGTTATAATAACTGGTTTGAGCGAATGGAAAAGTATATTAAGCTACGTGGTGAATACTTTGAAAAACAATAAAAAGTACTATAAGGTTCTAGTTGTGTTTTTTTCTTCAAACGACATAACTTAAAAGGCATGCCTCGTAGCTCGCAATTAATTTCTACTCTGGATATGAACACTCTCGTAAGATGCATAACAGATGAACTTTTATACAGGTGTCCCAGAAATCAACGATAAGCCGGTAACGGGCGATAGGCCAAGTCATAACAGTTATCAGAAAAATATAAAAAAAAATCTTTGTCATGTACTTTTCAAATTATAGGTATTAGAAAAAAAAAAAGGAAAAAATGACATCCTGTGATGATCTTTCAAGTCCTGTGTCTACAAATATTAATTTTTCGGCAGTCTTTTTTCTGTAATGTAATCATGAATAACCCTTCTGTAAATTACAGTTTAAAATTAAAACATAACTGCCTCAGTTTTAAATAAAATATTGGATTTTTGCCCAACATTAAATTCAAAATAATTACATCATCCAACTTGAACCGAATGTACTGTAAAAAAAATGTACTACACTATTTTGGCAAGTAACATCAAAAGATGGCGCATTTAGTCTGGATTCCAAAATGGTATGATACTTGCTAGATTATTTTTTAGTTGAGGAAAATAATAATGTTTTTTTAAATGGAACCGGATTTCAGGCCAATTCTGTTTAATTATTGTAAATGGAGCCTAGGCATCTTTAAGTCCACAATTTACAAGTAAAGTTTGATTTAAACGTTAGACGGAGAGTGACGTTATTTTGCCTAGTAAGAGTGAGACAGATGGTGACGCTAAGTGTGAGCGAGATAGACATAGAAACAACCATCAAGAAATACATCAGAGTAGAAGCACAAAGTTGTGCGACAGATTTCCGAAATTATACGACAGAGACGATGAGACAAAAGAACTGATTGGAAAAGAATACTATATCATATTCAGGAAAACTGAAGAACGTGTTCACTATCTTCAAAGACCCAACAAAAAAGCTTCAAAACGATCAGAACAAGGTGATTCATTAATAGCGGAGAAAAAAAGTAAAGCGTTTAAAGAACTTGAGTTCAGGATGTAAGGAATGGCAGCCCTGCTATGTCGAATCTGAAGTCGTAATTGATAAAAAAAACCTGGTTGAAATCAATAGCAAACACCAGAGATAGGGACGAAGAAAAAGTGGCTCTGTATATGAATGAAACATTTGGACTGCAAAGACAATTGCTGCAGCGGCTGAATGTGTAATAAAGTGGCCAATATTATTTGAAAAGATATATTTGATCCAACACTTTGACCGTCTTTGTAAATTGAATACCGGTGAATGTGTTCAAGCTTTTATCGATAAAATACCAGCTTTGAACCAAGAATTGTTCAGTAAAATAAAAATAAAAAAACAGGAAAATGTGGCAAATAACCACTCTGAAATGCAAGATATATATTCAGCATTGCAAAGTACTTCAAAGAAGACCTGTCAATTATTTACGAAAAAATCGAGGTAGGTAGATCTATAGGTACCTAGTTAGTTTCTGTTTCTCGCGACTGATTCATAGTCACATAAAGTTGCCATTGATGATGATGACGACCATTTGGTATTTTTCAGGACTCTTGGACGAAATCTGAGGTGGTTGAAAAAGCCAATTTTCAACTTTCGCTCTCTCGCTGGGAATCGGGTCTGTGACTGCAGGTCCTTCCTTCATATAATTTAGTAAATTTACTTGATAATAACACGTTCCGGGTAGCCATTTCGTTGCGCATCGGTGCACCTTGTGTCGTTCCCCACCGATGTGCATGTGGTGAGAAAGTTGATAGCCTCGGTCACCACGGTTTATCATGCAGTGGGAGTGCCGGTCGGATAGCGCGCCACAGCAATTTGAATGATGTCATCCGTCAGGCTTTTGGAAGCGCCAGTGTCGCAGCGGTTTTGGAACCGAATGGCCTACTTCGTGATGACGGTAAGAGACCCGACGGAACTGTCATTCCTTGAAAGATGGGACAGCCTTTAGTGTAGGACGCTACATGCGTTGATACACTGGCACCGTCTCACCTTCCAGAGACGTCAAAACAGGCGGGTGGCGCTGCTATCACGGCTGAATGCCTCAAGCGGCGCAAATATTCTAGTCTTAACAGAGGTTACTTATTTGTGCCGTTTGGGGTAGAAACACTTGGGGCCCAAGTGATTTCGAAATTTTTAAGGATTTGTCGGGGAGACTGAAAGTTTCTTTGCGTGACCAAAATAGTATCAACAGATCCTTATTATGTTAAAAAAGAAATGAGCAAATTGAAGAAACATGTATAGAAAAAAGAAGAATTAATTCCTACTAGAGACTTTACTCCCCGACAACTATAAAGAAAAAGGTCTTGATATGATATACAAACGGATTTTCGATGGCAGACAAACTAGAAATTTATCCTCAATAAGTGCTCTGTATATATACACTGGCACACCTCCACACGGGTACGGGACACAAGCACCAAAAGTGGCAGTCACTGTAAATAGAGCGGAGGAATACAATAGAAAAGTGAATAAGAGAACACTGAAAATAGGTGGAGTTGACATAGCTAGGCTGAATTGGGAGAAGTCAGACGGCCCTTTCCCACATGACCAAGTGCATGGAAATTACATTACTAGCTTTGTTAGAGAGTCGGTAGAGAGCTTTCTTTTAAAATATCACACCTTAGTAGACAGCGCAGTGGATTCAACAATGCAGGAAGTTACGATGTCCAGCTCTGACGTTTTAACAAAGGGAAGACAGACGTTTTGCCCTTTTACAGAACAAAGCGTGACAGCAGCTCAGGCATTTGAAAATGCATACTCGTTCTTTGAATAAAATGGGCTGGATGACTGTTACAGTCTTATTGGCTGGATACGGGCTACCATGATGTGCTTCACACATTCAGAGCTTAAAAATGTCAGGGTAGTCAGAAAGGAAATAAAAACAAATGTTTTTAATAAAGCTACTAAGCAGAGTAGCCACCAACAAAATCAAAATGGTACCAACACATTCAAGTACTGCAAGCATAGATGAAATAAGAAAAATAATGCAGGAGTTGACTTGTAGGTTCGCCTCTTACATCAAGCACAAAGAGAGAGGGAAAAAAGACAGAAGGGCAATAGCTTCTGGAACCATGTTTTTAAGAGCATTCTTACATGTCATGGAGTTAGATTCCTTAAAACTCTCTGAGAACTTGCCAGGGTCAACAATCTCAATAGGAGGGGAGGAGAAAAAAGCAAAGATCACCAATAACTTAGAGGAGTGTATGTTACATTCCAACATAGCAACCCACATATGTCAAGGTACTGAAGATGCTACAAAATGGAACGAATGTCTGTCCCCAGGAATATTCGCTTTGCTCCACTACTATTTGTACGATATAAATACCAGAATAAAGTTAGGCTTACCCAAACCCACTGAATATGGAATTCTCTTCCAAAGAATATGTCTCATGGGACATATGTTTCAGGCATGGAAAGAAGTTCAACTAGGCCCTGGAGTAATTGTCGAAAACGATAATCACTACTCCCGGATAGAATGGAAAAGAGAATATATAAATTCCATGTATACTGAAACTAGAGAGTGGTTTGAGAAATTAGAGGGGAGAATATCAAAATGTGGGAGATTTGTAAGAGCAAGCCCTGGGATGTTAATGGGAATGCTGAATGCTGTGTCGACCATTGTGGGGCTACTACCTGGAAATATGAATTGCGATCCAAACAGGATGCGAGTTGTCTGCATGAGGTCTAGCGATGATTCCACTACCAAGTACTTGGCAGGCAACCCGGAAGACAACAAAAGATGTGTGATAATGAACAAGCAGAATCTGTCTCTGGCAGGGATAAACCTGAGTCCTGACAAAACTTTTCTGTTCCCTGAAAACATAGGTGAATAGGTAGAAACAATTTAAGCAGAAATGGAAAGCAGTGTGTGAATTTTAAAGAGTTGCAGTTTGGACTTTCCGTTCTCCAAGCAAGTTTTTTTGATTCCCTCCTATTACATTACAAAATCCTGTTACAAAAATGGCAAGTGCGATCACCTACTGAGAAGTAGACTGTCAAAGACAAAAGAAAAAATTCTAAGTGATTTGAGAGAAGAAATGAGATTGCTGGTGGATGTTCCTAAAGCAGTATTTGGGAACAGCGTTGCCAATTTAGCGACTTTGTCACTAGATTCAGCGACATTTTCGCATGAAAAGCGACATTTTGATGGCTTTTAGCGACAAAAATAATTTAACGACTTTCTTAGCGACTTTTTTATAGTGGTGTTTTTTAAATAATTACTGACTTAATTAAACGAATATCCATCGTTTTTTTCTGTACATACTAATATGTACTCTATATCATTGAAATAAGATCCGGTTTTGTTTATTTAGCTTAATTTGTTGCCAACTCAAGAATGACTAAAAGGCATAGGTATAGTACCTACCGTCAATCATCGTGCTAGTAGGGGACCCTTTCTCATGTTTGGTTTTGTTATTATTCATCCGTCTTTCACTCCTTATAAGAAATCTGATATGGTCTGTTGCTTTGCTAGCGAAATAATAACGTAATCGAACATTTGTCTCAAACAAATAACCTTATGCGTTTTATTAGTGTTTAGTGAGTTACCGATAATGGAATTACCGGTAAAGAAGAAAGTTTATAGCCAAAAGTATAAAAAGGAATGGGAAGATTCTCCTGAATATAAAGGATGGCTGGCTCCTGTACAAGGGAATGATATTAAAGGTATGTGTCGTTACTGTCAAATCGAGTTCTATGCCAAAATAAGTGACATAAAAAAACACGCTGAAACCAAAAAACACAAGAAAAAAGTGAACATAAAATGCACTCGGCAGTCCTTGCCAGTGATAAAAAATCTAGCGAGTTCTAGCGACTTTTTCAATTTTACTCATTTAGCGATATCTAGCGACTTTTCACCAGCGTGAGAGCGACATTTACTGTTGTTGAGTTGGCAACGCTTTGGGAATACCAATGATGGGAAATTGGGAACACGTCACGAAGGTTTTTTGTTGTCCCAGATTTATCTTCCCGAATTACTGGTATTAACGTGAACCTCATCAAAGGTTTCCGAGTGATTCTTGAAGTTATTTCGACTGGACACAGCATATATGCAGACAAGTTTGCTAGTTATGCCCACTCCACAGCAAAATTATACGTAGAATTGTATGGATGGCACCCTATGTCGCCTACAATTCACAAAGTTTTGATGCATGGAGCTCAAGTCATACTTCATGCAATTCTGCCTATCGGTCAATTATTGGAAGAGCCAGCTGAAGCCAGAAACAAAAACTTTAGGCAGTACAGGCTCAACCTTGCTAGTTTAAAATTTTCAAGAACGGACTGTAACAGCTAAAAAACCTGGTCCTATATATATAACAGATCACTATGTGCAGATAATAAGAAATGCGAAATAGACGGGGAAGCCTTTTATAGGAAACGAACTAAACTTATATGAACTAACTATAATGATTTCATCGATCTAAAAACATTATCAGAAGAACTAGGGCTCAACACTGGAACTATGAAGTTAAAGTTGTTTGGTTTACCGATACCGACATTAAAATAAGCAGGGAGGGTTAGCCACGGATATGTTAATTCAGAAATTAAAATACTTATTTTCTATGTTTGTACTGCCCGAAGTTGTCATTTCCGACAACGATCCGAAAATAAGTAAAGATATATTCAAACAATTTTGTAAATATCAGCAGGTATTATCCACCTGACCAGTCCCATCTATCATCTTTGCAGTAATGATGCGAGAATTCTGTTAAAACATGCAAAAATATGTTAAAATGTATCTTACAGGACACAGATAGAATGAATTCAAAAATAACACATTATAAAGAAGTTAAAACCTATTGTAATGAACCGCGAGCGACTAGGCCAAAACTGAAAGTGCACTATGGAAATAGGAATTATTATAGGACGTGTACTAGGTGGATAGTGCCAAGACTGTGCAATGATCTACCAGCGGAGTTCGAGGGGCAGTTTAGGGCCAGAATTGGATATAAGGTTGCAATTGAGGAAGTTGCTGTTGGATTGAATGACTTACGAGTAGCAGAGAAATTTTAGTAGTTGATAATTACTTTGTTCTGTGCCTAACGGTGATTTTTGTAATTCGATTTTTGTGAATTCAATTTTGGTGATGAATTGTTGCTCGGATTCTTTATTTTATTGCGGGTTCTTGGCACTGTCCATTGAGACATCCACTAAAGATAATTTTCAGCAGAGATCCGCAAGGCCGGCTAGACCTAATCTTGCCGCCGGAACCCCGTGCGATAACGAACGGTGAAGCCGCGAAGCTCACTAATACCAAGTCGTACCAAAAAGGTCAGGAGGTCAGGTCAAGTGTTTTGTGGCTCAGGAACCTATTTGGAAATTAGGTTACATCATAGCAAATTCAGGTAGTAGGATTTTTAATGTAACTGTTGATATCGTAGTACTTAGAAGACACGTAGACCATTTGTTACGGTACACAAGACGTCAACGGTCACTGGCATGTCAGCAAACCGATGATTTTCACAGATCAACCCAAGCCTTAAACAGCGGGAGGAGCGAACACTAACACTATACCTATTACCTACCACTGCAGTAGCTGCGCCGCCACCGCCGGCAGCGGTAAAGCGAACAGCTGACGCATCTGCTGGTACTGATTCATTGCATAACACGACGGAGAGTGGCTCGATCTGTGACATCGATGAGAGCGCTGGGTCGTCCTCGGACCGAGTTATAATAGAGACGCGAGCGGACAGACACATACAACCCGCCGCCACGGCACTGCGCCTGCGAAAACCAGGCTTTACGTTGGTACGCATCACACAATCGCGCGCCTCAACTCAAGTACAGTCGAGTCCAATATTGTAACTAGTTATTTGAGTTTGTTTTTGTTACTTGTTGTTAAGTTTAAAATATTTTTTTGTTATATCTCGTATAACAAAAAAAAAACAACGGTTTCGAGAGGATTGTGAAAGTTCATCTTTTAATAATGCCTTGTGGAACATAATTATAATGTTTTACGAAGGCAATCGAGGAAGATGGTTCATAATGTTGGACAATTCATGAAAAAGGAGGCTGGGCAAGGGATACAAATTAAGTCGGAACTCGTACAAAAACGAGCGGCGACAGCTACCGGTGTTTCATTGAGAACTGTACAAAGAATAGTAGCAAACGCAAAAGATTCTGCAATTTTACCATATTTTCGAACTCCAGGAAAGAAAAGAATTGGCAGTACATGAGTGACAGGCATGGATAGTTTTGACATGGGTTTGATTAAAAGGTGTGTTCATAATTTCCATAAAACCGATAACCAGCAACCCACCCTTAAGCAACTGCAAAAAAAACTTAAGGACGATATAAATTTCAATGGGTCTATAACAAGCTTAGGACGTATATTGAACGTGTTAGGTTTTTTTCCAGTCTTGATTGAACAATCAAAAATACGTCTTCTACGAATTGAATATTTTAAAAAAAACAGCATATCGCGCCGAAGTTCGTCCAATCATTTACACGGACGAATCTTATGTTGACTCCTCCCATACAAGAACAAAAGCATGGAGTGATGGGAGCCAAATAGGATTTAAAAATATATATATATAAAGGGTCAACGAGTAGTGATAGTAAATGCAGGAACTGATACTGGTTTTATCCCTAATGCGCTGCTTATGTTTAAGGCTGATTCGAAGTCGAGAAATGGATTTGAAGTCTGCGGTGCAACGATAATGTAGCCGAAGCCTGCCGCGAGTACGCCAGGGTCTTTCCCAATTGCCCCACACCAACCTACAGCACAATCTTGGGTGCTACACAGCGGTTGCGCGACTACGGGCAATTTCGTCCAGGATTCTATGATGGCGGTCGGCAACCGACGAGGCGAAGTGTCCAGACGCAGAATGCCATCTTGGATTTCTTCGCAGTCAACCCAGCCCGCGAATACAAACGAGGCAGCCCGACATATTAATGTATCCCAGTGGTTCGCATGGAATGTGATCCACAATGAAGGCAATTTGCCCGTACCACCTGCACCAGATTCAGGAGTTGACCGAAGCTCACAAACCGACCAGAGTAGCCTTTTGTCAGTGGGTGCTTAACGAAAGGCCGTCCATTTTATTCACCGATGATTCGACTTTTGGTCGGGTCGGCTGTTCAATACCCGCAACAATCATTTGTGGTGTTGTTCGAACCCCCACGAACCCAGACCTCACAGTTACCAACATCGTTTCACAGTGCACGTATGGGCAGGAATCGTGAACAATACCTTAGTGGGACCAGTGTTTTTAGATTTGTGTTTTTAGATTACTTTGTTCATATTTTTTAACTTTAATTTTAGAAATTTTGCTAGTGTTGTTAATATTTCATTTAAATATTAAACGATATGTGATTAAGATCTATATGTTTACTTACCTTTACATATTCCTTCAAAACATTTATCAATGCTTGACAAACTTCTGGTATTACACTGCTGATTATTTGTTTTGATATTTTAAAAGTATATGACAATGACGCATACGAATCGCCTGTTGCAAGAAATCTTAGTGTTACCGCTAGTTTTCGTTGAGGCTCAATTGGATACCGAAATTTCGTTTCCTGGCTTTTTATTGACGGTTCCATTAATCTCAATAAGAATTCAAAATCACTTGATGACATTCTTGTGAAATTTTGAAACGAGCCATCATATCCACGAAGATCATTAAAAACATATCTTCTGTTTAAGAGATAGTCCCGAACCCACCATCTCTTTCTTTGTTTTCGAGTAGCACTTTCATGAATAATTATGTAAGCAGCAGAGAGCATCACTTCCTCCTCGGGCGACATTCTAGCAACAACTGATTAAGTATGGACGGTCGTGTTTCAGATACATGTTTGCGGTAAACATGTATCTCAACACAGATGATGAAACAAATGTATCTAAACATCGTGTTGCGATACAAATGTTGCCTAATGCCCGGCTAAAGACAAACAACCTTAGATACTTATATAATATTACGTACCTATCGAACCTTATATTGCCCTTCAAACCAAACGTCCACCGCTGGCTAAACTAAGTTAGTGTAGCTTAGCTCGCATAATTGAGCCAGTTTTTCATACATGTGCGTCCACCGCAAACTATGCCAGCTAAGCTACGTGAAATGCCCCAGCTAAGTGGAACTAACTTAGTTGTGCGGCCGATCCGTAACTAACTGAGCTAAACTAAGCGCCTCTCACCCCCTTGCCTTACCCGTCTGACGCTTGTCGATAGTGTTGTTCGAACGTGTTTGTACAGTGAGCGTTCGTGCGCGGTTGGTAAAACACGTATTTAGCAGCATGGAGGTGTTTATTGAATATGTCAAGCAGTATCCTGTGTTGTATAAATCCAGAGGATAGTGGATGAAATGAAAAACCCGAACATACTCGTATCAGACACAAAGTTTAATTTATATTGTTATTGTTAAAATAATTACAAAAGAATTCTCTTACATGAAATGCTTCTCTTGTTGCTCGTACATTGTCATGTAGTTGTCCCACTGATGGTAAAACTGATCCGTCTTCAGCACTTGCTTCATCAAAAGCTGTTATTGTTTGATTAGTTGATTGTGTAGCACGCAAGCAGCTTTTGTTATTAAATCAACTGATTCTACTTTACACTCCAATTACGCGCTCTGCTGAGACGATAATTAAACTTTTACGTAAACATGGATCATCGCTCGCGTTGACTTCCGGAAGTCTTTGATGATTCCTCTGAATTAGGCAAGAAACGCGTCGAATATAATATAGACCAGCAAATATCTGTTGTCGATGAATGGTAACCCAGGATTTCATTGGAACAGCGTTATGTTGTATATAAAAAAAACCCTTTCTTAAAATAAGTTAAGTACAGTGTCCATTTCTCAAAGCGGTTTAGCGATGAATTATTCACTGAAGTACAAATATAGCAAAATATTTTTGAAATTGTAGTCAACCACACAGTTAATGGACTTTATCCAAAACCTCAAATGAATGAAAATTACATAATGTAATTTTCATTCATTATGCTTCATTTCTTCATTATCAGTTATATATTTGCCTTCAAAACGTAAACATTTAAGACATTTGTCTTTTTTCGGAACATGGAATCCGATATTGAACTCATCAGTAAAAATTTCACGGAAAATCCTCTCACTTACGTAATCAACCTCTTTGCTGGCTTGATTTTCTTTATAAATGCGGTAAAGATTTTTTATGTTTTTAAATTCTACTGGCAGGTATAATCTCGTACTATCCTTCCTACAGTAATGTGAAGGAAGTGCTGATAATTGTTTTATAAAATTGACAGCTGAGGCCTTGACTGTGTCAGATGTCTTATTTTTTGGAATACCTCTTCCTCTTGATTCAGTTTTTGCTGATCCCATTGATGCAAATATCCAGAATTTTTAGCAAAAATTGTTGACATACAAGGCGGTGACCCTCTCCATCGTTAATAAAATATTTAAAAGTATTGTCTCTTGAATTACTCTCTTTTGTTCTTTTTCTTTCAATTTCTTCTTCTGACGACATTCCAACTAGCCAATCTTTTTTTCTTTTAGCGGACAAGGCCCAAAAATTTTCAAATAATCCTTTTCTTCTTTCTTCACTACTCTCGGCACAATTATTCCCACATTTTCTTTCAACGCAAGGGTTTTCATGTACTTTTTTTCTTGATCCATCTTTTTTTGTATATTGCTGGCCATATTTTTTCAATTGGTTATTAAGTTGTTTTTTGTTCTGTCTCTTTTTTCATATACCATCATCACCAACTGTTGTCTATTGTGATCTTTTCTTCTTTTTCTTCTATCTTTTTGTGGGATTATCAAGTTCACTTTCGCTAGAAGATTCGTCACCAGTCTCTTTCCACGACGAGGAATCCCATACGAAATCTTCCTGATCAGATAAAAAAATCCACATAACTTTTCTTCGTCACAGTCTGTTTTCTTTTCTTTTTTTTTTTAGGTTGTGGTTCATCATTGTCAGAAAAACTCACGCGGTCTATCGCGATGGCACCAAAATCATTGTTTTAACCAACGTCTTATTAGTCAATCCATATAAAATTTTGATTGTATTAATGTATATACTATTCTTATTCCGTTTAAGATAAACTGTTTAAAGTACTAGAACTTTACTTTTGTTATAACTGAAACGACACTACAAATCAAATATTGAATAAGAAAAATAGGTTTAACCATAATCTTTAAATGTTTACTGTTGAAAGCTAAATGGTTGAAGTGACATCATCTAACATTTCACGTCCCAATTTATTCTACGCCGAACGCTATAGAGAATTTATTGAAAATGCAAAACCCAGAAAAGAAACTCTACACACCAGAAGAGATAAAGAAAATAGTCCCAGGCTATAGAGGGAAGCCCGAACGCTTCGATCCAGCTAAGGTTGGAAAGAAAAGGGAGCCAACCCCAAAACAACAGGGCCCGACAATGTCAAAGGTACCTGCCCCAACAGCGACTGACAAAGCTGCAAAGCCGACTCCGCCCAAGAATACGCCCATGTGGGCTGATTCTATATTCGGAATCGACGTAGCCGTTAGAGAGCTGAACGTCAATCAGGAAATCACGCCTTCATACGCAAGACTTCCAGAGATTGTCGAAGAGGTCTACTCCGCCATTGGTGGGGACGACCAAAATCTCAACAAACAAATGACCAAAGGCATGCTAATGTATTATTCAACTGCTATGCTATGGTCACGTCTGTTGAACATAAAGGCCAAGCGTGGCAACACAAACTTGACCTTCAAAGAGCAAGAATTCTGCAAAGCGATTATGCAGCACGAGTTCAACATTCCGCAGCCTATCTACCTATTCCTAAAAGGAATTGGAGAAGTGAAGGATCCGAAGGGTAAAACCGTCCGCCTCACTAATCACCAACTTCCAGTAACGGTGGTTCAAGGCAATGGAGGTTATCACTCAGCAGCAATAGACGCTAACAATCACAATCTCTACGAAGAGATTCCTTCACTAGGAATCTGTGGGGACATAGTGATGGCAGAAGCTTCTGAAGCGGCGCAACCAGTGCCAAACTTTAGAATTCTTCCTCAACACACCAGAGCAACCCGCGCAATGTGCGGCTACTTTGGACCCATCGGTACTCGCAAAGAAGAGGTCCGTATTCTCCTCAATTCCATTGGAGTTAGGGATAACGGCTTCGACGAAACCGTTGGAGGTACTCGTCTTAACATTAACCTATTACAGAGAGTCAGTGACTATTTTTCAGGGAGTCCAACCTTCCGAAACTAAAAAGTCAAGATTGACGCACTAACAGGTGAAGGAGACGGAGTCCAACTCATCAGATCAATACCTACTGATGAGAATGTTGATCCCGCAGCGCGATGGACAAATTTGGTGGAACCCCCACGAACCCAGACCTCACAGTTACCAACATCGTTTCACAGTGCACGTATGGGCAGGAATCGTGAACAATACCTTAGTGGGACCAGTGTTTTTAGATTTGTGTTTTTAGATTACTTTGTTCATATTTTTTAACTTTAATTTTAGAAATTTTGCTAATATTACTGGCGGCGACCGTCACAGTGACGTCACAAGCTATCGCGCCGGCCGGCCAGTGAACTTCGTTATATTTTGCACTGAAGGATTTCTTACTTCTATAAATCTGCTCAATTAAAAATGTTACTGATCCTCATTTCCTCCTCCGAAATGAAAAATAAATTGTAATAAAATAATAATAATAAAAAATAATATATTTAAATTTTATATATTAGTATTTTATGTTTTCTAATACTTAGTACAAAGAGTTCTTACATTTAAAAGCGGCTGGACTGATTTTGTAATATGTTTAAGGAGTGCATGATGTAAATAAGAGCCACTTTTAATTTAGTAATTTTTATTAATAATAATATAATATATTTAAATTTTATATATTATACTAGCCGTCCGCCCCGGCTTCGCACGAGTGTAATATTACTGGCCAGTTAATATTTAAATGAAATATTTACAACACTAGTTGTTAATATTTCATTTAAATATTAAACGATATGTGATTAAGATCTACAGTGGACCCCCGATAATCCGGCCCTGTCTAATACGGCGCCCCCTGTAATCCGACATGACTTAGAATTACATGTATGTTTGACAATCTTTGCTAATACATATAGATCACGCAGGTTTGAACAGGTCACAACTCGTACACGCCACCGCTATTGTGCTCGACGCGTATGCATTGTTTTACTTAGTTTGAATTTGACTACTAGTGATAGCGGTACGGCCTAGCGTGCGTTCATTGTTTACTATTTATTCATTGTGTATTAGGTGTAGTACCTAGTAATGTCGTCACAAACCCAGAAGCGAAAGCACAAAACGTTGACAATTAAAGAAAAATGTGATATTTTAGATCGCTTAAATCGCAATGAAACTTTCAGTAGTTTAGCAAGTGAATACGGCGTAGGCCGATCTACAATTTATGACATAAAAAAAAACCACGAGAAGATTAAGAAGTTCGTGTCAACTACTGACTGCGGGCCAGGCAAGAGACAGACACTCAAGAAAGCTGAACATCCAGAAGTGGAAGAAGCTTTGTACATGTGGTTTCTTCAGGAAAGAAACAGGCATGCACCAATTTCGGGACCCATGTTGGCGATGAAAGCTAAGTTTTTTAATAAGGAAATAACAAAAAAAGATGATTTTGTGGCCAGCAAAGGATGGCTAGAACGTTTTAAAAGTCGTCATGGCATACGTTTAATGACTATTACAAGAGAGAAACTTTCTAACGATGCCACCTGCATAGAGCCCTTTAAATTAAGATTTTTGCAAAAGGTGAACGATTTAAATCTTGACCCGTCACAGGTGTACAATGCAGACGAATCAGGGCTTTTTTGGCGTGTGATGCCTAACAAAACTTTCGTTTCTTGTAACGAAAAAGACGTACCTGGACGAAAAGTGAGTAAAGAGCGTGTAACCATACTACCATGTGCTAATGCTGCAGGTACACACGCGCTTAAGATGGTGGTCATTGGGAAATCTAATAAACCAAGGGCATTCAAAAACATTGATTTACCTGTACACTATTACGGACAAAAAAGTGCATGGATGACAAAAGACCTTTTCAAAAAGTGGTTTGATGAATGCTTCGTACCTGAAGTTAGAAAATGGTTAAAAGATCATAATTTTCCTCAAAAAGCGTTGTTGCTTCTTGATAACGCTCCCGGTCATCCGTCTGAAAAAGAACTGACAACTGAGGATAAATGCATCACTGCGATGTTTCTTCCGCCAAATTGCACTGCACTGATTCAACCAATGGACCAGAACATCATTCAGTTTGTTAAGCAAGACTATAAAAAAAACCTACTTTTGAGAGCCGTATCAAAAGACCAACCAATAGAAAAAACTTTAAAAGAATTTAATATGAAAGACTTGGTTTTTGCTCTTAGTCAGTCGTGGAGTGCGTTACCGTCATCAACTATTAAATCGTCTTGGAAAAAGTTATGGCCAGATATAATCACCACTCCTAGCAACGATCCACAAATCAGTGTAACTTCGGAAGTTATAGAACAAGTCGCTACTGAAACACAGATAAGTCCGGAAGATTTGGAAGTCTGGTGCCGTGGAATGGATAAAGAAGAAAATGTTTGTCTTGAAATGTCTGACGAAGATATTATAAAAGAGGTTTCTAATAATACAACAAACGATCAGGAAGATAACGACGACGTGATTGCAACTGCTCCACAAGTCACAGATCAAGACGCAGTTAACGCTTTTGAGCTAGGTTTACAATGGGCTGAAGAGAATGGTACATCCTACAACGAACTTTTACTTTTGAGAAGACTGAGGGACAAAGCTCTGATCTCGCGTTATAACAACCTTAAACAAAAAAAAATTGATGAATATTTCAAAGCTTCATAATTTGATATGTACGTATAATATATAGATTCTTGTCATTAGATATGTATGTGCATTTATGCTTAATTTTATAATAAAACGTAAGCTCTCAATTGTTATTTAATTTACTAAATTCGACTTACATAAATTAAGTCTGATTTGTACTTCAAAGTACATACATATGTACGTATAATATATAGATTCTTGTCATTAGATATGTAATTTGTCGGATTACAAGGTACTCTTTCGTAAAAAAATCCGGACTATAGGGGTCTTAGGCAGTGCTCTATAATCCGACAAATTCGATAGTCCGACACTGCCCTGCATAATGTTTGCCGGATTACCGGGGGTCCACTGTATATGTTTACTTACCTTTACATATTCCTTCAAAACATTTATCAATGCTTGACAAACTTCTGGTATTACACTGCTGATTATTTGTTTTGATATTTTAAAAGTATATGACAATGACGCATACGAATCGCCTGTTGCAAGAAATCTTAGTGTTACCGCTAGTTTTCGTTGAGGCTCAATTGGATACCGAAATTTCGTTTCCTGGCTTTTTATTGACGGTTCGATTAATCTCAATAAGAATTCAAAATCACTTGATGACATTCTTGTGAAATTTTGAAACGAGCCATCATATCCACGAAGATCATTAAAAACATATCTTCTGTTTAAGAGATAGTCCCGAACCCACCATCTCTTTCTTTGTTTTCGAGTAGCACTTTCATGAATAATTATGTAAGCAGCAGAGAGCATCACTTCCTCCTCGGGCGACATTCTAGCAACAACTGATTAAGTGTGGACGGTCGTGTTTCAGATACATGTTTGCGGTAAACATGTATCTCAACACAGATGATGAAACAAATGTATCTAAACATCGTGTTGCGATACAAATGTTGCCTAATGAATACCCGGCTAAAGACAAACAACCTTAGATACTTATATAATATTACGTACCTATCGAACCTTATATTGCCCTTCAAGCCAAACGTCCACCGCTGGCTAAACTAAGTTAGTGTAGCTTAGCTCGCATAATTGAGCCAGTTTTTCATACATGTGCGTCCACCGCAAACTATGCCAGCTAAGCTACGTGAAATGCCCCAGCTAAGTGGAACTAACTTAGTTGTGCGGCCGATCCGTAACTAACTGAGCTAAACTAAGCGCCTCTCACCCCCTTGCCTTACCCGTCTGACGCTTGTCGATAGTGTTGTTCGAACGTGTTTGTACAGTGAGCGTTCGTGCGCGGTTGGTAAAACACGTATTTAGCAGCATGGAGGTGTTTATTGAATATGTCAAGCAGTATCCTGTGTTGTATAAATCCAGAGGATAGTGGATGAAATGAAAAACCCGAACATACTCGTATCAGACACAAAGTTTAATTTATATTGTTATTGTTAAAATAATTACAAAAGAATTCTCTTACATGAAATGCTTCTCTTGTTGCTCGTACATTGTCATGTAGTTGTCCCACTGATGGTAAAACTGATCCGTCTTCAGCACTTGCTTCATCAAAAGCTGTTATTGTTTGATTAGTTGATTGTGTAGCACGCAAGCAGCTTTTGTTATTAAATCAACTGATTCTACTTTACACTCCAATTACGCGCTCTGCTGAGACGATAATTAAACTTTTACGTAAACATGGATCATCGCTCGCGTTGACTTCCGGAAGTCTTTGATGATTCCTCTGAATTAGGCAAGAAACGCGTCGAATATAATATAGACCAGCAAATATCTGTTGTCGATGAATGGTAACCCAGGATTTCATTGGAACAGCGTTATGTTGTATATAAAAAAAACCCTTTCTTAAAATAAGTTAAGTACAGTGTCCATTTCTCAAAGCGGTTTAGCGATGAATTATTCACTGAAGTACAAATATAGCAAAATATTTTTGAAATTGTAGTCAACCACACAGTTAATGGACTTTATCCAAAACCTCAAATGAATGAAAATTACATAATGTAATTTTCATTCATTATGCTTCATTTCTTCATTATCAGTTATATATTTGCCTTCAAAACGTAAACATTTAAGACATTTGTCTTTTTTCGGAACATGGAATCCGATATTGAACTCATCAGTAAAAATTTCACGGAAAATCCTCTCACTTACGTAATCAACCTCTTTGCTGGCTTGATTTTCTTTATAAATGCGGTAAAGATTTTTTATGTTTTTAAATTCTACTGGCAGGTATAATCTCGTACTATCCTTCCTACAGTAATGTGAAGGAAGTGCTGATAATTGTTTTATAAAATTGACAGCTGAGGCCTTGACTGTGTCAGATGTCTTATTTTTTGGAATACCTCTTCCTCTTGATTCAGTTTTTGCTTATCCCATTGATGCAAATATCCAGAATTTTTAGCAAAAATTGTTGACGTACAAGGCGGCGACCCTCTCCATCGTTAATAAAATATTTAAAAGTATTGTCTCTTGAATTACTCTCTTTTGTTCTTTTTCTTTCAATTTCTTCTTCTGACGACATTCCAACTAGCCAATCTTTTTTTCTTTTAGTGGACAAGGCCCAAAAATTTTCAAATAATCCTTTTCTTCTTTCTTCACTACTCTCGGCACAATTATTCCCACATTTTCTTCCAACGCAAGGGTTTTCATGTACTTTTTTTTCTTGATCCATCTTTTTTTTATATTGCTGGCCATATTTTTTCAATTGGTAATTAAGTTGTTTTTGTTCTGTCTCTTTTTTCATATACCATCATCACCAACTGTTGTCTATTGTGATCTTTTCTTCTTTTTCTTGTCTTTTTGTGGGATTATCAAGTTCACTTTCGCTAGAAGATTCGTCACCAGTCTCTTTCCACGAGGAATCCCATACGAAATCTTCCTGATCAGATAAAAAAATCCACATAACTTTTCTTCGTCACAGTCTGTTTTCTTTTCTTTTTTTTTTTAGGTTGTGGTTTATCATTGTCAGAAAAACTCACGCGGTCTATCGCGATGGCACCAAAATCATTGTTTTAACCAACGTCTTATTAGTCAATCCATATAAAATTTTGATTGTATTAATGTATATACTATTCTTATTCCGTTTAAGATAAACTGTTTAAAGTACTAGAACTTTACTTTTGTTATAACTGAAACGACACTACAAATCAAATATTGAATAAGAAAAATAGGTTTAACCATAATCTTTAAATGTTTACTGTTGAAAGCTAAATGGTTGAAGTGACATCATCTAACATTTCACGTCCCAATTTATTCTACGCCGAACGCTATAGAGAATTTATTGAAAATGCAAAACCCAGAAAAGAAACTCTACACACCAGAAGAGATAAAGAAAATAGCCCCAGGCTATAGAGGGAAGCCCGAACGCTTCGATCCAGCTAAGGTTGGAAAGAAAAGGGAGCCAACCCCAAAACAACAGGGCCCGACAACGTCAAAGGTACCTGCCCCAACAGCGACTGACAAAGCTGCAAAGCCGACTCCGCCCAAGAATACGCCCATGTGGGCTGATTCTATATTCGGAATCGACGTAGCCGTTAGAGAGCTGAACGTCAATCAGGAAATCACGCCTTCATACGCAAGACTTCCAGAGATTGTCGAAGAGGTCTACTCCGCCATTGGTGGGGACGACCAAAATCTCAACAAACAAATGACCAAAGGCATGCTAATGTATTATTCAACTGCTATGCTATGGTCACGTCTGTTGAACATAAAGGCCAAGCGTGGCAACACAAACTTGACCTTCAAAGAGCAAGAATTCTGCAAAGCGATTATGCAGCACGAGTTCAACATTCCGCAGCCTATCTACCTATTCCTAAAAGGAATTGGAGAAGTGAAGGATCCGACGGGTAAAACCGTCCGCCTCACTAATCACCAACTTCCAGTAACAGTGGTTCAAGGCAATGGAGGTTATCACTCAGCAGCAATAGACGCTAACAATCACAATCTCTACGAAGAGATTCCTTCACTAGGAATCTGTGGGGACATAGTGATGGCAGAAGCTTCTGAAGCGGCGCAACCAGTGCCAAACTTTAGAATTCTTCCTCAACACACCAGAGCAACCCGCGCAATGTGCGGCTACTTTGGACCCATCGGTACTCGCAAAGAAGAGGTCCGTATTCTCCTCAATTCCATTGGAGTTAGGGATAACGGCTTCGACGAAACCGTTGGAGGTACTCGTCTTAACATTAACCTATTACAGAGAGTCAGTGACTATTTTTCAGGGAGTCCAACCTTCCGAAACGAAAAAGTCAAGATTGACGCACTAACAGGTGAAGGAGACGGAGTCCAACTCATCAGATCAATACCTTATGATGAGAATGTTGATCCCGCAGCACGATGGACAAATTTGGTCGTAAGACCAAACTCATCAAACGCAAGCTCGATCACAATGTTTGGAGCCTCATATCTAATGGGGTATCAACTTGAAAAAGTTGCAATTGCAGGAGACAACGCCAATTGGTGTTGTGTCGAGCAAATGGCAGCACGCAATCCATGGGAAATACCACAAGCATGGATTGAAAACCGCAACGCAAGGCGCGTCCTACCTCCAGGACTAGAAATAGAGAGATTTGTCTCTATATCTGACTCCCAAAACTCCCCTCTCTAAATCATGTGATTCATGAACCGTGTGGGCAAGAAAGAGATAACTTGCCGTACTACGACAAAGAAAAACGAAAATGTAACAAACGCTTCCCAAAACGTGAAACTGACACATTCTGTCACGACAGAGGTTTTATTCATTTGCGCCCCAATAGTAACGAAGGTATAATTAAATTCCGCAATAGAGAAATAAAAGTAAACGGTTTGAGGGTCGTACCATACAATGCCATTTTGGTATTAAAATACGACGCACACATTAACATTGAAGTGTCCTCGCACCGTAGTATTGTAAAATATATTTTTAAGTACATGACGAAAGGTGCTTATGAAGCGCGCGTCTACAATGACAGTAGACGTGCAACCTAATGAAATCGAGGAGTACGTAACAAAGCGTTACATAGAGTCAGGCGAAGCGGCTTGGCGTGTGTTAGAATTCGATGTTACTGCCCGCAAACCTAACGTAAAACAGTTGACAGTTCATTTGGAAAACCAACAAACCGTTTATTTTAAACCCGGACGTGAAACCGATGTAAATCGCGAATCCTATTTATTAACCTATTTCAAAAGGCCACAGGGCGTACAATTCGACATCTTAAAATACGCAGATTTTTATGAAAAATATATCGTTCATGCAAAAAGGCCCAAAACAAAAGCCAAAACTTATGAAACAAGTAACGGCAAATTTCGAGTATCAAAATTTCCTGGCATAGTTACGCCAAATGCTCGGACTTTTGTCTCTACGAGTACTTCGAGTACATACATACCTAAGATTGAGTGAAAATGGGATTCAGAGACCAGTAAACGAACGTTACCGGCTAGTCTCTCCACAAGATGAAGAAGAAATTCTCAATATGATAACCAGAGATCCGAGACTTAGTGTGAGAAGGATGGCTGCAAGACTACAGTTATCAGAGTGGTCAGTTTGGAGAGTCCTGAAGAAAGAAGGCTTACATCCTTTCCATTTTCGGAGAGTTCAGGATATCCATGAGCCTGATTATGCTATAAGAGTTGCATTTTGCTCTTGGTTTCAACGACAGCTACGACAGGACAGGGACTTTTAGAGAAAAAAAACCTATGGACGGACGAAGCAAAATTTACGAGGCAGGAGGAATTACCACTTGTGGTGTTCGGAAAACCCACATGCAGTTTGAACGAGCACTTTTCAAAGAGAGTTCAGTGTAAATTTGTGGGCCGGAATGATTGACGGAGTTTTAGTCGGCCAGTGGAGCTACCTCCAAGATTAAACGGACAGAGATTTTTGGAGTTCTTAGAAGAAGAGTTTGTAGAGCTACTCCTCGATTTGCCGCTCATCAACCGTCAAAACATGTGGCTCCAACTTGATGGAGCACACTTCTTAGGACAACAAATTTGGTGTTATTTTAAAGATAACATAATTAATTTTAGAAATAACACGAAATAATAACAACAGATTAGTTTTCGTATAATGTGAAGAAATACACACAAAAAATCGTTTTTTTTGCATATTTTTTTCTGTTTTTGTATGTTTGATCGTTAGTATCAATAAAATTTATTGAAGAGTCGCTAGAACAATACTTTATCTTTCTAATATCACCAAATTTATTATTCTGCAACTCTTACGTACTCACTTATTGCAAGTTTGGTACATGCTCTACTTTAATCAAACTTGAAAATAAAAATGACCGCCATTTTAAGGGGAGTGAGGTAGGATATTGTAGGAAAGTGGATTTGTCAATAAAAATACCTGAAAAATGCTCCCCTGAAATATCGGTATGTCATACCCGGACTTATTGTATTATTATTTTGTTCTTATAGGTCCCAGTGGGAACATGCGCAAATTACTTGCCATGTTGGGCACAAATGCGTAGTGTATCCAATTTGCCGAGGACCAAGGACTCCTCCCAACAGAAAAGCTGTGCAACTATCTCAGACGCCCCATGTCGCCTGCGTACAGTAAACACAGGACAATTGGGAATATTCAGGTGCACCAAGAATATGTGCCGTAATAAGACGCAGAGCAGAGCGATTGGTACTTGGTACCAAAATGCTCGCCTCACTATTCGTCTCATATTTCATATTATGTACATGTTCAGTCAAAATTATGCATATTACAGGTCCAAAGACAGACAGCCGGAGAAGGTGAGCCAGTGATATCGACAGGCACCACTGCAGATTGGTACTCGTACTGCAGAGAAACAATAGTTGTAAATGAGTGAGCACCTTTTTATCTAAAAGGTGAATTCCGTAAGGAAGTCCAACTCAATATGAGTGAACAACAGCAACCAGCAAAGACCTCTAGCATCATCCAGGGTTTACCCCTGAAACCGCCAGACGCAATCAAGCCTAATGTCGAAAGACCCAAAAACAAGATTGCAAGGAAGCCTCCGCCACCAAAAAAAAAAGAAATCTACGACTCGGAAGCCCAAGGCAAAATGGTGGCCCAGGAAAGATAGTCCAAATTGATGAATCAAAGTTTGGTAAGAGAAAATACAATAGAGGAAGACATGTCGAGGGCCCAAGACCCAGTGGCCTCGGGGGGCCACTGTCTTGGGTCTTGGGTGGTCTTGGGCATGGCCGAAGATGGTAGTGATGATCTGAGATTAGATGTGTGTCCCGACAATGAGAGATCAGCGGAAATATTGGTACGAAAAATAAGAGTTTATTTAAATTATCCCTATGAGAATTACCGTATGCGGGTTACTTTATGACTGCGGGGTAACTCTGTGCCACACCCACTTTTTGACATCTAATATGACTTATCTTCCAAACTACTTATTGTGAACGCATTTTATTTAAACACTCTCTAAAAATATACAGAGTGGCAGAGTGGTGGAGAGTGGTCATAAAGACGTACGATTTTTGTACTATTACGTTGGAGCGGTTTGCGATAGCGGGGCGCGGGAGGTGGAAATGAGTAGCTCGGTTCGCAATTTAGTATGGAGGGATTTAGCCATGGAGCGCTTCACGGGTGCACAGCGTGCGTTCTGCGTAAAAAAATAATACAAAAATAACGATTCGTGCAGTGTTGTTCGATTATACCGTTCTGAGAACGGATTACACGACCTACTTGGATCAGCACTCGCATTATTAGCAGCACTTTTGGTTTGTCTATGGCGATTTAGTGTGGATCAAGATTTCTTATGCATGCATATCTGCATATGCATGCATTCTTATGCATGCATATCTGAAGTGACAAAAATATTCCAGTATTCATACTCTGTAGCAGCATCCCTTGCAATATTTTTTACTTGAGCATGCTCTGTTGCGATGTTTTCTGAACGAAGCCTCACTTCTGGACATAATTGATTCATTCAACAAAAATTGAATGAGTCAATTATGAAAACGTAATTTGGGCTTATCAATGATTTAGGAACACCTGCATTCAAGAAATTTAAAAAAACACCTACCTCCACCAGCAAATCGAGAAACAGCTAGGTGAACCATCACCTAGACATGTGAATGTGCCTGGACGATATGTCAGATGCCAGGATTGTCCATACAAGGATAGAAAAACCAAGCATTCCTACAATGCTTGTGCCAAGCCCATATGTATGAAGCACGCAAAATTTATTTGCGAAAATTGCGCTGAACTCGTCAGTAGTCTCACTCTCAGTAACTCCCACTTTTTTTTTACTAATATTGAGATTGAGAACGATTGAGAGAAGTACGGGAATACCGAAGAGCGTTGTTCATCGTGTATTGTAAACTAACGAATCACATCCATACCTGCAACGTGTACAAGATTTACTACCTCGTGACTACGCGCCTAGACTCGAGTTTTTTAGAACAATGGTGGCGAAAAATTGTGAAAATCCGTCATTTTTAGACCAAGTATTGTGGACTGATGAATTGACATTCAAAAAGGAAGGATATTTAAATCTCCATAACTTGCGTGAGTGGCGCGTGGAAAATCCGCATTTAGTGCGTGAAGACCGGTCCCAATTTCAGTTTAAATTTAACATGTGGACCGGAATTTTAAACGGAAAAGTAGTTGGACAGTTCAAGCTTCCCGCAACTTTAAATAGAGATAACTACTTGGATTTTCTCCAAAACCATTTATCGATTAGTCACAACACTTGAGTTTTTTAATTACAAGCCGTTTTTTGTATCGTTTCGAAGCATCTGTGTTAGCATCCATCATGTTGTAGACCAGGGGTGAGCAAACGGTCGATCGCGATCGACCGGTCGATCGCAAGGGAATCTATGGTCGATCGCACGCATTCCTAAAAATGTACTGACGTGTTGGGCTAATTCCAATAGCAGTGGTCTTTTCACCAGTCAAAATACCAGTATTTAAAGTGCGTTCATAAAAAACATTTTATTTTACACGCGCGTAACTTTAAGAAAATACTTGTCAACAAACAGCAGTTTCGCAGTGAAACAACCTTTCACTGCGAAAATGTCGATATGAAATAAGAAGGCACCAGATTTATTTGCGGCTGTACTGTGCACGTGTGCCGGTATCGGCTCGTTGAACGGCGCGGCGGCGGCGTCCTTTGACCTGTGCGGGCAGCGAATTAGCTTTATGCTTGCCGCCCGATTTACTTTGCTTTGACAATTGCCGACGGCCGGCACGTGTTCGCCAGTCTCGCACAGATTTTGGTTTCGATGAGACGTCGCGTCGTGATTCTGGATTCTGTACTTGTTTATGTTTCCCAATAACTTTCGTGATCGTGTGACTTCGTGCTGCTCATGAATATATTTTGTACTGAGTGTAACTAAAGGAGAGAGTGAAGTTGGTAACTATTATTTAAAATGAGTGCGCCAAAAAAAAGTAAAACTTATCATTTCAACGATGAATGGGAAGAAGAATTCTTATTTACCATGGTGAAAGACAAGTTTATTTGTCTTGTTTGTCGAGCTTCAGTAGCTTTGCCTAAACGCGGCAACATAGAAAGGCATCATAAATCCTTGCATAAAATTTACGAAAGTGATTTTCCTCTCAAAAGTGAAATAAGACGTCGGAAAGTTCAAGATCTGAAAGGTAGCTTGAAGGCCGAGCAAGCTATGTTTACCAGGCCAAGTAAACAATCGGAAGCTGCGACAGTTGCGTCCTTCAAAATATCTCATATATTGGCAAAACACAAAAAACCCTTTGAAGATGGCGAGGTATTGAAAGAAGCATTTCTCGAAGGCGCAAATTCGTTATTTGGCGACTTTAAAAATAAAACTGAAATCATGTCTGCCATAAAAGAGCTCCAGTTGTCTCGTCGGACTGTAACTAGACGTGTTGAGCTCATGAACAGTGATATCGAGCAAAAGCTCAAAATTGATATTATGAGATGTTCATTCTTTTCTTTACAATTTGATGAATCCACTGATATGACTGACACTGCCCAGCTATGTGTGTTTATTCGGATGGCATTTCCAGATACTTCGTCTAAAGAAGAGTTCTTAACAATCATACCTTTGAAAGAAACCACTCGCGGTTCAGACATATACGATGCTTTTATAAGTTTTGCGAAAAACTACGAGCTGCCTCTGTATAAACTAGTGTGCATAACAACAGATGGAGCACCATCAATGACTGGAAAGACTAATGGATTGGTGGCACTGTGCAGAGCTAATGACGACTTCCCATTTTTTTTTCTTTTCATTGCATCATTCATCAGCAGGTGTTGTGTTCGAAAGTACTGAACATGGCAGATGTGATGAGCATCACTATGAAGATCGTAAATTCTATACGAGCCAGAAGCTTGCAACGACGCCTCTTCAAAGTGCAATTGGAGGCCAACGAATCTGAGCACACAGATTTACTGCTCCATACAGACGTAAGGTGGCTGAGCCGGGGAAAGTTCTTAGAACGGTTTCAAGAATTACTACCTGAAATCATTTCTTTTCTGGATCAAAGGGGTGATGACACGGAGATTCTTAAAAATGAAAGTTGGCTGTGTGATTTAGCTTTCCTTACTGATGTGACTGGTCATTTGAATTCTATAAATCTGGAGCTACAAGGGAAAGATAAAACTATTATGGACATGATTAGCACAATTAACTCATTTAAAAGTAAATTGCAGCTTCTGATCAACCAACTGAAAAAAAGGACTTGAAAAATTTTGCGTGTTTGAAAGCAAAAGCAAGCGCCGTAATAAATTATAATAAATACGAAACAGAACTTGGAAATATTCTCAGCGAATTTGAAAGACGTTTTTCTGACTTACAAAAATTGACGAACGTTGTTACTTTCATGATTTATCCTTTTTCTTGTGTGGATGTTGAAATTACTGCTTCTGAAATATCGAATACTTTTGACATGGATTTGTCTTCTCTCGAAAACGAGATGATACAGATCATTTCAGATGTTCACCTAAAAACCAAAGCAACAGATATCAGTTTTAGGTCTCTTCTGACCCAAGAAAAATACCCAAGTCTCCAACAAATCGCACAGCAATTAACTGCTTTGTTTGGGTCGACGTATTTGTGCTAGTGTACGTTAAACATCGATAGACTATCGATAGTAAATGGCTATCGATACTATCGATAGTTTTCAAAACAATCGATCGATTGTTTACTCAAGTATTACTTATACATCCCTAGAGTCTAGGTATGCGTGTATGTAGGTTATTCCCCGGCCATAGTGAAAAATGCGTAGACGTAGATTGTTCTCTATGGTAGGGGAATTACCGTGCATATTTCATTCATTCAAAGGTGTAACCATTGAGATTATTCTCTAAGGTAGGAGAATTACCGTGCGTATATCATTCATTTACAAGACAAAAGACAGTCAGTTTTTTTATTGTGGATGTTTTTATTGTTGAGTGGAGTGGCGTAACAATAAAAAATGAGTAGCAAGTCACGTGCGTGGGATTACTTCAAAAAGACTAATGAAAAGTTTGCAAAGTGTTCTTTGTGTAAAAGAGAGTTTAAACTAAGTGGAAATACTACGAACTTGATAGATCATATGAAGAGAAAACATAATGAGGTATGGTCATCCAATGTTTCTGTTACTCCAGACGTAGATACCACTGAGCAAAATGAGCAAATGGGCCCAACCCCTAAAAAGAGAAATACGTTAAAAAATTATTATGATAGAAGTAGTAAATATCCAGATGGGAAAACAAAGAAAAATTTGGATAACAAATACGTGCGCATGATTGCTGTTGACATGGAACCTTTGCGAAAAGGAGAACATGAAGGATTTCGGGACTTTGTAAATGCTCTCGATAGTAGATATGAAATTCCTGATACAACAACATTGAAGAAGAAATTGCTGCCGGAATATTATGAAAACGTGAAACAGGAGCTCGTCATAGCATTATCGAAAGCAGAACATGTTAGTGTGACTACTGATTTATGGACATCAATTGCAAATGAAGGCATCCTTGCAGTTACTTGTCATTTCTTTCACAACGAAAAATTAATTGCACCATTATTGGAAGTCGTGAAGATGGAAGGAAGTCACAACGCAGAAAATATAGCCAGTGTAAGTATTTTAAATTTTCATTGCCTTAATAATACCTAACAATTCAGTGTTTCTTTATCATCGGACATAAACTGTTATTATTGTTTTCAGGTGTTGGATGCTACTCTTTCAAAATGGGGTGTCAGGTCAAAATGTGAAGCAATAACAACTGATAACGCTCAAACCATGATTAACGCCGCAGTTAAACTGCACATACGACATATACCCTGCTTTGCGCACACACTAAACCTGACGGTGACTGATTCGTTTGCTGTGCCCTGCTTTGACCAGATTTTGAAAAAATGTAAATCCATTGTGACATTTTTCAAGATGAGTACTCTAGCTAGCGATAAATTACGAGCTATTCAACGTGAATTAAACAAAGCAGAACTGAGAGTGATCCAGGAAGTGCCTACCCGCTGGAACAGTGCATATCACATGCTGCAGAGACTTGTTACAATGAAGACAGAATTAACTCTCGCACTTAATGAATGTAATCGGGCTCCACCAGGAGTCAATGCTGACGAATACCTAATTATTCAAGAAACAATTCAGATTCTGGAACCTTTCGATCTAGCTACGACAAAAATTTCCGGAGAAAGCTATATAACATTGTCACTGGTAATACCATTGATTCGTGGAATAAAAACGAAATTGGCAGAATTTGAATCTCAAATTGTTACTGAAAGCGGAAAGAAAATATTAGTATGCGTGAAGGGATCAGTTGACAAAAGACTAAGTCCGTATGAAAACAGGACACCTGTTGTACTGGCTACAATATTGGACCCCCGATTTAAGAAGAAGGGGTTCAAAACAAGTGACGAAGAGAAGCGAGCTGTTCAGTGGCTAGAAAAGGCCTATGCTAGCCATTTATCTAAAGAACGCTTGGCTGAAGAAACCCAACAACCAATACCATCCACGTCTTCAGGAACACCTGATGACCTGTTGGGGTTCCTGGACGTTCCGGACGTATCGACACCGTTAAGTAACTCGTTGGTAGATATCAGGCAATATCTGGAGAAGCCAGTAATTGACAGGAAAGAGTGTCCTATAACATACTGGAAATACAATAACAATAAATTAAAAGAACTGTCGATGCTCTATCTGTCTATTCCAGCATCTTCTGTGCCTTCGGAAAGGATTTTTTCGAAGGCCGGACAAATCATAACCGAACGGAGAAACAGATTAAAAGAAAAAAGGTTAAACGAATTGTTGTTTATAAAACAAAAGAGTAAATATTTCAACGTTTGATTTGTTACTTTAATAATGATGAAGGCTGATTTTTTATTGTTATTTCATATTTAATTGAAAATAAAACTCTTCGTTTCTTATAACTTTTGTTATTTTATTGATGTCCTAAAATCTTTTAAACTATCGATAGACTATCGATACTATCGATAGCTTTTAGTAAAACTATCGATACTATCGGATTACCAAACTATCGATGTTTAACGTACACTAATTTGTGCGAATCTGCGTTTTCTGAAATGAAAATAATTAAATCCAAATACCGCAATCGACTTACCGACGAACATTTGTCTTCCTGTTTACGTTTGGCACTTAGTAAATACGTGCCTTCCTATGAGAAATTAGCAGAAAATACGCAGTGCCATGCATCGACCTCTAAGTAAATCGGTCCAGAGAGGCCCGAAAACTGATAAAAACACTCTTAGTTCATGTGATTGGCTTCATACTTATTTTTAGTAGTTATTAGTTATTAACTTGTATAATAAGAAACTGTACTTCTTTAATTGTAAATAAAAGTATGTTTAAATAGTAATATGTGCGCAATACCTACAATAAACGATTTAACATAAAAAAAATTTATCTTATTGCAAGTCGATCGCTTGTCGTCTCAATTTATTGATATAGATCGCCATTAGTGAAAGTCTGCCCACCCCTGTTGTAGACCTATATCTCGCTCTGTCATAGCCCTTTATCGCGGTGTAGTTAACGATAGCGGAAAGCGGTGGAAAGTTATTTGAAGACTACACGATACGATACTATCCAAGAATAAGGAGAAATAATAATTATACTTTATGTAGTAGAACAAAACAGGAAAAACATTTCTACCGACATATCAAAAAAACCGTTAACAAACTTAGTTCTAGGTTGAGAACAGAACTGTAATAATGTGAGTTAATGTAATGGTTTTTTAATAATATTTTGTGTATTTAAATAATATTTTGAAATTTTTAAAAAATTACTTAGAAAATCTTAAATGTTTTACTCAATATCCTTAACTTGCTTCTTTTGAGGCTTATTTCATAAAATTCTGATATTTCAGTCGATAAGCTTCTCCGCCTACATGAGATAGGGGGGTTGATATTTTCGACACATAACAGACAATGGTTGTGTAGTAACAAAACAAGGGGGTGGCCTGATTTATACCAATTTTTTTTTTGCCCTAACAGACGTGGACAACCCTAAAAGGGCCATAATTCACCCCCGAAAACCCAAAATATGATAGGGTAACTGTTAAGGGTTAAATAATGTTTGTACTAAAGTTTTTTATTTTATTTCCTATTCTAATGTTTACTCATCTACAGATGTATAGAGAGGCATTTTGGGCACCCTAGACAGGCAACATAGTTTCATGGTACTAGTTGAGAATCATTCGTAGCAGCAAATGGCACCTTTTTATTATATTTTTATTACGTTTTAACGAAATGCCTTTGTCATTCATTCGCCATTTATTTTTGCCCTAGCAACATGTGTACGGTTCAATACGGTGCACTGACCTCTAATTTTACCAATTATGCAACATTGTGAGACGACAAACGAGCCTTTAACCTTTTAAACAAACTTCTAACCACGACGACGACAATAGAGCCACACAGATGCAATAAACCTTACAAAGATTCTTTAGGTACTTCTTCATCTAAGGTGGAGGATTTCTTCATGTTCAAATTTTGTTTTTTTACTTGTTAAATCTTCACTCGTGGTTTGTAGGAAGTTTTCACGCCACCGTGCGATCGAACCCTGCCAGGTGAGACCTTTGACGTACCAGAGGAGGCCCGGCAAGGCGATCAGCAAACGAAATGGCGACTTTGAAACCCACAGAATATTCTTCTTCGACGCTTCTTTGGTTAGTGCTAGCGCATTTGCTTTTTATTCCATATTTTTTTTTGTTTGTTTGTGCAAGTCAATTAAATGCAATTTCTTCCTGTGAATCTTCTGAACTTTTGATGCGTTCTGTTAATTAATCAGAACTTTTTACTATTGTAGTTGTTAATTGATTTCTTCCAATAATTCGATAGATCTATGTTCAAAATTTCATTGATTATATGCATATTTCCTTTTATATATTCTTCGGAACTTTATGTAACCTTAATGGTTCTCGATTAATTATTTAGTACTTCTTATGGTTTCAGAGAGCCGCACATGTAATAATTGTCCAACATAATTGTAAGCTGCCAAGTGCGGCAGACACGAGACAAAAGACACAAAACGTATGAAATTCCAAATGACCAACTGATGAACCAATCGACAACGAAACAAGGCAAACACGAGAAAATACCATTCTACATTTGTTTCAGAAACCATTGTTAATAAAGAATATATTATTTTCTATCAAAATGTGCGAATTAATTCAGTAATTGAATTTTAATAACATGTAAGTACTTCTTATGGTTTTCGAGATCCACAGTAGTAATTATTGTATGACATAATTGTAAGCTGCCATAATAAGTGCGGCAGACACGAGACAAAAGACACAAAACGTATGAAATTCCAAATGACCAACTGATGAACCAATCGACAACGAAACAAGGCAAACACGAGAAAATACCATTCTACATTTTGTTTCAGAAACCATTGTTAATAAAGAATATATTATTTTCTATCAAAATGTGCGAATTAATTCAGTAATTGAATTTTAATAACATGTAAGAAGTACTTCTTATGGTTTTCGAGATCCACAGTAGTAATTATTGTATGACATAATTGTAAGCTGCCATAATAAGTGCGGCAGACACGAGACAAAAGACACAAAACGTATGAAATTCCAAATGACCAACTGATGAACCAATCGACAACGAAACAAGGCAAACACGAGAAAATACCATTCTACATTTTGTTTCAGAAACCATTGTTAATAAAGAATATATTATTTTCTATCAAAATGTGCGAATTAATTCAGTAATTGAATTTTAATAACATGTAAGAAGTACTTCTTATGGTTTTCGAGATCCACAGTAGTAATTATTGTACGACATAATTGTAAGCTGCCATAATAAGTGCGGCAGACACGAGACAAAAGACACAACGTATGAAATTCCAAATGACCAACTGATGAACCAATCGACAACGAAACAAGGCAAACACGAGAAAATACCATTCTACATTTGTTTCAGAAACCATTGTTAATAAATAATATATTATTTTCTATCAAAATGTGGGAATAAATTCAGTAATTGAATTTTAATAACATGTAAGTACTTCTTATGGTTTTCGAGATCCACAGTAGTAATTATTGTATGACATAATTGTAAGCTGCCATAATAAGTGCGGCAGACACGAGACAAAAGACACAAAACGTATGAAATTCCAAATGACCAACTGATGAACCAATCGACAACGAAACAAGGCAAACACGAGAAAATACAATTCTACATTTGTTTCAGAAACCATTGTTAATAAAGAATATATTATTTTCTATCAAAATGTGCGAATTAATTCAGTAATTGAATTTTAATAACATGTAAGAAGTACTTCTTATGGTTTTCGAGATCCACAGTAGTAATTATTGTACGACATAATTGTAAGCTGCCACAATAAGTGCGGCAGACACGGGACAATATAGACACTTGTGAATTTCAAAACGAACCAATCGACAACGAAACAAGACAAACACGACAACATACCCATTCTACGTGTTTCAGAAACAATTGTTAATAACGAATATATAATTTTCTTTCAAATAGTGCGGTTTAATTCAGTCATTGAATTTCAGTAACATGTTTTCTTTTTTAAGTTATTTTCATTTTTGATTTTTCTTATAAACAACGCCTTTCATTTGAATGAATTAAATTAAATCCTGAAGAAAATGGTTCAAATCTTTGGTATTTATTTTAATGTTTTAGCTCTCTCTCTCTCTTTCCAAATATGAATCCCACTTAGAGCTTTCCTTACTGTTCCTACTCTTTTAGTGGCCATGATAGTACAATAAACGTTTTTAGGGTTCCATACCGGGTGTAAACGGGACTCTATTACTAAGCCTATGCTGCCTGCCCATCTGTCTGTTCGTCCTACCTTTAAACGGCTGTATCTTTCGAACCGTAATATATAGCCAGTTCAAATTTTCACAGAATATTAAATGTCTCGACGGATTAACTATGAAAAAGTAACAAAGTCAAAAAGTAATAACTAAAGGGTCTCCATACAACAAACGTATTTTTGTATTTGCTCTATTGTAAGAACGGTAATACGTACAAGCGTCAAACTTGGTATGAGTATAGTAAACGCTCTAAAGTATAATAAATAACGACAAAGTGCGAATCGAAGACAAATTTCTTACAAATTGGCGGCATTGTTCGGCATTTAAAAACCTATGTAATATGTAATATTCCATCATGATTTATTCTTAAAAAGATGTTAATTTATGCACAATATATTTATTCTGCTTCTAAACTAGCAATGGCCATTTTAAGAGCTCCTTCCCTCGTCGAATTCCCTCCGATGAAACCCGTGCTATGGCAGAAGATACAGTCTTCGATTCCTGCCGTCTCACTCAAAAGCTCGTCGCGAACACCCCACCACGATTTGTGAAGTGCTTTCCTGAAAATTATAAACCATCAAGTTAAATAAATATCTCACAATCACATTAAAATAAGACTTCAAAAATGTATGAAAAACGTAATAAGTGCATATAAAATTTGCGGGTTGCCCTAGATTTCCCTGGGATCCCATCATCAGATCCTGACGATTGGAAGTATGCCCTACCGATCAAACTTTTTTTTTTATTGGTCAACAGTTGGCAGAGAATATGGTGAGCATACATAAAAATAATCTATACTTATAATAAAACTGTAACAGGTCTAATACTGTACATTCAAGATATTTTTTTTTTTTGGACGGCATTCTGTAATAATCCATACAAAAAACCGACTTCATAAAAATGTCAGAACTGGACCAAACTGAAATGACACCACACGGGAAGCACCAGCTTGCAAATAAAAAAAAGAATCATCGGTTCACCCAGTTGTAAGTTCTGAGGTAACAAACATTTAAAAAAAAACAAGTCATATTGAGAACCTCCTCCTTTTTAGAAGTTTGTTAAAAATATACAGTGGAAGATAGAACCTCATCGCCCAAATTTTTTTACAAATTTAATTAATTTTATAAGCTTGTCATACAAATGTACCTACCTATAATATTTTTTATATATTTTTTTTGTTTTATTATATTAATATGTTTGTATATTAATCAATCAATTATTATTTTCTATTTTCTCACTTTTTAAGGGAAATTCCTTTGACTTGTAAATTGCCATTTTAGCAAAATTACTTATGACACACACTATGTTTGAGATACTTATCAACCAAGTAAAACATTGTACATAATTACATACCTAGTCACAAAACTGGTAGGATTCACTGGAACCGCTTGGACCCTCCAGGACTTAGGTTTGTCCTTGAAAATTGCATATTTGATCTCATGTTCTAGACCCATTTCTGTCTCCAAATCAAAGAGATGTTCTTTCCAAGGGAATCTTTCTGTGAACTCGATGATTTGCCCCGATTTATGTATCTTGTGTCGGCTCTCCACTGCAGACTTCACAAAGTCCCTCGCTGGTAGAAATACTGATATGAAGTAGTTCACCGTGTAGACAAATTCTTCGCTGACCAGTGCCATCGCTTTCTTAAAGATCTGGGGACAAGGAATATGTATTTTTACAAGAAATATGTAGCTTTTATTTAGTTTAACTGTCCCGGTGTCTTTCTTGTCTGTCATAAAATTTTGCAAGTAAAATTTTACCAACTTTCCGGTGTTCAATTGAGCTGAAATTTTGCATACTTGTCAAGTTCTGATAACAATACAACATTATATATTTTTCACTTTAAACTTTTATTGTGCATAGTGAAGCATTGTGAAGACACCCAGATTGTAACTATCAGGGAACAAAAAGATCTGGGGATAATAATTGGAAATGGGAAGGGCACATTTCTACAATAGCTAAAAAAGCTAACTCCTTCATCTATGTGATACGCCAGTCTTTTCAAAATATGACTGGAAGTTTTTCTCAAGATTTACAAGACGTACATAAGGCCACTGCTGGAATATGGGTTCCAAGTTTGGAGCCCCTATTTCAAAAAGGATATTGACCTGCTCGAAAGTGTTCAAAGAAGAGCCACCAAAATACCATATAGCCTTCGTCGCAAGCTCTATGAAGAAAGATTAAAAGCCCTGCGGCTTACTACTCTGGAAGAAAGACGGTTGCGCGGTGACTAGATTGCAACCTTTAAAATTTTAATGGGTTCTACAACCTTCCTGACATACACAACATATACTCACTAAAAGATTACACAAGAGAAAGCAAACGTCACAAATCCCTACTGTAGCATGCGCCGTCACAGACCAACACTGCACCACATCCTCAACATCAGAGTCGTTTTCAATTGGAACAGGTTGCCCGAGGATGTAATCGCATCGAAATCCAAAAATGCGTTTAAAAACAAACTGGACAGACGGATAAGAATGAAGATGATAATCTTAACAGATAAATACACATCACATACAAATATATAGGCACATCAGCTTATGCTGCTCACCTATAATCAATATAAAACACCCATTCAGGCAGGATTCCACAGACTAGCAGAGTGTGGAATCCTGCCTAAATGGGTGTTCCCCGATAGTTACAATCTGGGTGTCTTCAAATCACAAGTGAATCGCTTTCTTCTAGGCAAGCGTGCTATGCACGTCCATCGTAGACCGCATTATCACTTAACATCAGATGAGTTGGCGGTCAAAAGCAAACCTATTCCAAAATAATAAAAAGTTTCAACTGTTTATCACGGTTCATGAGATACAGCCTCACACAGACAGACGGACAGCAGAGTCTTAGTAATAGGGTTCCGTTTTACCCTTTGGGTATGGAACCCTAAAAACTTGGAACTGCACACTTCACGGTTGTGAAGGTTCTTGGTGTCCGATAGGCGTGAACTGCACTTCTGCAGAATGTAGCCCCATAAACAGACAAGTTTGGGTATGTGATGCAAGGAGCTTGGCGGACCCTCCTGTCCAGGGCATCAAGTTGCTGCCAGACAAGACTGTTAAGTCTAGTCTAGTAGTTAGTGAGTAGGTTCTTGAGTTGAGACCGCGAACCGGAGAAAGCAGCGTACCTACGCTGCGACGACATAGTGAGTCGCGGGCATAAAGTGGATGCAGATGGCAGAATGTCGTTCAGAGTGGAGGTTAAAGGGGAGGCTTATGAAAAAATACCATATAAGTAAGTTATCTTGTTGAAAAACTTCTAGAATGAGACCGAACTTGAGTGCGAATGACATCTTTCTATGGAACAGCTGTTTTTCGTATTTTCAAAGGCATCTAACCTAGCTTTGTCAAAAGTTAAGTAAGTAAGTTATGTTCAGCAGTGGATGTCTTCTGGCTGATGATGAAGACTCAAGTCAGGTGACAAACGAATCGCTTCTCCACTGATATCTTGATGGCATCTAATGCTATACCTAATGACTCTGACATACATAGTCTCGGCCTCAGAGAGAGATAAGTCATCGGAAAGCTAAATTCACAAGAGGCTGAAGCTACCTCGCTCTATCCTTTTCAAGTCCTGCGGGTCAGACTAGACTTCTCCACTATCTGGTTGACGAAGGACTGTGGTCTGTTATAAGGCAACAGAACTTGCGCCTAAGTTTTTTTAAAATTAGTATCAATGTTATACTACTCGTAAAACTACGTATGAGGCAGAGGAGAGGGTATCTTTGTATCACCAGACTTACTGGCTGGTGATTATCATCTTGGTTTGGGAGCTCCTTAGTTACCACAGGACTCAATCCTACAGTATTTTTTAATGGGGCTAAAACAATTTTTTTGTAGGCAAGTATTATGTAGTCATGATGTTGGGATAACTGCAGTAAACAATCACAGTTGTTTAAAAAACAGGTTATTGCAATTATTAAGTCAGATTATGAGTAAAATTAGTCAAGAGGTTGTTCATCTTGATTTCAGTTTGGCGGGAACAACTAGCTATATAAGTGAAAATAAGCTTACCTCATCAAGATCAATCTCTTGTTTAGAATTCCATTCTGGGTTCAACCGTCCAACTCTGCGGCTCAAATGGGTGCTAATTTTGTACTTCGGTTCTTCAGCAGTCATCGGCACACCATTGTCAATGGCATCTATTTCTTCAATGAAGTTTTCATAGACTTTTTTGTAAATTATTCGAAGGTCTGAATGCGTTAACGGCACTTCTTTAGGTGCTAATTGCTGTATAACTTCTTCACCATAGTAAGTGTAAATCAGGCCAGCTGAACTAAGTCTGTAATAGGAATAACTATAAAGTTTATATCAAGTTTTAGACGAAGGCGATGGTCAGGCTTCTACGTTAACCTTGGCCAGTGCAAGTCGCTATTTTAAAGACTGAATTAAGATTAGATGTAGGGAGATAGGGAAATACACCCACAATTCAAGAACAACTCACTTGATATTGTATTTATCACCGACCTCAGGCCGTAGCGAACTGAGAGTCTCATTGAACTCCCTCTGATGATGGTCGTAGCGCTTCTTCTCATGGTCGAAGACTGCTCCGACGTCCACTACTATGTCACAGTCATCGAGTTTGGCCATGTCTCGAGTGCGGATGATTGAAGCATCCTTGTATTGAGGAAGCCGCTTGAGCATGTAACATGCAAGGACCTCATCACAGTGGAACACTCCATCGTGAGTACCGATCTGGAAAAAACATTATTTTAGGTTAGAATACTATAAGTAAAAATGAGAGCTATGCTCGGAGTTTCTTTGTGCGATAGAATCCAAAACGTGGATATTTGACAAAGAAACGGAGTCATCAACATAGTTTTTAAAATTAGCAAGTTGAAGTGGCAATGGGCAGGCCACATTGCTCGAAGAACCGATAACCGATGGGGAAGAAAGGTTCTTGAGTGGAGACCACGAACTGGAAGACGCAGCGTAGGTAGGCCTCTCACTAGATGGACCGACGACATCGTGAGACGCGGGCATCAAGTGGATGCAGATGGCAGGTTTTCGTTCATTGTGGAGGTTGAAGGGGGAGGCCTATGTTCAGCAGTGGACGTCTTATGGTTGATGATGATGATGAAGTAAAAAGTATGGTTGGTAGCTCAGCGTTTTCAAAACTGTGACATTCAAAACTGATTTGCGTAGCGTTGTGTACAAAGGGCCTAAGTTGTAAATGTTTCAGAAGATGAGTTAAACTCTTTTTTCATTAAATTGAGTTTTTATTTTGAGTAGGTATAATTTATCACGGTAGGTAGATTGGTATTTGAAAGAAAAGTAGAACACGCACCTTGCTAAAGTGAGTAGGTAGTTAATGCACTCCTAACATAACACCCAACAACACTGGCATTAATAATTCACTTTGCGATCGATGCAACAATCTACTATTCCTACTACAATATTATTTTCGCTATTGGCGATGCAACGCGACATGTAGGTACACATGCCGAACGTGCAAAATATACAGATCTATACGATTCAAGACCAAATTTTGCACATGAAAAATCACCATGCACTTGCCTAGAAATAGTCCTGTAGCCAGATTAGGGTCATTTAAATGTGATTCTTGACCACGTATTAGGTTATGGGTGAGACGTGTGATTTTACTGTAAACGAAGAAAAAGCATTAAAACAAGCTGGGAAAAGATGGTGCTGGCTTTGTATTGCGGATTTACCTTCATGTTCTGTGCGAGGAACCGATTAATTACCAAAAACTTGCTATATTTACTTGAATCACAGTACAATATGTTACACACGCCGTTTATAACTCTACCAACACAAAGCATCAGTACAAATTACTAAACAACACTTACGAATTCATGAAACAAGCAGCCGATTTCTTCCGACGCGACGCCATTTGCATTTCTTTTCTATCTTTGAAATTTGAATTCAAGCTTCAAGCCATAGACAACGCTCTACGATTCAAGCACTTCATGTTGTTGTAAAAAATTTCATGACTATGGATACAAAGTCCTTCGGTCGTAATATTAATCAAGTTTACATAAACTTAAATAGCGTCAAACGAGTCATAGTCACAGTCAAAGTCAAGCAATGTAAGTCACAGTCACGTCAAACTCATGCTCAAAAAAAGTGGTGTAGACCGTACAATAGGCTTCTATGGAGTTTTGGAAACAACATGAAAAGACATGTTTCACCACGTTATATCCCTCCCCAAACTCGAGCACGTTCACGAGCCTTTAATAAATAACAAGCCACCATTATTACACATTAACACTCGAAAATACACAAGTTTAGGAAAATAATACACCGAGCCGACAGATTTTTCCCACGTTGGCGCCAAAACTACGTTAGTTTTTCTTTGATTTATATATGTCCGTGTGTGACCACTTATGTTTTGTCTATGACATACAATTAATCTACTAAAATTATTACTGAATTCTACTAAAATCTACTAAATTTATTTTAAATTCTTTTTAATTTCTACTGCTTCCAAAAAATAAGATTACAATTTTATTTTAATCTTCGTGCATTTTTTCTCAAACTTTGACTGCATATAGCAGACGCAATACGAAGAGTAGATAAAAGTCACAAACAACTGCTTTTGTTTACTATGCAGATTCATTTCATGTTAGGAACCGACATATAAATAATTCACATCACACATCATCAGCCAATTTACGTCCACTGTTGGACAAAGCCTCCCTCATAGAGAGGGGTGTTGCCATAATCCCCACGCTTGGCAGGTGGCTTGGGGATCGCAGTACGTTCACCGTGTACTATTAGGACGCTGCTGCCCATCCTCCGGTGTTTCTGGTCGCAGTTTTAGGACATACCCGGGTCCATAAATAATTAATTATAATATAAATAATTAATGTGTCCTTATTCATAAACATACTCGCGAGTCTAGCTCGGATATATTTTGGTAGGCTTTGGTAGGGCCGAAGCCTACACAGAGAGGCCCTGTTGAATATAAAAATATTATAATTTAAAATGGAATTGATCACATTAACGAAACATATTAGGGACTCCGCGATCAACGTCAAAACTGTCTTAGGTGTTGTCACCTTAATATTTGTAAATAATTATTTACTATAATTATATAGGTGTTCGACAGGGATGTATATTGTCGCCACAGCTCTTCAACACCTACACAGAGTACATAATGCGGATTGTCTTGGATGAATGGAATAAGGGTATCTCGGTTGGGGGACGCGTGATTAATAACTTGCGATACGCTGATGATACCACAATTCTTGCACAAACAAAAGAAGACTTAGAAGAGCTTCTGATTCGTCTGGAAACCACTAGTCTCAAATTTGGACTTGCCCTTAATAGAGACAAGACAAAAGTAATGGTAGTAGATCGAGCAGGACACAACACTACAAGAGTACTGAGTGTAGCAAACTGTGAAGTGGTACAAAAATACATCTACCTCGGCACTACCATTTCCAACTCTGGAGGATGCGAAGACGAGATCAAGCGACGTTGTGCTATCACGAGGTCGGCAGTAGAACGACTGGGAAAGATTTGGAAGGACAGGCGTATAACCAAGAAAACAAAGGTTCGTCTAATGAAGTGTCTCGTCTTTCCAATCTTTCTCTACGGAGCCGAAACATGGTCTCTGAAGCTGCAAGATCGCCGAAAAATCGATGCACTGGAGATGTGGTGTTGGAGGAGGCTATTAAAAATACCTTGGACAGCGTTCCGCACTAATAATTCTATCCTCAAAGAGCTTCATATACAAGATAGACTATCGTCGATTGTGCAGTTGCGAATACTGAAGTTTTTTGGGCATATCTCCAGAAACATGAACTCGATGGAGAGGCTTGTGGTACAGGGCCCGGTAAAAGGCAAGCGTAGCCCTGGTCGGTCACCAACTCGCTGGACCGACTCCATTAAAAGTGCCACGCAGTCTACCATGGTGCAGTGTGCTCGCAATGCAATCAGCCGCCAGAAATGGAGAAGCATTGCTAGACAAGCGGCAGCCCTGGGAACGGACGACGACAGCGAGCAGCCTTTTTGTACCATCAACGCAATCACGACCACTCTGCCAAGAGTGCACGACTAAGAAGATTTACTATAATTACAATGACCAAAAACTATTAAATTATACTAATTTAGTCCTACTAAAAGATTGAGATGTTTACTCTAAATCTACTAAAAAAGTAGAAATCTACTAAAAGTGGTCACGCTATTTTATAATATTTTCTTATTTAATTTTGTGACCATGGATACAGTATCCTTCAGTCGGAATTATAATTTGGTTTATTAGTATAACATTATCAAGTTATAGTCAGTCATGCAAAGTAAGCCACAGTCAAGTCCAAGTCATGATCTAGTAAAGTCTTTACTAGAGGCTTCTGTTGAGTTTTGGAAACATCTAGAAAATAAAACATATTTTACTTCATCTGATATATTTTTTAACTCGAACACAATAAAGAACACTAAAAAACAATAATCCACCATTATTGACTCGAAATAACATAATTTGAGGAAAATTATAAAATAAGGCGATATGTTTTATTCACGTTGGCGCAAAAAACTCCGATATTAGGGTTCCGTACCCGAAGGAAGAAAACGGTAACCTATTACTAAGCCTACGGTGTCTGTCTGTCTTTCGTTACGACTAAAACTAAACAACATTTTTTACGTATTTTTGTATTTGCCCTATATATTTAAACTTAAAACAGTACGTTATACGTACAAGCATCAAACTTGTCATGCCCTAATCTCAGAGTGTTCCCCATGGAGTAGGAGGATGCTGCTGCCCATCATGGGCCCCATCCTCTTGTGGTTCAACATGCCCAGCATGGCTACCATGCGCACCGCGGACAGCAAAATCTTGCCGTCACTTTGTCGAGCGAGAACGCGACAAGGTGTCTACGGTTTCATATACACGTCATATCTCGCTTTGGCCATTTGGCACGATAGAAAGAATCGACAATACCATAATATATGTGTAATAAATACTTATTACACATAATTATATTATTACAATACACCCCGTCGCGGCGGCGATGGTTCGCATGCTAGCCCGGCCAGTGGCGTAGCTAGGTAACCAAAGGCCCTGACGCAAAAAAATGGGGCCCTACCTAAACTGGGTTAGGATTTATCAAGTAAAAATATAAATAATTTAAAGGTACAAAGCTACTTTATCATCAGCTCTTTACTGTGCTCAAAGCTACTTACTACATGTGTGTGTATGAAGGGCAAACATTTTGCAAGTTCAGTTCGAGGTTTGCTGATCAGGGCCCAAGAGCCCCCTGAGCTTGGGGGGCCCGGTGCACGGCACCGCCTAGCCTTCCGATAGTTACGCCACTGAGCCCGGCAGGTCCGGTGTTTTCAAATCAGTACCCTTAGTACAAGATTTGATAGTTTTCGAAAACTTTTTTCGTTTTCGAAATTAAAATAAATAATGATTAATGACTTATTAATAAATAATGATTTTATAATTATGTATTTTGCACGTGCATATGTGCGTTTGGTGAATATTCAATAAGGGTTGAATATGGTGCTACAATTACTCTGAACCTCTGTACCTATGTATATTGTATATTAGAAGCCATCGATGCTACGGTCGCGGGAACCGCGTAGGTATATTAGGTATGGATGGTATGGGTGTAGTTTGACAGCGGGCAGAAAATTCGTTAAAAACCGGGTTATATACCTATTGCAAATCTATCGGCTAAAGCGCTTGCATATATTAGGTATATTAAAGTTTCTACTGATAACGTAGACAAAGCGAAAGTTAATCTAATCTCTGGACTGGATCATAGACTAGACTGCGTTAATAACTATATCAAATAAATGAAACCGGCTGATAAAAATCAGATGTAGGTACCTACGTACGTATAGGTAGCTTTGATAATGTGTGTGAGGTGGGAAAATTATTAGCTGAAACCAAATACTTCTTACTAAGCTGTGGTAATATGTCACAGATTCATCAGTAGGCAATAATGAATTCGTCGTAAACGGTGACTTCCGCGCATAGATCTTTTACTTCCGCGCATCGCCGCGCGGCCGATCGCAGCCGCGCGCGTCTGACGCATGCGTCTAAGTTATTCACTACGGCGTAGATCTTAATGAGTGATAATTTCAATTGAACTTTTTGTAGTGGTAGGACTCTTTTGCAGGGGTCCGCCTGGGGAAGTACCACATCTTTGCCAGTTATTCAACCGCCAAGCATTAGTGTGCAAACACTACTGTATTCCGGATTGAAGGGCAACGTTTCCAGCGAAATGACAGGGCACACAGAAATTTGACATCTTTTATCCCAGGGTGACGAGCGCAGTTCATTGCCATCCAGGGTTTTGAACTGTTGAAGTTCAAAATTCTGAGTGGCGTTGAGCTGTTATGGGCAAGCGTGAAGAGCCATCAGGCGAGCGACTTCGCTCGTCTCGTCACTCAGTATCATAAAAAAAAACTTCGTAATGGGTGAATGGATTTAGATGAAATTTGGTGTAGGACATTGTGCCAATGAAAACGCACGGTGAAGATTAGAAAATATTTCATCATCATTTCAACCTATAACGTTTCCACTGCTGGGACCCAGGCCTTCTCCAGGAAAGACAGGATGAGCTCTTTTTTTTTTAATAATTGATTTACTTCACTGGCCGTAAGGTCTTCAGATACGTTTTCTTAAGTAGGTACATTTAAATATGGCAGTGCACGACCTCCTGTGGCGGCTCCACATTAGTGCCCTGAATTCACGGCGTGAATACTCGGCACAAGTCGTGCCCTCCACATTCACGGGATGTTCACAGTCGTTCGTGAAACCCGCCGCGAAATGGACGTAGAATCTGCTGCTGCAATAACTTTGTTTGCTGTGGCAACATATTACTATTTAGACGTCCAAAACAAGAAACTTATTAAAAAGCGTTGGAAAAAAAGAAGATGGTAGATGACGTCCGTACGCCTTTATAGACCGGAGTAAGCAAGAAGTAAACTGGCGCGGGGCCGTGAATGTGGATGTGAACGCGTGAACGCCGCGCGAAGGGGGCGCGAACCCTTTGTCGCGGGACAAAATACCGACTCTGATCGGGGAACAGGCGTGAACGCGCGTGAACCCCGCGAAAACCCTCCACATTCACGTTCACGCTTGTTCTCGGAGCTTCACGGCACTAATGTGGAGCCGCCACTAGAAGTAAACACTGCATGCACGAGAATCCACTCCACCATCACCACCACCATGCTGTCCCAGCGCATGTTGGTGAATTTAATACCTATGTCTTTTGAGGTTCTTGGACGTACCTACTACCGGTTTTCTTACGATGTTTTCCTTTGCCGTTTTTGAGCGATGGCATCAAGACTGCACATATAATTTATTTAAGTAGTAAATAATTCATTGGTGCAGGACCTACCTACCATGTTATCTATAGGTACGTACATAAAAAAATATGTACTTGCGAGATATCAAAAAAAAACACAGGGCGTCTTAAAATAAGCAGCTGAACACGTTAAGACAGTTTTTTTTGGATTTTTTATCTGTTTGTTTGTTTGTTCAGGCACATCTCCTAAACCACAAGACGGCTTAAATACGGTTTTCACGAATATGCTTACTGCTTACCTATGACCAGATTGAAGTATAGGCTATATTTTGCGCAAGGGCCGCATTAAGGGAGGAAAAAAAGGGTTGAAAGTTTATATGAAAATCTACACGTACGAAGTCGCGGGCAAAAGCCAAAATGATTTGATTAGATCTGCTGATTATTAAGCCGTGACTTTTATATTTACCTATTCTGAATAGATCTGGTGGAATTATGGAAATCACATGATTCCATGGAATGGAACTGATCATTTGGGAATTTCTGCAGTCACTCAGAACAAAGTTTATTTAATTTTCTCTTGGCTATCATCTACCCTTTTCTAATCTATGTGTGAACTGTCGACACGTTTTTGAAAGAGGCACAAATCTCACACCTTTTGAGATTTTTATTATAAAAGCGGCAAACAAGCAGATGTCCCGTCTAAAGGTAGGCGTTTGTTTATCTTTGCATATTGACACCTGCAACACTAGAGAGATTGGTGCTGTTGATGTTTTACCAGTCAGTTAGTGTGTTATTAACTTATCGATACTTAACAAGTGGATCACATTAAAAACGGACTTCAAAAATATATAAAAAACTTAATAAGTGCGTATAAAATTTGAGGATTGCCTCGATTTCCCTGGGATCCCATCATCAGATCCTGACTTGGTGACATTGGGACCTAATTGGAAGTATGGGGTATACTAACCTAACCTAACCTAACAAAAGTTTTTTTTTTGTAATCGATCAACAGATGGCGGTGTTATCGGTAAACATAAAAAAACAGCGGAACATAGAACCGTCCTCCTTTTTTGAAGTCGGTAAAAAATGACGTACCTAACTAGTATGTGTTTGGCCACTTATAATAACCATACACTCCCTCTTAGAAATGCTGAGAGCTGAAGCTTGCTCGGGAGGCCCGTTTCCGTCCATCATCATACAGTGCCAGTCAACGCTCAACTTAATACTTAACGTGATAATTAATTAATTCAACGTAGCAGGGGGAGCACGGATCTCTGAAGCACAAGCTGCAGCTTAGTTTAGGGATCCGAAGCTCGTATTTGTTTGTGGCAAATTTGATAATTTATAATCCAATTTATTATTCTAATGTTTTTCTAACTCTTTCGCCAAATAAATGAATTATGATTATTATGAATGCCTGTTTCAAGCCAGTGTGGTCATTCCATTCCAGTTAGTTTCAATTCAATTTCTTTTTGTGACCCATACTTTGATCAACAGGTTCGATCTCGCATTTGCAGTTATTTGCACTGGTTATGTTATTTAACTTTTTTGCTCAATTTGGTTCCATCAGCTCTTCCCTCAGAATCTTCCGTCTACCGAGAAGTCGCCAGACTGAGAGAGGGTGCAAATTAAGTATTTCTTCCCTTGGATGCGCTCGCTCGCAGTATTGAGTTAGAGGTATCGTCCTACCAAGGTACAAGTCAACTTCCAGCTTTCAAGGTTCAAGTTATATTTTTTTGTAAAGAAAATATTGTAATTATCAATATTAAAAACCGACTTCATAAAAAAAATTGGACCACACGGAAAGCACCAGCTTTCGAATAAAAAAAAGAATCATCAAAATCGGTTCACCCAGTCGAAAGTTCTGAGGTAACAAACATTTAAAAAAACCAGTCGAATCGAGAACCTCCTCTTTTTGGAAGTCGGTTAAAAATAAAGAAAGGTGAAGGACGATCGAGAAAAGCATTCGTCGACTAATAATGAAAGAGGCGTAGAACGATAGAGAGAGAGAGATAGATAAGTACTTGCTCTACCGAGAAGAAGCCCTTAGATTATTGAATAAAGATGAGATTAAATTAAATATTACCTACCAAGGACGACTGCCTCGGTGGCTCAGTTGGTAGTGATCCTACTTTCTGTGCTTGGGGGCGTGGGTTCGATTCCCATCTAGGACAAACATTTGTGTGATGAACATTTGTGTTTGTTCTATGTCTGGGTGTTAATATCTATTTAAGTATGTATTTAAAAATATATATGTATGTATATCAGTCTCTGGCAGCCATATTACAAGCTTTGCTTAGTTTGGGGTCAGATGACCATGTGTGCAATAATGTCCCAGATATTTATTTATTATTATTTATTAAGGAATCCTTTTCCAGGTCGAGTTAAAAAAAAACTCGCCAATGTACACGCTTTGGTAAGAACCCCATATTCATGTAAACCAGTAAGAGAGCCAGATATTATAGAGCATTTCGAATTATAACATTTTACACCTCTGAGCAGGGGCGTATCTACTAGTGCGAGATCCGGCTGCAGGATTACTTCGGTCATTGAGTTTTTGGCATATTTATGACTAGGAGAATATTATATCAATCAGGGTGCCAATAAAAATGTGGCCGCTAGTATTTTTAATTAAATTATTGTTAATAATTTTATGGGAAAAAAAATTATTCACTTGGTTTTTAAATAAAATATCGTCCACTTCACGGCAATATACCTATATAAACACTCTGAAAAACCACGGCCGCACCTCTTCGCAGCCAGGGGCCTTACCCCTAGCTTCACTTTTGCGAGCCAACTTTTAGTAGGTACCTGATAGGTACCTAAAATTAACCAACTCATTTAAGCTGCATCGTTTAAAAGCGTCTAACTTGAATGAACGAAAATCCGTTTTACTATGCGTGTGTGCGTGAAAATAGAAAAGCTTGGCGGCTATCAAATAACTACCGCATATCGTATTTGATGGTACCGTTTAGACAAATAACACCTATGCGGGTCAACTTTTCGAGCTAGGGGTAAGGCCCCAGGTGTAAACAGGTAAGATTTTGGTAAAATTTTACGGTCATAACTGATATTTATCATTTATATATCAAATTAAAGCATTTTTTTTCTTATATTGCTGTGAAGTAGCTATATTGTATACTAGCCGTCCGCCCCGGCTTCGCACGAGTGTAAGCTCGGCCTTCGGCCTCGCTACAAAATATAATATAGCCTATGTCACCCGGGGATAGTGTAGCTTCCCAACAGTGAAAGAATTTTTCAAATCGGTTCAGTAGTTTCGGAGCCTATTCATTACAAACATACAAAAATAGGTACAAATCTTTCCTCTTTATAATATTAGTGTAGATTGATGCAAAAAAAAAAACATAAATTAATTAACAATAATTTAATTAAAAATACTAGCGGCTACATTTTGATTGTCATAATATCATAAATATGCGTAAAAATTTGGTTTTAAGTAAAAACTCGATGACCGAAGTAATTCTGCAGCCGGATCTTAGACTATACCGCCGTATCAAAAATACGGGGCTCCCGGGATACAGGGGCCCCGAACGTGTGTAAGCAAAAATCCTAAAAAATCTTTACCCTGTATTTGGGCCCCCAAATAATTTTGATACAGGGCCCGTCTGGCAAGCTACGCCACAGGCTCAAAGTGAGAAATACCTACCTACCTACTCTGCACAGGTGCAGCCATGCATGATTTTTAGGGTTCCGTACCCAAAGGGTAAAACGGGACCCTATGACTAAGGCTCCGCTGTCCGTCGGTGTGTCACCAGGGTGTATCTCATGAACCGTGATAGTTAGACAGTTGAAATTTTTACAGAAGATGTATTTTTGTTGCAGGTATACAAATACTAAAAAACAAAATAAAATAAATATTTAAGTTGGCTCCCATACAACAAACGTGATTTTTTTGCTCGTTTTCGCTCGATATTAATAACGGCAAGAGGTGGAGGACGCTTGAAATATTCACAGAATATTTCGTTATATATTCTATTCACTATAAAAATAAATTATTAAATTAAAATAAAATAAATATTTAAGGGGGGCATACAAATAAAGTGATTTTTTTGCCGTTTTTATACATAATGGTACGGAACTCTTCGTGCGCGAGTCCGGCTCGCACTTGGCTGGTTGTAAAGTTTGAAATGTGTATCATAACATATTTTTGAAGTGAAAACTACTTTAGGCGTGTTGAGCACTTTTGGGTGAACAAAAATCATGGAACTCGCGCCCTCGTCACGCTGTCACATTATATATAATACAGAGTGCCGTGTATTTTAAAACAGCGCCTCACTTGTAAAATAGGTGAATTAATTACTACTTAAAAAGTTTTCACTTCTAACGTGTAGTCCTATGCTATGACTGATGTATTTTTTTTTTACTTGAGATTTAGTTTCCGTACTAGGTTAGCTATGTTTACCATCTTTGACTACACTAGCGGTTGTCAACCATAAAAAAAACCATTATCTTACAAAAGATTAGCAATGAATGATCTGCGCTCAACCTTCTGATCATCACCACCAGCTGTTCTGAACGTTTTCCTACTTTTTAACAACGCTTCTTACTACAGATGACCATATAGCTTTACATTTTGTATTGTAGTCGCGTTTAGTAGAGCAAACCATGGCGCTTATAAAAACACAGTTGTGCGTCGGTACTTCTATTTTTGAAGTTTTTCTTATATTGTTATGTTATATGTATGATTATTTATGGGATATTTGCCGGGGTAAGGTTGTGAATCCCATCAGAAAAACAGTTTTGAAAATGTACTTCCGCAAAGTAACGCCTGATTCAAACAACTATTATTCAGATAGGTTTTTTCATGTTTTTTTTTAATCATCTTAGAACCAACTATTTCATTTCGATAAATCCAATATTTTTTTATTTATAACACATTTATTTTATCTAAATCATGTATGAATAGCTTTACTTTCACATATATTTTTTATCGCGAATATGTCCGCGTTTGACCACCAACTTGCCTGTTAGTTAGAGACGATGTGGTCGAAGATGAAGCACGCAGACTTAGAAGTTATCTATTCACTCTCGCCTTGCAAAGGCCCAGATTATAATCTCTCAGGAAACTAGGAAGCCGGCAAATTGTTCCAATCTTTGGCCGTACGGATTGGAAACGTAGATTCAAAACGTTTAGTACGTATCCAAGGAAAGTCCACAATGTCACTTTTCGTAGAAAAAATTACCTATTTTCGAGTGCGGATGGAACAAAAATAATTGCCAATTTTCTTTTTAAGTACGCAGGTAGGTAAGTACGTACCTAATAGTAGATTGTTGCATCAAGCGCAAAGTGTGTTATATTGGTGCCCGAGCGCACGCGAGGGCACTAAATTAACACGAGTGTTGTGTGTGAGGTAGATAGCATTTTTTTCGTTTAAGAAGTATTTATAAACCTACCATGCTATTTAAAATAACTTATTTTGTGATGTAATTTTTAGGGTTCCGTAACCAAAGGGTGTAAACGGGACCCTATTACTAAGCCTATGCTGTCTGTCTGTCCGTCCGTCTGTCTGTCTGACCTTTAACAGCTATACCTTTGGAAACATGTTACGGCGGATTATCTAAGAAATAATAATAGAGGGGAGGGATTATACCCCCCCCCCCCCCCATACAATATACGCATTATTATAGTTTTTTGTATTTTGAGCTACGAAATAAAGAAGTTCCTTATTTCGTGACATGAGCTTTGCTGTAATCTAATGTAAAAACGGTAATACGTACAACCGTTAAACTTGGCATGATTATAGTAGGTACACACTCTAAAGTATATATAAAGTATATAATAAAGTAAGTATATAAAGTATATACAATAAATAATGGTCAATTGGGAGTCGGTGAGTATCGTCTGATCACCCTACCAAGTTAAGCAACGGCGGGCGCGATCGGTACTCGGATGGGTGACCGCATGGGCGTGATGTCGTTTTGCACTACCTACTTTCTGTACTTTGTGGTGGTATGGAATCCTCAGTGCGCGAGACCGACTCGCAGTTTGCCATTTTTTTTAAATATCTTTATCAGATGTAATATGTAATTTTTTGTTGAGTTAGTAAAAACTAGTTATAAAATGTCATTTACCTAATCGTATCTACCTTAGTGATACAACGAAGAAATAGAAAAGTTCTTATCACATACAAATTTACTGTCAAATTTTATGGAACAGTGTTACACATGAGGAAAAGAAGAATAAAATAATTTATTAGTCATTGGTGTCAAAAATCCCCGAACCAAGACGTGCGTGCCATTCCTCACAAACGAAATGACTCTTAAGTTCTTCAGAGAATCAATCGTGACCACAAATTCGTAGTCTTGTAACAGCCGCATCGTACTGGTACCGCTACCGATAGGCCGAGCTTTTTCGAAGACGTACAAACTGACTTGACTAAAGTGGTAGAGTTTATACTCCTGCATGAGTTCAGATAGCACAGCAGCAGGCGCGTTCAGTATCGCGCGAGAACCCGATCGGGACGGTCACGTAATGCGCGCCGAACACAGAGCGCCCGTGCGATCCCGCTCTCGATAACTCGACTCGGTAATCCATCCCATGTGATCCGCCGAACGAACGACCATACACCCCACTCGGAAAAAAATCAAAACTTCATCTGCCGCTTCCACCTTTCAGGTTAGGATTTTCCGGCAAGTTTGAAGCCTTAGTTTTAGCGATTTGGCAGTCGCACCGGCTTGCAATTGCATAACAATGCAGTGGAGGCCGGTCGCTCGGAAAAGTTTTCGACATTTTGGCTTTAGCTGAAGAATTTTCTTTTCGACTAGACGGAGTTTCCACGCGGAGTGCGTACGTGACGCCGGATTTAGGACAATTTCAGTGTACTGACTTGTACGCTGCGACTTGCCCTGTTACGAAACGCTCACGGCCAAAAAGTTGCTGACGAAAAAACTTTTTTTCCGCATTTTTTCTGACGATAGTTATCTGCTAATTGCTTGACAAAATCTCTTTTGGCACGGAAGTGTAATGTAAGTTGCTCAGAGTTCGAACGTGGCCGTATAATTATTTGAATAAACATTTGCAGTTACTTCTTATCGCGTCTTTTATCGATTCTCTTAAATTTCACGTTCTCTACAACGACTCCCGGGTGCTCTATGGTGGTTTGGTCGGTGTTGTAGTGTTTCAAAGTGAAGGTAGTGTCTAAAGCGTGTGATTTTCAGTTCACAGAGTACCGTCATCGGTGGGAAATGTCTAGTATCCATTACTTCCCTGTGTGATGTCGATTACAATACCAGTGTCCAGTTAGAGTTACTACAACCACAAGTGAACACGATCTACTGTACGAAAGTGAGACGACCACTGTTGAGAAACTTGCGCGGTTTTGATGAACATAACGTTTGTTACATATACCGACGAAAGTGTGACTTTTATAGTGTAACTTCACATTTTTATTTGCACAGTTTTAAATAAAATTGTCGATTGTGTGGCGTGCGGTGACTTCTGCTAGAACAGTTCAGGTATGTTCGAGTGATAGTAATTTTATATTTAGATTTAATACTGAGCTACTGAGCTAGACCGCTGCCACTGCGCTGCTTGTCTGTCTGTGGACCAGTTTTTGCTCGTATTTTTTCCACGTGGACTTTGACAGTTCTGTCTTTAATACTCGTTCTAATTGATAAGATAGCTTGATAAAGTATTCACTACATTGATAGGCATTGCCAATTTGGATAGGTTGCCTAAATCTTAGCTCTGATTCGGACTGGTCTGAAAACAAGCTAAGAACACGTTCTAGTGTCGAAAACCACGTGTTTCATCTATTTAATTTGCAAAAAATATGTATTACTATTGTGTGTATTGTATTTTGATTACTTCCACAAGCATAAAAGTTCTTTTGATATATTTTTTTAATAAAAAAATTCAGTGTTAAATTCAATCGATGTCACAGACAAAGTTGCGAACGTTGCATTTTAATTATACAGAAGGCATTTATCTAACTTGCTTCTTTGTGCATTGAGCGACATAACGATGCAATGATGATAACTAATTTGAAATAATAACCGTTTATGCCATAATAAAATTATTGTTTTAGCATAATTTTTGTTTACATATCGCTTTTTTAATGTTGTCTACCATATTGCATTTGATTTAAAAAACCGTCTTGCTGATCAAGCACAGTTATGAAAAAAAGGTTTTAGTACTACCTATTATCTAAAACCTTTTTTACAAACCATGTGTTGCTATCCTCGGTCCGTAAAAAAATTGAGACGGTAAAGATAGAGGCCTTGTGATTTTTTAAATATGTTTTAAATAGGTGCCCATGTTCGTTTAAACTCGCAAAGAATGTCTGCATATTTAAATAAACTCTTGTCTTAAGCTTTCGTCATTAGAAACCTTCATGGTTATCTATAGATAATCAAGATCTGGTAAATATTTGGAATACCATTTGAGAACGAAAGTAAAAGCCGAGATTTGGTTTAGTTATAAGTATACTAACTTTTATATAAACTGTGTCTTGAGGTCGGTTCCCAAATGTCTAATATACCTAGGTAAGGTAATGTAAGTAGGTACCATACGAAGTATAAGTATGACATCTTTGGTAGGTAATACCAAATATTACCTACCAAATAAAGTGTGATTAACTTAAATTTAAATAATATTTTTGAGTCATAGTTGTAGTAGTTAGTAGGTAAATTTCATGGTACCTAGTAAATAACAGATCAGTATATTTTAAGTTTTCAAGGTAAGTAGCAGTTTCTTTTTATTCAGTACATATTGCGTTCAGAACGATGTTACCATTGGTATTTGAAAAAAATGTATATATTTTTCAGCTTTTCAACTCGACGATTAATTGCTCACCTACTTACTTGTCGTCAAAAAACACAAATTAGAACGAAGCCATCGCAAGATCAGATTTCTGGAGTAAATGTGATAGAATAAAGATGGTTTTTATCCTAATTTGTCATATCGGCTCAAAAATGTACTTAGAGAATCCAAAATAACCTCAGACAGAACTTCTAGTATAAAAATAATAGCATCTGTATTTGGCAGAAGGAACGTAGATACATTTATATGTCTGCACTTTATTTACTATGTATAATATATTGTTTATATGTATAATGTATCTATTTGAGCGTCAGACAAAATGTCTCAACCAACGTATAATTTATACAGGGTTATAAAATTACAAAATTTATTATGTAAAGTATTTAGAGTCAATGCTTCGCACGCCGTTTGTGAAGGACTTGGCATTACGTCACATAATATCACAAAAATATCCACTCGCGTCTTGTATACCTTTTCTTTTAGTATATTAGGTCAAATTATTGTACAGATTCAGTTTAACGACGAAATAAAATAATATATATTATATATTCAAATTAATTTTAATTTTTAAATACCTCTGTGCCTACTTGTATTCGTTTGCACACCGTCTGTATTTATTGAATTATGTTGTATCAAGTAAACTAATAATGGTAGCTAAACTATATTAATTATACATTTTCAATATAGGTTAGCACCAAAATTTACTAGAATGGTACAGGAGACTGGGACAGGACTAGAGCGGAACGTAAATGGGACGGGAAAGGAATTAAATGGGAACGAGACAAAAGCGGCACAGAAGCAAGAACAGAATTGGAACGCAACGGATTGTTTCATTCTACATTATTATATGAGGAAAGATCTAGTAAATATTTTTTAGTTAAATACCTGTATCGCTGTCAGTAACATATTTTGGTAACTTTGGCACAAGTTCGGTCGTGCATGGAGTACTGCTCTCATCTTTGGGATGGTGCAGCTAAGTAGGTACCAGCTCGGGGCGTTAGAGTCTATTGAGAGACGCACCAAGAGACTCATCGGCAACGAATCCCTGGTTCAGACTAAGCTCCTTAGTCTTGAGCATCGGCGCAAACTTGCTGTCTATCATATTTTTATCGGATACATTTCGGAGAGTGTGTATCGGATCTGCATGATCTAATTCCCTCCTGCCCATTTTTCTATTGGAATGCCAGAGTGGGCACAAAAATCGACACCGCTTTATGGTTGACTAGCCGTCCGCCCCGGCTTCGCACGAGTGTAAGCTCGGCCTTCGGCCTCGCTACAAAATATAATATAGCCTATGTCACTCGGGGATAGTGTAGCTCTTTCACTGTTGGGAAACAGTGAAAGAATTTTTCAAATCGGTTCAGTAGTTTCGGAGCCTATTCATTACAAACATACAAACATACAAAAATAGGTACAAATCTTTCCTCTTTATAAATATTAGTGTAGATATTCCAAAAACCCGTACGAAGCGCTTTGATTCCATGCACTTTTATTGTGCGAACTGCTAGTTTGTGGAATGCGCTGCCTGAATGGGTGTACCCCGATAGTTACAATCTAGGTCTTCAAATCACGAGTGAATCGGTTTCTTCTAGGCAAGCGTGCTCCATCGTAGACCGCATCATCGCTTAACATCAGTCCAGTTGGCGGTCAAACGCAAGCCTATTAATACATTAAAAAACTAGTGAACTATATGAACAATAATAATGACCTGGCAGGAAACTTTGTTCCACCTAAAAATAATTGGCCCTGATGGAAAAGCGTGTTGCAAAGTCTAGAGTCGCGTAACAGGTTACACGACAGTTCACGCCTCCACTCCGGCGCACTGATTTGATTATGACAAGATAAAGCGAAGAAAGTATACAACGAACGATAACGTATAAATTACTTATCTGTTGCCCCGTTTTTGTGTTATCTGTACCAAAAATGCGGCGGAAGTCATGTTAGTAAAGTATGATTGATTACAACTCTCCGCTTATCTCGGATCTTAGCTTGGTCCTAAGGGAGATGGGGACTCCGAGAGTTGTGTGGGGTAGTGATCAAGTTGAACCATATATTTATATATATATTATTTTTTAAGGGTTTGAAGATTCTATAGTTTAACTATTATATATCGCATTTGGATTGTCTTTAGACCTTCAACGGTCTATGGGCAGTCTAACTGGTTTGACACTTTTGGTATATATAGATAAAGTGTCAAAAGTAAAAAAAAATAGACAATTAATTAACAATTGAAAAACAATTGGTTTTGTAGAATCGGGGCCCTGTATTTGTAGTGTTAGCATTAGCTTGTATTTTGTTTAGTTAATAAAGGCACTTGCCCTTTTTAACCGACTTCCAAAAAGGAGCAGATTCTCAATTCGACTGTTTTTTTTTAAACATTAATCTTTGTTACCTCAGAACTTTCGACTTGAACTTCCGATTTTGATGATTCTATTTTTATTTGAAAGCTAGTGGTCCCATTTCAATTTGGCCCAGTTCTGTCATTTTTGTGAAGTCGGTATTTTATATTGATAATTATTGATAATTATTTATCATCCTAAAAGTTGATATAGATTGTAGTCAAAACGATACTATGTCACACTAGCAGTAATATTGGTGTTGTAAATACATTTTTAGTAATATTTCCGTATCAAATCTTGCTATATTGATTTACTACGCCTTATTTAGCCAAAGGTGCTAGAAATTATGATTGCAATGAAATATTACGACATTCAGATAAAACCAAGATTGCAATGGCAAAGTTGGGAAAGTGATTAAAAGAAACAAGTATACTTACCTTTTGGTTTTTGAACCTTTAGAAGCGAGATTTTACTGGTGCAGTCTGATTATACTACCTACATCCATACATCTCATCTATACTATCTATAGGTTAAAATTACTAGTCTTATAACAGAGGAAAGATTTGTATTTTTGGATCACACACACATCACATCATCAGCCAATTAACGTCCACCGTTGGACAAGGCCTCCCTCATAGAGAGGGGTGTTGGATGTTTGTAACGAATTAACTCAAAAACTACTGAACTGATTTTAAAAATTATTTCATCATTAGAATGCTAAGTTATCCCTAAGTAAGATAGGATAGTGTATATAATAGTAGAATGTTTAAAAAAAACTTCACCCATATGAAGCCGGGACGGGCAGCTAGTGCTTAATACGTAGACCGCATCATCGCTTAACATCAGGCGAGTTGGCGGTCAAACGCAAGCCTATCTATGAATAAAAAAAATGTAATAAAAAGTGTTAAATCAAAACCACATTAGATCGGTTCCCGCACAATTTCTAACAGCTAATGAGTTCTTGAAATACGTTGTATTTCAACAAAGATATTTAATACAATGGATAAAAATATTAGAATGAAAAGTAGACTACAACAATACTAAATAGTAAGATAATATATGTTTAATCTACAATTGTTGGAAGCTAAATTAGAAATTCTTGTAACGACATAAGATTTTACTTGTCGGTATTTCCAAAATATTTTTATTTATAGGTTAACCTCATAGCGTGTATCTGGCTCAACGTATAAGCATTGCCATTCAACGTGGTAATGCCGCCGGCATGCTGGGTACGCTGCCAACTGATAGTGGGTTTGAGCATTTGGATTGTCTTTAGATCTTCAACGGTCTATGGACAGTCTAACTGTTTATTTAGTGTTAGTTTTAGCTAGTATTTTATATATTTAATAAAAAAAAAAAAAAACCTCATAGTAATAATTTCGTCGTGATTTATCGTACGCACTAGACTTGTTCATGTTTTTGTAAATAAATGTAATAATAAAATATTTTTATAGTACGTATAGAGTGCAATATTTTTCAACTATATTTTAGAAAGTATTTATAATCCACTAGGGTGATATATATTTCGGCGTTTAGTTACATGCACCGTTTTATTTATATGACACTGGAATTACTCACTTTTGATTAACGGTTGTCGGTTACTCCGACTACACGCATACCACCGTTACATGCACCATGTTTACGGGAAGTCTGAAAAATGCGGTTGGTCGAACAGAAATAATACGCAGTGATATATTGAGTGTGTTTTGTCGGGACTTAGGTTCGAGTTCCAGTGATAACCGTAGCAAAAGACTAAGAAAGAGGGTAGGTCTTTTCTTCTGAACCTAACTTTGACTGTTCCGTTAACTTTGTACCCGCATTCTTCAGTCTTCTCTTAAACATGGTACATGTAACTGCGCAAAAATATTCCTAGCTCCATCCAAAACCTTATCACGGTAAATATCCCGTCAGTAATCATATTACTGTAGGGAACAACCGTGATAGTTTATAACGGAATTTTACTTGTAACTTTTTATGGTAAAATAATAAACGCTAATTGTTGGGACTCTATGGATTTTTTATCATTATAGCTCTATAATTGAACACGTATCAGATATAATTGAAGTAATCACTGAAGTTGAAGTGTTCAAAATTATACATTGACCATATCAAGATTATATAAGTAACTTTGAAGTTATACTCGTAAACAAGTCTCATAGCTTTAACGTATGAATATGTTTAACCTAAAATATATAATTTTATAGCCCGCTAACTCGAGAAGGTTGTGGAATGAAAGTTATCTACAAGATTGATTGGCCTCATCACAAATTGACCAGCTGATGGCGAGAAGGCTTAATGCCAGCTGGTTAACAAACAGACGTTTGAAAATCAATAACCGAAAACAGAAATGTCAATTAACCTTAATTTTGGGAATTCGATTAAAATGCCGCATCACGTGCGTGGTCACGTCTCAATACATATAAATAGTAAGATGGTAGTACATATAATGATTCTAAATTTAGCATGCAGTGTACAAGAATCATGTGATTTGAATCAGTCATTCTAATTATAGAATATACGTGAGAAAACTATTGAACTGTCAATAAACTTTTTAAAATTACTATTTGGCTTGGCTGTAGCTTGGATTTCGATGTTCTGACTAGAAGAGAACATATTTTGGGATATTGCCATTCAAAAACTTAAATTACATGGCATATGACACTGACCATCACAAGCACAATTATTTTGCGAAAGAATTCGTAAGTTATGTATACTAGCTGCACCCCGCGGTTTCACCCGCGTGGTGATGAAAATCGGTGATGATGATGAAAAGTAGCCTATGTGATAATCCAGGACATAAGCAATGTATATTCCAAATTTCATCCCAATCCATCCAGCTGTTTCTGCGTGATTGAGTAACAAACATCCATCCATCCAAACTTTCACATATATGATACTAGCTGTACACGCAACATGGTCAGCGATTTCTTTAGAAAAAAAAGCATATGTCCGTCCTCATGATACATACTATTACCATCCAAAATTTTATCGAGATCGGTTAAGCTGTTTAGCTGTGATTATGTATCAAACAGACAGAGTTACTTTCGCATTTATAATATTAGTGTGATAGAAAAACCAGCTTATAATAACAGCAACAAAAACTAACAAACATATAATAATAGCTTGTAACAATCAATAGCTACGATATCTAGACCTAAAATCTAGATATAGTAAATTGTAGCAAAAAAATTACAACCTAGTACGCAAGCTAGATTTATGACCACTCCGAATTGAATGGTCCATTGGTGCATATAAAAAACTCCGCAGATTTTGTAAACGTAGTAAATGCCATGTGACTGGAAACAGGTTTTTATCACTAACGCATGTAGAAGCTCAAATATCGTAAAGGTTAACGTCATTTGTACCGCGAAGATTTGATTATATTTTTGCGTCATGATTTTTATGTGTGTGCGTACGTTTATTTTTGCACGTAGGCATTTTCTTAGACACTTTATATATGTGAAATATCAAATAGATATTCCTGAAGCAGTTATTTCTATGATTCTATGTAATGGCAAGTAAATTATTCATATACACTACTCACGAATAGTTATCTGTTTTTTTAAAATATGTTATTATTAATTTAATTTGCGCAAAAATAATACACAAAATATTTCAAACGTGAATCACTTGATCTGTACGACGACGATTGCAATTTGATACCACTAATCCCCCCACAGATCCATTGCTATCCTATAAATATATACCTAAAATATAGTTTAAGGTATATATTTTATTTTAAGTTTAAGTAAAACGTGTACCTATAGTTTTCTGTTACTCATTAGTACCCAAATCAGCATATTAATAATTTGCTACACAAAATGTTTTTGTATTTATACTTTAAGTTCTCCGCTTAGTTCTAAAGGGTCTATTTAAACAACAAATAGCTCGAAAGTCCGGTAAGCTGTTGTCACATGCCCATTGCGAAACCGTTCAGACCGTCACTCACCGACTGTAACTCACCAAAACAGTTCAAATCACTTCCTAGTTCAAGGGAATCGTTAATAGGGAATAGGGATGGGCGTCTACGATCAGTTATATCTGCTCGTATACGCCCATCCCTGCGATGCTAATTGAATGAAAACGCGATGCAATACTATCTGAATATATAGTCGGTCCAAGTTTTTTTGCCCTGACAGCTGTAATAACGGTATAAGGCTGGAGTTTTTTCCTTCTAATATTTAGCTGTAGTTTATAGATTAACCAGCTAAAATATTAAGTTCAAAAACAGTAGTGATCAGAATTTACGTTTTATATTTTTACAATTTACTGCAGCCGTCAGAGCTAAAAACTTGGATCGTGTATAGTCATTGTTATTAGAGATTATAACTGTTATTATTAATATAACATGTTACTGTTTTGAGATGTCTACTGCTATTAATTATACTCATAATTTCTGCAGTAGGTATCTGCCATAACAATCTTATAATATTTTATATTTGAAAGTGTTGATTTGTATATTATTTTTTTTAAACAAAAAAATATATATTTTTAATTATATGTTTTGTTTAATTGAATGAAAATATATTATGATGCAGTAAATTATTGAATCACAACGATTTTACTTGTCTAATATTATGTTACATTAGACAAATAACATTAAGCCAAACACAAAATTTATTTATTAATCGTTATCTCACTTTAAAAAACTCTGCTAATTTTGTTAACATTACAAGTAGTCTAAATGATAACAAAAACTAATGTTGCCGCATACCGTTGTGTGCGTTATTATTTCGCTATTGTTCTGAAAAATTATAAGGTAGATGACATTACACCCATTTAATTATAACTAAGCAAGTGTTATCGATTCGTTAAAAACTATTACAGCGACGTCACTAGTCGTTAATATCCCCTTTCGTTTAACGATTGCTGTGTACTTGCGTAACGCCCTGTTTTACATCTTTATGGGGGGTATCAAAGAAAGGATCATAGTCTATTTGCCAGGACTGATAACACGGGTAAAATATCGGATATATCATATAAATATGATCTTGACACCTGGACGCTTCTTTAGAGTTATCTTTAGAGTTTGTAGTGGTAGGACTCTTTTGCAGGGGTCCGCCTGGGGAAGTACCACACCTTTGCCAGTTACTCAACCGCCAAGCAGTAGTGTGCAAACACTACTGTGTTCCGGATTGAAGGGCAATGTTTCCAGCGAAATTACAGGGCACACGGACATTTGACATCTTTCTCGGGGTGACGAGCGCAGTGCATTGCCATCCAGAGTTTTAACTGTTGAAGTTCAAAATTCTGAGTTTCGACTTCGCTCGTCTCGTCACTCAGTATCATAAAAAAATAGAACAATATATATATCAATACTCGTGGTTATTGATATCAAAACTCGGGGTTTTAATACATTTTGTTAAAAAACCTTTTCATTTCATAGTAAAATTAACTAGAAGTATCGTATTAGTAGATATCTGTATTGTTGCTTCAATACTTCATCATATTATCAATTAGCTGTTGTCGGCGACTTTGTACGCTTCGTTGTTTTCAAATAAACATAATTATTTATGTAAATATATACCTTGCCAGCAGATCAAGTAGGACTCTTAATTATTTGGCCTAATTTAAATAAACAGCATTTTCTTGACAAATTAACTGTAGTAACTAAAGAAATTGTTACATATTCATTGTATTAACCCGAGCAGACCGAAGATGTGGACTGGTGACGTCAAAAAACAGTTGGAAACGAGTGGATGGGACTAGCGAGAGACCGGGGAGAGGGCATAAACAAAGGGAGGCCTATATCCAGCAGTGGGTTATGATGATGATGATAATGACTAGAATTAACAGTTAATTTGTGACAATTTCATCACGTTCAAGGAATTCTGTTATAAATTTTACATAACAGTAGTTCAAAGCCCGCAAAAACCGTCTCAAGGTCAGCAATAAATATGAAATATGTGCTATACTTCGAAAGTCTTTATTTGTTCTGTAGGCAGAATGTTTGATCTTACATAATAATAAAAATGATAATGATGAATTTAGTTTTCTTTAGATCTTGTGACAATGAGACGAATAAGATATCGTTCACATTAATGCTAATAAAGTAATTTTAATCCTTAGCAATAGGCACAAAAAAGTATTTTTATTATTCCGTAGCTTTTTTTAAATAAAAATCTAATGCGTATGAAGAAGCAAATAATGAAAATTTCTAGGTTTCGCAAAAATATATATTAGAATCTCAATGAAACCTCGATCAAGTTCTATTCATTGGGTAAATCTTTAGTATCTTTAGGTAAATAATATATTTATTACAAGAAAAGATTAATAATGTAGGTATACAGAAAAAAACATGATATCTTAAGGCTACTTAACTTACAACAAAAAAAGTATGCTACTCCCAATAAGAGAATGAAAATCGTTACCATATACCTAATACTTTCAGGTAAATTTATACAATTTTGATTTACAAAGTAGCCTTTTAAATAATAAAACTCCTCCACTTTAATACATTCAAACATAAAACAATACATTCTATTCTTAGTTAGGTCATACAGTGTCACCTTCTAATTAATACTGCAGGGTTTTTCCGTGGAAAAAGCGTCATTTTAGTGTCTCAAAGTTGTAGTTGTAGAATGCGCGTGCACATCCAAAAGTTGCTGCGGTCGCAGATAACGTAGGAAAGTTACACGAATGAAGGTAATAAACAAAATTAAACGGTCAACTGGATGTCGAAAACGATTCGGAATCAGCTGGTTGATAGTTATTTTTATAAGCTTCTATTTAACTTGCCCTGTTAGCATGTGTGGAACAAATCTTGCAACTGAATTTTAGAACAGTTATCATCAACTAATTGAGCTGAAATTAGTCATACTAAGTTCGGTGACAATGCAATGTTATGGTACCATCGAGTTGGTCTGATAATGCAGAAGAGAGCCATAAAAACTCTTAAACGATACGACGTAACCCCGTCGAGTTTGGACTCGTTGGATTTGTCTTCCCGAGCAATTTTGTCCTAGATGATGACCAGGGTCCTGATGATGAAGCTGGAGGGTGGCCATATCTACCTTCGTGATATGGGATGGGTATCAAATGAAAGTTTCCTGAGAAGAATACGAAAAGCTTGTACTAAAAAAGATTTTTTTACATCCAGTAAAATTATTATTCTGTTAACTTTTAACTCAATAATTTTATAACTGAGGGAAACCGCTCGTGCCGAATGTGGAACGGAATCGGAGTTTTTATCTCGCAAGAATGCAGTTTGAATTCTAACAGCCTTTCGCTATAAAGCATCATATCAACTCTTAACTGGGACATTTGTTTTAATTTGTTAAATATTGAGTTACGTAAAAAGTTGAACTCAAAACAATACAATACAATATCTCTTTATTACACACCAAAAATTACAACTGAAACTTAAAATAAAAACGCCAGTATAATGGGCGGCCTTATCGCCTAAAGCGATTTCTTCCAGGCAACCTTTGGATGGACATGACTAAAGAATTTGAAAACGAATTAGAATTTGAAAGCAAGTGGATCACATTAAAACCCGACCTCAAAATTAGTAGCAAAGTTTCAAATCAATCCAATGTTTTGAAAGGGGGTGAAAATCTCGTTCAAAGATTCCGCTAATGAAAGCGTGTTAAAAAAAAACAAAGATGAATTGAGAACTTTCTCCTTTTTTAAGTACCTAGGTTTAAAACAGCACTAACTTTAATAATTGTAGCATATCATATTAAATAATACAAAACAATTTACTCAAGGAAAAGTATAGCAATATTAATGTTTAAAAAATAAATACCGGTAACCCCAAATATGCGGCTATTGAATTCACGTTAAAGTGTACTGTACATTATTCCGGTGTAGTGATACATTCTTCGATAACGATTTTGGGGTTCCTTTAGAAACATACATTTAAGAAACACTAACAATAGACACGCACCTTCGTACGTGTAGACTTTCATCAAACATTTTTACAACATTAATTTCGTCCCTGTCGTAAAATCCTATTTTAACGGTTTTCACCCTATACTCGTGAGAGATTTCGTGTCAAGTCAGACAATACAGGAGGTGGAGGTGCAGTGGTATTCCGCTTATTATATACGTATAACAGAAAATATTTTTTTGTTTGTTTAAATTAGAACGGCTGTCAAGGCATTTTTGTAAGAAATTTGTTGTAGCCTCTTGCACCCATATAAACCCATAGCAACTGTGTTAGCAACTGTGACGCGAAGTTCGACGCGTTGACATAAATAAGAATGTTCAATCACATATCTGTCACAATACCTGGCGACAGAGTTTCCTTCTCATTTCCGTTCTATTTCCTTCTCTTTTCTGTGATACGTACGGATAAAACCTCGGATTAGATAAACAAAGGAAATATGGTTGGCATGGCGGGTCCGAACGTATAAGGCCTAAGTCAGGTTTTATGCCTGTAGTCGAACTGATCCAGCAGACGAATTTGCCTATTTTAACAGACTAAAAAAAAAGATTCAGATTCAGATTTTTATTCACCTTATAAAAATGGTTCGTTATATTAGGTAGGTCAAATACATTTGTTATAGAAAATTAAATCTTAAAACTAACTATGCACAGTTACACATAAGTTAAAAAGTTCACATTACAATACTGGTACAAATTTTAGCATCAAAATAAAATTGATTAAAAATTATTTAAAATATGTCATATCGTTAGAAAAAAGATGCCTTTCAATTCTTTCTTTTTTAGGGTTCCGTACCCAAAGGGTAAAACGGGACCCTATTACTAAGGCTCCGCTGTTCGTCCGTCCGTCTGTCGCCAGGCTGTATCTCATGAACCGTGACCGTTAGACAGTTGACATTTTCACAGATGATGTATTTTCATTGCCGCTATAACAACAAATACAAAAAAAATTATAATAAATATTTAAGGGGGCTCCCATACAACAAACGTGATTTTTCTCATTTTCGCTCGGTATTGATAACGGCAAGAGGTAGACGCTTGAAATATTCACAGAATATTTAGTTATATATCCACTTTAAAAATAAATTATTAAAATAAAATTAATATTTTAGGGGGGCTCCTATACAAAAAAACGTGTTTTTTGCCGTTTTTATAGATAATCGTACGGAACTCTTCGTGCGCGAGTCCGACTCTCATTTGGCCGGTTTTAATATTTGTTACCTCTGAACTCCGTCATTTATGAACGTATTTGGAAAGTTCTTTTTTTAATACGCTTTTATTAGCTATGTATCTAATTATAATTAAAAATGGGGGTGATAATACCTGCACTGACATCCCGCTCGGGCTGTATTGTGCATTTGCCACTGCCAGTCTACACAGACTAGCCGAGTTCCCTAAGACAACGGAGCACGGCTTTGTGTATCTACGAGTATGTAACGGAATTAAAAACATTTTTACCCGTTTCGAAACGTTGGATTGATTTGAAACTTTGCACACTATCAGCGCCTCGTTATTAATGAGTCGAATGGCGCGTCTCTCTACAGAGTCTAATGCTTCGAGCTGATATTTAGCGGAGCCATCCCACAGGTGACTGCAGTATTCCAAGCAGGATCGTACCTGCGCTTGGTAAAGATTAAGCAGTTGAGCAGATGTAAAATACTGCCTAACCTTGGATAGAATACCAAGCTTTTTTTGACCTGTATACATCTTACATTTTGAACGTATGTACGTACATTAAAATGTAAACTAATTTGATACGATCTTATTAAAAAGGATACCTACCGAGTTAAACAACTACAAAAACTGTGTATTTTTTAAGAAACACTGATAAGTTCTAAAAATAAAATAAAAAATACCGGGAAAATATGTACAGAACCTCTTATTTTTAAAGCATGATCGAATTTTGTGTAATTTTTGAGGTACCGCGTATTGAAATCATGTGCCCGACGGCTATTTTACGAAACACTTCGTAGTAATTTTTGTATGTTCTACAGAATAACCATTGCAATATTTAATTATTATGAGGTATTTGAGACAAAATTTATCTCAATTTTGTGCAAAAAAACAATTTGTTTTGTATTTATTTTGTTGAAATTGTTTTATACGATAATTCTATACAGGGTACTAAGCCGTACACGTTGTACTCATTAGTATGAAAAACTTTTGCTATGGGACCTACCCTGAATTTGCGGAGGGAGGGGAGGGGAGGGGGGAGAAATGAGCTCTTCCATAAATTTTGTCGAGTGTCAATTACCGTTTTCTATGAATTCTAAACGCTTTTTCACGATTTCAGTGATAATGATAACTTTATTCATAATTATAATTATACGTCAAAAATCTAAAAATATGTTAATAAAAAAAAACATATTACAACTAAATAATAATAATAAAACAATGTTCCCCTATCCACAAGTTGTTCACCTCAATAGCCCAGTTTTTTTTAATCCTATACTGTACAATAGTTTCATATTACATTTTATACACATTCCATAATTGTATTTTTTATATTTAAAAAGGGCCTCTTGGTGATGCTTTGTCCCACTCAATGCCCACCAAATATCTAGGCTAGACTCGAGAATAATTTTAAATAAAACTTTTATTTTTTTATTAATGTAAAAAACTTAAAAACTAAGTAATAATGATGAGTACAACGTGTACGGCTTAGTAGTCTTAATGCGAAACCCTCCTTTCGGTTTAGTACAGTCTATATGCGTAACCCTGTAGGAGTTAGCTGTTGGAATCAGGGATTACATTGCGGAAGTTCACCTTTAAAACGATATGTTACCTATAGTTATGAATTTTTAGTGTAATCGGGAATTGGATTGAAGCAGAAATACATAACCGATGGGGAAGAAAGGTTCTTGAGTGGAGACCACGAACCGGAAGACGCAGCGTAGGTAGGCCTCCCACTAGATGGACCGACGACATCGTGAGAGTCGCGGGCATCCAGTGGATGCAGATGGCTGGTTGTTGTTCAGTGTGGATGTTATAGGAGGAGGCCTATGTTCAGCAGTGGACGTCTTATGGCTTATGATGAATGAATGATGAGAAATACATTAGAAATTCAGATAAGATACAATTTTGTATTCAAAAGTTCTCAAATAAAACATGCTGATCTCAGAACTTGTACAACAGCAATTAGTGATGGTAATCAAGTTTTTACATCACTCCAAATTCGTTAACGGTAAGCTAAAAGACCGCATGAAAAAGGGCCTCTGAAATGTTTTAACTCGAGCAATGGGTAGATAAACTGGAAGGGAAGGCACCGAAAATGTGCAGTGCTACTATGAAAATGCACCTTTTCACCAAGTTGCCCAAGAAGGAGGATAATGTTTTTCCAGTATGTTTTATTGTTTTTCTAAATTGCATTTTGTAGCCTAAATGACTAGTCAGATATTGAATTGCGAGGTATCTTTCGATTCATCTTCATAAACAAATAGGTACATAAGTTATGTACATAACACAATTTTTTGGCTGTAGGTAGTTTATTACGAAAAAGAACAAAAATAAACAAGCCAACCGATTGTATTGCATATTAATTAGATTATACTTATTATGCAATCGGGGGTTTAGATAGATATCTTTTTTTAATATGGCCACCAACTTGCCTGATGGTAAGAGACGGTGTAGCCGAGGATGGAACACGTTGATCTAGAAGAAATCTATTCACTCTAGCCTTGAAGATACCTAGATTGTAGTTCTCAGGAAACAAGGAGGACGGCAGGGAATTCCATTCTTGGGCGGTACGTATCATAAAAGACGACCCAAATCGATGTGTACGAATCTTTGGAATTTCCACGAGGAAGGGGTGATAGTGTGCAGTCCTTCTACTTGTCCTGTACTAAAAGGGGGAGGGTGGAATAAGGTCATGAAGCTCTTGCGCACACTTACCGAAATGTATCCGGTAGAAAATAGACAGACAACCTACTTTACGGCCGCGGTGCTCGAGGCTTTGTAACTTTTTGGCCACTAGTTTGCTGTCACCAATCAGCCTCATAGCTCGCCAGTCTACCGAATCTAAAGCTTCCAGCTGGTACTTGGCTTGGACCTAGATAGATACTCTATGTGTACACCAGAATAAAAAAAATACAGACTTAAAAAACACTTGAGAGCTAGTGCTAGAAGTTTATTTATATTTGGTTTTCCTTTTTTATTTCTTTGTTCTTTTTCATATATAAACTACTGCCGAAATTTTTTATTATGTTTTGGTTCATGTGGGTTTCTTTATTTCACCGTAACCTATATTTATTCTGTGCCTCGAACATCTCGAAACCTCGAAATCTTGAATATGTATGTTTTAAACTTTTATATAATTTTGTTTATATATGCCACTCGCTGCGTAAGTATATGCACTGCGTAAGTAGTGGCACAATTGTCAATACCATAAAATCACTAAACCCGGTCTAAGGTCAATACATACTAGGTTGTAGCATTTGTTTCTGGCACACGATGTGCTTACGCATCATTAAATAACGAGTAACTGAATGCAAACTGCTGCACCGGCGCGTTTTGGCGGAGTTTTAGGATGGCCGCGGTCGGGCGATTGGTGCAATATTCTCATGTTATTTTATCGAAGGTCACCCATTTTCCGTCTGTCACTCGATTTCACATTACCCCTCGCGTCCGGTTTGTCTTTCGCGTAACTCGTCTCTGTTTGACCCTCAGAACGATTGCCGTCGTGTCTTTACAGATTTCAATGCCTACTTAAACTTAACTTTTATTAATATAGTCGCGTTTTTGTAGAGATAATAATTTGAGTGAACTATTTATGCGATGACCGTAACTACATAAACTTATATATATATATATGGTTTTGGGTTCATGGCGTTGCTTAATAAGCAAATTGAATATTTTGATTGTTGATAAATTTTCAATTCGCTTAGTTTCTGGGATGTGTGACCGGATGAGGCATTTAAAACTAACTCATCCTAGGTATTGGTATATTGTCCGCATAGATAGGTGTTACTTAGTATTTCTGTATGTGGCACTAATGCTGACTACAGACCTAGCGAACGAACACGAGTGAACATTCGGGCGAAAATAGGCGAATGTTTCGCTGGACACTGCACCATTTTTCACCATCGCTTTTCTCGCCGGTCGTCTTTTCTCTCGACACGCACATTCGACGAGCACTGGCGTGTGCTAGCAAATAAAGGTTCAGTGCTTTCTCTTTCGCTAATATGTCCACGAAAAAATTTGGTCAATCGTGTTTCTTTCATGTGCGTTCGTATATTAGATCTGTATACGGCATAAGTGGTTTCATTTTTTTGGCGTGTTGAATAGACGCGTTATCACTTTCAACCATATCGTCATTTGTAACATTATGTTATATCAGAAAAGCTTTACATAACACTGAAAAAAAATCCAGACTTTTCTGCTGCGTCTTGGAAGAAATAATCGGTTTTATAAGACAAAATGACCTTTCCTTCTTAAATTTAGCATTTCCGTCCTAAATTTAGGACGGAAATGCTAAATTTGTCATCTTGCTTTTCAAAATCGATTTATTCTTCCAAGACTCAGCAGGAAGGTCAGGAAATTGTCAAGAAGTCAAGATGACCTTTTCCTTCCTAAATTTAGGATTTCCGTCTTAAATTTAGGAAGAAAATGTCATCTTGCCTTCCAATATCGATTCATTCTTCCAAGACTCAACAGGAAAGTCAGGAACAAATTTCAGTGTCATTGTAGGTAGATACAGTCTTGTGGACAGACAAACCTAGTCGCAGTGTGTCAAAAACCTACCTATACTAAATGTGTGTGTAGTCACAGCTAGCAGCTAGTATTTATAAACCGATTGTAAATAGCTCGCCTGATTGCTTCACTAATCACTATCTCTTAGACCGATATCTAGACTACAAAGTCGCAGCAACGTACAACCTTGTCACACCAAAATATCAACTTCAGAACCTTCAGAAAAGAAAAAGTGTTGGCGGTTTTATTGACTGCGACGAAGTTTTTATACGGTGACCTATTAAAATTAGAGATTTAGATAGTAATGTTTGTTTTGATCGTAAAATAAACGTTTTCTTAGCTAGAGGCTGTGGTAAGAGTTATGTTAATGTTATAAAGATTTAAACTTGCCCATTAAATATTACAATTACAAAATGAAGTGGTTATAATAGTAAGAGAGCCAACATCGGGAAAGCAACGAGAAAAAAATCAGATAAGACTGCGCGCGAACTTTGTTTCCCCATACACAACAAACTAGTTTTCATCTCCACTAATATTTTTTTGCTACTGACTTTAAATTTTAAGAAAACGTTAGGCATTTGAAAGCTTTACCACAGAATAAGAAAATTACTTAAATAAAGCATAAGCCTTTTTGTCGTTTTTAATTACCGAATCAGATATCATTTATTTGTTTTAATTTTTACCCGGCTGCTCAGAAGGAGGGTAATGTTTTTTGAGTGTGTTTTTAAAGAGTTTCTATATTGACTCCTATAGCATGACGGCTTAACAATTTCTGAAGAGCAAGGTATCGTTAGATTCGGCTTCATATCCTAAATATCATAGGATATTGCGGTTGTTAATTTTTACTGTGGGAGGCTATTTAAACAAAAAAACTTGATATGCACGTAATATTTCGAGGCAATATACGACACAGAAACTCAATAGTAATGTTATACCACGTCTCCGTTTGTAGCTTGGGTCTAGTCTAGAGTAACCTAGAGTGACCATGGGTCGCGCAGAAAAGAAAAAAACAATCCCTTCTCTTTTCTTTTCTGCATGTGTTTGTTCCTTTTTTTTTCGTTATTTTTCTTGCCACAGAATCCAGACACGTAAACTTCGTTCAAAAACGTCACCTGTCAACCGCCCGATGTAGCAACTGCAGTTTTTCTTGGTTTTGCCAACACTATCGGGCTTATGTTCTTCTTTCATTATTAAAAAACATTCAATCTACGTTATGTTTTGTTTTAATAGTCGTTCCTTTATTGTTATAGTACAAAATATTGCGTAAGGTATAGATATTAAACCCGTCGCCCACTTGAATAAAGATGCCAGAATATAATAAATCTTTCATCAGCAATTTCATATGAGATGATTTCTGACGAACCAGAACTTCGTCAAAGTCTAGTTTAGAAAGTATGCCTACGTTCGTACTAAAATAGACTTACACGTACAGTTGAAATCGCCGTTTTATCTTAGAACATTTATTTAACGACTGGCTTCCGTTATCATTAGGAAAAGAAAAAATATGCAAGACTGCCAGAACCAAAATACATGAGACAATATTCAAAAAATGTTGTTTGTTTGCTGTAATATAATTAGACAAGTGCATTTTGTTTTTTTTTACTTCAAGGATTTTCTTGTGAGGTTTTCTGTATGCGTCTCCACACGAAAGACGAGTCAGGGTGCGTGAGTGTGTGTGTATGAGTTACACCTTCATATTTTATTTGTGGAAAATATATTTGCTTTATTTCGCTAACTCTTAAATAAATAACGTGGTCGCAATGTGGAATCGACATTCGACCAAAGTATTACTGAAATTTACCGTAAGCTAGTAGAAGACAGCCTATCCATCTACTTGTCAGTTTAGTACTGTCAGAACACTCGTTCCAGTGCTATGTTCAAGTAAGGATCTTCTGAATTCAATAGGAATTTTGTGACGGATGCTTTCCCTGTATGGCTTGAGCCGTATTTTGATGTCACTTCTTCCTATTTGATGAAGATAATATCAAAGTGCCACGCCATAACTAACAGTAAAAATTAACTTTTGTAGCCATGATAGTTTAGTGGTTGACGTGTTTGAATTCTACGCTGATAACGTAGGTTCAATTCCCAACAATGCGCTTAATCTGCCTTTAACTGTGAAGGAAAACATCGTGGCAAAACCATAGCTTGGTGATGGGGCACTTTCTAGCATCCCTGGAGTCGGGGTCTTAGAATACTGCTTCGGTCTCCCGTGCCTGTCGTAAGACCCGATTAAAAGGGGGCCTTTGGGCTCGAGGGTGGTCAGATTTGGGGATATTTCCCATTCAGGGAGGCCAGGGAAAATAACAGCGAGGTGTAGCCCGCGCCGTTGTAAAGGAAAGGAGCGGACATGCTCTGAGCATTTTCCGGGAGTTTTAATTCAACCAGCGTGCTAAGAGGGTACCGGTGCGTTCCTATAAAATCCTGGTGCTCTCCGTCTGCCACAGAGGCCGGTCTCCGAGGGGGTGTTAATGGGTAATGGGGGTTAATGAGGCAGTGCAGTGCGTTCATTATTTGGAGTCATTATTCAATATCAATTATTATGTAAGCCGAGCTAAAACCGAAACTGTACGCACGGGTAAGGCGCGAGTGACCGCGGCTACACCCTTTCTTATTCTAAGCCCTTTCGCACATTTTATTTTCATTATATTTTTTGTAGCGGAAAAAAGTAGTTTTCGAGGGGCGAGTACCAACGGGATGTGTTTTCCTCCGCCATCTTAAAAAATAAAAATTACTGACAAATACTGATTTACACACAGTAGTGTGCTAAAGCATCTCCTTCAATTTGTAACTGAGGGCCGTAACCGTGTTTCAGCCAGAGTATCCGGTTCTAGTTCAAAAACCGCTATCAATTGCACCACACTTATATAGGTACACTAAAGCATATTTTTACCACGTCTAGGTCCATCTGCTTCATGCGTCAAATTTAAACTATTTCAAGGGTGTATTTTATGAAACAAGTGTGTTGCAGCTGTTTCATTGTGTGGCATGAAATACGTTTTATTACTTGACAAATTAATATCTAGAAAAATAATACCTATGCTTCTGCGAATAGTGTCAAAATTCTGCCAATATCCGTTTCATGATAGCTTTGTAAACGGTAGAATAGGTTGTGAAATAAAAATATGCTCGGTGTACAATCCTTGTCTCTTTATATTTTGATTAATCTAAAACTGAGAGGACAACACATAGACAAACACAAAGTTAGTAGAATACATATATAAATTACTACCTGAGCCCCGCGGTTGCACCCGCGCTGTGATAAAAATTGTGATGATGATGATGATGAAAAATACTTTACGATCTATTCTCATACCTACCAAATATATATTTAAATAATTATCATGAATTATGAATTCATCAGAACTGTACCATATTGAAATTGTACCAAATGGGACGCACCAGTTTTTAAATAAAAAAAGAATCATCAAAATCGGTTCACCCTATCAAAAGTTCTGAGGTAACAAACATAAAAAAATAGTCGAATTGATAACCTCCTCCTTTTTGGAAATCGGTTAATAATCGGTAAAACGGTCGAGCCGTTTCGGAGAAGTGCGTCCACAAACACCGTGACAGGAGATTTTTATATATATAGACGATAGTTTGGTATAAATACAGTAATTAGCTGCGCCCCGTGGTTTCACCCGCGTTATATACCTCCTTGAAGCAACCTCCTTGGTAATGACAGCAACCTCCTTTGACTTCGATGCCTTTTTTTTCTATGAGACATTTCAACATGAACGAAAATTGCGCCAAGGCATATCTACTTGTTTGTCTGATCTGAAGGTATATCAAATCTGTAAGCTCATTTTACCAAAATTATCTATATGAAGTGCCTCTGATGAGTCATGGTCAAACGCCTAACGGAACCACTATAATTCTCGCAGTATAAAAAAATAATAAAAAAACGCTTTAAAATCGCTAATCCTGAAGATCCTGGTAACGATAACGGGAAAAACTATTTAAACTATTGCATTGTGATCGGTCCTGGGTGTGCAAAGTTTCAAATCAATCCGTCGTTTTGAAAGGGGTGAAAATCACGTTCAAAGATTCCGTTACATGGATACATACCAAGCTAATAAAAGCGTGTTAAAAAGTACATAAATACCATGAAAGAACAATCGCAGTAAATACCACAGAAAATAGAACGGAAATGAGAAACTCTGCCGCCAGGTATTTTGACAGATATGTGATTGAACATTCTGATTTATGTCAACGCGTCGAACTCCGCGTCACAGTTGCTATGGGTTTATATGGGTGCAAGTGGCTACAACAAATTTCTTACAAAAATGCCTTGACGGCTGTTCTATTTAAACAAAAACAAAAATTCTTTTCTGTGGTGAATACGACTAAGTGCAAGTAGGTAGTACTTCTCTCCAGAGTAAATTGAGATTGTATAACAAGGTATGCTATGTCTAGTGTCTTATCTAGAACACGCATGTGGAGAGAGGTGAGTGGTAAGCCCTTCTAATCTAAGTATACACTGTTTAGGTATAAGACACTGTTATACCAAAGTTTTGTCAAGCAGATAGATAAGATACTACTTTAAGCATTATAAACCCAATGCAAACATCATTATAATTAACATGAATTAATAGTTGGTATTTTATGAAGCTGTTATAAAACATTAATAATAAATTTGGCGGTTTTATTGATTTCTAGCTGTGCCCCGCGGTTTCACTTGCGTAGAAATTTCTCAGGAACCGTGCATTTTCCGGGATTAGTATTCAATGTCACTATCCCGCCCTCCACATATTTTTAAGAGGAAAAAAATGCGTTGCTATGTTGCGACGTGAAAGATGAAGAAACAAACCAACGAAAACACTTTCGCATTTATAATATTAGTATGTCTAAAATTTCTTTAATAACCGTACATTTTCCGGGATAAAAAGTATCCTTTATCACTCTCTGTCGCTTCAACTATCTATATGGAAATAAACAACGTCGAATCTTTGCTCTGTTGTTGCGTGAAAGAAAAACAAAAATTCAAACAAACAAACACACTTTATAATTAGTATGAAGACTGATACTTGTATGCTTTTGGTAAATCTCATCATAGAACCGCCTCCGTCTTTTACTTTTCGTCGTGTAAAACCCAGAATAGACAAATTAGACATCTACTGAAATAGTTGTTGGTTATCATTTATTTCTGCATAAAGGGCAATGCAATGTCTTGGCTGATGCAGATGCAATATCTTAGAAACGCACTGACGATTGGTACAGCATAGGTGACATTCGATTCGATTGGCTACGTGCCATTTATCTTGCCTTTTAACTTTGCTTAATAAATTATTTAACTTTTTTATGTCATAAGAAGAATAGTGATGCGCTGATTGTTTTGAACCGAACTCTTCGGCTTTTTATAGAGTAGGTAAGTACTTGTTCAGTGGATGCAACAACTAAGGTTTTCTCGTATTGGTTAAACAAGTATGGTGAATCAGGCAAATGTCATGTCATACAGGAAAATTAAAACGCTGGTAGAAGACCGTAAGTACTAGAAAAACCTCCACCGACAACCAGTAGGTGAAGTTTAGTGCCCACTCCGATATTATCAATTCCCAGACCACTCGTAGGACCAGAGTTGTCCGCACTCCGACATGACCAGTTCCCAGACCACCTGAAGGTCAATAGTTTAGTGTATCTTAATTAATTGGTTAATTAATTAAGTTAATAACATGATACCTATTTTCACTGTAGAAATTGTTTCGACTAATTAATTTTTTTTTTTTATCATATATAATATTTATGGTATTTTATGCCATCTCTCCCAGCCAAATGATAAGTGCAAAAAGGACCAGGCCCCCAGTCCCCGGCAGCCCCGCTATTCCTGGCTACGGTAGCGGTCACGGTAACGGGGGGCAAGGGGGTGCTAAGAATTCCCGGCAGACGCCTGGCTATGGACAGACGACCTAAAAGAGACCGCAGGAAAACGCTGGATGCAGGCCGCTTTCAACCGGTCCCTTTAGAAATCGATGGGGGAGGCCTATGTTCAGCAGTGGACGTCCTATGGCTGAAATGATGAATGATGCCATCTCTCTACATTTGTACGCCTTCTAACACTGCCTATTGTGCGTGCGTTTTTAAATGTGTATACATGATTTACTCATGTTGTGTGCAAATAAAATATCCTTATCTTTAACATGTTCAATACAATACAATCTTATGGCTAACATGTTATAAAATCGACCTTTACCAGTAGATCTACTCAGCTCCAACAACGACTTTAACACATCCACAAACAAGACGTATCGTAAGAGTGAATTATCAACGCCATTCCCATCCGTCCAGCTGAATGGATTGTTGTCGGAGAAAACGACCTTTTTATTGTCGTTGCTACTTCATTATCGTCCGAGATAAGCTTGTATAGCCGTGCATGAGCGCTTCTTGGAAATGTAAAGAAAGACCTAAAGTTTTGTTGCAAAAGTACAGTCTGAATGCATGAAAACCACACAGAAAATAAAACCAGTTTTGGACTTGCTAATTTTGTCCATCACAATAATGTACAATTGGTTTCCAGTGAATAAAAATGCATATTTGGCACATAACATAGAATACATAGAATGTTTCGAAGCATCTATGGATACATAAAAAATAGTTTATACTTTTTTAATACTATATACGTTAATATATTACATAATGACAGTTCAAACACTTAAGTCCAAATGTATGCTACGAGTATATATAGCTGCAGCATGAACAAATAACAAAATAACGAAGAAGCCTAATTCCAGTACCAAGCAAGCTTCTAGCTTGCTTGAGAACGCACAAACTTCTATTGAGTCGATTTACATTTGATGTATCATCGCTGAAACCATTTGGCTGCTGCATGTTAATTTTCTTCCATAAGTTTGCCATTCAGAAATGCAGTCGAGACATCAAACTGTGCCAAATATAAATTCTCTTTGGCGGCGACACTTAATAAGAAACTAACCGTGGTAATTCTTGCAACAGGACTGAATGCTTGTTCATAGTCAACTCCTTTCCGTTGCATAAATCCTTTAACTACAAGCCTTGCCTTATATTGGTCAATATACCATCTGGGTTTCTCTTGATCTAAAAGACCCACTTGCATGGAAGCGCTTTTCTATTCTTTGGTAACTTGAAGTGTGTCCAGACATAATTTTCTTTGAGGGAGTTCATTTCACTCGCCATGATACCTAGCCACTCAGCTTTGTCATCCCTTGAAACAACTTCCTTGTTCGTTTCAGGATACAACTCTGTGCCTACGGAGCACACATAGTCTTGAAACCTTTCTGGGCGTGAGAGATTAGCTCAATCGCGTAAGTTATACTGTCGAGGAGCTGTGTCCATTAACAACGGTTTGATTATCTCTAGCTGCTCGTTGGCGTCAACAAACTCTTCGTTTGCAATCTTATCATCTCTGGTTTCATTTCTATCTCCCGAAATTTCTGCATCGTTTCTATCTCTTGAAACTTCTTCATTAACTTGATCTTGACACAACAGCTGTCAGCTTTGACTTGATCTTGGTTTTAATGTTGAACTTGATTTTCTTGTCGTTATATTTTTTCCTCCATCCAAACTAATTATCTTTATATAGAAATCAGGACTTAATGATGCGGATATAGATTATTAAACTGCCTACAGATAATATCACAAAAAATAGTCTAATTTCACCATCGCAAAAAGCTTTACAAAACTACCATGACTGTTATATCTAGACATCGGTAGGTAATTAGATTTTAATTTGTTTGTAATTATAAATGTATTCAGTGTTACTGATTTCTCTCGGCGGCCCAAGAAGAAAAATTGGATTCGCCTATAGAGGTTTGACTATTTAAAGCTTTTTTTAATTAGGTACAATAATTTTACTTTGATATAGCTAGTCTATGGTAAATTATTATTATTAACTGTTTTGTTAATTCTTGAGTTTTCGATCAAACTGAGCTACCAATGACTAAGGTACCAAATTTTAATAAAGTCTTTTTCGTATTCTTAGCAAACCTTTTAATTTTATACCTATATCATGATGGGAGATAAAAGAACATATGTCCGCCATATTTAACTTATCATCTAAGATCAAATTGCTTGGCAAGACAAATCCAACGAACCCAAACTCGACGGGGTTACGTCCTTTCTTTTAGGAGCTCCTATGGCCACCTTCTGTCTTCATCATCACACCAGCTTGATGGTACCATTGCATTACATTGTCACCGACCTAACATAAGTGTGCCAAATTTCAGCTCAATCGTCATTATTCAAAGCAAAGTCAAACATATTTATTTCCATAGGAACTTATACGAACACTTGGATTCGTCAATAAAATAATCATATTTAAATGTGTGTACTGTGTACATATCCAATTAGATTTACATGTAATTTACTATACTAATTTTATTTACCTTTATTTTGGTCCCAAGCATGTTGGTTTTGCAAATAATCATAAAAATTATAGTAGGCCCGCCTCGTATTTAATTGGCATGAGAGATCATGAGAGACAGGTTTTAGTGATGATGTCATTGATACAGCTTCTTCATTATAATTGGTGACAAAAAGTTTCATTCTAAGTTGCTTAAGAATGTGTAGCATGTGTATTAAATGATGTATCTACATACGAACTCGAAGCTCACTCTTGATCGCGAAAGGGAGCATCTAAGTTCGGTTATCTTGAGCGCAACAAGTTCCGAGGATAACATTTTTTCTAAGTCAACACTTTTAAAATCTTTATAAAACATGTATTACTTAAGTTATATGATTATTAACGGGATATTTACCGTGGTAAGGTTGTGAAAGGAGCTCCCGATATTTCGGCGCAGTTACATGCACCATGTTCACGGGAAGACTGAAGAATGCGGGTGGTTGGTGAAAAAGTTCAAAGTTAGGTACATACAAAACGATCTACCCTCTTTCTTAGTCATGTATTACTTACTACCTAAAACAAAATTAACAAAAAACTATCAGTCAGATAAATGCAGGGTTGTAAGAAAAGGGTAGATAAGACGGGTTCGTTAGGTATAGGTACTCATCATTATGAATAACTTTTGCAATAGCACTCGGTAATCGCGAAAAAATATTTGCTGTTACATAGAAAACTGTTATTCTCACTTCACAGAATGTATTCTATATATAAGGTAGTTAGGAAAATTGTTTCAGCATTTTTTTAATGTTTATCGGGACTTATCGCGCTCTATTTTATTTAGGTATCAATATGTACCTTTCGCTCATCGCTTAGACCACGTTACAGTGGCCGTGATCACGAACTTACTGAAAACTACGGGTGAGTCCGGCGAGGAGAGCGGGTGCTATGTTCTTCTACCCCTCACTTAATGTCGAAAAATAACATTTTCTTTCTTTTAAACCGACATTCAAAAAGGAGGAGGTTCTAAATTCGACTTTTTAAAAATGTTTTATACCTCAGAACTTTCGACTAAGTGAAACGATTTTGATGATTCTTTTTTTATTTGAAAGCTGGTGCTTCCCATATGATTTCGTTTTAATTAAGTCCAGTTCTGTCATTTTTATGAAGTCTGTTTTTTATATTGATAACTATATCAGCTGGCGCAAAAATTAATTTTGGAATTATTTTAGAACAGACTAGGCTTGCCTTTGATCGCAATCACCTGATGAGAAGCTAAAATGCGGTCGAAGATGTAGCAATTACCAAACTTGCCTAAGAAATACCTATTCACAACCTTTTGCATTAAACTTTTTGCAATCTACTAAGCTGAAAGAACACTCAAAAATCGGCATGGAATCAATAGACATTATCCGGCTATCCAATGATATGTTTTAACACAATGATTCAATCGTTAGTAACACCTGAGCCCGTATATTGACCTGAACGCACGAATGTTTACAAAAAATATTCTTTTTATAGGCGAGTTTGGATAGCATTATGTGCGTAGCAAAGGCGGCTAAAAGCGCTTTCAGACTATGCTAAAAGATATAGCTACAATATATTATATTTTCTCATAAGTATTTTCTTTTCTGTCCGCCGGCTGCGCTACTGATCCATGATACACCCGGTTATTCAGAAAGGGTAGGGAAGTCAACAAGAGGATCACGTTAAAAACCGACTTCAAAATTAGTAAATACGCAATTACGTTTACTTGGTTGACATATTTTTCCAGTAATTTTGATTTAAAACCAAACCACTAAACCGATTTTGATGAAACTTATATGGGGCCACCTCTGAAGTATTGCCTACCAAACAAAAAAAAGAATCATCATAATCAATTCATCATTAGCGGAGAAATCGGTGAACAAAAAAAAAAGATCTGAAGTGATTGAAGTCGGTTCAGAAGGGGCTTATACATACTCCCAATTTTTTTTTATGGTACTGAGTGACGAAACGAGCGAAGACGCTCGCCTGATGGCTCTTTGCGCTTGCCCATAACAGCTCAACGCCACTCAGAATTTTGAACTTTAACAGTTCATAACCCTGGATGGTAATGCACTGCGCTCGTCACCCCGAGATATAAGATGTCAAATCTCTGTGTGCCCTGTAATTTCGCTGGAAACATTGCCCTTCAATCCGGAACACATAAGTGTTTGCACACTACTGCTTGGCGGTTGAATAACCGGCAAAGGTGTGTTACTTCCCCAGGCGGACCCCTGCAAAAGAGTCCTACCACTATAAAAAAACCATTACGAACAATTAACTTTTAATAGGTATATGTTCAATCCTAAAATCATCAAGTGTGAATGACTATTTTCTATGGAACTGCTGACTTTTTTCGCGCATAGCGCACTCTTTCAGAATAACCCTCTCTGTATAAGTTTTGTATGGGCCCTACACTGTTCTACAAAGCGGGTTTCGTGTAAGGCAGTGCCGGGAAATCTAAGAAGTTAAGCTATGATACTACATAATACAACGTAACGTAGTCTGAAAGATCCCTAATAAACCGATTGTATAAAATGCATGAGGAAACCCGTCGATAATAAAGTATGTTTTTTTTCATAGTCATTCAACGTGAGGTCTAGGTTTTGAAACGGATAAAAAATTACTTCGATTTTTTGTGATAGTATTCGACCGCCAATTACTAACTGTGTGTAACTTATTATTGAAATACGAAAAATAATTAACAGAACATGAATTAACTTACGAATACCAAACTTGCTTTTTATTTTTAACTTACTTCAAAAAAGGTTCTCAATGCGTTTTTTTATGTTTGTTACTACGCAAAAGAGCGGCAAACAAGCATACATTTTTCCGGTATAAAAAGTAGTCAATGTCCAGTATTAATCCAGGGTTTAAACTACCCGAACTACTTCTATACTAAATTTCATTTAAATCCGCACCTGCAGAATATGTGGATAACATACGTATACACAAACATACAACCTTTTACAGTTTCAATATGAAAATAACGTTGAACAAAACATAAACAAATAGATATTGTAAAAACACGTAACTTTAGTTTATTGTTACGCAGCGATTAAAAAAAACTGAAACGTTCAACAGTAAAACTACAAAGGGTCTCCAAAAATGTAGGAGGAATATAGGTGTAGGAGGACATATTGAAAAAAAAACTTTCGCATTTGCAAGAATGATCATAGTATTTGTAATATTTGTGTGATTATTGACCAACTAGTGGTGGTCCCTGATGATGGACACTTTTTCATTCCGGACCCAAGGCACTCCTGGAGGAAACACCTCAGGGTGCCACGGGAACACGTATTCGGACCCGTTCCACCCCTAGGTCCTCAAATCAATACAACGGTGTACCAGTGGTATCACAATGGCCAGTGGTACCAGTGGTTCTATTTAATAATTCCAATGAATCCACCAATCGAATATTTAAGGGTTTTCTATTGTTATTGGAATCATACGCTTTTTCCATTTCTCTCCTTTACGGCCTATTCGTGTTTGTTTTTAATTTATTTAAATAAAGCACATAAAATTTCTAGTTAATAAGTTGTCTTAAAACCTATGTTAGATATATCCAGACAACTGGTTCTCGGTACAGTTGTTTTTTTTTATCCAATTACCTACATTGTACAAAAAAGAAGTTTACTTCGTGGTGATGACCCCGTTTCTGGTAGGTATTCAAGCAGCCTAAAATATCTGACACTAGAACTCTTAGCCTACAGGATTAACATGAATCATGGTTAGTTCACGAAATAATACTCTAGTTATCTCTAGAAAAACCAGAAGAATACTTACCCATTACCATTCTATTTCACTCAGAAATAATTGAAACAAATATTTCTGATTCAATTGTACTAAGTATTATTGACGCAAGAAGCTGTGTTAATTGTTAGGAAGACGCAACGTAAAAACTATTTGAATAATTCAAGGTCGGCTGTATTTCTATAGACTGTACTACTTGTTTTCTTGCACATACGTACAAATATTAGTACAACGGAAATGTTTGAGTATAATTAAGTGTTCTGGTACGTAAATATTCGCCAAAAACCAGAGTCACCGACATTGCTATTAAAATTTGCAAGTTGAAGTTGAATGGGCAGGCCACATTGCTCGAAGAATTGACGACCGATGGGGAAGAACGGTACCTGAGTGGAGATCACGAACCGGGAGACGCATAGTAGAAATGGAAACAAATTCAACGCCTTCCACTAAATGGACCGTCGACATTGTAAGAGTCGCGGGCAGTGGATGCAGATGGCAGGATGTCGTTCAGTGTGGAGGTTAAAGGGGGAGGCCTATGTTTAGCAGTGGACGTCTTCTGGCTGATGATGATGAAGTGTTCTGGTTACATCTGTTTTTCTAAACGATATAGTATGTCATAGTTAAAATCGTTTCTTAGACGAATATCCAGTATATATCCGCTTCAATGTCGTTTTAAGTACAATAAAATTACCTATATGGGATCAATTATTAAATTTTTTCCTTAGATACAGTTTTTTTTTTTATAATTGTAATTCATTCTAACCTGAGTCAAAAATGTTTAAAAAAAATTTTTATCATTAAATTCTTATTATGTATAGGTATTATCTCCTTGCCAAAGTTACAGTTTCATCAATATTGGGTTAATCGTTTAGCTGTCAAAGTCGAACCATGTACTGTCGCATTTACAATGTTAGTGTCAATAAATTATATTTTTCTTTAAATTAGAGCAAACGTAGCGTCGTGTGGCAGATATCTTTCATATCTCGTGTTCTATTTTTTTTTTTTTGTGTACTATCTTTTTTCTATTTGCTCAGTTGATACAATCTTAAACACTTTCTATCAGAATCTGACCAAATTCCAAGATCTCCAACAAAACGTACATCCTTGACCCCCAGCTGCTGTAACATCTAAAACAGTTTGTTTAAATTCCGGCGTTCTGCTTTTGATCAGCTGAGCTAGACCACTCAGTTTTACGAAAATACTTGGACAGCATCACTCAGCTTCAAGTACACCTGTATGTACCTACTCTTGGCTGTTAACGCTTCCGTATTTAAGCTTTGATGCGAAGACAGATTTAACTCGTGAAATCACTGGTTTGCTTTAGTTTTGTTGCTGAATGGTCTGATGGTTGTGAATTGAGCGTGGTTCGCTTTGAGTTGAGTAAAGTTATATTGGAGATTAGGTGGTATTTCTTCAAGCTATAGTTTCTTGATGAAATTATCGATAATATAGAAATCACCGACTTTTTTTATGGCAACTGTTGCCACAAGAATAATATTTCCTTTGTAAAGTCGTAAGTTTTATGTCATATTAGTAACAATTGACAAAAAAAAGTAGACAAAGGGCACGGAAACCGGAGGCCGTGGAGCTGCACCCCAAAAAAACTTCCTTTGGGAAATGGCTTAAATAGTACTTAAATAAATTATGTGCATCAGTTTCTATGACATCGCTCAATAACGGTGAAGGAAAACATCGCGACTGTTTAAGAACCTCAATTTTTTTTAAGACAAGACATTCACCAACACGTCCTGGGTATGTTGGATAAGGACCATAGGAACATGATAAGCTTCTAGACTAATTACACTTTGAACTTTGAGAACTTATAGACAAGATTTCTTACTCCTCACTACGTGCACGAAGTCGCTGGCATCAGCTTATATAAGTGTAATATCGTCACAACCAAGAGGCCAAAATAACGGTACTCTATTAAGAATTAGGATATTTGTGTGATTTGCCTGTGAGCCAAGATATACCATTACGTTAATGACCCTTCGCCATCAGTCCTATTGTTCTGCTGCCAACTTCGTGGTCATTTAAACACCAATACCATATCAGCCACATTTTAGTCAGGTGTCAACTATACTAGTACTGATGGCTCATCGTTGGCAACCCTTTTCCGCCCACTATAGGGCGTAAGTCTTCTTACGTCAACCATCCCTGAATTGAATTTTTCTTAGCCGACCCTATTTGTAAATATTTATTGATTTCCTTCCGATATTAGGTTTAGCCACTTAAAATATGATAAGGCGAAAAAGTATCACGATTCAGTTTTAAGGGTAACTTTCATCCGTGTTAACTAGCCTTAACAACATCAGTTTCTTACATATTTAGAAGTACCGTACCGAACAGTGTCAGACTGATCAGGATGCGTAGATAGTTGTGATGACGGCAGCAGGTAAAAGTAGAGCTCTGACAGAGTGGTTACAGAGAGATGGCCAAACGTTCCGTTGGCAGACCACTACACGGCAGGTCGACGACATAGCATCCGTTGCACAGGAACATGTGGAAGAAGCCGGCCAGAGATAATGACCAATGGTACCCACAAGAGAGGCCAACAGCAGTGGGTCGATACACGCTGACGACGAAGATGTTGGTCAGTAACAGCGATCGCCTAGTTTCAGACGTCGCGTTACCGGTATCCTATCACTGTTTGTTTCTAAAATAGTAATCAGCGCTTTGCCACGGCTAATTGCCAACTGACTAATGGTGACGTCACGGTATAGAGTAGAGATAGACAGTGCGCAGACGTGTACGTCGTTTGCTAGCGTGCCCATGACATTCACTACCTACTACTCGGGTAAATAAAGGCCTCCAGGTAAAGTAAAGTAAATATTGATTACTGAAATGTTTTTACATTATCCCATCTGCGAATATATTATTTGTGTCTAACATTAGGTTATAATTGACTTAACAGCTGACCCCAAACTCGGCTAGGCCGGTCTTTTGGTGACCCGTGAATTAGATTTGCCTATATATGATTTAACACGCACGTACACACGTAGTAACATATCAATCCTGGCAATGATTTACAGTTGTACGGAGAAGTATATAAGCTGCATGTGGTTATTAAATGTTGCAGTTTATTTGAAATATCGTTTTTGACAAATAATAATAATAGCTGATTGAACAATCAACTAACTTACTAACAAATTAATTAAGCGTTCCCATTGAACAAGAACCTAAGAAGGTATATCCTGTTACAGTCGTCAAGACATCGTTCCTTTAATGAATTGACAATAACGAAATAAAATAAGTATGTCGCGTACAGACTACCTATACTAAGAGTAAAACATTATTTAATGTAATTGTGGCTAGGTGTAAATGTAGTTTTTTTTTATTGGATTTTCACAAACCTAAATTATCCATGATACATTAAACTAGATCCAAATACCGCGGAACTATAATTTAAAAAATTAACCGTTGTAAATTCTTAACCACTGATTTTTAAAAACTCATCAACAATAAGGTAATTCAATTTACATTATTTAAACATAACCTTTAGAGCTTTCAACGCAGTAATACGATGTTAATTTACCGCAATTTACCGTTGATGGTAACTTGAGCTCGTGAGACCGTTTCGTCATAAGTAGGCAATTATACGAGCATCGCCTCTGCATTGCATAATCTTTGCCGAAAGCCTAGCTGTTAGTTAAGACTGGTGGATATACTAATGATTGAGTGGTAGTAAATGTAACTGAATAGTTGTTTGAAATATATATATTTTATAAGTGCTTTTATACATAATTAATTACCAATAGAAAAATTGACTTCACAAAATTTGTAAAATATGCCAATTCGGTTCCTCGGATGACATTAATATTGTCATCAAAGTGACCAATTGATCCAGGTTCTTTCTGTATTCTGAGTGATCCATTTATTTTGATTTGAAAACAAATCGGACCTTGATGAAATTTTTATGGGACCAATCTGAAAATATAGCCTAAAATAGTTTTCTAACTCGATTTATAAATGACGGAGTTCTGAGGCAACAAATATAAAAAATAATTCTCGCAGTTTAAAAAACTAAAAAACACGCTTTAAAATAGCTAACCCTGAAGATCCCGGTAAAGATAATGGGTCTAACTATTTTAATTATTGCATTGTCATCGGTCCTTGATAAGTGTGCAAAATTTCAAATCAATCCGTCGTTTTGAAAAGGGTGAAACTCACGTTGAAAGATTCCGTTACATAGATCCATACCAAGCTAATAAAAGCGTGTTAGTAAAATAAAAACAACCAAATTCAGAACCCCCTTCTTTATGAAGTCAGTTAATAATACTTAAGTATTTATCTGCATAATAGGTGCAGTGCAAACTTACCTGTAAAGTTGAGTGGTACTTTTGGAACATAACTACAAGACACGCGTCGATTTTTTTAGTTTTCTCATTTGGCAACTCAGTATAGATAAGTCGGTCGCATTGAAATTCGTAACAAAATTAAATTATATTAACAATAGTGATTGTAATAATATACTGTCCGTGACATAGTTTAAAGACCTGAGTTCAATACAAGTAAAATAAGTTTTGCGCGTAAAGTTAGCTTGGCATATAGTAAACACAACTCTCAAGCGTTCAGTTTTCAAAATAACATCTTTTCCATTGCATGTATTTGAAACGTTTTGGCTTTAAAACAATCATATTGTAGCGCCTCTCCTCTTTGATTTAGATTAGTAAGAGATAAAAAGCTAAGCTTGGGGAAGAAAGGTTCTTGAGTGGAGATCACGAACTGGAAGACGCAGCGTAGGTAGGCCTCTAGATAGACTGACGACATTGTGATAGTCGCGGGCATTCAGTGGATGCAGATGACAGGATGTCGTTGAGTGTGGAGGTTAAAGTGGGAGGCCTATGTTCAGCAGTGGACGTCGTCTGGCTGATGATGATGAAGATGAAAAAGCTAACTAATTTAAACTTGCCTTTTTCTACATGTACTAATACTAAACCTAAAATTAGCTACAGAGGGGCGTACAAATGAATATAAGGCGCCGTGCGCCATTCACATTACAGGCGCAGGCTGATGCGTTAGACTTATTGAGTTTATTTAACTTTCGCCTTTATTTTAATCTCCTATTCGCTTACTTTATTAAGATCTCAATTGTCTAATCGTTTAATCGTTATCTCTTTCGCAGATTGCGTATTTTAACAGTACTGTGCACACTTTGCAATGTTTCTCAGGTGTATGAATGCTTATCTGTTTCTACTCTATATTACCTCCTGTTGCCGAAATGGCTTATCAGATTTTGAAGTGCGAGGTTTTGTTAATTTCGTCTTCATATCTGGTATTGGTCTGGTGGTATGTCCTCAGATCGGATAAAAAAGGGAGATTTAGTAAGGTGGCGTGGCGATTGTTATGCCTATGGGTGTGGATTGGTGCCTTTAGTCGAACTCACTCAGTAGACGACCATTCTGCTCTTTTTTAGCTGTGGATTATTCGTTAGTTCATTGGTGTCACTGCAAGTTTGGTGGTTTGGTGCTGCAAGTTTCGATTTTCGATTTTGCCATAGAATAATGCTGGGAAAACTTAAAATCACGGGAAAAGTAGTTATCTATAGTCTTGCACAAAATTTTATTTAAAAAAGCATAAAAATGCTGCATTTTTTTAATCACTGCTGTAAAAGAGAGCATAAAGCAGTAGGTTTTGTTTCACCACCTCATAAGACTTGCATATCTGTCCTTATCTATTCTGTGATGGAATTAAGACACTATTGATCTCTCCATAGATTTAATAGTCAATTAGTAGCGATGATAATTTCATTAAATCGAATAGCTGGTAATGCTGTTATGAAAGCTTTGATGGATGCTAATTGTTTATCGTACGGCTTGGAAGCATTAATTAACAGAATCCATCTGCTCATTACATAGTTTAAGGTTTGAAACCTAAGTTGGGTTGATTTTTGAACAAATCACAACTGTTGTGATGCATTTAAACAAGTAAGAACATGACTTAAAATTTATTTTAGGCCATGTTTATTAGGCCCTTGAGGACCGGGAGCTCACCTCATTTTTAAAAATCTTTCAGAACGCCTGGTTAACGCGACGCGTGACCAAAATGCTGGCGTGTATCTGGCTCAACGCATAAGCATTGCCATTCAACGTGATCTCACCAGCATGCTGGGTACGCTGCCAACTGATAGTGGGCTTGAGCATTTAAATATTTGGGGCATTAATATTTTGTTTAGTTAATAAAGGCACTTGCCTAGTTTTTTTTCTTTTTTTAGGTTAAAACAACTGGATAAGACTTTTCAAAGTTTAATAGAAATCCATGAATATCATCAAATATGTGTTATGTAAATAAACATAAAACTTCAATTAAAAGAAGTTGCAACTAATTCACTTATCGTCGGATATGTCCAAAGTAATAAATCTCGTTCATGCCAATTAACTTCTTAATTTAATGTACCATTTATTTAAATTAAATGTGTATTTTGTATTTTTTATAGATGGGTTTAGAAATACATTTCAAACAAGTTAACGTTAATAGAATTCACCGCTAATTGCGATTCTACAGTTTTTGTTAATATATCTTTGTCCATGGAAACAAAAACTTCAAATCGCAATTCTGGAGCACTTGGCGTCGTATGAGTGAGCTAATTCCAAGCTCCTAAGCTTTTCAGTAGAATATATGAGTTTAAAATATTAATTTTATAATTTTACTAGCTGCGCCCCGCGGTTTCACCCGCGTTGAAAGTCAGTGATGATGATGATGATGAAAAGTGTTAATCCATAAGCAATGTATATTCCAAATTTCACCCAAATCCATCCAGCCGTTTCTGCGTTATTGAGTAACAAACATCCATCCATCCATACAGCCATCCATCCAAACTTTCACATATATTATATTAGGGAGATAATAAATTTAATATATTTAAAATTAAAACTATGGTCATGTGAATACTAACGGGATATTTACCGTGATGAGAGTTGTGGATAGATTTCCCGATACTTCGCGAAACTTACTTCACTTACTTCTGCGATGCACCATGTTCGTATTGGGAGCTCCATTCACAACCTTATCACCAGTATCCCGTAAATAATCATATAACTGTAGAGAACAACTCTGATAGTTTAAAACATTGCTACATCTCTTACTAGCCGTCCGCCCCGGCTTCGCACGAGTGTAAGCTCGGCCTTCGGCCTCGCTACAAAATATAATATAGCCTATGTCACCCGGGGATAGTGTAGCTTCCCAACAGTGAAAGAATTTTTCAAATCGGTTCAGTAGTTTCGGAGCCTATTCATTACAAACATACAAAAATAGGTACAAATCTTTCCTCTTTATAATATTAGTGTAGATAAGAACCACATCTGTAGGGCTGTAGCGGTACATTATCAGCTCGATGGCAAAGACCCGTATTAATTCGGAAAACGCTAAAAAAAACGTATAAAGCGCCTTATTAAGCGCGAAAAAAAATCTATTTTAATCGCAGTTTAGCTGTTTTGGAGATTTTATTTAATAGATTATACACACTAACACACAACTCCTTACGCCAAACGCAAATACCTTTTTTTTAATGAATAGATCTACGTTTGGCCACCTACTCTCCTGATGGTAAGCGACGGTGTGGCTGAAGATGGAACACGTTGATCTTGATGAAATTTATTCAATCTAGCCTTGAAGATGCCTAGATTGAAGTTGTCAGGAAACAAGGAGGATGGCAGGGAGTTTCAATTTTGGGCGGTACGCATTATAAATGACGACCCAAATCGTTGTGTACGAATCTTTGGAATTTCCACGAGGAAGGGGTGAACAGTCCTTCTACTTGTCCTGTAGTAAAATGGGATGGGGGGGGGGGGGGGGGAGTAATACCTTCTCCGTTCCATCGTGGGACAAAAATCATATTGTGCAGTCATGCGTGAGAATAACTTGCTGTTTTTTTCTCACATACAGATGCTAAAGAAATTTATTTCAAGTTTGATTTATTACATACATGAAAATGCAATCACCAAAAGTTCCGATCTCGCTGTAATTTGTCTGTTAATGTTTCTGATCTATTTATGCGCGGGATTGCATCTGATGTTATATTTTGTCTACCCAAATGATAAAAATAGCGCATACAATACATTATAGCTGTCCGGTCGTGTCTTGTCACTGCGCTGTTTATTTCGTAATGTTAAGGAGGAAGGTTGTCTCAAACTTAAAAGCCTAATTTCATTGCTTTTTAACATCATCATCATCATCAGCCAGAAGACGTCCACTGCTAAACATAGGCCTCCCCCTATTACCTCCACACTGAACGACATCCTGCCATCTACATCCACTGGATGCCCGCGACTTTCACAATGTCGTCTGTCCATTTAGCTTTTTAACTTCGTCAAAGTTTTTTTTTACAGGATCACATGAAACTGTGGTATTAAATCATAAATCATAATTATTGAGAAATTTTGCTGTAGGACCAATCCTGAAATAGGAAAAAAAACAGCTGTTCCATACAAAATAAAGTGTGCATAACATTTTCTACGCAAAAGCTTAGATTTTATCGCGATCTCATGCATCGAATGTTTGCTCTTCCTTATGCAGACATTTACGATCAATTTGTCTTTTGAAAACATGAATAGAAGCGAATTGCTTCACAAGGCTGTTCGTTAAAATTTGTCCGAATTCGTTATGGTTAATTATTAAAGATTTATGTCCGTGTTGCAACAACAATAAAATACGCCGTTCATTATGAGAAACAAAGAAAAGCAATTTCTCTATTGCATAAGTCTCTGTCACTTGTTATATCAAATTATTAATGTTAAAATATTATGTTGACGCCGGATAGGTGAAGATATTACTTGTTATAAATTGACGCTACAATAATAATTGTGTTGATACACGACGCCGTCTCCCCTTTCAGAGATTACTAAACAGAATGATAGTATGCCTATAGCGGCGCAAATATTATATTTACCTATATTAGTGCCATTTGGGGTAGAAACACTTAGACGATGTTTGCCCACGATGGAACGGAGAAGGTATTATCCCTCTCCCCCTTTTACTATAAGACAAGTAGAAGGACTGCACTTTATCACCCCTTCCTCGTGGAAATTCCAAAGATTCGTAAACAACGATTTGGGTCATCATTTATGATACGTACTGCCCAAGATATGAACTCCCTGCCGTCCTTGTTTCCTGAACTATCATCATTTCATACATCAGTGTCATTTGTGGTAGAAGCACTTGGACCGTGGGGGTCGGGTGCTTTTGAACTCGGATAGCTGAAGGATTCTGCACGTGACCAAAATGCTGGCCTGCCATTAGACCAGTTGCCTTACATTAGAAATCACTTAAACCATTAATAGGCGTATACCTTCATTGCATGTGGATACTATAAACGATCTCCAATTAGCTTAAATAGATTAATTGTAGTTATATTTCCCTTTCAATTTAATTTAAAATTTCATGTTCAACATTTTAAGAGGACAGGTCACGAAACGGTTGTTGACAGGCCTATTTATTTCTAGCTTCAAGAAATGAAGAGGTTCATCATGGGTTCATCGAACTTTCATGAAGGTTATTATTTTGTTCCACTTCATTACATTGTATTCTACATACAATATTGATGTTCAATATGTTTGTTTTAAATGTCTATCGGACTTATTGAGCATTATTTTATTTAGGTAAAAATAGGAAACTTATTCTGGACGTTTCAATCATATTACAATGGTCGTGGTCACGAGTTTACTAATCCGCGATAAGTCCCAATTGACCTTTAAAACACGTCTTCATATCGCAAAAGTTGAGTGGTTTAGGCAGGTGGAAACTTTTTTTTACTGGTAAGTGAAACTGCGAGTTTGTGAGTGAAACAGAGTGCTACAATGAGTCTAGCTATTTATCGTAAGACAAAAGACATTTTTTCATGAGCTTTAATTGTATTTTATAGCCTCGGTGATTGCTAAAGTGCTGTGGTCTAGTATATTTCCATTCGCACCAATTGTACATTTGATGAAGCCATATTTATGGTCGCCAAATGTCTAGTACATAATATGGCTTGAGCGACCTAGCCGTATAGATATAATATATAGGTAGAAATCTAAAACCCGACACTATTATTACGCAAGCCGCATTTTTGCTTGCAAAATTATATTTCTAACAATTTTGGGTGTATTCAAATCACGAGTGAATCGGTTTCTTCTAGGCAAGTGTGCTCCATCGTAGACCGCGTCATAGCTTAATATCAGGCTAGTTGGCGGTGTTTGACCGCCAACCTTAGAAGCCTTAAATAGTTCATTGAATCAGGCGTTACTAAACTATTTATTAGAACAGTTATATCATTATTTACGGGATATTTACCGTGGTAAGGTTGTTGAAGGATCTCCTTCCACGACCTTACCACGGTAAATATCCCGTAAATAATCATATAACTGTAGTGAACAACCGTGATAGTTTAAAACAAACAGTATTTATTAGAAATTTGCTTAATAATAATATATAATTTATATTTATGGCAGCTTTTACGGGCCCATTTAGTGGATGGCAAGTCATCACCTGCCTAAATATATTTTGAGATGAGACAGGATAAGGTAGGTGCCGATTCTCATCCAATATATCTGTTTTCGTATCCACAAGTTTTTCACCTCAATAGCCCAGTTTTTTTACATCTTATACTGTACAATAGTTTCATATTCCTTTTTATACATATTCGCCTCACTCTTGGCCAGTTATTTTAAGAACATAGTGCACACTGGCCTTTACACTTAGATAGAGCCGAATATTTTATTCTCGGGTCTTATTTAATTTTACGAGCTCTTAGTCAAATATTGTTACCACATGCTTATAACGCTGTTCAATTAAACTTGTTTCGTCTAAATGTGTGATCTATTGAGTAGGAATTTTGCCATTACAAAGAAAGAAAATAACAAAATAAAATTCGAGTACTTTTTATCTAGATACAATTTATCTGTTAGAGTCATGCTTTCCCAAAAGATCTATGACATACAAACCAGCTTGATAAATGCCACGAAAATAAATTGTGTTGATCAAATATACTGGCTCAATGGAATAGATTGTCTTCAATGCCACTGTAAACAATACAGTCAATAATCCAAACCACTTGACCCCGCGAATGTGTGCATCGTAAATTCATTTAGATTTAAACTAATTCTACACTTTCATTACTTCATTGTTGGAAACCTGTTAGTTGATGTCACAAATATCTAGATTTGCTTAGTTCTGGGGTTTTTGGTAAGCAGACAGAATGCAAATACCCGGGTCCTGGGTATGTCCATAAACTTGGCCAGAACCACCGGAGGATGGGTAGCAGCGTCCTATTAATACACGGTGACACGCCTGTCAAGCGTGGGGGTTATGGCAACACCCCTCTCTAAGGCTTGTGTTCAGCAGTGGACGTTTACTGGTTAATGATGTGATGTGAAGAATGACAATTAAATGTATCATTAAATAATCAGTATTAGTCCACATTAGCTACTAGATAAAGACCTCTTTCATCATCATCAGCCATAAGACGTCCACTGCTGAACATAGGGCTCCCCTTTTAACCTCCACACTGAACGACAACCTGCCATCTGCATCCACTAGATGCCCGCGACTCTCATGATGTCGTCGGTCCATCTAGTGGGAGGCCTACCTACGCTGCGTCTTCCGGTTCGTGGTCTCCACTCAAGAATCTTTCTTCCCCATCGGTTATCGGTTCTTCGAGCGATGTGGCCTGCCCCTTGCCACTTCAATTTGCAAATTTTAATAGCTATGTCGATGACTCTGGCCTCTTTCAATATACGATAATTACATTGAGATTGACATTGGTGAAAAAGGTATACAATTGTCTTAGAAAGTTTTGTTTGGTGATATTTCCGATGCTTGATTAGATAACAAACATCTGTCAATCTCTTATTTCTCAATGAACCGTGCTCTCAACATGTAGGGAGAGCGTGTGATCTGTACGCGAGAATAGTTTACTATAGTGATGTGCCAGTGGCAAAAGTCCACCAATTTTACTATGCAATGGTTTTAAAAAAAACTATGCATCATCATGATAATCCACAGCTTTTCTGATCCCATTGCAAAAAAAAAAAACTCTTTTATAATGAAAATTATTTTTAAATAATTAATATGGTCTCACCTTACTTTGCTATGTGGCTCAGTCCTGTGCTAATCGAGTCCAGGTTCAACCCATGATGGTGACCAAACCGTGGATCCATCTTGCAGCTGAATGGTCAACGCTCCGCTTACTTTTCTACGCATGATCATAATTCTGCCCTACAAATTCCACTTGCAGTCATCGACATTTTTGGGTCACTTTTTTGCAGAAATTGTATCCCAAGGGGATAATCTATGCCCAAAAAATAGGATCTTGTTCTTTAGATACACTTTAAAAGTTATAAAACATGGACATGTTGTTTATATATCCAAAAAATACGTTTTCCGCGTTTTTCTCGAAACCGCCATTTTGTAAGTACTGCATTTATTTAAAGATGGCAGAATTCTGGTTTTTGGAATTTCATTTATTATAATAAATAATAATAATAATTATCTGGGACATAGAATTCTGGTTTTTGGAATTTCATTTATTATCTAATCGACAACGTTTTAAGACATAAAAAATTTACGATAACTATATATTAAATGCCAATGAAAATAATTATATTAAGTGGTAAAACTAGGCCGTAACAAGGCCAGAGTGAATAGATATCTTCTAAGTCTGCGTGCTTCATCTTCGACCACATCGTTGCTTACTAACAGGCGAGTTGCTTTGACCACCAATTCACGCGGACTATTTCGCAATAAAAAAAGCTTAATAGTATTAAAATCACTAAACAGTCTGCCTGCTATCCAACAGCCTACTTAGATTTGGCTAGACTATCATCGAAACTATTGAAACTTCAGATGTCGATGTTTTCCCCTCACTACTTGCCATGCGCCCGCGCAAAATATCGCATCTAAATCCGTCCCCAGCAGACCGAAGTTATGCATTGTCACTACCGCTTCTAGTTTTTGGACTAACGATCGGCAAGTTATTTTCGTGCCAACCTGTTATTTTAATGCCATTGTGGTTGTTATGTGGGTGATCGTGGTAACTGCTATAAATAACGAACACGAGATTATGTTATTAGGGAATTTATGGGAATTCATAGAAAAATCATAGCTTTAGTTACTAGCTACGACCCGCGGATTCACCCGAGTGGAATATCTCAGAAACCTTAGATATGCACTTTCTATGGGTCACCAACTATCTGTATGCAAAAGAACAGAAGAAACAATAAATAAATACATTCCTTCTCAGACATAACATCAGTTTGATTATCGACCAGTGAGCTTTAGACCTTTTAATCGCTCTATCTGTTCCAATCCTTGTCAGTCTCATCGATTGCATTTCTGACACCCTCACCGTATTTTCTTACCAGGGAAGATTTCAGATCAGCAATCAATAAATGTGAACTCCAGTTTTGTAGCACAAAAAAGTTTACACTTTAGTCTAAACGTTATTTCCTTTTATAATTGATACACGCCCTAAAACATGATGGAGTGACGATATTCGTAAGGCAACTGGTAGTAGCTGGACGGGAAAAGCAGAAGATCAGATGTGTGGCGTGCTTTGGGAAATGCCTATGTCCATATGTCATGTCGATTGAATGTAAAGTTAATTATGTAAGAAGTCTCTTCTCTCTACTTATCACTTGGCACTAGGTCGCCCAATGTGATAGACTATAAACAGCTGCAGATCAGCACGGGCCGTGCACAAATTGTCTTTCTGCCGTTTTTTCCGCGCGTAGACGCGACAAAGCTAGAATATGAATACGTTTGTCCCTTTATCGTGGAATTAAAACGGTGATTGGACAATTTGTCCACGACCCGTATTAAGCCTGCTGTTCTTGATAATGACGCCGATTCTGATGTGCCATTCCCTAAACTGTTGCTCGGAGCTATGCTCGGAGTTTCTTTGCGCAATAAAATCCGAAACGTGGATATTCGCCAAAGAACCAGAGTCATCGACATTGTATTAAAATTTGCAAATTGGAGTGGCAATGGGCAGGCCACATCGTTCGAAGAACTGATGACCGATGGGGAAGAAAGGTTCTTGACTGGAGATCACGAACCGGAAGACGCAGCGTAGGTAGGCCTCTCACTATATGGACGTGAGAGTAATGTGAGAGTCGCAGGCATCCAGTTGATGCAGATGGCAGGATGTCGTTCAATGTGGAGGTTAAAAGGGGAGGTCTATGTTCAGCAGTGGACGTCTTCTGGCTGATGATGATTTCTAAACTAAACTAAATTTGACAGGTCTAAAATGGTTGTCATTCTTCTTTCACATCTTGAAATGAAAAGAAATGCAGATAATTTTAGTCCTGTCAGATTGGTTTAGTTTAGTGAGCGGTATGACAGAATCGACTCCATTGTTATTGTAAATCATCCCGAAGGGATCACATGATTTTGTGAACTATTTTAGATAGGTCATTGTACTATATAATTAGTGGGTGGGTCCTAATTTCCTGGGACATCGTCGCCGCCTTGTACGACGTAATTAAGTTCTACGACCTCAAAGGGCTAAAAGGATGATAGAAATATGCTAGTATAAAATAAGTGCTTAGAAAGGTAACTAATAATATAAACTAGTTGTTGCCGGCGACTTTATATGCTTACGCTTTCATATAAACTTTTCGGCCCTTTGGCAAAACTTTATCTTAGCGGACATATATCAAGAATTTTTGAGATTTCATTGTGAGTTACTCGTAGTTGGTGAATGAGTGTGGGATTCGTGTGAGTCTGTCGGGTCACTTAACACCTAGATTTAGTTGTAATTAAAATTAGAAATTGAGTTATTACCTTAACACCGTAACGACTAAACTTAACGGGTTCGATGATACTTACTGTGGAGATAAGTCATATCCTGGACGCGAAAAAAAGTAGTGTTTCTGTAGGATAGCATAATAATAAAACATTGCACACTTGTATTATAAAGGTTTGGGGAAGTTGTTGTTGATTGGTCTGTGTTAAGGCAAAATTGTCAACTGATTCCTGACCGCTGGTGGTGGATAATGACCTGCACTAGCTCTATGCCGTCTCGTGGTACAAGGCCGCATAGGACAGGAAGAAATGGCGTCTCTTAGCATCAGAGGCCACGACTTACTGTGGGTCAATGCTTCACCTTCATCATCATCATCATAATTTAGCCATAGAACGTCCACTGCTGGACATAGGCCTCCCTAATTGATTTGAAAAAGGGCCAGTTGGAAGCGGCCTGCATCCAGCGTTTTTATGTCGTCTGTCCATCTGTGATGCGTCACCCTAGTAAAAAACAAATCAGTTTTAGACTGACAATTTCATTGAAGTCATGAAAGACGAGCACATGTCTCCATTCGCCTTAGTTGTCAAGGTCACAAAACCTCTCTCAATGGGTGTATTTTCGCCGTTTTTTTATAACGGAACATTTATTAAGTTATGTGCATGATAGTCACGTACTGAAGATTAGATGGCTGTTTCTAGGAAGAAGTCTAAGATTACTGTTAGTTTAGTTTATTTGTGTTTAAATGGAGTTTGTATAATGGGACAACTTTCTGATGTAACTTATATCATTATCAGCCTATCCTGTCTTCACTGGACACAGGCCTTCTCTCAGAAAGAAAGAGAGGTTGGACTTGGATTCACCATGCTGGCTAAATGCATATTGGTGAATGTCATATGACTTTGAATTTTTGGGGTTCTTCGACATACCGGTTTCCCTTCACGGTTTTTGAGCGTTGGAATCGAATCTGCACAACATATATAAAATACTAAATAAGTCATTGAGTGTCGAGTATCGAACCGGGTGCCGTCAGATTTTAAAACGTGCATTCTAGCCACCACCATCACGCTTAGTAATCTATATATTTACTCGTATATAAATGTGAAATGCACTACTCATTCACTGACTGAATAACTTATCACGAAAACTCGACTACTTGATTTAAGAAGCTGAATGATCTGATTATAGGGTGTAGACTGTAGAGGGCCACTATGGAATATGGAATGCGCTGTCTGAGTGATAGCCACATAGCTATTTCAGCAACTCTACTTCAGATGTCGTGATTATATTGGTTAGTTATATGTAGGCGTGGCCTAGGTACGTGGTAGACGACTAGACGACTGCCTGTGTGTGGCCAAGAATTTGGCTATTTTCGACCGCGAAGTGCTTCTCGACAGATTAGCAATGAAGAGTCGTCAAACCAAATCGTAAATTGAATCGTAAAAGTCGCAGGAGATTTTCGTAATGAACGTATGCTAAATCTAAAGAAGAGGTTGCCTGGAAGAGATCGCTTATAGCGATAAGGCCGCCAATTGTTTCACTAGTTTTTAAGTTGTTTATTTATGTTGTGTGTGTTAATTTTTGGTGTGAACAATAAAGAGTTTTCTATCTATCTATCTATCTAAATAGTTGTAAGTGTATGTAATACAGCTGACACGTTAATGAGAAGAAGAAGAGTTTTATGTTTTAACTATGTTGTTTAGACTAATTAATATTGAGAGACAGTGAGTTTTAATTTAGTGAATAGCGTTTTAGAAAAAATCTTGGAAATTTAAACACACCAGTGAGCCTCTCATTTTTAATACTTCATCATCATCATCATCAGCCAGAAGACGTCCACTGCTGAACAAAGGCCTTCCTCTTTAACCTCCACACTGAACGACATCCTGCCATCTGCATCCACTGGATGCCCGCGACTCTCACAATGTCTTCGGTCCATCTAGTGGAAGGCGTTTCGTGGTCTCCACTCAAGAATTACGTTAGATACGTAGTGGTGGCTCTGTATAGGAAAGCGCAACCGAGGAAAAGGTCGAGAAGAGTACGAGAGGGGATGCTAATGCCCTGCAGTAGGTGAAAAGTAGCCGATGATGATTATGAACCTCTTACTACATAGATAGATGGATTGTAACTAGTATCATCATTATCATCATCATTTAAACCATAGGACTTCCACTGCTGGACATAGGCCTCCCCCATCGATTTCCAAAATGGCTGGGCTTTTTTCCTGCGGTCTCTTTTAGGTCGTCTGTCCATATTGTGGGTGGACGTCGTACGCTGCGCTTACTAGTCTGTGGTCTCCATTCGAGAACTTTTCGGCCCCATCGGCCATCTGTTCTGCGTGCTATGTACCCTGCCCACTGCCACTTCCACTTGCTAATCCGGTGGAGTATAACATGTATCACTAGTATCACTACGGGCATAAAGCATGCTTAGAAATAAAAGTGTTTATTGTTTTTTCTGTAAACTGAATCGAGAGTTTCAAAGACGGCGTTATCGAAACACTGGCATCCACCAACTGTTGCTCATCCCAACCATTTCGCTGTAACATCTTCTGCAATAGACATGAATTATTCATTCAATTCAATGCACGTACGTGACACAAGATCAATTACTTGCACATACAATTTAATCCGTAAGTTATGACTGGAGAGGGCGCGTTATTCAATAAACTTTTATACTATCTATAGACCTTGTCGTTGACAGCTGGTCTGGAACAGTTGACAAGGTACTGAGATGATACATACTTTATTAGTTTCGCGTCATTTATTGATCGACCGAAGAGTTTTCTCTGATTCTAACGGAACCAATCGGCATTCGTATATATGTTTATTTATTATTTCACCGATAACTTGCATACAGTGAATCCGATCTTTACGAAATTTTAGAGTAAAGTAGTTAATTTTAATGCAAATTTAAAGTTAGTAATTGAGCAGTAAGTTAGTAATCGGTCCAGGAGTTGAGAAGATATAGGGGTTACGATGATCTCAGTTCGGGACGAAATTTTAGTGTAAACAAGGTGATAATATTGAAATGTATTCGATTTAACCTCTCTAACCAGGTTTTTAAGGTTTTACAGTTCTCGATACATGGAGAAGGAAAGCTGAGGATTAAGATAAGTGGCTTGCTCAGATCAAACAAGGCGTGGCAGGTGCAAACGCATTCGGCCTAAATAATGCTTGATTGCTTTAGTCAAACTCAACCAGTAGATGTCCTTGCCGTTCCATTTTGCGTGTGGACAGTAAATTAGTTCATTGATGTTGAACTTGAATCATAATTCTAAATCTCCTTTGTTTGTCTAACCTGCTTGCCTTGGAAGATTCATATATCCTGCAACGATGATGAGAGCTGGTGATGATCGAAGTTTAGAAGCCAGGTTCCTGCCACAGCTATCTCACTTGCACATTCTTAACATATTTTATGAAGAGAAAACAACGAAGCCGGTTATTATAAAACCGATTAGGCACTATTTGCAATTTTCTATAGCTGTTGGTTTTGAAACGCAGACTAAATTATGTTTTTAAATTGCAATTTACGTACTTATAATATTTTTATTAACAATCCTATTCTTTATAAGATTGTTAATAAACCAACTTCGTAACTTTCCAATATGAAAAAAATATGTTTTAAATGCGCATAAGTCATGACGCAGCATTTCACTACCCATACAAGTCCTGCAACTATAGAAATTCAAGGAAAACGTAATCAGCTCTATGAGGCCCGAAGATAACGTAGGTCACCGACCCTTGTCACGTCATACAGAAATACGCCGAAAACTATGTAGTGCTCTCGTGGTCTAGGCTAAGACAGGGATGGCCAACGGGACTTGTTAATGGTTCGCTTTTGAAATGTGAGAGATATAATTTGGGCCTTTTCAAGGCGAGAGTGAATAGGTATCTTCTAAGTCTGCGTGCTTCTTCTTCGACCACATCGTCGCTTACCAACAGGCGAGTTGGTGGTCAAACGCGGGCTTATTCACGTTAAAAAAAAAAAAAAAAAAAAAAAAATGTAAAAGAAACGTGATATGCGATGCTGGCATTGCCATATTATAAGCTACGGTGTTTTATATAATAAAATAAATATTCGGGACATTTTTGCACACAAGACTGATATCTTTACCGATATACCATATAGCTGACTGATATAGTTCTACAGAAACCGTACATTTTTAAATTCTGTTTTAATTCCAGGGTATAAGCTAATTCCATACCAAATCTCATTTATTTAATTCATACAAAAAAATAACAACAGTACACATATTAAATAATACATATAACACATAACACATTTTTAAATAATACAGTTCAGATATGTCACCCTTAACAGGTGTTAACAACGTTCACCATTAAATAGTGTGGTAAAACAAAAATATGATAAAAAGTGTGATGGGAATACAGTAAGCACAATGGTCTAGTCATTATCTGGATGTTAAATTATTACGGAGTTGAGTGTGGATAAACTCACATACAAACTTTCTCATTTATTGATATTAGTTATTATCACACTAATATAAATAATTGATGTGAATTAAGTTTATTTATTTAGTCCTGGTCGTTATTTTTTGCATGTTGTAAATTAGTTTCACATGTAACAATATGGCGGCCAAGTTTTAGATATTTAGTTTTAGCATTATATAAAATAATTAAAATGTGAGTTTAAAAAGATTTTTTTGTATCTAAAAGTCAGTATCAATGACAACGGCAATCTACTTTTCCTTTTTTGCTTCGAAAATGTACTGAAAAAAAAAATGAAGATGCAGTAACTTTCAACACGAGTAGCGGGCCGCATATTCATAGTTTGTGCAGCGGGCCATATATTTGTCAGCCCTGTTACAAGCAATTAGGCGCAAACTATTAAAAGATGTCATTTTTAGCGAGTATTTGGCACGAAGACTCTACTGTTTTAGAATGGGCTCTCGTTTTCCCTTTGATGTATTGACGAGCTAGTTCCTGTTTCGTGACGAGGAAACAAAGATCTGTGGTCACATGAAAATATGATTTTGAAATCGGTTGGTGATCTATGATAACCTAATATAACGACCTACGACGCATCTCTTTTTTACAGACTCTAGAAAATAAAGCTTCACTCACATCATCCATATCGGAGATCTCATGAAAAATACACGAAATCGCGGACAACTAACACGCAGACCCAAATCAGATATAAGTTCAACATTCAAACATCTGCTCGGACAAGAAACAAACCTCATGATGAAGACGCGCTACTGGTTGTCAAGATCATATAGCGCACATTTCAATGTCATGTTTTAATTAAACTATTTGCAGCTTTGATTTTTCAACATTTTTGAAAATTCAAATTCAAATTCAAAATTCAAAATCCTTTATTTAGGACAACTTAAAAATCCATTGGGTTAGTAAAAAAAAAAAAAAAACTTTAAAACTATTGTTAGGTAAGAAAAACAGACACTAAAAACACATATAATTAATTACGACTGAGTAGGAATTACATTATTTGAAAAAAAAAAAAAAAAAAATCAAAGCTGCACGAATTAAGAAAAATAAATTTCAAATGATCGATAAAGTTTTAGTTTTGATTCAAACACGTTCAATTAAATTCATTTATCATTGAATAAAATACTCAGCGCTAAACAACGAATGAATCGATGCAAAAATATTTGAACAGCGAATCTATTCAAATATTTTTGTATCTATTCATTGGATTATAAGCAAACAATGACTTTTTTATGATGTTACCATCGATTCGATATGAAAAAAAGTATGGCAACAATTTCAGAGCTGTCTAGTTTAGTTTAGAAAATGATATGACAGAATGGACGTCAAATTTTTTAAATATTTTTTTTTTAAATATTTTAAAGTCCTTTCAATCGTTGCCATTCGATTTTTTCCATAATTTCAATCTTACCAATGCAATGCTCACTGCAATGACCAATTGCTTTTATTTGTGTTCGAAGTTACTGTTATGAATGGCGAAGATAAATAAATGGCTAACTGAACATAAATAATCTCGCAATCTTGGTCTATCTTAACAACTGAGAAAACCGCATTTCTAGCACAGATAGACGTTTTCCTTCAACGGTGATAAACAAGAATAATGCAATGTTGCTAATGTATTGAAAACAAAGTTACTTTCACTGGATGATTGAGTTAGTAACAATGGAAAGCGTAAAGATTGTTCTATTATTTTGTTGGTCTAATTAGCTTCTAAGGAGATGCCCTGTGATATTACGAAGAGACGATATACGTTAGATAAGTGATGTGTATTATGAGAGGTCTGTATTCAGAAAGTAGTTGCCAAATGTGGATTGAAGAGAACGCTGAGTTATTTTATACTAGCTGCGCCCCGCGATTTCACCCGCGTGGTGATGAAAATCGGTGATAATGATGATGATGAAAAGTAGCGCATGTGTTAATCCAGGACATAAGTAATGTATATTCCAAATTTCACCTAAATCCATCCAGTCATTTCTGCGTGATTGAATAACAAACATCCATCTATACATCCATCCAAACTTTCACATATATGATTTTAGTGTGATTAGTGTGATGATTTTTCTGCCGTCTTATTTCTTCTATAATTTCGTTTTGATTGGTGATTGCACTTTGACAGGCCTCTAACTTGTGCTCTATCTCTGTCATACTGAAAATCTGTAGCTAAGAAATCTGACGAAGTAAATTAAAAAAAATTAGTACTTAATACAAACTGAACACATCTTCAAAGAGCTTTTCTATATTATAGGCTGGCGTTTGACTACTAAGTCTCCTGATGATGCAATGATGCGGTCTACGATGGAGCACGCTTCCCTAGAAGAAACAATTTACTCGTAATTTGAAGACACTCAGATTGTAACTATCGGGAAACACCCATTCCATAGACTAGCAGTTCTCCAGTAGCGTTTGTCTTGACTTGATTAATGTGATGAACTGGCGACATTTCCACATCCATATACATTTCGAAGTTCTTATTCTGCCCACTGATCCACATTCAAAATGGTAGATATGGTATAAAATAAGCCTACGGCTGATAGGCCAGTATATTAATTCGCCTATCAAATATAGTGACATAAATTTATATTACTAAGCACATGCAAACTTCCACTGTTGTAGGTAGATTATGCATACATATTTAGCATATGGTCATAAAATTAGAATAAAACGTAGTATAAATTGTTGTATAATCCTATAAACACGATGACCTTGACTTTGTGTGGTCAAATATATTTGTGACTTTTTTCTTGTATTATCTGGCACACTTGGTCTTGATATAAATTTGCATTCTAATTTTTTATTAATTGGATCTAAAAGGTAGTTCATTGACTTTATTTTGGGTGTGACAAATAAAATTTTGGCTGCGTTAAGTTTTAAATTATTGGGAATGTAAATTGTGTATGTTACTATTTAACTCTGTAACGACTGAATGGATTTAAATGGTTATGAAGCCACTCATAACTTCGAATAACACAGAAGAACTAAAAATTCTTTCGTGGAATAAATCACAGGCTCATTATCTAAAAAAAAAAACATGTAGGATTACGGGAAAATCAGTGGGGTACAATTAACATAGTCTACATGTACATATTACATATACATGTGAGCTAAATAAACCATCTTATGGATAGCTGAGCATTTCGTCAGTAGAATTTTTGTCAGTTCGTTTATTAAAACACTGTTTTAAACTATCACGGATGTTCTCTACAGTTATATGATCAGTCTTCCCGTGAACATGGTTCATGTAACTGCGCCGAAATATCGGGAGCTCCTTCCACAACCTTACTACGGTTAATATCCCGTTAATAATCATATAGCTGTAGTTCGTTTATTGTTTAATTTTGAATTCATTTATTTCGTCGTTCCCCGCAACTCCCAAGAACTTATGCAATATTTAAGCTTCCATAAATCAAACAAATGCCTACCGATCTCACATGATATGAGTAATAAAAACAGATTGTTCGTCTAAAATCGTCTTGTGGCCACTTCTTATCTGAATAATCTCTGCCTCAAGGAATTCTTGTTCAAATAGAAAGGTTATTGTAATGTTATGTATCGTGTACGATCTAATTTTATCAGACATGTTCGTGTCTACGTAAAAATAGTTTCAAATTCGGTTTGTGGTGCTTCAACATCGGTGATGTTGGTTTTATGCTTTTCCTATGAACTTTGTACCTTCTGTGACAAAGTCGTTTTTGTGGTATACACGCACTACTGTAATTTAGACCAAAATATTCTGGTCACTAACATTATCTAACACCTAACACTAACTTTAAAAATCCTACCTACTAAAATTGGAAAATAATTAACTTGATTAACGAACAAAAAATTAATATGGCTTCACCTCGATGATATATTTTTGCACAAAAATAAGAACAAATTGCAAATTTAATAGTCTAATTGTAATAGCATAAAATATTAGCTTTGTTTTTTTTATGATACTGGGTGATTAGACGAGCGAAGTCGCTCGCCTGATGGCTCTTCACGCTTGCCTATAACAGCTCAACGCCACTCAGAAATTTGAACTTCAACAGTTCAAAACCCTGGATGGCAATGCACTGCGCTCGTCTTGATCTCTAGCTCCAGTCGAGATTTCAATGAGATTTATCCAGTTCAACAAATGACAAAATAACAAATAGACTGAAAAAGAGTATATTTTTTAATGACATAAAGTGTTATTTGGTCTAATCAATGCACGATCACCTTTCGTACAAAAAATGAGGCGTAAAATCTCATTGAAGGGGAAAGCGTAAAGTAAACTGATAAATAGATACGGTAACGAAGATTAGATATGAAAGCGTCACCATGACGTGGAAAATTTAAGTTTACTTTAGAACAATGACTTTTGGTAACGGTCAACCTTTATTTTCTTAGTCAATGGTCAGTGTTTCCTGTTTTACCGAAAAAAAAAACTATGTATCTAACATCTGTATTTGCTTAGCAATAGAAGCTGATGAACAGTTTTTAGTACGAATCGGCAACCGCTACGTAAGGAGGCCCTGAGACTGTATGGAGTGACGATATATGTAAGGCAGTAGCTAGAAGTCAAAAACTGAAGTTTGGGATAACTGGTGTGCCTATGTCCAGTAGTGGACTTAAATAAGCTGGTTATGATGCTGATACGGCGAGTGAATCAAATTGAAACCATATCGTCAGGACTGATGACGTGAAATTTTGATCAAACGTTTATTTCATGTAAAATATATAATAGTATCCCTATTAACATGCACTGGGCCAGCGTTGTGGGTTATGGATCCATCCTCTCTCTCTCTGACAGAAGGCTTCTCTCTTCCTGTATCCCAGCAGTAGAAACATTCACTCAACTTCGTAACAGTTGAATTTGAATGAAATTTGTTATGGAAGTTGTTTATATACTGAATATTGTTCATGTACATTTGTACATTCTAAGACCTAATGTAAAAATGCATGAATAAGTAAAATGGGCGAACTTTTATAATCGGTGAAATTAAATGGAACGATCAGAATCATTAAGTTCGACCCACAAATTAAATTTGCTTGATCAGTGTTTCAGAGAAATGTTTTCGATTAACAAATAATTATGCACTTTCTCGGTTTTGTTAATATATACTTTTTTATGGGCAAAATTGGCCGAAACACGAGGGGATTTTTCAGATTGACAAGTAGTGATATTAATCAAGTTCAAGGTTAAAATTAAAATAGGTATTACTTATAGTGGATTATCATCATCATCATGATCAGCTTCTCTTTGACCTTCTTTTGACCTCCACACTGAACGACATCCTGCCATCTGCATCCACTGGATGCCCGCGACTCTCACAATGTCGTCGGTCCATCTAGTGGGAGGCCTACCTACGCTGCGTCTTTCGTGGTGCGTTGTGTCTTAATAATGGGTACTACTCTGAAATAGCACGAAATATTTTAAGCATCTACATATTCTACATCTCTGAATATGCTATAGAAAGTTTAACATCGAAATTTTGTTGTTGTTTGAACTGTCTCCAAAACGGTTATGACGCGAACCGTATCAAACTAAACTGTTATTTTTATAATTTGTAGTCATTGTTATAAATGTTTTCTTTTTCATCGAAATTTGTGAGGCATCATTTTAAATTGTGTAACTTTAAATGAGGATTAGTTAAAAAATATTAGTTGCATTAGTTTTTATTATAAGTTGCGCTAGTAATTAGCGCCCCTTAATTTAATTTCAATCTAGCCTAATGTTAAGCTAATAAGTGATTTAATTCTAACTTAAACTTCTAAGAGTGATATTTAGGATTAGTTAAATAAATAAAAAACCCTGTATTGTTTATACCAGAACTGATTAAAACCGCAAAAAAAATTGGATGCAATAGGCTTTTGCTAATTTTGCAAATATGTATTTATCATTAAAATTAAGTTTGCTCGGTATCAAGTTTAGACACGAGCTTATGAGAATTATTGGGCTGTTAAATTTGGTTTCGTTACATTATTACAGTTTACGTTGCAAATAAGTAAATGTAATAATTACATACCACAAATAATGATGTTAACTATCACGGTTATTTACATCAGTCCACAACAAGACCACGGTAAATATCCCGTAATTAACCATATTACTGTTACATACCACAGTCAATATTGTCTGTTATAATTAATTTCTTCTTAAAATACAACGAAATTTTCTGATGTATGGACTCCGAAACGGCTGGAAAAGTTTTAACGGGACTTTCACTGGCATAGCTGATGTTATAAGGAGTAATCCGCGCGGGTGAAACCACGAGCGCAGCTAGTATTAAATAACTTGTTATATGCAATGAGAAGGTTTATGCTTTCGCATATCACAAATTATTAAACCTTTTACTATATTATATTCGTGCATATAAAAAAAGCCAATGCTTAACACAAAATGTCAAAGTGCTTTGAACTTTTTACACAAACACTTTTTAAATCCCGTGACTTAGTTAAATATATTGTCCTCGTTAATCATTGACGGCGTGACTAACCGTATCGGTTACCAATTTGTACAACAGAATCTATTATTAACCTGATACCTTTACTTGTTACAGATCGTGTGAACTATCCGCAAACACCGGATAGGTTGCGGCGCCGACAAAACCGACACCGAGACAAAACCGAAACATGATGCAATAGTTATATTTAAACAATATGCTAGAATCGGTGTAGAAAAATTGTCCCACGTCGGGCGCCAGTTTAACGTTTTGGACGACGCGTATTCGTACGGGACGGCGAGTTATCGGTGGTTTGTGGGGGGTATGCGAGGGAGCGTTGTGCAGTGACGGCGGCCGGGCGGCTGCCATGGGCGCGGCGCGCCATGCGTCCGCGCACGCGCCCGCTGCGGCTGCTCCTGGCCGCGCTGGCGCTGGCCTCGTGCGCCGCCGCCCCTGCGCCGGAGCCACGCGCGCAGCGATCCGCCAACCTCAGTCATATAACCGGCACATCACGCACAATACAGATATTCCTCAAGAACCGTTATCTTCAGCTAATGCCCGATGGCACCGTCAACGGCACCTCCGAAGACAGCAGCGTTTACAGTAAGTACTTTTAAAAAAAATATTATATTTATTGCTAGCATGTTGTGTCTACATTTTCATCCGGGATTTTTTCTTTTTTTAGGCTGAAAATACGGTGAAAGTAAATGTAGACATTGAAATTAAACACGTAATCCGTTGAAAGTGTTTAATTTCAATGCTAAGTAATTGCGGAAACCTAAGAAATCATTAAGTAAATGTAGATATTTCGAATCGGAGGATATCAGCTATGCACAACTACTTGTTTTGGCTTAGATGAGCCAACAGATGGTAGTACATATATGTATCGTTTTTGAATAGTTATTATTTTATTTGTATGTGGTGGTCATTATCTTAAATTCTGATCGAAGATTCTGATAAGTCCTAGAGATAATCTGGCTTTCTTATTGTCCAACATTACCAACAGTATCCACCGAAGAATATCGACGGTAAAGATTCCGTTCAAAATTGGGGCAGAATTTATAATAATATATAGCTAGATTAAATATCAAAATGGAAGTTTAGACCTTGGAAGATAGGTATAGAAGGTACTTTGAAATATAAAAATATAATTATTATATTTTCTCAGTTTGAAAAACAAAAAGACTACTATTTTTCTATTCATTCAGTTTGCGTAGTTCTCATTAAGTTTCCTTATTTGTATTTCTTCTTTGGGTGGCTCTTACCATCCGCTGTTCTTTCGCTCACGCATATCATATTTTTTTAATGATAAACAGGAAATCATGGATTTGACACTTTTGGAAATCAACACTCAGTTATTTTATATCTTCAATTACGTGAAAATGTTTTTTGTTTTTTTTTTATGATACTGGGTGACGAGACGAGCGAAGTCGCTCGCCTGATGGCTCTTCACGCTTGCCCATAACAGCTCAACGCCACTCAGAATTATGAACTTCAACAGTTCAAAACCCTGGATGGCAATGCACTGCGCTCGTCACCCCGAGATATAAGATATCAAATCTCTGTGTGCCCTGTAATTTCGCTGACATTGCCCTTCAATCCGGAACACAGTAGTGTTTGCACACTACTGCTTGGCGGTTGAATAACTGGCAAAGGTGTGGTACTTCCCCAGGCGGACCCCTGCAAAAGAGTCCTACCACTACAATGTGCGAGTGGAAGAGCTGCAGACATGAAAAGCCCCGTAAAAAGAGGCATTCTTTAATATAAACAATTTTGGTTCCCCGAATTTGCATTCTCTAACGTGCATTTCTTAATTTACTTTTCTTCGATGTACATACTCGTATTATTTTGTTTTAGTTTATGCACCTTGGCATTGGTAACGAACTTTATGAATGAAGATCTTGCGAGTCGATGCTCTTTTAACGACTTCATGGCTTATAAATTTCTAATTAGTTAATCCATAAAAATCAAAACGATCCACGCGCGCTATGTTGTAAAAATGTTATTATGAGTTAGTGTTAGTGTATAAATAACATGTCTGTCAATATTTAAGATCACACGAATGTAATTTTACATCATATACTTAATCGAGTATGTTGTTATTTTAGCTTGTAAGTTGTAGCGATTGCATCGCTACAACTTACAAGCTAAATTACATACGACCTCGTTTCAGTGCGAAATAAAACTTGCAATTTACTTTGTAATGGCGAGAAAACTATAAAAGTCCAATTTACAGCCATATAAGAACGCAATATTTCTCAAGAAATAATTAAAAAATGACATGATTTGAGAAGATCGGCGTCCACGTATTTTTTCAAATTTATTCACACTTTTTGCTTATAATGATACAGCGGTGGTGTTTGTGCACTATATTTATGCTAACCAGACGTAAGCTAGACCAGCTTATATAATAATTATAACTGGTCTGATACAATGACATAAATCATGATACCACCATTTTTTGTTGCTCTATAGAGACACAATGATTACTATCTTCCAGTACGGACATGGAAATTGACCGATAATAACCACATGGCAGTTAATAGTGCTCTAATTATATATTTGGTGAAATAACCACACAATGAGCTAAGTGGAATCGTATCGTAATGACTCAATAGGAAGAATCGAATCGCCGCTAGCTATTCTCAAGGTGGTCTCTAAGACTAACGCTCACTTCAGAGAGATTGAGATCATAAAAGTCTAATAACAACTTTATGAACTGTAAAGTGAGATTTCTTATTGTGATAGCGGATAGTCGCTATTTCAATAAAACAGTTATGAGCTCTAAAGAGCTACTGGTCGTGATTTAAAAACACATGTTAAACAAAGTAGTTGTGGTCGACGATTTGTGAGATTATTTGCCTGGAACATTCCGAAATGGGTCTTGATCAATGTGCAAAAAGCTATCAAGAAAATGGTTGAAAGGGCAAATATTATAATAACCTAACTCATTAAGATCCCGAAATAATGTAAATAGAACTTATAACGAAAAAATACAGACAAAAATAAATATAATAAATTAACGATGTCTATATAAACTACCGGCCCTATTGGAGATCGATGATGGAGGCCTATATCCAACAGTGGACGTGCTATGACTGAAATGATGATGATATAAACAATCATGCAAACAATGAACTAACTAGAGTAGAAAATTGTTAAAATCCAAATCCCAATTGATCAGTTTCACATAATTTGACGCGTCATACCAGTAAACATAGCGAATCATTTAATTAATCAGACAATATGTGTCAATTTGGCCCAATGATTTATCGTCTGTCCCTATTTGTTCCTGTCAATATAATTTATCACGATATTGCATCTTTGAAACTTAATATGCCCACAGATTTAGTAGCAGTGAGTTAGTAATTTGACGTTAACGGTTCGTTAAATGTATGCAGTGTTGATTTTGTATTAGAATATCGAAGATTTTGAAGTTTTTCTCGAAATTCAATATACCTAATACAATACATTATTTTTTAAAGGGCAAGCGCCTTCAATTACTTAATAAAATACAATCTAACACAAAAAAAATGTTAGACTTCCCATATACCCTTGAAGGTCTAAAGACAATCCAAATGCTCAAAGAAAAAAAATATGAAAATGTAAGAAATATAGCTTTATTACACGAACTACAAATAACCCCCGAAGTAGTGGTAGGACTCTTTTGCAGGGGTCCGCCTGGGTAAGTACCACACCTTTGCCAGTTATTCAACCGCCAAGCAGTAGTGTGCAAACACTACTGTGTTCCGGATTGAAGGGCAATGTTTCCACCGAAATTACAGGGCACACAGAGATTTGACATCTGATATCACGGGATGACGAGCCCAGTACATTGCCATCCAGGGTTTTGAACTATTGAAGTTCATAATTGAGTGGCGTTGAGCTGTTATGGGCAAGCGTGAAGAGCCATCAGGCGAGCGACTTCACTCGTCTCGTCACCCAGTATCATAAAAAAAAATAAGTATAATAAATTTTACGTGTGTCTGTTTGTGGCATCGTAGCACCCAAACGGCTGAACCTATTTTGATTTTGTTGTATTTTGTTTCAGAAGTGACTTGTCCAGAGTGCTCTTAGCTATGATTAAAGAAAATTTGTTCAATCGATTGATCATTATAAGGTCTTTTATTAGTGGTAAAAAAAGCTTGTTCTTAAGAAAAGATTTCCAAACGACAGCAGAAAAAATGGTGAAGCGCTGTTAGTTTATAAATATTATAATCCCTAATGAATGTGTGTCTCAAAAAGGCATGATTTGAATTGGAAGGGTCCTTGAATTATGCGTCAAGTAATTCGTTCGTCGATCGTTTGCCACACTGTTTCGTTAAATTAAAATTCACTTTAGGCTCTAAAACCAATATAGCTTAGGAAGTCTTGAGCTCATATGATTACAAATTGGCAGCAAAAACACCTGATCGCGTTCACGATATGTTTTCGACGAAAAGGAAGCCGTCATCAGTTTTCGCTTTGCATTTAACTTTGTAAAAAGCGACCTCCACAAAAATAAGATCTTCCAGCCCAAAAATAATTATATTTAACTCTTACATTGTAAAAATTGTAGAAAAAAACGACCTTTTTTTGGAGAATATGATTCGTAAAATCTTATAATTTTTTAATGATTGTTTTATTTTTATGACAAGAAGCGAAATGTTAACAATAAAAAAATTGTCTTTGTAAATTTTGGGCACTAATAATAGATATGTAGGTATCCTAAATAAATATACTTTGATAGAACTGTCTGGCATAAAAAAATTGGAATCAGTGCCGTACGTACTGTTATTTGTAGCGATTCAACTCATGTTTGCAGAGTATTTTAGAAAATGAAATATGTGTTTTGTAATTAGTTCAACCGGCATGAAATTAATTAATTTTGGTTTTTCATCATTTTCACTTGTTGGATAAACTAACAACCGCATTCCTATTCAGAATTTCACTTGTAAATCGCAAAAAGTTGCACGACTTTCTTGACTTCCTCTGTAATTTCCCCAGATTGCGGTAATTAAGTCTGCACCCGTTATACTTTGGTAGCTTTACCTACATCCATTTACTTTCTCAAAATATTACCTACAAGCAAATCCGTTCCGTATTGGTTTACATCAAGATTTATCTTATGAGGTTTTTTGCCTTCATGAGCTGTATTAACAAGTTTGCATACCACAGACCTTGTCTTGTATTTCATTGCTCCGATTATATCAATTACTACTTTATTGACGTCGATTTGGCAGCGATTGTACTTTAGATTGCGCTTAATTGTAAAGATCTTTATTCTCAGACACAATTGAAGTTGATTTAAGATTAACGTCCGAAACCGCAGTGAGTTGAGGCCTATTAATAGATTTTCAATTCATCATTGACGTAGATTAAATGATTATTGGAAAAGATAAGGTTTGGAGTGCTATTGATTACGTAACATATGATAGGAAATAATAGCAAGAAACTATAATGGATAATTATATTGAGTAATAAGGTTTTGGACAGACACTATAAATACATTGTTTTCTATTGTTTCTAGCTAAAGCCTTTTATCAACTTCAAAAAGCTTTAGCTAAAACCATTCCTTAAAAGTATATTTCTGTATACCACGTTTTTGTTAGCTATTAATTCTATGTACAGAAAGTTAATTTTGCATTGTTCTCCAGTTCTGAACTAATATTTGAAGTACCAAGTCTCTTGGAATTTTAAGTTACTTTAAATTGATGGTAAAATTTGAACGAAACATTCATACGGATAGACAAGAAAGACAGTTAAGAAAAATGTGATAAAAAGACGGCAGTTGAATACTAAATTCTTTTAAATAATAGATTATTCATTTATTTAGTAATGCAGCATGCATAATACTTATATTACCTAAAATCAATAACTATTTATGGAATCAAGCCAAAATATTAGCGATCTGAATCTCAAGGTTCTTGAATGGAGATCACGGACCGGTAAGAACAGCGTAGAATCAAGACCTAAAAGACACCGCAGGGAAATGCTGGATGCAGGCCGCTCCCAACTGGTTCTTTTAGAGATCGATGGGAGATGCCTATGTCCAACAGTGGACCTCCTCCTCCACATCCTGATAGCTGAAATGATGATTCGTGATCTGTAGCAAATATATCAGCCAAGAATTCAGAAAACCTTGAACTCCGCATTGAACTAAAACTATTAAATAAAATACACATGTTGGTATGCATGTAATATTTAGACAATTGCCATTAAAAATGAATGTTTAGCATGTAATACAGGAGTGGGAATATTTATTTATCTAATTGAGGAAATACTAAGTTAATTAGAATAAATTTATTACCTATTTGAGTAATTTAATCTTGTCTGTCTCGTCGGGAAGATGCAGTCATTGTTTACATGTGTTCTAGCTATTCTTAAAGTTTGTTTTTAGCTGAATGAGTTTTATCATCTGTGTGCAATTTTATCTTATAGAATTTCCTGTTATTCACTTAAGCTATAGGTGTTTACTGTAATTTTACTTACACAATATATATACAAGCCATACATGATATACCTATTACTACATAAGATGATTTGAAAATATGATATAACTGCCTGAATTTCATAAAAAATAAACAAATTTTAATGAGTACACAAAGATAGACACAAAGATAGATAGATACAAACTATACACAGTAAAATTATAGATTCTCTAATTTCATAGTAACGTAAGTCCCGACAAAACCACACTTACTGTACCATGGTAAATATCCCGTAAATAATCATATAACTGTAAAAATACTGATATTGGCGAAAATATTTTTTCTAAATTCACGCGTATTTCATGCACTTGAATGTGATCCAGAACTTTCTCCATAATATACCATATTTTATAGACCAAATAAAACCAAAAAGGATTCAGAGGTCGCACAAGTGAGCCTGTATTGTTCTTCCCACACTATAGATCAAAGATTAGGCAATATTATAGCAATCGTATGCCACATCTGTGCTGATGACGGATTTATTGAATCTATGACGAATAAATCATTGATGGCGCCATGATATTCTAGAAAATGGGACTTTATTTTAAGTTAACTTTGAAAGAATTATGTTGGCAAGCTCGCACATGTCTATGAAATAAATTATAAAAATTCAAAATAAAGTATTGTGTAAAAAGTTCAAAGCTCATTAGATAAAACACGGAATGTAACTAATTAATGTAACAAATACTTGTGCAGTAAATATACTAAATGTTCAACGCTCGATAGTAACATTTTATTTCTTAGTTGTTTTAACAGTATCTCATCATCAGGTTGGCGAGAAGGTAGTCAAAGGGGAAATCACTTAAAACAAGATAACAGTTAAAAGAAAAACAAAAAAAAACAGACTAAAAGCTTGTAACTTTGCCTGTGACATTTCGGACATGAAAAAAATATAAAGACACGTTGCAATTCAAAATTATGTCAAACCATTTAGACTACAGGACGTAATAAAGAGACAGACAATAATACATTCATACACCCGAAATAATTACCCACCTTGCGGGTAATGGCAACGTTTATAATATTGCATGTTTAAAAAAAAAAACCTTAAGCTTAAAATAATAAGCTTGCGTTTGACCGCCAACTCGCCTGATGTTAAGCGCGATGCGGTCTACGATGGAGCACGCTTGCCCAGAAGAAACCGATTCACTCGAGATTTAAAGACACCCAGATTGTAACCATCGGGGAACACCCATTCAGGCAGCGCATTTCACAGACTAGCAGTTCGCACAATAAAAGTGGAATCAAAGCGCTTCGTACGGGTTTTCGGAAAACCAACCATGTTATAATATTTAAGAAAATGATATCAGACACCACTTAGTAGCACCATCTTCATGGCATCGAATCAGTTTCCCGACACTTGCTCTAACCATACATATGCATGTGTCTTGGGTGCGCAAGCGCACCGACGACAATGAGATCGATAGCCATCGGTTTAATATAGCAATTTACACCTGCCACGCTTTTAACAACTTCCTTTTACGCATCTTCATATTTATTACGGTCAAGTGATGGGAAAATTTAAACGAGATTGGAGCTGATTTTAACTGGAGTTTTGTTACATTTTAAAATTCCTGTAATTGAAATAAACTTTACTTTAAATCCAAATATTTTCAAATATTTTGGTTTTGGCGTGCTACCTGTGTCATCAATCGGACATACTCAAAAAACGGAAAAGATTAGAGCAACTAGTATATCAGTCTCTGGCAGCCATATTACTTTGCTTAGTTAGTAATAGGTTAATAGAAAAATATACTTAAAAAAACTATATAAAAAAACTAGATAAAGTGTACTGTTCTATAGGCCAAAAACGATGACAGACAGCCAGGCAGACAGAGTCATCCCTTAAAATTATTTATATTATAGTCTCATATACAATAGCGATAAATTTAGTAATTTTATAATCTCTGTAAAAGACTTTGGACTCATTTTGTTATTTTTTGGGTATTTTCGGCGTTTTAGCAAAGAAAAAATAATGATGACAGCTTAAATGAGTTTAGGATTGTTAGGGACTCGATTTTTTGGACCAGGTTCTCGGAAAATCGACCTTATCTTTGTATGCTTCTTGGTGGTCCAAAACGCAGGAATACTAATATTATTCATTTTATTGAGGCAAGTTTTATCACACCGAGAACAGAAAGATAGATTAAAAAACGAAAAAAAACTATGTGCACCACAACAGGGCCCTACTAATTCAGTCTATTATGTGGCAAACATTATGAGGGGTAAAACACTGTTTTAAACTATCACGGTTGTTCACTACAGTTATATGATTATTTACGGGATATTTACCGTGGTAAGGTTGTGGAAGGAGCTCCCGATATTTCGGCCCAGTTAAATGCACCATGTTCACGGGAAGACAGCAAATCGTTTTTCGTTTTTAATCGTTTTTATCGTTTTAATTTTCTATTGAACATTGTTTTTTTTTGCCACAAATAAATTCTATTCTTCTTCTATTCTATGTCTATGTCTACCTTACCACGGTAAATATCCCGTAAATAATCATATAACTGTATTATGACGAGTACTTTCAAAAATAGTCACGGACAGTTTTTCCTCTTACTCTCTAAATTTCCTAGATATCTACTAGTAGATATTATTATATTACATGTTAAATCATAAATAAGATAATTCGTATGGTCAGACATGATCACAATCGTGAAACAAAAACTCATCACTTCATGTTTCCCGACAGAAAATTAAGATAATAATATCAGATTGCACTCCAAACCGTCAAAAGAGACAAATATTTCTCAAGTGCATGAGAATCGGAACCCGTTTTTACCGGTTCAAAGTTAACTCTGACGTAAGCTGGTATCAATATTACTTTAACTTGAATTATGATAAGAGAGCTTAGAGCTAAGTGAGGCGAATTATGTGGCTTAATGTAAACTTATCGATGGACGATGTTTGACAATGTATCAAACTTGAATATAATTTTATTAGGTTTTTTAATAATTTCAAACGTCACTTATCCTACTAATATTATAAATACGAAAATGCAGTCTGATTTTCACCAGAACTGAAATTAAATTTGATATTAGAAACGAACTGATAGTAGTCCAGGGCAAGACGTCTTTCTATTTTATAAACTAAAAACAAGAATGGCGAGGTGATTACCATAAGAGATGAACTAATATTTTCCATAATTATACACACTTCTATCAGGTCAGGAATTAAAATGCATCGAGGAAAACCCGCGAGTGAAATGTGGAATTTATAACTTCTAGTGAATCTAACGACATACCTTCAATGCAGTCTAAAGCACACTGTAATGGTCAAAAATAGAATCAAAGTCGTATTTAAGTCTCTACACAGTATGAGATATTTTTTTTGTATATTTTATAAATTTTAGTGTTCCGTACCCAGAGGGTAAAACGGGACCATAATACTAAGACGCGGCTGTCCGTCCGTCTGTCTGTCCGTCTGTCACCAGGCTGTATCTCATGAACCGTGATAGTTAGACAATTAATTTTCACAGATGATGTATTTCTGTTGCCGCTATAACAACAAATACTAAAAAAACAGAATAAAATAAATATTTAAGGGGCTCCCATACAACAGACATGATTTTGTGCCGTTTTGATAGATAATGGTACGGAACCCTTCGTGCGCGAGTCCGACGCGCACTTGGCCGGTTTTTTATCGTAGCGGCAATGCCATTTTGAATCTAATGCTCAGTTTTACTAGCACCTCTGTCATGTTACGCCAAAATGTTTAGCAAAGTGACGATTTGTTAACAGACCATTGATCTAACTTGACGTGACATTAATAATGGTCGGTCGGATCGATTTAATCAAAGAATGAGATAGTTAGTAAAGAGGTAGGTAATTTGTGATATGTCTTCATTAACCGTACCTAAAAATATTTACTAATACTTTAGTAAACTGTGTTTTAATGCTGAAGAAGCTAAAAATTAATTTATTTCGAAAGTTTTTTTTTGCACGTTAAAGGCGAACGGATTTTTGATGGATTTAGGGTACAGATAGATTTTACCTTGTGCAAATAGTAGAAAATAATAGATTGCAGTTAAGTTCATCGACGTAATACTCATTACGACATCCAGCCATCTGCATCCACTGGATGCCCGCGACTCTCACAATGTCGTCGGTCCATCTAGTGGGAGGCCTACCTACGCTGCGTCTTCCGGTCCGCGGTCTCCACTCAAGAACCTTTCTTCCCCATCGGTTATCAGTTTTTAGCTTAATATGAGCCGTAAATGTCCACCAAGATCACATGATGGGAAGCAAAGATGTGGTCGAAGATGTAGCACTCTTGCCTAGGAAATACCTAGGTATTCACTTTTCTCTTGAACAACCCCGGATTGCATATACCTGGGGCATTACGTCCAACTCTAAACGCTACTAACTATGAAATATGTAATTAAAAAACTAAACTCTGCCTGCATTGTAACCACTAAAGTAGCACAGGGTAAAGTTACACGGATATTAAATTACAGAAGACTGCCTACTACCGTATTTTCTATCTACCGTATTATAATGAGAAAATGCGGTCTTTCCATTTCTAAGCCGTCCGTGTTAATGTTATCAAAGCTTTGAGAATTACAGGCGTAAACTCACGCCCGCCATGTCACTGCCAAGTTTGAATCCTATCTAGCAACACGGTGTGACCTTCCCATTGAACTTAGAAAACCATTAACTCAAGGATTGAAAGCGGTATTAACTGAATTAACCATATAAGCGGTACAAAACTGGATAATCATTATAATTAAACATATGCTATTTACAAAAAAAAAAAAAACAATTTCATAAGAAATTTTCAACACTAATATCCAGTTAAATATATCATCATCATCGTCAGCCCTGAACGACCAACTGTTGGGTATAGGCCTCCTTTTATTTATGCCACTCTCCCCGGTCTCTCGTTAAATATACACACGCTGAGAATGTTTTTTGTCCATTGAAATATTTTTATTTCTATTGCATGCTTTTGCGTACTCCATCGTAGACCGCACCATCGCTTAACATCAGGTGAGATAGCGGTCAAACGCACGCTATTATTTAATAACGAAAAAAAGTCACAATTTTCATCAGAAATTAGAAATCGTCGGCTGCTACGGTATAGTACAGCAGATATTAATTTGTAAATGATTAACACCCGTATCAGCTGCTGACTACAGGCAGTTTTTTCTTCATATCAGACTTTTGCTTCGATAATAAATTATTGCACTCTTGTTCATTGATAAGGTTAGTCAGTCCTCGAATTAACGTAACCTATTTAAACTCTAAAAGCCTAGAGTAAAATGTCTAGACTTTAGTTTAACGACGATCTATTGTAAGTGAGTTGTGAAGTATTTCTTTACCGTCCAGGAAGACCGAAATGCTGATTAGGCTCTTTCTCTTCTGTTATTTAGCCGTCACATTGCCTTATAGTAGTTACAATTTAAATTTGTGCCATCTGAATAGTTTTTAGTCTGTTACCTCCTAGTCTGGTTTGCATTGTTATAAATTGTCATTTTAAATGATTATGCTACTGTTAAAGTTATATGATTATTTACGGAATATTTACCGTGGTAAGGTTGTGGAAGGAGCTCCCGATATTTCGGCGCAGTTACTTGCACCATGTTCACGGGAAGACAGGAAAACACGGGAAGGATGTCTTCCCGTGAACATGGTGCATGTAACTGCGCCGAATTATCGGGAGTTCCTTCCACAACCTTACCACGGTAAATATCCCGTAAATAATCATATAACTTTAGTGAACAACCGTGATAGTTTAAAACAGTGTTTATGCTACTGTTTTCTTATTACGAAGTAAATATTGATATGCTCGTTAGAACATGTGTGTATTATGACCTCAAGGTCTACTTGCATATAGCGGTATGAGTGACTGAAGCGATGCAAAATGAAGCACATTTCAAAGTTAATTTATCGTACGTAAATTTGGTCGAACCGGAGGACGCAGCGTAGGTAGGCCTTCCACTAGTTGGGCCGACGACATTGTGAGAGTCGTGGGCATTCAGTGGATGCAGATGGCAGTATGTCGTTCAGTGTGGAGGTTAAAGGGGGAGGCCTATGTTCAGCAGTGGACGTCTTATGGCTGATGATGATCATAAAATTTGGTAAGACCAAACTGGTAGGTACTGATCTACATATTTAGTTTGGCTTCTGCGTGTATAGTTAGCGTTTATAAAGGTTCTAATTCATCCTACCATTTCTTACTGCGGTAGCATCGCCCAATGATCGTCGTATTAGACGGATCAATATTCGCGCAATTCATACACTAACAAATTATTTACTAATCCGTGATAAATTGAAACAGATTAGTAAGTAGTTACTTATTATTAATTAAGCGGGATGCGATAATTATGATGCGGACAAGTGGCTGTCTAACCTAAACCTAAACACATAAGTATTACATTAGGTGAGCCCCAGATAAAAATAAGCTTTACGTAAAATTGACACGCTTAACTGTAGAAGAAGAATAGTCAATAAGCAGGCACGACTCGTACTACAATAATAATGAGAACTGTAAACTAAGATGTATTCAATTCGAACGGCTACTGTTACTTCGTAGTGATGATAGCAATGTGATGAAATAAAATAAAATACGAAATGTTGGAAAAAAATATGTCAAGAAAATTGAAGGTAAGGGTAGTGATTATGGTGATGACAGTAGACGAAGAAAAACAGAAGCATACGTTAAACATTGGACTGCACCATGCACGCTCCTTCTAAATTACGTTTCTGGCGAGCACTCCTTCGAGTTCGCCTTGCTTACCCGGAGAAAGACGAAGAGAGACCATCAGGCAGCACCAGATAGAAGCCCGACAAGCTGAAGACAGAATAAAGTACCGATAACCGTTAAAATGGTGTACCAAAACTAGATGACGAGGTCGTACACACGAGGAGTGCAGTACATTTTATTTTTTCACTGTTTTAAACTATCACAGTTGTTCACTTCAGTAACCATAACAAAATACTAAGCAAGAGCGTGTATCGTTTTGTTTGCACCTATCTTTGAACTGTTCGACCAACCACCTGCATTTTTAAGTCTTTCTGTGTACATTGGACATGTAACTGCGCCGAAATATCGGGAACTCCATCCACAACCTTATCACAATATCTGTATTTGATTTTTCATCACCACTGAAAATGTCGCCGTCTTGTATTTATGAAAATGTCACCACCAGTCCCTGAACTAATACGATTCTATAGTTTATCAACATTTGTTAAGGCTGTGGGTGTGAATATATGTATGGATACACTGTTACTACACTATCTGGCTTTTCCGTCGACAGCGAAGGAATTAAGTAGAGATTAGTTTCTAAATACACTAGCCGCCCGCCTCGGCTTCGCACGGATGTAAGCTCGGCCTTCGGCCTCGCTACAAGATATAATATAGCCTATATCACCCGAGGATAGTGTAGCTTCCCAACAGTGAAAGAATTTTTCAAATCGGTTCAGTAGTTTCCGAGTCTATTCAATGCAAACAAAAAACAAACAATCAAATTTTTCCTCTTTATATATTGTTATAGATATAACCGCAACTTCAAAAGAAATATTATCAACAATTTAAAATTGTTTTATATTTACGTATTCAATTCAATAATTGCAAATGATAAGTACATCGTAAGATCGTTCAACCCAAATAATGACGTAATTGAACACCGATAAATTACCGAAAAACAAAATATTACGTGTTATTTAATTACTAAATGGGTACGTTGCGACCACAACTATTAAAACAGATAATTTTAATACAGGTAGAGATAATAATCGTGTAGATTTTTCGGGAGATTTAGACGATACTTAACTATCGCTTTGCAACCTATGTACCACAGTATAAATTAATTTTATTTATTTACTAGCTGTACTAGCAACTTCGTCCGCGATTTCTTCAGAAAAAAAAAGCCTATGTCCATCCTCATGATACATACTATTTATTACCTCGCCAAATTTTATCGAGATCGGCATGCCATTTAGCCGTGATTATGTAGCAAACATGTATGTATGTTCACCGGGTATGTCCTAAAACTGCGACCAGAACCACCGGAGGATGGGTAGCAGCGTCCTAATAGTACACGGTGAACGTACTGCGATCCCCAAGCCGCCTGCCAAGCGTGGGGATTATGGCAACACCCCTCTCTACGAGGGAGGCCTTGTCCAACAGTGGACGTTAATTGGCTGATGATGTCTGATGTCATGTTACAGACAGAGTTACTTTCGCATTAATAATATTAAGTGTGATGTGATGTGATTTAGGAATAAGCTTGCGTTTGACCGCAAACTCGCCTGATGTTATGCGATGATGCGGTCTACGATGGAGCACGCTTGCCTAGATATACCGATCTATATTTATGTACAAAGCAATGTGTGTGCATGTATGCATGTGTGCATGTATGTATGTGTGTGTGTTCACTTTTGACTCCGAAACGACTGGACTGGAGTAGCTGTAAGCCCAGGGATAACAGCCATCAATTAATTCCGAATGCAATTTTAGTTATAGAATTATTTTATTCGTCACAATAACTTAGCCAAAATTACAAGAATTTCAAGGATGTTTACAATAAAATATTAATAAAGAATCCATATCTTTCACTTTGTGTGGCAATTGAAACCATTATGACTAACCTCTGACATGATTAATCTTTATGTTTTTTTTTATGCGGAAAAAATAATAAAACCTATATTAAACATATCAAATGCATGTAAACATCATTAATACGATGAAACATACAATGTTGCTACAATTTTTTTTTCTCATCTATGCCAATACATATTCTTTGCTCCCGCAAAAATATGATAGGGTCTATCTCGTTGACGTCTCTAGTGTTTAAATTAATGCTCAAAGATTTCGTGTCATAAATTTATAACCATCAATTAATTCTATAGATTTATTACTAAACGATTGGGATTGATTAATCGAAATAGCCCGATTAGAGAGCTGGTTATCGTGCGTTTACATAGTAGTTAGTCAAATCAAATTTAAAGATTAGTATATAAACAGTTAGAGGTTTTAATTAGAATAACTATCCGTTGGGTTTAAAGTTTCACAATTGGGTAATGGATAAATTGGAGCTGGTTAAAAATAACGGGAAATTTTTGGAAACTTTGTAATACCAAATACCTACTACTTATATTTTGCTGATAGGCTTATAAAAATCGGATTGAAACATTGTTGATTGGCAAAGATTACTAGGAATCGAAAATGTAAACTTAGTTGAACGAAAAATAAAAGCACCTGTTTTGAAACTGTGACAGCATATAGCTAATACCTATTTATATTTTGATTATAGGATTATAAAAATAGGATTGCAACATTATTGACTGGCGAAGATTACTAAGAATCAAAAATATAAACTTAATGAAACGAAAAATTACAGCATATTTTTGGAAACTTTGTGAGATGCACATACCTCCTACTTATATATTGCTGATAGGGTTATAAAAATCGGATTGCAACATTGTAGACTGGCAAAGATTACTAAGAATCAATAATATAAACTTAATGAAACGAAAAATTACAGCATATTTTTAGAAGCTTTGTGAGATAGCACATACCTCCTACTTATATATTGCTGATAGGGTTATAAAAATCGGATGGCAACATTGTAGACTGGCAAAGATTACTAAGAATCAATAATATAAACTTAATGAAACGAAAAATTACAGCATATTTTTAGAAGCTTTGTGAGATAGCACATACCTCTTACTTATTATATTGCTGATAGGGTTATAAAAATCGGATTGCAACTTTGTTGACTGGCAAAGATTATTAAGAGAATCAAAGAGGCGTTGAGGGCCTTGTATACCATGGTCCCTTTTGATTGCTGTATTTGCTTTGTAAAACGGGGCTGGCATAATCGTATAGCAAAGAAAAACCCGAAACAAAAATAAAATATTCCCTTTTTTTATTAAGTAAACCGCAAGTTAAGAGACTGGTTTATTTTGTAACTAAAAAAAAAGCTTCCAAGTTATTTAATATTCTCTTTTGTTTAACATAAAGTCAGATTCCAACTAAAATGGTACGTTTTTAGGGATCTAAATTTCTAAATTTTAGTCTACGCTGTCTGTCTGTCCGTACGTCCTACCTTTAAACGGCTGTATCTTTGGAACCGTAATAGATAGCTAATATAAATTTTTCACAAAAAATGTATTGTTACGGTGGATTAATTAAGAAATAATAAAAAAGTATAAAAGTAAAAACAAAACGGTACAACAAACCATACAACAAACTTGTTTTTTTTTATAGATAATGGTACGGAACCCTTCGTGCGCGAGTCCGTCTCGCACTTAGTCGGTTATTTTTTAGTATACGAAAATTACCTAAGGTCTAAACTCTTACATCAACATCAGCCTTCCTACTTTTTAGGGTAAAAAGTAGGTAATAACTTTTCTTGAAAAAATATCACATCTGTGGTGCATAATCGTTAGCGCATATCAACACAGGTGCATCAACGCACGCAAACTGGTCGCTGACTCAAAACCAAAATTGATGACCTCCAAATTGGAGCGCGTGCTATTAGTACCCAATACTCAATATTTTTAAAATAATTTAAAGTAAGTCAGTCCTATGCTTTGGAAAAAGATCTATGTAAGCCTGAGATACCCGATTGGCTTGGAATCACACAGTGCCGATGGTGCAATTTTTTATGCCAATGATTGGCGTCTTTTGTTGTCGTAGACCAAGATCTACTTTGGTGTCATTACGCCATCCCAGTAAGAAGGTAGTTAGTTCCTTCAAAGTGCTACCTATGCTGTGAAATGTGAACCAACCCTACTTGTACCTTCTTTCAGGGTCCCAGATTCCTCTCCATCGTAGGTCCATCTCTTTTTGAGCAAGAGAAAAATTGAAAAATATAATGTTTTTAAATTAAAACTTATAGTAGAAGATACGGTGTTAGAAATATATACCCTCATTTGTTATTTGATGATAACAAAGTTTAATATATGTTCATTAATGAATCGTAATAGGGTTGCCTATCTAAATCCGGGGCCAAACCTCTTTGTTAAATAATATACACTTTAATTAACTTATTTCGATTAAATACCCTGTCTCATGCTTAATTTTCATTAATTTGTTATTAAGCATGAGTCAAGATAATATTATACAAAGAATTGAAAAAATACAAGTAGCCCACTTTTCTTTCAGCCCGACTTTGAAGTTGCCAGGTACAAACAGGTAAACAAGCGTAATTAATATACCCTCATCACATATTACCTTATCAGCTATACTTGTCGTTCTTTGCCGCAGATTGAGAAGGAATTTGGGGTGAATTGGTGTGTTTGGAAGTAATGACCTATTTAAAAAGTACCTACTAGTATAAATATAAAAAATGCGATCATTAACATCACCATAAGACATCAACTGCTGAATCATGGACCTCCTTCTTAGAACGCAACACTGAACGACAGCTTGCCATCTGCATCTACTGGATGCCTGCAGCTCTCACGATGTAAGCGGTCCATCTAGTGGGAGGCCTACTTACGCTGCGTCGTCCGGTTCGTGTTTTCCACTTAGGACCTTTCATCCCCATCGGGCATCGGTTCTTCGCGAAGCGATTTGGCCTGCCTATTGCCACTTTTAACTTGCAAATCTTGGCAGTTATGTCTGTTACCGGGAAAATAATGCGATACGTAGGATTAAACTCGAAAAACAAAAAACCTCACATAACATCACATATTTTGTTTAACTTTTCTTGTTTAATTTTTATTAGTAACGGTTAACATGGACAGTCATAAAACCGGTAATTATGACTTTTCCGTACAAGTCGTACGGTAATCGGATTACCAGGGCCATCGCCTAGTTCAGCATCAACATGCTAACTACTTAATCAATAAGAACTCGTACGACTGCTATTAAGTTATTTTATTTGCGCTAGTTTTATTATTGACTAGCTTTTTTGCCCGCTACTTCGTACGCGTAGATTTTCATATAAACTTTCAATCCTTTTTTCTTCCCTTAATCCGGCCCTTGCGCAAAATAATATAGCCTATACTTCAATCTGGTCATAGCTAAGCATATTCGTGAAAACCGCATTTAAATCCGTCCGCATTTTCTTCCAGGGGTGTAGGAGATGTGCGTGAACAAACAAACAAAAATTCTAAAAACTGTTCAGCTGCTTATTTTATGTCGCCCTGTGTGAAGTATTGATAGAAGCATAAAAGTAATAAATAACACCGTCAACAGTTTTCAAATCAAAAAGATAATGTGACCACAGTGCAGAGCATGTTTTGAAATTTTCTTTTTGTCTAAACCAGGGGTCTCCAAACTTTGAAGCCTTGGGGCCATAATATTTTTTTCGGTATGTTGCAAGGGCCGTAACAATTTTAATTTTTCTGCCCACCGAAGCAAACATAGGCTTTTATTGCATTTCAATTACTATTGATTGTGTATTGTGACACGTAACTACATCTAGTGTCGAGTAGTGATACTATGTACGGTTCTAGGTACTATCTATTTCAGCTACAGTCTTCAGTCATTGTGCGGAAAATGTTTGGAATTGTCTGAATTTCTAAGACCAGTTATATCAGTTGTTAATTTTATCAGATCCACAGGGCTGAATCACCGACAATTCCGCGAGTTTCAATTCCTGTCACGGGCCGGATTGATGGCAGTGGTGGGCCAGATTTGGCCCGCGGGCCATAGTTTGGAGACCCCTGGTCTAAACCATTAAAAGTATATCATGTCATGTCGGGATGATATACATCTCTGAAATTTGACTGTCCAGTTTCGCTGGCCACGGAACCCTGACATAATGCTTGTCTTAACACACTCTTGGCTAGTTATTTCTTATTTCGCGTGCATTTGTATGTATACCATGATTAAAAAGCCATGAAATAGAACTACTCTATTTATCTGTTAAAATATCACAGGAAAATAAAATTATTTCTATATTCTTATTCTTATTGCAAATATACACTGTATTCTTCTAAAAGCTAAGTTTATATACCCTGCATAAAGGGTGCAGCAATGACTTATGTAGTGGCTGTTCACAAAACCAGACCACAGACATAAACATATAAATTTAATTATAGTTAAATCTATTACATAAATATTAAATATACTATTCAAACTTAACCTAGGGTGAAGTAATTTTACAAAACAAAAAAAAAACATACTTAGTGTGATAGGTTACTTAATTATATATGAGATGATGTTAACTTATGACGCTACTTTCTTAACTATTTATACTCGTATATCGATATTTATTTTCTAATTATAATTTTCTAAAATTTATCGTCGAATAAATCTTTTATCTCGTAATAACATTTTTGGGTTAGAAACTTACGAAGTTGGTTCTGGAAAAATGTTATTATTTCTTTCTTTCTTTATTGCGTCCGGAATTTTGTTGTATAGGTTTATTTTCATGTGTACAAAGGGCCTTTTTTGAATATTTCTATTCGCGGGACTGAATTAAAATAGGATGCGGTATATTTTGTGTTTTAAATGCTAACATAGAATAAAACCAAGAGAATGTAATACTCCTACTCCATGCACTGGAATGAACCACCAAAGAGGTTGTAAGGCCTATAACATGCTTGATCTACACGTTCATTAATCTAAGAAGGTTAAAGAACCTTTTTTAAATTTAAACTGATTAACCGAATGACAGTTGACAGTTTCAAAATTTTCATGGCTATGTCAATAACATTCTCTTTACTTTGGATCTCCTTGTTTGAGGCTATGTGACGATCCTCATATTACGTTTCGTGTAACGAAGAAATAAATCATTGATTTTTATTTTCGTTTATGTATTAAAATAAATGATATAAGGTAGCCTATGTTTTAACCTGGTAATTTCTAAGCATATTCGTGAAAACCTCATTTAAATCCGTCCAGTGGTTTAGGAGATGTGCGCGGACAAACAAACAAACAAACAAACAAACAAACAAACAAACAGACAAAAATTCTAAAAACTGTCCTATCGTGTTCAGCTGCTTATTTTAAGACGACCTGTGTGGTTTTTTTTTTGTTATCTCGCAATTACAGATTTTTTTATCTCTACGTTTTTATTATATGTATAGAAGATAGATATTTTACTATGCATTTACTTAGGCCTCGTTTATGGAGACGCGGGGCAATGAACGGTGCGTTGTCGTGCTGGTAATTAAATTGTATTATGAGACAGAAGAGAATCGTATTATTGATAAGCGTTTAGCGTTGCCCGGATTGGCCACACGCTACGCTGCCCACATTGGCCACACGCTACGCTGCCCACATTGGCCACACGCTACGCTGCCCACATTGGCCACACGCTACGCTGCCCACATTGGCCACACGCTACGCTGCCCACATTGGCCACACGCAACGCTGCCCACATTGGCCACACGCCACGCTGCCCACATTGGCCACACGCTACGCTGCCCAAATTGGCCACATTCATTCCACACATTCCACATCATAGGCTGCAGGGTTAGGAACAGTTGCCCCGCTACCACCCCCACGACTGAGAGGCGGTCCTTAACCGCTGGCCTTATGGACAAACTCAGAGTCAACAAGTAACGGAGAGAGCTATGCTCGGAGTTTCTTCGCGCGGTAGAATCCGAAACGTGGATATTCGCCAAAGAACCAAAGTCACCGACATAGCTATCAAAATTTGCAAGTTGAAGTGGCAATAGGCAGGCCGCATCGCTCGAAGAACCGATAACCGATGGGGAAGAAAGGTTCTTAAGTGGAGACCACGAACCGGAAGACGAAGCGTAGGTAGGCCACCGACTAGATGGACCGACGACATCGTGAGAGTCGCGAGCATCCAGTGGATGCAGACGGCAGGTTGTTGTTCAGTGTGGAGGTTAAATGGGGAGGCCTATGTTCAGCAGTGGACGTCTTATGGCTGATGACGATGATGAGGGTTAGGAACAAATTATTTTCGCGATTTCAGGGTTGGTCCTATACTAAAGTTTTTAATGGTTAATTCCAACATTCTCTGAAATCCTGTAATAATTACATATCTTTACCGTATTTTTAAATTTGACGCTACATTGAATTAAATAACTATTATTCCAAGCCGCAAAGCGTAAGCTCAGTGCTTAATAGTTACGTAGTGACTTGTATTCATTTACTTGTATTTCTACGGCTGGCCACCCAATAACTCAAATAGCCTCCATAAACAACATTTCCCGTACATCATGCATTTAAAATTACAAATCTATTGTCACAGTGTAGACAGCAGTAGCTGTTCTAACGAACGCGGCTACTGTGAGGCTGGTAGGCGTTGTAAGGGCTAGGACACATGCGGTATCAGGCTAATGCTTCCAATAAGCTTCCTCTTCTTCCTTCTTTTAATAATGCTTCCAATACTAGTTATATGATATTCGGGTGTTTGTTTGTCATCGAAGTTACTCAAACTTGTCAGCTAGTCACAACGGCTGATCAAATTTGAATCCAACAAGACTAAGTACTATTAATTTAAATTTACTTATACTTTTTATTTTTACTTACAGAAACTGCTCACAAAATTTGTGAAAGTATACTATCTCGTCTATTGTAGACGCATTTTTACAAAATATATTTTTGGTATTTAATTAGAATAGTCAAAATCGTATTATAGTTGTTATAGCATCGCTTTTATTCTATCTGTAATGTTGTTATACCTAAGCGTTTTTAAAAATAATAAAGAAAAGAAGAAAAAATTACAATTAGCTAACTTATTTTACAAGAAACGTACAAGGCTCAGCCCCTCTTTAGAAAACTTTAAGATAAGTTGAGTAAGTAAAAATGTTAGTCTTTTCTAAATAAAGGTTTTAATTTCACGCTTTTTGAAACCACAGCTGAGGTTTTCACAAACTAATAGACTATCAAGCCTAGCTTGATATCAGGGTTTATAATCTCTGTCGCAAACTGAAGCTAAAATTACTAAGAATTTATATGATATACAAAAAAAACAACGAATATTTATAAGCCCCTTGATGAATATTATTACGATTTTTCCCATAACTTGTAACTGCAATTTGTTATTAATAAAATACTATGAACTATGCTGGCAGCATTTTCATGCTTAATGGAAATTCTTAGTATTTTGCTTAAGTAGGCTTGGCTTAACCATATCAAACAAAGTAGGTACCTAATACCCTGGGTTACCTATCAACCAATCTGCTCCTAGTCCATATCCAAGAAAGACCAGTTATTACTTTGATATTCAAAGGACCTGAAAAGGGCTGTATCAGTCTGTACAAATTCAAATAGGCTGTCTCTTGTAAATTCTAAATACCATAGATTCCGTGCCCAAGTTTACATTACAAGATCATACAAATAACACGTACAGACATTTAATTTCCATTCCGTGCCATTCCATTTAAGTCATACAATCTGAATCTCGACTACTGACACCTACACGATATTTCCCGACTTTGCACATCGGCCTTATCGCTACGAGTGTTATTCCTTGGTTCCAAGTCTATCGTAAGATCTCTTTGTCGGTGTGTCCGCGACTTTATTAAGCTTGGGTTGAGGGCTGTAAAACAGTAGCACAAGTTCGTACGAATGAGAAATGCTTCTTTTGCGTCTTGAATCTGAGAGACAACGCAAATGCAATGGACAAGCGTGACTCTTACTATCAGGCGAACAATTTGCTTGTATTGTCATTAGTATAAAAAACTGTGGTGTAACTTACTTTTATCATGTAAAAGAAGCACAAACAAACAAGTCGTGTTTATTTCTGTCTTTGATCATCTATTGAGCACTAATAAACATATTTTTTTATCACATCTATTCGAAAAGAGCTAGTATATTCTTTTTAAACAGGGATTAAAATAGCTCTTTAATCCCTAGGGACTAAAAGTGATTTGAATTTAGAATGTGGATATTGTTAGTAAAAAACACTGTTTTAAACTATCACGGTTGTACAACTGCGCTGAATCGGGAGCTCCATCCACAACCTTACCACGGTAAATATCCCGTAAATAATCATATAACTCTAGAGTAGAATCCTAAGTGCAGCGAGGGATTCAAAGAAACACTCTCGCCTTTAAAATAGTTGTTTGCTCCCTAGGTAAACAATCTACTATTTGAGCTTGCATACTGTCGTGTGTGATATATTGTATCACAAGTGTATATTAAGGCTGCGTTTAGTCGAGTTGCATGCTTCAGACTGTGAGCGATGTCCTCAAATGATGATTTATGCTTTCGATGCATTTTTCCTGTGCTTTAGGCACGGCTTATTTACTGCAGATGCTTTATTTGCTAAGGATGTTGAGTCCCATGTTTGTGTTGTTTTAAAAAGGTGACATTAAATCCAAGTTGATGTAACAGTGTGCGTTTTAGGCGTTCTTTTTTGCCCCACACTTGCAATTCGTGAAATGAGCGGTATTTCAGAACAAAAAAAAGCCGTTGACTATAATGACAATTTGTATGACATACTAATTTTATGTTGACATATTTTTACAGCAATTTGTTGTATTTATTATATTAGTAATTTTATAATATTATACCTATTTTTACTAGTAAATCTATTTTAGTTTAACAATATGTGAGATAAATGTTAGTGGAATTTGTCCGTTTTTATTCTCAATAAATAATTTGAATTTGAATTCAGAGTAGCTATAACATGGGGTTGTTCAAAAGGGCTAGAGTCTTTAAGGGTCGGCAACGTATCTGTGATGCCCCTGGTGTTGCAGGTATCCATAGGCGAAGGTGATCGCTTACCATCAGGCGATCCATCTGCTTATTTGCCACCTATGGCATTAAAAAAACACTGATTTCGTTATTACGATGTTATTTTATGCTAGATTAAATGTAGACCTCAGATCCATGGTTTTAAATGTTCTTGTTTATTCTAATGAAAGTCAGTAGGTACATAGTTATGTGTAGGTTAAGTTAACAAAAATCCATGTCCCTTTGTTTAACTTTTGTTTGTCACGATATCTTTATTAAGATTTGTGTTAAACAGTACCTTGTTATGGGAAGGGTAGAAAACTTTGTAAGTCTTGTCTCGTGTGTTCTTTTACTAAGTAGGAGGAGACACGCCTAATCTATGCGAGCTTCTGGGCAAACATACTCATGATGCTTACCATCAGATAGCTAACTTGCTCGTAAAAATAATAATAAGAACACACAACACCAAGCGACAGTTATCTGATTATTTACGGGATATTTACCGTGGTAAGGTTGTGGAAGGAGCTCTCGATATTTCGGGGCAGGTACATGCACCATGTTCACGGGAAGACCACTTACCACGGTAAATACGAGTATCCCGTAAATAATCAGATAACTGTCGTGAACAACCGTGATAGTTTAAAACAACACCAAGCGAGCTGGAGGTTAAGCGCAAGCCTATAAACCAATAAAAAATCTTAACAAAAGGAATCCACAGCAGAAATCGATTCGCATTCCTTTACCTTTATTAGATTACTTAACCACTACGCCACAGGAGCAACAATTACCATGAATTAAGTAACTTACACGTGTATATGGTAATGAACAATACATTTGCATCGTGCATACAATGATCGTTGGACCTGTCGATTGAGCATTGTTAAGGTGAAAGTGGTTCCAACTCTAGGGATGGGAAATGTGGATCATGGAACTTATTATCCACCAACCGGAAAAATAACTCTGCTCTGATGAACTTTTTGACCTCATCTCTCCATCCCGGTTTTACCACCGAACCGGACGCTATCGCCAGAAATGCCATCCACACATTAAAGATACGTGGAAGTCTAACACTGTTCGATTTAATCGACTATTTCTACCACGTACCTGTAAGTTGTGGAATGGCTTACCGCCTTCGGTTTTTCCTCCGAAGTATAATTTAGACTGCTTCTAACGAGGGGAGAAGAGAATCCTCAAAGGTAGGCAACGCACTGACAATGCCCCGGGTATTGTAGGTGTCTATAGGCAGCGGTGACCACTTACCATCATTGCCACTTATTCTATAAAAAAAAAAACCTAGATCAAACTGCGAGTGAATGCAAGTTTTTTGGGGAATACACTATTATAGATAAGTACTTCTATGGTAAACAGTTTTGAGTTATCGCTTACCATCAACTATGTGGTATGATCAAACAATAACCAGAGACTAAATGCCACCACAGAATTACGCTTGCATATTTTTAACTTTTGTATCGGTGCCTACTGAGTAACTTTTTTATCTGCACAAATGCGGAAATAGTGTGATACGTCAAAAGAAAAAAGATTTTCACATTACCTTGTTGATTCTATATATATAAAAATCAATTGCTATTCGTTAGTCTCGATAAAACTCGAAAACGGCTGGGCCGATTTAGCTGATTTTGGGTTTGAAATGTTTGTCGTAGTCCAGGGAAGGTTTTACGTTGAGTAAACGGCTAGACCGATTTTGATGAAATTTTGTGTACCTGGAACGGGTCATAGTAGCGAGGCCGAAGGCCGAGCTTACACCCGTGCGAAGCCGGGGCGCGTCGCTAGTAATAGATAAAATTATAAATCGCGATGTCTTCACTACTTCCACTGAACTATTTTGCTCCAATGATTACATTTTTAACAAAGCAGTAGGTACCCTAATGAAAACAGTGGCATATTTTCGAAACCCTATCGATGTCAATGATAAGCATCACAATAAAAATAGTGGGAATACAGATTACCATTCCCGTTGAATACCAAATAGTTTTTCGTATACATTATTTATAGAGTCAATCTTCATAAATAGATTTCGTAACTGCCTTACTTTTAACACGCTTTTATTAGCTTACTATGTATGTATGTAACGGAATCTTGGAACTTGATTTTCAACTACTTTGAAACGTCGAATTAAATTGAAATTTATCAAAGACCGATGACAATGCAATAAATTAAATAGTTTGTACCATTAATCTTTCTAGGATCTCCAGGATTAGCGATTTTAAAACGCGTTTTCTAGTTTTTAACACTGCATGAACTTTTTAGCACAAATTTTGATCCAGTACTTGTAGCGTTCAAGCCACTAAAATGGACCCCACTCTATCTCTGAATCACACACACACATACACACAGGGAGAGCATGTGGGTAAATGGTCCACTCTATATTAGTCAATTCATCTTAAAAAAAAATGATTATAAATCATACACAAATTACAGTAATCCAAATTAAATTATTTTTGCCAACGTTCCACAGTCAACTTGCATAGGTTATGAACACGGCAAAATGCGCTTTCGTTTTAACCAATATTTATAAAGATAACAAAGTTTCAAATATTGAAACCAAATACTTTGAATTGATTATTAAAATATGATAAATATTATAATGCGACCATCAGGTTATTAGACACACCTACTTACTACAGTAGCGATATATTTAGCGATAATTATTTTATCTAAGTACGTATTAAAAGATGGTTTGCTGATAAATTAACATGCAATCGCATACGGGGAAATCTAACAGTGTAACAGTATGGACACTGTCCGATTTGTAGCCGTGCTTAAGTCCCAACGAATCACGATATCAGATGACATATCAAGTAGTTTTATTTTATGTTTATTATTTTTGTTGTTTTATTTTTTGTTATTTTGTGTTGATCCTTCCAATAGTTGCCTGGAAAATATTGCTACAGCAATTGTATCACAATTAAAAAAATACATACAGACGAACATAGTATCTCCTCCTTTTTGGAAGTCGGTTAAAAAGATCTCATACCTACATTACCGTGACACATTATTCTTAAAACAGTTTTACAGATTAGTTAGGGCTTTTCTTACATATTTGCACACACGGTTATCTGACCCCAAACTAAACAAAGCTTGTATTATGGCTGCCAGATACTGATATATATATATATATATTTAAATACATATTATCATCCAAGATATAGAACAAAAAATATGTTCATCAAATGAATGTTTGCCCTATGTGGGAATCGAACCCACGCCCCCAAGCGCAGAAGGTAGGTTCACTACCAACTAAACCACCGGGACAGCTTAAATAAAATATTTAATTTAAATCCTGACTGATCATGACAGATCATAGCAAGATATTACAACAATAATCATTGATATCAGTTTGCATTTTCAGCTGTAATCTGTTATTTTTTTCTTGCTTCGATTTATCTATATATAACGTAATGTTATCGAGCAAATATAATTTTGGCAGTATCAAAACTATCTTTGTAATATTATAATCAAATTGATGCTCACAGAGGCTGAGAACAGAGATTCTTACATAACGATTTGGGTCGTCTATTATGATACGTACTGCCCAAGAATGGAACTCCCTGCCATCCTCCTTGTTTCCTGAGAACTACAATCTAGACATCTTCAAGGATAGAGTGAATAGATTTCTTCTAGATCAACGTGTTCCATCCTCGGACACACCGTCGATTACCATCAGGCGAATAGGTGATCAAACGTAGATTTATATATAAATAAAAAATAAAACTTCTAGAGAAGGCACTCCATACTGATTTTTTATTATAGTGTTATTAGCATGATGTTTAAGATAAAATCTCGATTGCAATGTTACTGCAACGTAACTATGTCAGTGTCGTAATAATGTATTATTTTGTCATGTTTCTTATTTATTACATAATTACCACTTCTGCAAATAATTTTGATTAAACTATGCATTAATTTAACATTAATCTCGGTGTATAAGACAAGATGCTTGATTGTTCGCGTGTTTAAAAATAATAATGATATAAGATTAATGTTTTGGTAAGTATGTTGTGTTTTTTATAAGTATGAATAAGAAGCAACTGTATGACAGAAGTAAAATCAGAAACAAGTTTCTATGTTAATAAATTAAAAACCCGACAACGGTATTTCATATTATTATCCTTAAAGTTCTAAAAGCCCATAACGTCAAACAGTTACGAAGCCCAAAGGAACGGATAAATACTATTGTACAGTGCTAATGTTATTAAATAGCAACATTAATATATAAGCCTACTTCAATCATTGAGACCTGGCAACATTCTCTTCCATTCTACGCACCATTGTCATGCACACGTTCGTCCTAATAGTAAACCTATATCAATTAAACTAAATCTTTCAATCGTCATCGAAGACCATATTAGATAGATGGTCAACTTTAACGGTTAACATTACGTAAACATAGACGCGGTGAAAAAAAATGTATCAAACCAAACCTCATTTTATTATTTAAAAAAAAAACATATTAATTGACACCACATAAGCCTCTCCTAATTCACGCCACTGAGTTCAATCAGCAGTTCTTTGCGTCCAGTTTTCACCCGTCGTGTTTGCCTGAACGTGTTCTCTACTCTAGAACTCGTCTACCCCGTCGGTTATCGGTTCTTCAGGCAATGAGGTCCAACTGTCACTTCAGTTAATCCTTTTAACTAGGTAACTTTGGTTCTGTATATAATCATTTCGTTTCGAATTCTATCCCGTATAGATACTCCGAGCATAACTCTCTCCATAGCTCCCTGGGTGAATGAGAGGATGCAGTTTTTTACCACAACTTTGTCTGCAGGCAATCTAGTCACCATCCACACTAATATTATAAATGCGAAAGTAACTCTGTCCGTCTGTCTGTTTGCTACATAATTTCGGTTAAACGGCTTAACCAGTCTCGATAAAAATTTGCGAGGTAATAGTATGTATCATAAGGACGGACAGGCTTTTTTTCTGAAGATTTCGCGGACAAATTTGCGGGTACAGTTAGTCTTATATATAATAATGTGACCTAACCAGTGACAATTCCTGAACTTATGAGATATATTGACACCTCATTTAACATAATCGGTTAGGATGCTTACAAAGTCCACATACATGCAAACATTTTTACTACAATACCATTAAGACAAATTAGAATTTGTTGTGTGGTAGATTAGGACGAGAATGCAGGAGACAGGAAGAGAAAAGAAAATCCTGAAGACGATTCCAGACATGAGACTTTATTTATACAGACTTATCTTTTTCATTCAAGTGCAGGAAATAAAAATAATCTATACGAGCATTTGTCCGATAAGAAAAGTAGGTTATGCAATTTTTACTGAATTTTTGATATGACACATCATCAACGTACTGTCTACTTAATGTACTTATTAATTGATAAGCACGCAGTTTAAAAGAGTAACATCGATTAAGCAACCAATCAAAATTTCGCCAAGGGTTTAATAATAGTGTCCAAAAAGTCAACAAAGTTTAATGATGCTAATTATATGATACAATACAATACAATATCTCTTTATTACACACCGAAAAATACAAAAGAAACTTAAACTAACATCAAAAATAAATATACGGCAGTATAATGGGCGGCCTTATCGCCTAGAGCGATTTCTTCCAGGCAACCTTTGGATGGACAGGACTAAAGAATTTGAAAAGGGTCGGTGGTGCACATAAAATATGAATAAATATATATACCTATTTATATGTATGCAATATGATGCTAGTTTATAGTTATTAGTTTAATTTAGTTAGGTTTTTATTTAGCTAATTTAGTATATTTCGAAATAAATGTATTATTGTCATGATGCTAAAGTATAAAAAATTATGTGTGTATTTAAGTAGGGTATTTATATATATATTTATACTCACCTCTTATAACCACTAAACAATTTCGATGAATTACACACTTAGTACTTAGTACACACTACACGAATTACACACTAAGTACTTAGTACACCCCACACGAATTACACACTAAGTACTTAGTGTGTAATTTCAATATTTTAACACACACACACTAAGTACTTAGTGTGTAATTTCCCCAAAACTTTATTTCTCCCAAAAAATATACGGTTCGTTTGTAATATCGAATACAACGGTAATACGCAGCTAATAAAATAGTAAAAGCATTCTTTCCCACACTCAAAAACAAAAAAATGTGGCGATTCTTCTTGGATGTACTAAAAATAATAAGTATTATAGCCTTCTCAATAAATTTTATACTATTGTAATCCATCTTTCCAGTATATGTGCCTAATAAAATTAAATATACTGAAGTAGAATTACTGCTCTATTTATTGGTTGTAAACTATTTTGTACTTACTTAATAAATTGGACTCCTGCCGATGCGAGGTCTTGGCGACGGATCTTGAATTTAGATTCTTGTGGCCACGGAGAATAGTAAGTCGTTTCAACTGATATCGATGTCTGTAGCCACCAAAATAAACCTGATAATTTGGTCAGTAATTAATCTTTTATTGTTTTATAAAGGCAAAATGGATCAATCTGTCGCAGCATCTTTTAAATCTTTAGTGGCTATAGATGTTGCGGTTGCAATAACTTTTTGTAATCCTTTGCCACAAAATTGGGTATCGAGATCCATTGCGACAAACCTATACCGACTACTGGGGTTTACAGTGAAGCATACTTATATGAAAGAAAAGAAAGAAAGAAAAATATTTATTAATGACAGAAACAAATACTATATAGAATATTAAAAACAGGAAAATAAAATTATGGTTTCTGTCACAAATCGGTCCCAACTCAGCGTAGTGCTGGTCGTATAAAACCAGCGCTGGTCTTCCGTTGGAACCGACAGGTGACGTCACGCACGTCGTGAAACAGCAGGTCAACACTCTAATAAATAATATAAATAATAATAATAAATATCTGGGACATTATTGCACACATGGTCATCTGACCCCAAACTAAGCAAAGCTTGTAATATGGCTGCCGGAGACTGATATACATACATATATATTTTTAAATACATACTTAAATAGATATTAACACCCAGACATAGAACAAACACAAATGTTCATCACACAAATGTTTGTCCTAGATGGGAATCGAACCCACGCCCCCAAGCACAGAAAGTAGGATCACTACCAACTGAGCCACCGAGGCAGTCAAGTAATATGGTAGTGATATAAAACTAGCTAACTAAACATAAAACAAGAAAATTATCTTTGAATATTTAAAACTAAACATAAAACATATTACATAAATACTAACAAAATTGCGTAGGTAAATAAACTAGATGCAGGATGGAATTAGAACTTTAAAATATTGAAAATTAATTAAAAGTTTAAATTGCGATAATAATTAATATATGCGCGTCGTTTTTAGACAGAAACGACGATCGATTGATTCTGTACGATCTTCGCCTAAAGTCCCTTTTTAGGAAACCCCTAACATAAAAACTGACGATTTACAACCTTAATACTTCATTCGTGGTTTTTATTTTAAAATTATTCTAAATTGAAGACAGATACAATTATTTTATGCAAAATTATGCTTAATTTAGATGTTTACAGTCAATATTCGAAGAAAAACTAACTAATCTTATAAAAATATATGCTAATGTATAAAAGTCATGTTTACATCAATGAGACAATTTATATTCTTTGTATGTCTAAATAGGACTTAATGCTGTTAATGTACAACATTCTTTATAAAGTTAAAATACATTTTATAGCTTTTACTTTATAGTCACAATAGCTTTTGCCCCGCGGCTTCTACCGCGTCATGAACAAAATATAGCGTATGTCACTCAAGAAGGCAGTGGCTCTATCAGCAAAAGAATCCGTCGGTAAAAAGACACTATTTTTATACGATCGATCGAACTATTTTGATAACGTAGCGTCAATAAGAGATTAATAGATTCACAGCTAATGTCATTAATTAGACTTAATTGCGAACATTTCAATCTAGAATTCTTCAAATAGTAAAGACATAAATTAGTTTTCCGTCAGATTAATTACTGAGATTAGAAGCTGCGAAGTTGTAAATTAATGAACTTAATGACTAACAAGTGTTTTGATGTTTAAGTAAATTTTTGAACCACGAAGATGGAATCACTTCGTCGTTTAAAAACTTCTGTCTGTCTGTCCGTCTGTCACCAGGCTGTGTCTCATGAACCGTGATAGTTAGACAGTTGAAATTTTCGAGTCGGAGATGATGTGTTTCTGTTGCATCTTTAACAACAAATACAAAAAAAAAAAAACAGAATAAAATAAATATTTAAGGGGGCTTCCATACAACAGACATGACTTTTTGCCGTTTTTATAGGTAATGGTACGGAACCCTTCGTGCGTGAGTCTGACTCGCACTTGGCTGGTTTTTAACATCAATTTAATTTAAAAAACTGACTTCAGAATTAGTAAATACGCAGTTTCGTTTACTTGGATGACATATTTTTTCCAGTAATTTTGATTTAAAAACCAAACTACTGAACCGATTCTGATGAAATTAAGGGAATCTGAAAGTATAATCTTTCAAATAAAAAAAATATCCAAATTGATTTATAAGTGACGGAATTCGATTGAGAACACCTTTTTTTAATAACATAAGTCATATATCAAGGTTGGTTCCATTAAAATTTGAAGAAAACATTTTAAAACTATGGGATAGGTAATTTCTGTTTATTGTATTTTATCTATTTCTCGTTAAGTCGATTTTTTGTACAAATTTACTTTAAAACACTGTTTTAAACAATCACCGTTGTTCACTACAGTTTCAGTCTTCCCGTGAACATGGTGCATGTAACTGCGCCGAAATATCGGGAGCTCCTTCCACAACCCTACCACGGTAAATATCAAGTAAATAATCATATAACTGTAAATTTACTTTATGTGTTAGATGCTCTAAAATTAGCTTTTGTAGTGTTTAAGATAAACGTTACAAGCCTTATCAACGATACTTTCAAGTGCCCTACACGATCCGATATACGCAAGTGAAAAGCGAGTAACAAGAAACTAAGATCACATTATCTAAAGGTCTCATGTACGGAACCATGTAGCGGGAAGGCTATAGGCTGGCGACTAATTGGCTAGACCAGGGGTCTCCAAACTACGGCCCGCGGGCCAAATGCGGCCCGCCACTGCCATCAATCCGGCCCGCGACAGGAATTGAAACTCGCGGAATTGTCGGTGATTCAGCCCTGTGGATCTGATAAAATTAACAACTGATATGACTGGTCTTAGAAATTCAGACAATTCCAAACATTTTCCGCACAAGGACTGTAGACTGTAGCTGAAATAGATAGTACCTAGAACCGTACATCACTACTCGACACTAGATGTAGTTACGTGTCACAATACACAATCAATAGTAATTGAAATGCAATAAGAGCCTATGTTTGCTTAGGTGGGCAGAAAAATTAAAACTGTTACGGCCCTTGCAACATACCGAAAAAAATATTATGGCCCCAAGGCTTCAAAGTTTGGAGACCCCTGGGCTAGACATTTGTAGCCTAAATCATAATAATATAAAATCCGATTGGTTGTATCCAGTCCATCCGGTACCCGAGCCATTGTATTAATCAACGATAAGTACTTCATCTTATACGGCTATTATATATTCTTATACGGTTAGTACCTAAAAACATACATACTTCTGCATATATATTATTACTATGATTAAACCATGCACCTTTCCGGGTTTTACCATCTGCTTTTTTAAAGCTTGCATACACATTCTCAAAAAAAAAAAGCCGTCAACCATAAAATGATCACTTCATCTACAGAGTTGTTTATACCATCAGTTTGCATATACAGAGTTGTTAATCCCGCATCGTTTCGTTGACGGGTCGTTATTGCTATCCTCCGCGTTTGATAGTTATGCATTTATAATTATCTGATAGATCCTTCCGGCTAGACCTCCTAGGTTTTCTATTAAGACATGGACTGATAAGGTGTGATAGACAAAAAAAAACTGTGCCAATTAAAAAAATTTAATTCAAATTATTGTTTACTAACGAAGAACGCTATGTAAACACAAATGTGTTTATTATATACACATTGCCGCAGTGCAGGTATAGGCAGTATATTCTTCGCAGCAAATTGATATTTTGCGTATTACATTATGGTCAATCTAGTTTCCATGGTTAGTTTAAAATTAAAAAAAAAATGTGTCATATCAAAATTGAATCTTTTATCTTGAAAACCGTAAAGACTGAAACACGATTAAGGACATTTCGTTCAATCAAAAAAAAAGTAACACTAATTTGAGCTCTCCTCCCTGTTTTTTGGATTCATTCAAATACCTATTTACTTAACTATGTCTAAGATATCTTAACATACAGATTTCATAACTATGCATGGAACCTTAAACGTAAATTTTACATTACAGCTATACTTTTCATAAAATATTAGAAAATCCTTAAAAATAGAATAAGCGAAACGCACGACTGTGTGTAAGCGCCATGGTTTTTATCGACTTAATGAGACTATAATACAGTATTATTAGTCTTATGGTCATCTGTAGTAAAAATTGTTGCTAAAAGAAGGGAAAACCTCGCCTTAAATAAAAATATCGCGAAAAAAATATCTGCTGTTTCATACATTTCATGTAAATTTAATTTTTCTATGAAACTTGCCTGCTATTTGCCCACTGTTACCTTGTACTGTATAGATTCTAAAGAAAACTTGCTATTAAATTTGCTGTTAAGTTCGTCCCGCGCCATAAACAACAAAATTACCGCGTCGTCCACCACCAAGGCCGTCTTAAACTATGCTGGGGCCCTTGTGCATACAAGAATTTGGGGCCCCTTTAAAAAGTAAAGAAAGCTAATTATACCGGAAGAGAAAGAGGAAATTTTGTCTTTCTGTTCCGTTGATCAGACGGCGCGGCGGTTAGTTAGACGTGTCTGTTACTGCTCTTACTGTGCCCGACATAAATGTTTTGAGAATAAATGTGACAGAAATTGTCGGTCCATTGGGGCCCCCTGAGGATGGGAGCCCTGGACACGAGCCCCGGGTACCCTTATGGTAAAAACGGCATTGTCCAACTTAGTTTCGTTCGGGAACTAGAAAACTGTTCGGCACAATGCTTCCATAAATAGGTAAAAGTCAATAAATCAAATTCAAAGTACTAAGGAATGTTCTTTACATTAGACCCATAATAAACGCGTAAACTTTGCTACTAAAGGTTTTGTTAAAACTCATGGAAAATAGTATGGATTAGTTTCGCATAATGGAAACTGGCAGAATAGAATACAGTGCATTCAGAATGGCGCCGCATTCGCATTCCTTTTGACCAGTATTCATTATGGTTGGCGCCAAACTTCCACCTATCAATAGACATGTATCATCATCATCAGCCAGAAGACGTCCACTGCTGAACATAGGCCTCCCCCTTTAACCTCCACACTGAACGACAGCATGCCATCTGCCACTGGAAGAGATCGCTTTTAGCGATAAGGCCGCCACTTGTGGCACTAGCTTATAAGTGTTTTCTATCTGTCTGTAATTTATATTTTTGGTGTACATAATAGTTTCTATCCAACTATCTAATACATTACACATAATTATCAATATTAAAAAAACCGACTTCATAAAATGTCATAACTGGACCAAATTGAAATGTGACCACACGGGAAGCACCAGCTTTGAAATAAAAAAATAATCATCAAAATCAGTTCCTTCAGTTGAAAGTTCTGAGGTAACAAACATAAAAAATATATATAATACACGCTGTACCCGCGACTTCGTCCGTGATTTCTTCAGAAAAAAAATAGCCCATGTCCGTCGTCATGATACCTACTATTACCTCCTAAAATTGATTGATTAAGCCGTTTAGCTGTGATTATGTAGCAAACAGACAGACAGACAGAGTTACTTTCGTATTTATAATATTAGTGTGGATACAGTCGAATTGAGAAACTCCTCCTTTTTGGAAGTCGATTAAAACAGTATAAATCTAGAATGTATTCAAATCTGACAGAACCACGTGGTCGCTAAACTGGCGAATTGGTGCTATAGTGATAACCGTTATCAGTAATGTTATCAACTAGGTGCTAAACTGGTGCCTGTGAAACACTTGGGTGGTCGAATAGTTCAAATTAAAACAAACTTTATACGAATAGCTACAAACACCATTTTGTATTTTAACTCTAAATCAATAATTTAAATTTGCACCAACGAGAAACGAAGCTATTTATAATCAAGTACTGTTTAAGTTTATAATCAGGTATTTTGGCTTTAAACGCAAAGAAAAAAACTTGTGAAAAAATATAGGATATTACTTATCCAATAATGGTGATGTTACACGAATATGTAAATAGCTTCAAGAAAAAAATATTCAGATTCAGATTTTTTTATTCACCTTCTAACAATGCTTCGTTATATTCATCATCATCCAGAAGACGTCCACTGCTGAACATAGGCCTCCCCCTTTAACCTCCACACTGAACGACATCCCGCCATCTGCATCCACTGGATGCCCGCGACTCTCACAATGTCGTCGGTCCATCTAGTGGGAGGCCTACCTACGCTGCGTCTTCCGGTTCGTTATACTCGTATTAGGTATGTCAAATACATTTTGTTATAGAAAAAAAAAACTCTTAAAACTAACTATACACAGTTACACATAGGTTACAAAGACCCAAGACCCAAGACTCAAATCTGCAAACATTATTCTTTTAGTCCACAAGAGCTGGATCTTCTGGTTCTAGCTTCCCATTGCAGACGCGATAACTGTGTGTTAGAAAACATTTTTGAATAAAAAAAAATATTACCAAATATTTGTAATTTTTGTTCAGCTTAGATTTTGCATAAGTACATTCAATCATTTTAAAAGTTCAGAAAAGTTAAAATGCGCGTGCGAGATGATGCACGAAACATCAGCTCATCAATTATAAATAACGGACTATCTTATATATACTCGTAGGTATATATCGCTTTCACTTACATGTTTTATATTCTTTTTTTTTTATTAAAAATAGGCTTGCGTTTGACCGCCAGCTCGCCTAACGTTAAGCGATGATGCGGTCTACGATGGAGCACGCTTCCCTAGAAGGAACCGATTCACTCGTGATTTAAGGACACTCAGATTGTATATCTAAATGAAATCGAAATACTAACTCATCACGAAATCACAATTCTTGACCCATGACGCTAAAATTTGGCAGATACCTATTAGTCTAAGAGCCGGTGAAGATCGACCTTCACCGATCTGATAACCAGGTGAGACGTATTTTTTATCAAATAATATTTCTAAACAAATATGCCTATGATAACTTGATTGCCTATCAAAAAGTGTTCATAGCTATTTTTAATTTAATTATTTTAATAATATTTCTTTCATCACTATTTTAATAACCGAATGAGTTTTATCTCAACTGATTTGCCTACTCATTTCTGTGCATGGCTACCTGGCAAGCAGATGTGAACAGGTAAGTTAATATTAACTATATAGGTAACTATATAGGTATTAACTATATATAGGTAACTACACCGATCTGCTAACCAATCGAAATTGATATCAAAGGTTAGATATTTTAATTACAAAACCAATCATATAGGCTTGCCTGCAATCAATCGTACATAAAATATTATTGCCAAGCTAAAAACTTGCTATGAACACTTGTTGATAGGCAAGTTATCATAGGCATATTTGTTTGTAAATATTATTTGATAAAAAATACGTCTCATCTGGTTATCAGATCGGTGAAGGTCGATCTTCCACGTCTAATCTACTATATGTAGTTTCCATATTGGAGAGACCTACAAAAGAATTATTATGCGTAAGCGCCAAATAAGGGGGGGAATTGAGGTTGAAAGTTTATATGAAAGACGCGGACTATAATAGACATCATAGCTTTAGAATTCAAAGTAATACAAAGTAGCACACAAGGTTGTACAAATTAATGGAAACGTATCTCATGTTCTTGTATTATTTTATTTTTATTTTTTAGTACCTAGTTTCGATTAATTTATGTCAATTATTTAGCCTACATTAATAATTACATTACATATCAAAACATTTTTATCACTACGAAATTCTGATATTACTTTTTTTTTTATTGCAAAATAGGCTTGCGCTTGGCCGCCAACTCGCCTGATGTTAAGCGATGATGCGGCCTACGGTGGACCACGCTTGCCTAGAAGAAACCGATTCACTCTTGACTTGAAGACACCCAGATTGTAACTATTGGGGACACCCATTCAGGCAGTGCATTCCACAAACTAGCAGTTCGCACAATAAAAGTGGAGTCAAAGCACTTCGTACGGGTTTTCGGAATGTCAACCATAAAATCGGAATGTATCATAATGTATGTATGTTCGGAATGTATATTAGCATTTTGATGCCAAAACAGTTTTGGTTAGATTTTATTCCACCGAACAATGAACTCCAAATACATTATAACACAAGTTTCCATACCTAGCTGTAGTCATTACTTGCCCCGTATAAAGGCGTATCCATCATGTTATCTCTGTTTGTTAGAGATAATCCCTGATTCAACTCCTGCGCGTCCAGGGCTGTCACGAACCTGTAATTTAAATTAATAAATGTAGAAAACCATAAGCGCTATACGTGTCAACGATTTCAAAAGATATAGAAAGACTCGGAGCGCCCCTCGGCTTCACCCGCTATCCTATACGAACTATCTACTGTTCCAGGATAATTGAGCCATTTTTTCACCAATTTAAAAAAAGGCGGAGGTTCTATGTTCCCCTGTTTTTTTTTTTTTATTGGTGTTCACAGATATCTCCGCCAACCAAGTAGGTAATAAGCCGCCAAATAAGTAACAATAGATAATTATAATTCAGTAACATTTTGTAAATAAGTGCTATTTTAATGAATGCCCACTAATACTGGAATTATAAATGTGATGTATAGTGTGTGTCTTGTTCATATTCAGATTCGTAACTCACCCGTTACGAATCTGAATGTATGATTTGGATGAAATGTACTATGGAAATAGATTATATCTACACTAATATTATAAAGAGGAAAGATTTGTACCTATTTTTGTATGTTTGTAATGAATAGGCTCCGAAACTACTGAACCGATTTGAAAAATTCTTTCACTGTTGGGAAGCTACACTATCCCCGGGTGACATAGGCTATATTATATTTTGTAGCAAGGCCGAAGGCCGAGCTTACACCCGTGCGAAGCAGGGGCGGACGGCTAGTCCTTGATAAACTCATAACTTAATCCCAGAAAAAAAAAACGGTTCTCGTTGGATAGCGAGTGAAGTCACAAACTTTGCTAGTCGACTATTAAAATGACAAATTGTCACAAATATTTCTAAATATTCATTCAGCCCACAATCATCGCTGTGACTTAAAATAATATATCATCTTAAACTGGTCTTTATCAAAACAGTCGTAGGTTGCTTATTTATTTACGAGTACCACCATTTCTGTTAGCTGTCCAATAAATTTGCTACAATTTTGTAACAACCACTTTGATGATTAATTTTAAGCGTTTATTAAACTTCATCTCTACTTTTTAGGGTAAACGTACACTTTTCTGAACCAGCCCTAACAATTAGCATCGGACTGCGTTAACCCACATAGTGACAGTAAGGTGACAGTTGCATTTTTCAGGCGTTAGCACATAATGGATGACATCGTCCTATCGCAAGCCACGAATCGCTTCATGTACGCACTTCCATAAAGAACGGGAAGAAAGTGTGAGCTTTGACGTAGTTTTAAATTCTAATAGTTACTTTTTGACTATATACGGTGCAATCACCGCCTTTCATCTGCTTTGTTTTCAACGTGAATAGGTTTATATATATATTTTCAAAGTAAATTTGTATCCTTTGACTCCTACCAGAGTTTCGTAGCTCGTGGATTGGGCCCCTAATATATGTATGTGGGAGGTAAAAGGATAAAACTTAGTAAAATCTATGTAGTGGATGATTCTGGGAGGCACTGAAAATATTGACAAGACAATACGGTTGAAATTTAGCTCTTTAAGTTACAATATCACTTGGTTATAACGTTTTTTTGATTTTCACCATCAAAACAACACGATGGTTTTGAGTTTATGTAGTACCTATTTAACACTCGTGAGTAAGGGTTTATAGTCGTTATGACTGAGCCAACGTTAACCCAGATATATGCATATAAAATAAATAAACAACACTAAATATTAGTCATCGCATCGTTAAAAGCGTTCTGTCTATCAAAAGAAAACCTATTACTCAATAAAGGCTCTATGTAAAATTCAAGCTTTTTAACACAATTATTCGTATTTCCGTATCCGCAAATCTACAATGCACAATGCGCTTGCGCTGCAATCATCATTCATTGTTCTTGCAATCTGTTCATTCATCGGTTCATTCACACGATCACTCATTCATTCGCGCGTCGATACGATATTGCACCTCGAATTCACAACTACACGTTATTAGGGTTCCGTACCGAAAGGTTTACTGTATGTCTGTCTATCCTAAACAATTATTAAAGTTAAGATAAGCAGTTTAGTTAAGTTAGTTTAGTCTATAGTAAAGATTAAAGTTTTACAAATTGTCGACTTAAATGCAGCATAAGTTTTAGGCTCTTCTGGGAACTTCCGTGTTTACTCCTACATAGGTATTTATTTAGTGAGTGGGGGGACATCAATTTATTATTCCAAAAGCTTTGTTCCCATCATGCGCGCCAGCTATAAAAACAAATTGGTACAGATCATTTTACATTTTGTTTTGATTAGATTCAAAATTATACGATTTCTATTCGGCTCCTTGTTTAAAGAATTTGGAGTTACATTACTAAAATTTTGAACAAATTTTAGGCTAAATTTCTTTGATAGTGTTGATAGGTTTTCTGAAAGACACCTCTCTGGCAAAAAGGCCGTAAGTTGCTGCACTAGTTTGAGGTTTTTAAATAGTTTGTCATTTTGAACTGACGAAAAATTGAGGAGATTTTAAACTTGACGTGTATATATTTTTATCTCATCATGTGTCACTGTCATAGCCGTTTTTTTTTTTCTTATTATTAATAATCTGTCAATATGGTTATGCCGCCAAATGGTAGTGAATCATTCACAGGCAATCCGATTGTCGTAAAATATACCAAATGGTTATTAAATTAATCGACACTTTATTATCTAAACATAAATTATACAATCTAAGTGTATATCACTACATACTGGAATACTTTCCAGTATGTAGAGTTAATAACTTAACAAAATTAGCCAACTAACACTGAAAATTTGAGCCACTTGACCTTACAAAAACATCGAAACTTGCCCGTTAAAATAATATCTATAGTTTTTGGTATTATATAAATGCTATTCTGATATATAACTTGAAAATTTTCCCATGAATATACATTATATACAATGACATACTTAAGCTATCTAATAAAATTACAATTATGTTTTTGCCATGTAGGTGGCATTATGTTGAAATTAGTATATTGTGTATCAATGAATACCCAATGAGCGTCGATATGTTTTCTATGATAATAAAATATCTACTACTATTCTTGAATGAAAATTACATCAATACGAATAGGTTTTTAATTCAAATGTTTTGTGTGACGATAATAAGTATTACCATTGTTTGATATTCCCATAAATTTTCTTAGTGAGATTGTCCACGCGTGTCTTTTAGCTACGTATATTTAGTCGTACACTTACGAGTATATGCACAAATCCATAGGAACCGTTCATTTTCCGATAAAAAAAAATCCAAACACTCCAGCTTTCCAATTTTTTTTGCAGAAAAATTCATTTGCTCTGTACCTGTCACCCGTCTGGAGGTGACTTGTGACGTGCTAGCCGACCAGCTACGCCACTACGCCACTGGTATTGTCACGCTGAATGTCAATGCTTATGATTTGATCAAAGTAGGCGCCAGCATTGTTTAATATCACTGTGATAGCTCTGACAGGTGAGGAAGTATGAGGATTCTATAACAGTACATATACTTTGCACAGCATATCGCGACATTCTATAAAGTCACCGTGACCACATACCGTATGTATGGCACGATGGGTACGGTTACTCAACACGCCCGTCTGACACACGATACGATTGCACTCGGAATTATGGGTTGAACACTTTGATTGGTTCCTTTATCTTTCTAAGCAGGTCCCTACTTCACACACACACACACACACACACACACACACACACACACACACACATCATCAGCCAATTAACGTCCACTGTTGGACAAGGCCTCCTTCATAGAGAGGAGTGTTGCCATAATCCCCACGCTTGGCAGGCGGCTTGGGGATTATAGGTCCCTACTTATCTACTGTTGAATATACCTCTCTTCTCATTTACCGTCTCCATTGCTTTTCGACGTGCTTGTAGTCCTGAATCTTAAAAGGAAAATCTTTATTGTATTTTCTTTCCAATATTCAAATTTATTGAGCCCGATATGTAAAAATATAAAGTTCTTTAGGTCCTGCTTTGTCGGCATACAAGCAGTTCTTTAAACAAGAATACCAATAAAATAAATACAATTTATTTAGTTAACATTAAGGTTTATATAATTATTATTTTTCGGCCAGAAATTGAGCATTGTCATTCAACATTGCAATGTCGCCAGCATTCGGTGACCCTCCACTAATGGCCTTTTAGTTTAAGTTTTTATATGGTTATTTTAAGTTTTTAGTTAGTATTTTAAGTTTTCTTTAATTTTCTGTTTTTTAAGTTGTGCATAATAAATTATATATCTTTAGATTTATACAATTGATAATGAATAATGTCAAATAATATTACCTACTAAATTAAAAAAAACAATTTGTGACATGATCTTTACTAGATTCAGTATTCCGCAAAAAAAAACCACAATTATCTTGTATTTCTTGCTGTGAAACTTTATGCCAACAACCTTGTAACCTTTTTTGAATCAATAAATTAACCTAAAAATTAAAGTTACTAGCGATTGTTAAAAAGAGAAGCCACTCTATTAAATGTGGATTACCACTCAATGAAGCTAAATTGATGTATTTATTCCGCGCAGCAGTATCGAAAATCGGATCTCTATTAGAATAATTCGTTAGGTCATGATATTAGACCATAGACAAACAATGACAAAGTCTCAGGTAATTTTTGCCAAAAGCATTATGAACATGGCTATCATGGAAGATGAATATGGCTAACAGAACCGGAACGATCTACATATTAACAATTCATATTATTTATTGACCATTAACTTCCGAACTAGTCCGTAGCAATATCGGCTGTTTACATTATAGCTGATAGACTCTTGACCTCGCTATCATTAATGGTGTATTAACCCAAAACTTAGTTTTATGGGTTTCTATATATATTTATTTTCATGAAATATTTAATTATTTACTGTAGTAAATTAAGAGCATTTCTTAAGTGACAGCGTTTCTTAGTAATAAATAGGTGTACTTGCTTGTTGATAAGTTTCTTGAGTGATTTCTAGTTGGCTTAGTGGCTAGTCCTAGTATCAAAGTTCTTGAGCCGCCCTGATGTCTCTCGCGGTCTATTGCGAGAGACATTCTTTCCTTATTCTATTTTTTTACATTATTCTTTATTCTTCGACAAGAAACACGCTAGCAAGGCCACCCAAAGATTGGCAACCTTTCCTAACAATTGTTATTAAAACATCCAAGACCAACAGTTTAATATCCAGAATTCAAAAAGAAAATATGTGAATGTTATTACATCCATCCAAAGAATTGCTTTTTTTAAGAGTTTTGTCACACAATGGGCAATGGAGAGAGCTATACTCGGAGTTTCTTTGCGCGATAAAATCCGAAACGTAGATATTCGCCAAAGAACCAGAGTCACCGACATAGCTATTAAAATCTGCAAGTTGAAGTGGCAATGGGCAGGCCACATCGCTCGAAGAACTGTTAACCGATGGGGAAGAAAGGTTCTTGAGTGGAGACCGTGAACCGGAAGACGCAGCGTAGGTAGGCCTCCCATTAGATGGACCGACGACATTGTGAGAGTCGCGGGCATCCAGTGGATGCAGATGGCAGGATGTCGTTCAGTGTGGAGGTTACAGGGGGAGGCCTATGTTTAGCAGTGGACGTCTTCTGGCTGATGATGATGATGACAACATAAGCCTCGGGAGCTAATTCTTAAATCTGTTCTCGTATATCGTGAGCGTATATCAATGTTAGCAAACGGTGAGTCAATTACTCGCAAGGCTCGAGTGGTAGGAGTAAGCGATTTGAATCTACAACACTTAATAACTTGAGTGACATAATTCTGATTACATTCAGGACCTTACTTAAAAACGTTACTCAAGTTGCTCTATGCTTTAAAATGATCTTTCTACTTCTCGCTGACGGCAATCGTCACACGTGAAAACGAGTCGGAGTATATTTAAGCGTATGTCAACTTGAGTAACGTTTTTAAGTAAGGCCCTCAAAGGTCAAAAAGCTTATTAAGTATTATAGTACTACTTCTAGCGCAATTTTTTTAATCGACTATTATTCGTATGTTTATTTTTTACTAATAGCATTCTGTTATTGTTTCAGGTAAGTTTACCACTATTTCCAGCCACCTTCTGTAAAAATCGCCTGTCAATGGTAAGAATATAGTTATATATAGTCAAATTAAATAAATAAGTTTTGACTTATCTATTAAATGAAATGCGACGCTATAGCAACTGTAAAGTTAGGTTGGGTAAAGAGACATAATTTTAAGCCTCAACATAAAAGAAACTTATCTGGAATTCGGTAAAACACAAATAAACATTTAATAACATTATGTTAAGTTAACTAAAGCAAAAAAGCCTTCAATGTAAAAAAAGTAGTAGAAACTCTGAATTTGTTACTCCGAAAGTAGGTATTTCATTCTGAAATGGCCAAAAGAAAAGAATCACGAAACTCCGAATGGCTTCTTACAGTTTGATTTTGGTATACGGGAATAACGCATGTAGGAATAAGCCAGAGAAACAAAATGTGTGAGAACTACGTCAGTTTTCATCGATGGCTACCTCTCATGGCTTACACTGGTAATCGCGTGTCAACTCTTGCGCGTGGGCTTCCTACTCGGCTGACAGTTGACAGCGGCAGCCCTGCGAGCACAATGGTAGCCTGTTCAACACAATAAGAAGGTTTGTTACGGTGAAAGGCTTACTGTTTGGACAACCCTGATCGGCTCGTATTTGTACAAGGGCAATAAGACGGAATTTACGTCATATACAGACGTTAGTTTTACACCTTTTTGTGGAGCGTGGGACTTTCGCTCTTTAGATACAAGGTCCTTGTGGTTAGTCGTTCTTTTTCATGAGAGGGAAAGTCGTCAAAGTAAAAGAAACGCTACCCAGTTGATACAATTATTTTAGGTAATTTATATACAGACAGTTAAAGTTTGATTCATAAGACCGGGTTGTTTAAAACAGGCAAGTGCCTTTATTAACAAAACCAAATATTACAACTAACACTATCATTTAGTTGTTATAAATATGTGACATTGTATTTTCCGTGATTGTGCCTGCATTTATATATATTCATCATCATCAGCCAGAAGACGTCCCCTGCTGAACATAGGCCTCCCCCTTTAACCTCCACACTGAACGACATCCTGCCATCTGCATTCACTGGATTCGCGCGACTCTCACAATGTCGTCGGTCCATCTAGTGGGAGGCCTACCTTCGCTGCGTCTTCCGGTTCGTTGTCTCCACTCAAGAACCTTTCTTCCCCATCGGTTATCAGTTCTTCGAGCGATGTGGCTTCCACTTCAACTTGCAGATTTTAATAGCTATGTCGGTTATATATATTATTTTAACTTAATTAGCTCCTCGAGCTAGTAACACAGGATTACCTAGTTCAAGCAGCACGTGTTATATGCCTAAGTAAGACTCTGTACTGAATTTAGGAATAAATTCTCTCTGGCAGCCATATTACAAGCTTTGCTTAGTTTGGGGTCAGATGACCATGTGTGCAATAATGTCCCAGATATTTATTTATTTATTATTTACGTGACACATGCTTAGGCTTAGTGTACTATGAAGTCCGATTTTTTTTAATCCAGTGATACATGGTTCGATTTTGTCAGATATTATACCATTGTCTAGCAAATACTGGCTCCCAATTTACATCTGGTTGTGTTGATAGAGTCGTTGCACTGCAATTTGGTTCCAATTTAAATGGATGGTCCAGTATCCTTGACTGTACTGTAATTGAAGATATCCCCCGATTCGAAACTAAGAGCTGTGGCGATAGAGGATTTCCGATTATTACATACGCCGAGTTTAGATTTGCTTGAGTATTAAGATTTATCTTTCACTAGCGGCGTCTCGCGTGAGCTACAAGTACTATGACTTTTTTCCGGTATATAAAGTATTAATCTAGGGTATTAACTACCTCCATACCAAATTTTATTCAAATCCGTTCAGCTGTTATGGAGTTGAGTGCGGATAAACAAACACACAAAATTTCGAGTTTATAATAATAATATAGTGTGGCTAGCAGAGTACCGCGTTTCTACTCGCGATTTTCGAGTTATTTTTCTGGAGGTAATTGTATGCCCTTATAACGTGAGCTATTTTATAACCAATATATCAACAATATTCGGTTGGACGAGAATTGCAATTCAAGTTAATAAAATCGTATTTTCTGGTAAAACGTAGACACCGTTTTCAATTTTACACATTTCCTGCACAGAGCCATATGTGTAACAAATACTAATAGTGGGTCAACTCGGGCATCTAGACAGAGCAACGATGAGGTGCGGTATGAAAGAGAGCAGAATCCTCACCCTGCCCGCGACCGGACGTCTGCGGTAGTGCTACTTAGCTTCGCATGTAGACGGTACGCCTGTTTCAGTTGTGTCACGTACACGAAATCGGCTGCAAGCTGCGAGGCGCTACTAGTAAGTTTGTATATTTGTAGGTATAGAAAAATAAATGATAACGTGGACTACAGATAAAATAAAATTGTAAAAATATTATTATCTAATATTGCTAACTAGCCAGTGGCCCAGTACAAATATTCGCGTAAAATTAATACTATCAAAATTCATACAAATATGGAATTTCGAACTTGAAATTTGTATGAAATTCGATATAGTAAGTATTTTACGCGAACATTCGTAGTTGGGCCACTGGCTATTTTTATTTGATTTGAGTTGTGACAACCCTTCGCGTCTATACATCGAGCCAGCCATGTAGGTATATTGCGGTTAAACAAAGGAGTTGACCCACTATTAGTATTTGTTACACATATGACAGAGCTCCTTATTCTGTGGTCCTTAACCAGAGGCAGAATGTACTTTACCTACTTTGAATCATAATTAATTTTTATCTATTTTTAACCGACTTCCAAAAATGAGGAGGTTATCAATTCAACTGTATTTTTTATTTTACCTCAGAACTTTCGACTGGGTGTGCCGATTTTGATGATTATTTTTTTATTTGAAAGCTGGTGCTTCCCGTGGGGTCCCATTTCAATTTAGTCCAGTTTTATCATTTTTATGAAGTCGGTTGTAGTTGTTCTGAATTCTGACATTTGTAGGGATGTCACCTTATTAAAACTATTTTAGTGATGTGACACTAGGCGCAGGAATAGTGGACGATAACAACCGCCGCATGCTTAATGTGACGTTAAAATGGCAATACACATTTGTCAAAAAAAACAGAACAGAAAGATGAACTTTCGCAAACTAACGCCATTCAGTCAACTATCTATGTATGGATATTTTGGCACAGCGCAGACAGATACAGCAGTTAAATAGTTGTTACATTGTTTCCTTAGGTTCTTGTTTGCTAGGCCTGAAATATACGCTGCTCCGATACATTTTAACAATACTGACAAACAAATTTACATCCTATATAATCATAACCATTTCTAATTAAGCTTCCAACAATCTTTAATAGTTACCTTATTACACGGGAATTACTAACGTAAGATTAGGCCGGTTACTCCGATTGTAGTTTCAACCGCATTCGGCGATCTTTATCAAGGTAAACCCGCGCGCGCGGCTGTGTCTCGCTTTGCACTGGTGCAAAGCGAAACGCAGCAAAAATAAAATGTGTGAAAACCACGTCAGTTTCCATAATAAAAAGTTACCTTAATAGTTAATGTGGTTTTAATCTCGATTCGGATATTTATGATCGCTGACCCACAATGTCAGTGAAATGTTGTGTTCTACCAATGTAAGTGTCCGTCTCCTCTTTACTATAAAGCATAACCTACACCAACAAACGTTAAATTCGTCACAGAATTCCTGACCATCGAATGAGCTATGATTTATACGGACCGCCTATTTCCGTGTAGCACACCATGCACACCAGAAGCAGCTAGTTTTCCTCACGAGTGGGCCACACTCGTGAGGAAAACTAGCTGCTTCTGGTGTGCATGGTGTGTAAATCGAACTGTTGACAAGCGAAAACATATAATTAATTATGCGCCTTACTTAAAAACGTTACTCAAGTTGATCTATGCATTAAATTGCTTTCTCAACTTCTCGCTGACGGCAATATTCACACACGAAAACGAGACAGAGCAATTTTAAGCATAGATCAATTTTAGTAACCCTATATAATTTAGTTTGAGTGTGCGGAAAGAAATACTTTGCCAAAAACATATATTTTTAAGGTAGAATAAATATAATTGTTCAAGCTACTAACATAGCTGCTTACGCTGACAATTGGTAATGACCTTCAGCATTTTGATTGTCTTTAGACCTTCAATGTTATTAGAGAAATCCAACTGGTTTTTTTTTGTATTAAAGGCTAAGTAGTTTAGTTTTATAGTGAATTTGTATTTTATTTATTCATTAAAGGCACATTCCCGTTATAAAAAATATAATAAAAGTATTTTTTATTCTGATTCCATTTTCCATCGTCATGCATCATCATAATTATCAGCCAGAAGACGTGCACTGCTGAACGTAGGTTCCCCGTAGAACTCCACACAAAACGACAGCATGTCATCTGCATCCACTGGACGCCCGTGACTCTCACGATATCATCGGTCCATCTAGTCCATCTAGTGGGAGGCCTACCTACGCTGCGCCTTCCAGTTCGTCTAGCGGTTCGCATAATAAAAATGGAATCAAATTGCTTCGTACGGGTTTACGGAATATCAACCAGAAACGGTGTCGCTTTTTTGCCCTCGGGAAATGTGCAATGTGCATGGTTTAATTGGTCTATTACAATTAATTATTTATTTCACGGAGCTCCCAGCTTCAGTTCTACCCCGTGTTGGTATTATTTCAACACAAGGTTTACACCTTACCAGTTTGCCTTGACAACGTTACGTACGGAGTTCATAAAATCTAATGTGTGCACAAGTGTGTGTGTGGACAAACAAACGTCACCAAATAGAAAGGGATAGTGGGACAACTACGAAGCATACTTCACACTAATGCGAAAGTAACTTGTTTTCATGAATAAACTGAAAGGCTTGTACACTTATTTATTTATTTATTTATTTATTTATAGACAAATACTCGTCACACTTACAGCTACGCCAAGGCATGTAACGAGTCATACATTAATAAAATTACAATAAAAATTAAATTTAAATAAACTATTATACATTCATGTCAATTCAATATTATGTAAATTAAGTCAATCAAAATTCTTAAAAATTAGAAACATTCAATGAACACACAAACATTTAAAATAAACATAAAATTATCTTTACAAATCACAATGTCAAAAAATTTATAAAAATGTAATATAACTAACACAGAAAAATATTAATACAAACATTCACAAACATTGGTAGTTTAATGTGAAATATATCAACGTCTGGGTGTTGAGCGATCAGGGCGTTGAGCAGAGAGATGGCCTGGGCCGTGGGAGCAAACTGAGCCGTGCACGTGCGCGTCCACGGAGCCGCGAGCAGGCGCCGCACGTGCGGCCGCCGGACCCGCTCCGGTGCCACGAGCGCGAGACGCGACAGAGTGCTCGGGTTGTCGATCCTATTGTGGAACAGCAGGTAGTAGTGAACCATTATAGCACACTTGCGCCTGAGCTCTAAGGTGTTCATACCTACCATTCCCGCTATGAACAGGGACGGATACAGGTAAGGATAATATCCATACAGCTTGTCGTATAGGTATCGTGCAAACCGCTTTTGTACCTTTTCTACCATGAGTTTGTACTTGTCTTCGTGGGGGTCCCAGATTATGGAGTTGTATTCCAGTTTACTCCGTACAAACGCATAGTATAGAGTAACAATAGTGCTCCTATCTTGAAATCGTCTAGACTGTCTCATGACGAAACCTAGAGACTTGTGAGCGCGGCTGCACATCTCGACAATGTGTTCATTGAACGTCAGCTCGGTGTCCAGGATTAGACCAAGGTCGCGAATACGCTCTACACGTTCGAGAGGGACACCGTGTAAGTTGTAGGGGTATATAGTTGGTGAACGAGCACGAGTGAAAGTTATAGTTTTGCATTTAGATGCATTAAACTCAAGGTGATTCCGTTCACACCACGCTACAACATTATCGATGTCTCTCTGCAGCGCCTCGCAGTCAGCGTCAGTTCCTATACCCAAGAAAAGTTTCAAATCGTCAGCAAACATGAGGCATCTAGCTGTCTTGACGACACTTGGCAAGTCATTGACCATAATAGAAAATTGCGTCGGACCTAGCGTGCTGCCCTGGCTCACACCAGAGCAGGTCAAATACGGATCTGAGCGGTGGTTAGAAAGCTGGACATATTGAAACCTATTTGAAAAATAGCTGGCAAAAAGTTTCAGCAAGTTCGGAGTGAACCCTGCAGCTGCAAATTTGCTAAGCAATACGTCATTATGGACGCGATCAAATGCTTTTTTTAAATCAAAATAAGCCGCATCAACTTGCTTTTTAATATCCATTTCTGCAACAGCGTAGTCTACAAAATTGATGTGGTTAGTGGCGGTAGACCTACCTGTCCGAAACCCGTGTTGTGCGTCGTTCAGTTGCGCACTGACCTGCCTGGTGATGTCACGGTTCAGGATAGACTCGAAAACTTTGCCAAGTGCCGACAAAACAGCTATAGGTCTGTAGTTCTCAACTTTAATTCTAGAACCTACCTTGGGTACAGGAGTAACCCTGGACACTTTCCACTGTGATGGGTACGTTGCAGTGCTTATGGCCAAATTAAATATAAATAAAAGGGGCAGTTTTAGAATTTCATGACAATCCTTGACAATAAAAGGCGGTATGCCATCCGGTCCTGTCGAAGAATGTGCCTTCAGTCGACGAACTGCAAAGAACAAACCGCGTGGCCCGACACTGTCTACCGCGATACGGGACGAGCAAAGCGAGCTGGCTGCCTCGCACTCCGCTTTCTCAACCGACAGGGTCGGGGTGTCACTTAGAAATACAGATTTGAAATAAGTGGCAAAAGCATTTGCGGCATTAGCACCAGAAACAGTATTGCCGGCATATTCAAACACACAGTTGGACTGTCTGGCTGCCTGCTGATCTTTAACAAATTTCCAAAACCGCCTCGGATCACTTTTAATATCGGCCTCAGTTTGGGTTATGTACTCTCTGTAAGACGCAGCAATCAGATTTTTTACCTTTTCTCTGTAGAATTTATACATTTCCCAGTTAAACTCTGCATTTTGTTGCCTGAATCTTTTTAAATGAAAGTGTTTAGTTTTTATGTTACATATTGTCTCTGCAGTAAACCACGTAGGATACTGATAGCGCGAGTTGGAATTCAATGGCCGCTTAAGGGGAACACAACTATCAAAACAGGTACCTAATATGTTGTACAAAGTACTCACCGCCATATCAACGTCCGTCTGTACGTATATCTCATCCCAGTCAATAGCAGCAAGAGCAGCGTATAACGAGAGAAAATCGGCTTTACGGAAGTTCCATTCGAACGGTATGTGATCGCGGTCCGGGTGCGGCAGACGAGCGCGCGAGGCGCCGTCCCGCGGCCGCAGCGGACGCGCGCTGTGCACGCTCACCCACAGAGGTGGATGATAACCATCCACCTTATCGGGTACTAAGGGTTCCGTGTCGCCACTCACCTTGACCCACTCATCGCCATGATCGCTCAACACCAGATCCAATATTCCACCGCATTTATTAGTTATTTTATTGTGTTGTTTTAATTTACATGATGAGACCATAGACTCATAGTGCATACGAATATCCTGACTACACGAATTTAAATTAAAGTCACCCAATATTATGGTATCTAACTTAGGGAATTTGGCTAATACATTTTCAAGAACACTAAACGTATTAAAATATTGGTCCTCAGTAGAATGCGGAGGAATATACACAACACAACAAACAATCTTCTTATATTGCAAAGTGAGCAACGCGACCACGACTTCAATCTCGTCTGAATAGCCCTCGATGTCGTGAATGTGTTTTGCGTTGAGCGAGTCACGCGCCGCCAGCAGCACGCCGCCCCAGCCGGCGTCGCGCGCGCGGTCGCGCCGCAGTACGGTGTAGCCGGCGGGAAACACCTCCCCGTCGTAAACACCGGACACCAGGAATGTCTCAGTGATCGCATAAACGTCGGCTGATAGCGAGAGTATCGCCTGCTTGGCAGGATCGAGCTTGGTACGGAGACCCCTGACGTTCTGATAGAAGAATGTGTAATACCTTGATTTTTTGTTTTTATTCGGCTTTTTGTGGCTTGCGAAATCCACTATGCCATGGTTTGATATGCACATCCTCAGCCCAGTGTTCCGGCGATAGGTACCTCTCGACGTCCTTAGTCGGCACTGTTAGTTTAAATGAAGACTTGTACAAATCAAACGCGTAGCAGCACCAGCATGGCTTGTAAGCGGGCCTGCGGGTTTTGTAATACAAGGAAATAGATGAACCAGTTGCGTATCGTGAATTACAGTCACCCGGGACCATTTATTTAATCTTACCTCCCTACTTCGCAATAAAAAACAGGATTTAGGGAAGAGGGTGGAGCCAGCACAAGCTCAAGCAGTAATATGAGAAAAATTGCGCGAGTGAAGCGAGCAAAAAAAATTGCTGTTTTCAGCAATGTAGCTAGATCAGATTATTTTTACACGATTATATTTTTGTACGATTCTTCAAAGCGAGTCTTATACAATGTGGATTACATAATAAATTACAATAATTATGTAGCAATCTGCGAGCAAAGCGAGCGCGATTTTTCTACGCTATTATTATTGTTCAAAGTAGAACTTGACTGGTCAAGATAGAAAAAATTTAAGAAGCAGAAACGCGATATGTGTTTTTTAGCTATTTTAATTCAAAATAGTTCTGGTTTTTGGTTGTGGTGGCACTGTTTTTTACTTTATTTTAAAGAAGGTTTGGTCAGACATAACCATGCCACCATATTAGGCCCGTTCTTAAATCTATGTTCTTAATCCGAAAGAAAGGTACACAACCTTCTGTCTTTTCTTATTCTGTGCAAATAGCATGGCATACACCAGTCATTCTAGTTAAGGTATTTTATTTATCTCATTTGGATGTTTGCTGTTTACACACTTGAACGGTCTATCACTGAATGTTAAGTGGCAGAAAGGGGAAATAAAAATCTTGAGTTGTTTTTTCTATTTTTGAATCAGAAAAGCACAATGGCGTGAATTATGTACTCAAGTCAACTATTGCATGGATTTTATAACACACTTATGGAGTAGTGTCAAGCGCATTATATTAAGGTTGTAAGTTAATATTATGATTGTAGAACGGGCTGACCGTAAGGTAAACGAGTTCTTTTTGCGTTAAAAAAACGAATAGATAAACAAATATTTTTACTAATTTCACATTCTTTCTCCCATTACTTCAATTAAATTGATTTTATTAAAAGTAGTAGTATAAACAATATCTAATGCAATGATCTTAGTAAATTACTAAGATCACTGCATACCATTCCATACTAACAGCCGTATAGGCTTGCCTATTCTGAGATAAGTACCATACTCTTTACCTCACCTTTCCTGTAACACTGAAGTGTGAACATAGTTGAAATCCATATTGCTTGAATTGTAATTAAACGAAGAATCAAAACAGTACCAGAATTTGCCGCGAATAATAATCGAGTAAGTATATTTACGAGTTTTATAAATTTGAGTAATCGTAAAGGTTGAAAGGAGACCACGAATCGAAAGACGCAGCGTAGGTAGGCCTCCCACTAGGTGGACCGACGACATCATGAGAGTCGCGGGCATCCAGTGGATGCAGATGGCAGGTTGTCGTTCAGTGTGGACTTCAAAGGGGGGCACCCCATGTTATATGTTCAGCACCCAACATCTTCTGGCTGAAGATGATGACAATGATGAGTAAGCGTTAGGACAACTTTTTGTGATTCGATAAACCAAACTACGATTACAATTTTTTTGTACAGAAATATCTGCCGCTTAGCCATGAAAGCAAACAAAGACAAAAGTTGAAACGGCGAGTTGCATATTAAATATTTGTGTGATCAAGATCATAGGCACAGTAGTGTCAGGGATTTGCACGCAAGGTTACAAGCTGCCCCAAACATTGCTTAAAACGTACGTAAAATACCTGTCTTTGCTCGTTAACCTACATTTCAATTTATTTTTACACTGAGTTTACACACGTAATACTTGTACCCCAGTTCCCAGCAATAAAAGCCACGACATACAATCCGCTATAAAAACGTCTCAAAAACATCTTAATTTCATTAAGCTCGGTACACACTTGTTATCAGACATCATAAAACAATAAATTACCATAAGGGCGGTAACCCAATAGCCTTGGCACACCGAGCAACATTTGACGGTAAAACCAACAATACGGGGTGGCTAGTGTGTACAGTGCCTATAAATGTGTGGCCATTACAATGATAGGAGCGTGAGAGGAAGCGATAGCGTCAATTAAACTCAAAACTTCCACACATTCGTTTCATACCATGGATAAAAATATACCTACCACCTAGACGTAAACAATTTTTGCGTACTGGACAGATGTTTGTAAATTAACCTATAATGTAAAGCAAAAGATCACATTAAATAATTAATTACACGTAAATGGTAATAAACTCACGGTTTTGCATATCTACTAACATGTAGGTACCTATAAATCTCTACATTTATTTTGACTAGTCTTTTAAAATATATCTTAATACCTTTTTGACGTTTAGTTCGGCTGGCATTCCAGAAAAATTCCGACTTAAAAATTTGTACTTTTAAAAGCTTATCACTCTTAAAGTTTAAAAGTTACAAAAGTGATATATCGTTGTGTAGATTCATCTGACAGTTTCAATTTTATCGCAAATAAATATATCTATTATTTATAACATATTAGACGTAAAATTTTGACATGCCATCCAAAAAGCTATCCCCAAATAAACCTTCGGATCATCGAAAATTATCGAATTCTATGAAAAATATAGTTATTTTTCTAGTTAGATCTGGGTTTGGTAGTAAACTGTTTTACCCACCTTGATTTTTTCTACTCAAAAGTAATGAAATCTATATTTTTTATAGTCTTGTCACTGTTGAAAGCAGATGGCTGGATATTGATTGCATTTGTACTAGTAAGGAATCCCGAACTAAAGTGCATAAGGAAGTTTGTTCTATTTACAATAAGATATACCCCAAATATCCCATAACTTTATCGTGGAAAGTTCTGTACTTGTACAGCCATGTCTATGGCCCCACCAGCATATAATAAAAAGCGTAACGTAACAAAACCAAATCCACAGATTCCTTGAAGCTACACCGGTCGCCACACTTTACATTAATGTTATGTCAACTGATGTCAGTAAACATACCGAGGAATGACATACTGACATACAGACCGAGTGATTTAATTCGAGGTAGTAGGTAGAGTGCCTCTACTCTTGCATGAGAGAGTGAAAGAGAGAATCTATACTTATAATAAATCTAATAATAGATGTAGGTCTGTAGATAATATTAAAACCCCCGATGCATACAGAGGGGTGTTTAAAGGTGTGTATCTATGTGGCATCGTAGTTCACAAACGGCTGAACCGATTTTGATATATTATTTTTTGTTTGAAAATTTACTTGATCGAGAATGTTCTTAGCTATGAGTCAAGAAAATCTTTTTAGCTATTTCAAGTACTGGTTGAGATTCAGTTATATTAAATCTTATCATGTTATTTTGCTGTAAAAGGTGAGCTGGAAAAGGGTTTCCTGAACTTTTATTTCGTCAATTAGTGATCACAATGACGGGATTTGGGAATATATTATGAGAAGCGTAAAGACATCAAAAAGAAAAGGCCCCACGAGAAGATACCCTTGCGACTAATAGCCGAAGTGCAGAACATAGTGAATAGTAAACCACTAAAACACGTGTAAGATGACCATGTCTAGAAGTTTTGACTCCTAATTATTTCCTGCTGGGGGTTCAGCTCAAACTTATCGATTCTATAGTAGCCTTCGAATACAATGACTTCTATACAAAATGAAAACGGTCGAACAGACACAATGTTTTGGAAGAATTGGGCACAGAATATTTACCAATCTTTAATTAAAATAACATAGCATGGAGGAGCAAAAATCTTGACGCCTTCCGCGCCTAGTATCATCAACATTGCTATCTTACGTTCGCACTATGCCATTGTCTAGATAACATATTTAGTAGGTTTCAGATTACTTGCCGTAATCTAAGATGGCGCTTTCATTCAGGACCATTTGAATTCAAAATATTGTATTGCAAAGCAATACTAGACTCGAGTAACTTAAAGCAAATGGAATCGACACGTTGGAGGTGATACTACTTCTAAAAGTACATTGCTAAAGAAGGAACTTATCTAAAACTCTTCGTCCACTTGTATGGATAGTTTGGCCCAGGGAAGACTGACACTATTAGTTAAATTAAGATTAAGTAAGTGATCGATGTCGCCTATGGATACCTGTAACACCAGGGGCATCACATATACATTGCTGATCTTGAAAGACTATTAACAGCTCTTTTGAAGAATCACATGATATAGTATCCTTCTGAACTTGCTGCTTGCTTTTGCTTTTTGTAATTTTTATTTTGAATTGTTATTCAACAAAGCGACCGTAGCTTAGCGGTTAGAGAGCTAGGCGTGTTTACCCGGAATGCGCAGTGTCAAGTCCTCCAGCACGTCATATTTTTGAATTGTCTATAACATTTGAATGTTCTGTCGTAGATCTTTGCTAGCTCATTTTGTATTATCTGGACAATGTCCCGTTATGTTGTAATTAAAGCACAATATGCCACAAATACTTTTGCTTTTAGATATATTTTAAACCGCTTGAACCTTTCCTTAGAGATAAATTGGTGGTGAGGTACAGTCTGTACTGTATACAGGTTCAATCTAAACTTGACTAGAATCAGAAGAACAAACTTTCAAAGTTTGGTTAGTTATTTGTTAGCCAAAAATTTGCAGCTCAAATGTCAAGAACTTGAAAAAGTTGCGCCATTTGTCGAAATCTATCGTACCATTGTTATCTATTAACTACGTAGCATCGCTTTCAGTTACAAAACCGCTCAACAACAAATTCGGCATGCAACTACGTTTCGCTGGTGCGTTGTATGCTTGAGCGCACCACCGAGTCTGTGCCATTTAAAAAGTTTCATTAGGGCGGTCCTTATAAATGTCAACGCTGCTTTTCGGAAGTTTTGCAAAGGTTTCTTTGGAGCTGCTGCTGATAACAACTTTTAAGGTTATTTTTAGCTATACGTGCTTCTCTACCCATCTATCTTAAAAAAAGGTTCAAATTTGCGACAAAATACAATTTCACATTGTTACCTTCCGGCACAGACTCATATCGTTTGCTGCACACAAAATGCGCAATAACTGTCGACGTCATACAAAAGGATTCAATATTATGTGGCGACTCCTGTGTGGTCCACCAATGGTAGGAAAGTTATGTCAAATTGTATTTCCAGGATGTCCTTTTACCAGCTTGCTGTGGTAAAGCTAGAAGAGACAAGTTTCATAATTTAATTCATAGAAATTTTTCTAAAGTTGTAGTAAACCTACAGATCTAGAAATTTCAACTTTCATGGTTTGGACGACAGGAATCTATTTTAAACTATCACGGTTGTTCACTAAAGTTATATGATTATTTACGGGATATTTACCGTGGTAAGGTTGTGGAAGGAGCCCCCGATATTTCGGCGCAGTTACATGCACCATGTTCACGGGAAGACACGGGAAGTCTTCCCGTGAACATGGTGCATGTAACTGCGCCGAAATATCGGGAGCTCCTTCCACAACCTTACCATGGTAAATATCCCGTAAATAATCATATAACTTTAGGAATCTATTGTTTTAAATTGTTTTTCTTTAAATAGTTATGTGTTTACATAAGAAAAATAAGCGTTGATTTGATGACATACTTCTTTTATTGTCGTTAAAAAGCCAACACCAATTTGGTTGCTCTGATACGGCCTAGCTATTAGGATAGGTCGTACCAGAGGCCTTTACATAATACATAAATCATCCAAGTACTATAACCCAAACAACCAACAAAAAAGCAACCACTCTTAAATTTTTACAAACTATTCCTACACTAGTATTTGCATTTGAAATACCTCGTCCTATTAATATGTATAAAGTTGTTTTTCTACCTGACAGTAGATGCATTTGGTTTATTTTTATTCCGATTTTAAGTGAATCTTGTCTTCGGAGTATCGTTCACGTTTAATGAAGTGGTTTTATGTCTTTAGTCGATGTAAGTTAAGAAAGCGTAGGTTTCCAATTTCTGTGGATCCGATAAGAAAATAGAGATTAACACATTTTTCATTGCTTCGTATAAGTACCTAGCTATAATAGGTAGCGAATTCAGAATTTTAAAGGTGTCCGATGTGACCTATACAGGGTTATCCAACTAAAACCTCTCGTGGCAGCTTCCCCACTGGAGAGCTTTTGGTCTATGGCTTAATTAGTTATGTATTAATTCGTTTAATTTCCTCCCGTTTTTTAAATAAAAAAAACTAAATTAGGCCTCTCAACGACAATAACTTTACGAGGTTTCAAATAAGAATGAAAGCCTAAGCAAAAATTAAAAGCCGCAACAAGAGTTTAATGTACTTATATGTTAGTTTTTTAAGCTACAATAATGAAAATGTTTAGGTTGCTTAATTAATAAGTTAGTTTTTTAAGCTACATTAATTAATATGCTTATGGTGCTTAATTAATATGTTAGTTATTGAGGCTACAATAATGAATAAGTTAAGGTTGCTTAATTCATATGTTAGTTATTGAGGCTACAATAATGAATAAGTTAAGGTTGCTTAATTAATATGTTAGTTATAAGCTACTATAATTAATATGCTTATGGTGCTTAATTAATATGTTAGTTATTGAGGCTACAATAATGAATAAGTTAAGGTTGCTTAATTCATATGTTAGTTATTGAGGCTACAATAATGAATAAGTTAAGGTTGCTTAATTCATATGTTAGTTATAAGCTACTATAATTAATATGCTTATGGTGCTTAGTTAATATGTTACTTATTCTACAATAATGAATATGTTGAAGGTGGTTAAGGTTATTAATTTATATAGAATGTAAGTGCATGTTCTTATAAATTGCACCATTCTTGTAAATTATGTTTTATATTTGTCCCAACATTGTTCAACGATGAAAGAAACTAAAGTCTCACTCTTAAACTTCATGTGACAAGAGAATAAACGCTCCAGTACATATTGACAGCTTCGACCAAAATAAAATGAATGGACGGGCCCAGTAGAAGCGCATTTTTGAAGATTACAAAATGAGCGCCAGCTCTCATTTCGTTTCAGTCGGTCTCTAGCCGTAGGAAGTGAAACACGAGTCTATTGTTACGCGATAACGAAACATCTGACAAAATTATGAATTCGTATGCTTTACCGAAGTGTAAATACACAAATAAAACCGATATCTATTTTTTGTAACAAATATACTGTACATTTTTATAATTAGGTGTTGAAGTACATGTCCGACGATTTTGACTCGTTTTTACTGATCAAGTTCAATGGTTAGGGCCCGTCCATTCATTTTATTTTGGTCGAAGATTGACAGTGGCATTTTATTCCAGAGTATCTATGAGATTGAAGGAGACATTTCACCTAGAGTTGAATGGCGAGAGACCGCAATTCAATTCCATAAATTTATTGGTAGCCGGTACTTTGTGGTGCAGGGTATTGGTGTAAGTGGTCGGCTAATAACGGAAGTCTTGAAGGTGACTAGAACATTTATAGTGCCACCAACTTGATGGCGTCTAGTGGCCAATGAACTATACTCCGTTTACTGAAAGATAAATTAAGTTATAGTGGTTAGAAAATAACGTAGTTAGTAGATAGATAGATAAAATCTTTATTGTTCACACCACAAATTACATATTACACAATAAAATAGCTTTTAAATAACTAGCGTAACAATCGCCGGCCGTATCGCTAAGAGCGATCTCTTCCAGGCAACCTTAGGATGGAGAGGATTTATACAGGAGGTAGAAGGCGGGGCGTGAAATAGTAAATAATAATAAATAGTTAAAAATATGATACTTACATTCTAATAATAACACATTACACATAAACACATTATGTACTACGTTTAACAGACCGTACTCATGCAAAAAAGCGTATTTTGTATGGCTTCTGTGTACTAAAATTCCTAAAAACATCAGAGACTTGATTATTGATCAATAACATTACTCAAACCAAACTAAAAAGACTGAAATGGGTATTTGTTTGTTTGGGGTCGACAAATTCGACAATAGTTATATTTTTTTATCAGTCTCTGGCTGCCATATTACAAGCTTTGCTTAGTTTGGGGTCAGATCACCATGTGTGCAATAAAGTCCCAGATATTTATTTATATATTTTTAACGTAACGTTGAATTTTTACTTGTGGTTACAACAGGGTGCAATATATCAAAGAAAAAACGGACTCGAAGATAACACCATCCGATATGCACAAATCGCGATCCAGATACCATTGAGCCGACTCTTGTAGTGATACATCATTCCGCCCATACGATCAAGCCAAAGTTAAGCTTAGACTACACTATGCATAGGTATATCATATATAGTGCGTGAAGCTTAATTATTCGATACATCCTAGCGATCTTTTTCGTAGGCCGCATCATCGCTTAACATCAGGCGAGTTGGCGGCCAAGCGCAAGCCTATTCTGCAATAAAAAAAATCTTCTTCGCGGAAGGCTCTGCACATATTTTAACTTTCAAACTTTTGCAATTTGAATCGATTTGTCCCGAATTCCCGATAGTTTTATTTTTTATTTTTAAGTATTTGAAACGTGCAAATAATTAAAACATGCCTCACACATGTATTAATTGAAGTATACACTTACCTGTCCTAGATAATTCGTTTCTTAGAATAACGAATTAAACACTGCAAATGAAAATTGATGAACCGAAATCTGAGATAACAAGGAAATCGGTCATCTTCTTCAAAATATTCGAGAAAAACGCGCTGCGCATCGCATGCTAGTTATGGTCTGATCCTTATTGAACTAATCTCTTCATATTGTACGGTTTTGTACTTTTTTGTCGGCAGAATTGAGATGTCTTATTTATCTGATTGAAACGGCTCTGATATTGCACCGATATATTACTTGTGCTAAGTAGCTAGCTGGTTAATATTTAAAGTAAGATCCTTAATCCATAAAGGTGCCTGCTTTATTCCTTCCTTTCTCTTCATATTTAAAGCTGCTTAAAGTTCTCCGACAGTGAATCAGGTTGACATACACAAGGTCAATCAGAAAAATATTATACTCCTCTACTCGCAATTTAAGCTGGGACAGAAATTCGAAGCGATCCATCTTTTTTATTAGTCACACGAATATAGATAGAGAATAAAGAAAGACGAGTTTTACTAGACTTTGGAGGCCTTACTTAAATAAGTTACTCAAGTTGACATACGCTTGCTAAATATGATCCGTCTTGTTTTCGCGTGTGACGATTGCCGTCAGCGAGAAGTTGATAGAGCATTTTAAAACATAGATCAACTTGAGTAACGTTTTTAAGTAAGGCCCCTAATTGTTTTGATTGATTTCGAATACTTATAGATAGAGCAACTCAGCGTAGTCGGTACGAGGTTGAAATATAGCATAAATGTCTTGATATTTAAACTTATGCCTAAGTTTAAATTAATGTTAAATGCGAACCGTTACTTTGAGGCATAGGTGTAATTAGTAATTTGTAATTAAAAGCTCGAACACAGTTGTAATGCCTTGTAATTACAATGTGAATGATTGTAATTACATTCGTGCCTTACATTGTTTCACAATGTCTTCAGTTTTATGAACCGTTTGAAGAGCACAGTGTGATTATCACACTTTTATGGTAGGTATTTGGCCGCGTTTTTAATATCATCGTGCAGTGAAGCGACCGCAAAGGTGTGACTAAGTTGACAGCGACAGCAGCGATTTAATTTAATTTAATAAAGCTTAATTTTTCTAAAACGTATTTTTATAATATAAAACAAATTTTGTTAAGTGGATTTCGGAATATCAACCATAAGGCGGTGTCGATTTTTCATTCCCGCTCTGGCAGTCTGATAGAAAAATGGACAGGAGGGAATTAGATCATGCAGATCCGATGCACACTCTCCGAAATGTATCCGATAAAAAACCGATAGACTAGCAACTTTGCGCCGATACTCAAGACTAATTAACTTAGTCTGAACTAGGGCTTCGTTGCTGATGAGCCTCTTGGCACGCATCTCGATAGGAAAAAATAGATATAGAAAGAAATAGAAAATATAAATGTATATTTTGTTTCAGAATTAATACATTTTTGTTTTCAGGTTTAGTATTATCATATTTCATGTGTCTGAATTAATTAATTTATGTTTCAGATGTGTACAGTTTTAAATATAAATGTTAGAAATATGTGAGATCACTCTAGCTGGTGAGCGCGACCTTACCGTGAAACCCATTTGACAGCCCGTTAGCTTAGTTGGTAGTGAACCTGCCTTCTGCGCTTGGGGCGTGGGTTCGATTCCCACCTAGGACAAACATTTGTGTTTGTTCTATGTCTGGGTGTTAATATCTATTTAAGTATGTATTTAGAATATGTATGTATATCAGTCTCTGGCAGCCATATTACAAACTTTTCTGAGTTTGGGGTCAGATGACCATGTGTGCAATAATGTCCCACATATTTAGTTATTTAATTTTTTTAACTGTAGGTCTGCGTGATCTCTTATGCAATATCATTCATTTGTAGTAATTTTCGCAACATTACACGAATAACAACAACGTGCAATGGTTTTGGCCCAACACGACGAAGGAAAATTTGTCTCCAAGTACAGAGCAAGAATACAGAGCTTGTCGGAAAAGCGTCAGAAATAGTCGATTTTCGTCGTCGTCCGCCACGAAAAACAGGTAAGACGCAAATGTAAATATTTGTGAATTAACGCTCGCGTCGGTTTCATAGTGCATACATGTTAGGGATGGCTGGTGTCGATAGTTTGCATAATGTTTCATAATATAACGTGTCCTATTTTATTCTCAAGGTTTTTTTTTGCTAATGCGTTAAAAAATGTGCATAAACTGTACCTAAGTACTTAATTGTGTCAACAATATTATACGTACTTTTTTCTGTTGTAAAATAAAGATAGATAGAGAACTCTTTATTGTTCATACCAAAAATTACATACGTACATAAAACATAATAACAACTTAAAAACTAGTGAAACAATTAGCGGCCTTATCGCTATAAGCGATCTCTTCTAGACAACCTTAGTATGGAGAGGACATACAGAAAAGGTAAGGGACGGGGTGTGATGTAATAATGTACAACTGGTATATAAAGGTTATGGGAATAAGTAGACCCAATGAAATTCCAAAATAATGATCAATCACACAAATATCAATGATGACCAAATATTGAGGTACTTAGGTGTCTAAAAACTTCATTTAATAAACCATACCATTCTCTACCTAAGCACATCTAAGCCAGTGAACTAAGTGATCTATATATTCAGGGCATCCCTAGGCAAGTTCATCGACCTTATTGCATAAGCAAACTGCGTCAAAACTCGATCAAGGTGACACATCATATCGGTGCCACATGCATCGACCGCATAAACAGAAACATACCGATTTAAACTTTTGTACCGTGTAAATAAGACTTACATTCTATCATTACTTGGCTCTTCGTATTGCGTTTAGTTTTGGCAGTTATCAAAACATATTTTAATTGTTTCCGCTCATATTCATTCATAAAACGAGTTAGTGTTTTTAAATAATAGGTAGTTTATCAAATACCTGCGTTTGAGATGTTCACCACTATTGTAATTATATATATATATAATTATATTATGTTTTTATAAGCACATGTTATGTATACAAAATTAATTTCTGCTACTTTTGGCACTCGATGAACAAAACATTTCATTTTAAATGTCTTTATGTGTATTTAAATATAATATTACCAAATATAAGATTTAATTTTACGTTTAAATAAAACGTATTAAACTGCATGACGTTTGATCTAATACTAGTGGCATATTACAATATGAACTATTTTAATGACAATTAAATACATATAACTCAACGGAGTTTTGTAATTACGTCATTTAGTGACGTCCATAAAGTTTTATCGATAATAACATACATCATAGTTCAGGAGATTAGGAGCGCGCTGCCCTATTTTTTAAGATTAAAAAAATATATTAGGATATTTCGAAGGATTATAACATTAATTACATTGATTTATAGATGTACCAATACATTGGAATTTTAATTATGTCCTAGCACGCTATCAAAAATAAATACGCAAAGGTTAGTAATTAATTTAAAATAAAACAATAAACAGATAATGGATTCGTGCAGTTTTATACAAAACGAAAATTATTTGATTTGTAATTAAAATAAATGGCCACACCTGATAATATAAAACACAATAACTATGAATAGTCATAATTAAGTACAATTTATGGGCAAGATAAGTTAAAAGGAATAATATGTTGAGGTGAATTAACTATCAATAATATACCTTTACAAATGAAATTCATTGAATAATTTGTATTTGTCAAACTGTACAAAATTATGGCAACGAATATAATACATAATAATCATCTCTAAATCTGAGAAACTACTTGACGTACGAGGTTGAAATTAGGCAAGTAGATTTCTTATGGAGTATAGAGGTCTGCTAAGAAAGCATTTTGGGAACGGGCTGAATTAAGGGGCAAAAGGGGGTTAAAAGTTTGTGTGATCTACGCGTACGAAGTCGCGGGCAACAGCTAGTTTCATAAAGGAACATTCGCATAACCAAGAATTTCTTACTTTCATTTTCTTTCGTAGTATATGCCAAAAACCCCTCCCCCTCAAGTTCCCCCTAGTTCCATCTAGTTGCACGTAGTAATTAATAAATATGGTTTTAATCATTTTTTGCAGCGTCAAAAAAATAAAAAAATGGCTCATATTTGTCTTTATTAATACAGCGCTTGCCGCGTGACGCCAAGACTGCGTGAATTATTTGAATATAGCTCAAAAAAGCGCGAGGTTTCCCTAGAGGATATTGACTACGTGACGATAACCTAACCCCACCCCCACCGAGTGTGGTATTTTGAAGATACCCCTCCCCCCTGAACGGGTCACGTAGTTTGGGTACGTTCCCTACCTTGTACGTCATAATACGTCAATTTGGATAGTATGGAGTTTATTTGATTTGCAAGGCATTCTGGGCCTCATACTTATTCAATCTGCGGACGAAAACTAACATCGATAGGAAAATTGTGTAGTTATTGGGGCCTACTGAAATGGTACTGGGCGTGGGTCCAGTATATACCATATATATATATATAAAATAAAATATATATATTTTACCATTTTTTTCGTTTTCGGATATGATATTTCATAACTTAGTTCAGTTTAACTCTTTAACGCTACAAATGTTAGGCAACAATCGCCGAGCTATCAATTCACGTTGCAGCCGACAAAATAGTTACCCGTCAACATAGTTCTACATCAAAATAAGCAGATTCGATCATCAATCACTATCGAGTGTAGTATTTCACTTTGGAACAAGATGAAAGATCTTATTTACTACGCGGAACCCAAAATACAGGTGTTTATTACGCAATAAACAGAGATGAATTGCTAACTGATTGTGAGTTAGAGTTTAGTTGTTTTTGCTTGTAACAGATCTCTATTAAAATTTGCAAGTTGATGTGGTAATAGGCACAGGCTACATCTCACGATGAACCGATAACCGATGGGGAAGAAAGGTTCTTGAGTGGAGACCACGAATCGAAAGACGCAACGTAGGTAAGTGTCCCACTAGATGGACAGACGACATTGTGAAAGTCGTAAGCATCCAGTGGCTGCAGATGGCAGGCTTTCGTTCAGTGTGGAGGTTAAAGGGAGAGGCCTATGTTCACGCAGTGGACGTCTTCTGGCTGATGATGATGATATCTTGTATTTCGTTCCAAAATTTTCACTTCCCAAACTGACACTTCTTACAATGAAAATTTTTCACATTGACCAGGTCCACCCCACATTAAACGGGGCGTGGCGGATGCAATCGCAGCAGTTCTAAATCAGGTTTGATGCCTTTAGTCAAACTCGCCCTAGGCTGTAGACAACTTTGCCGTCTTTTTTTAGCTTTTGGACCATTTATTAGTAAGTTTATTGGTGTTGCTGTAAGGTATTTAGTGTGCGTGTTTTTTTTTTACCGTACTTACAGTTCTTTCTTTACGCAGTTTAGCGGTAGTCTGCAAAAGTTGGTGTCACAGTTGTCACACCAAGTCGTTTTAAATACGAACGATGAAGGCATATCTCCCTTGTTTGTCTGATCTGTGATTCCACTGAATAAGCATGAGTAGCTTCTCTTATTATCAGGGTAATAAATTACACTAGATCACGAAATCTCATCCTAAAATACTCTTTGACGTCGCTAAGGCGGAACCTTGAAACCGTACATCAATTTGTTTTCTTGTACACCCTTTTATCGTATCTTGAGATATGCGATATGCGCGTGCGCATGAGTTAGTGACTCGTCAATTTCTCTTGATTTTACGGAGATACAGACACCGTCATTTTCATGTAGTTATTTGAATACTTGTATGTACCTGCTTCAAGACTGACTCAAGCTTACTCGGTCGTCAATTTTTATTAGTAAGTATAAGATAATTAACTACTTCAGTGTAGGTATTTAAACTGAAATCGAGATTTTGACTGTTTTTTGAGAATCTATTCCCAATGAAAAAGTGTTTTCATTAATTTGTTTTCTGTCAAACGCTCCCTCTCTCTGTCATTTACTTTTCTATGTATTATGTTTTTTGTATAATCAAAACATAATGCAGTTCCTTGTTTCTCTCTCTCCTTGTCCCACTTACTCTTACTTATCTATGTATTCTGTTTTTTATACAATCAAAACATAATGCAGTTGCTTGTTTCTCTCTCTCTATCTCTCTCTCTCTCTCTCTCTCTCTCTCTCTCTCTCTCTTTGTCTCACTTTTCTATGTATTCTGTTTTTTATACAATCAAAACATAATGCAGGTGCTTGTTTCTCTCTCTCTATCTCTCTCCTTGTCTCACTTTTCTATGTATTCTGTTTTTTATACATAATGTAGTTCCTTGTTTCTCTCTCTCTCTCTCTCTCTCTCTCTCTCTCCCTCTCTCCTTGTCTCACTTATCCTTACTTATTTATGTATTCTGTTTTTTATACAATCAAAACATAATGCAGTTGCTTGTACCTAACTATATCAATCTTCGCGTGTAGTTTTGTACATCCGTTACGCGTGACTTCCGCATTAGCTTTTATGCATTTTATACATTTTGGAAGTAACGGTTTCATATTTTTCTTTGATCAACTAGATGTGTTTGCGTAAATCTTGATGGTTATCTATATAATTTATTGTTATAATTTGGCTCTTCCACTTGAACTAAATAGAAGCATTCTAAAATTATGACACTAATAAAAAGCGAATGTTTGTGTGTGACTGGACGGAGTGTCAGTATACGAAAGGAAATCTAGGAATAATATATAAAATACTAGCGGACTCGGCAAACGTCGCCCGACCAATTGTGTTTAACAACTATCCAGGAACCCATTGAAATATACATACAAAATTTCATCCAAATCGGTCCAGCCGTTTAGGAGGTGTTAGGTGACAAACAACACAAAAACCAGAGCCACGCGTAATTTTTTTTTTTTTTGCGAGACCGTACAGGTCAAAGATTAATAGTGCAGTTTCATGAAATGACCTTATTAATAACTATAGAAGTTAAAATGTTCCAAAAGATTAGGACGGTCAGACAGACGTACGGATAGAACGAACTTATAAGGGTTCCGTGTTTACTGTGAAATCTTTATAAAAGTCAAGAATTGGACTCATGTCTTGAGAGACCTTACTACCTCTAGTAAGGTCTTAATGTCTAGCCGCTGGCTGATGATGAAGATGTATTTTATGTTAAACGGTATTCATGTGTCAAATGTTTGTTACAACACAAACACGCAAAAATCACGGAGCTTTGTAAAGAGCTACAAAGCTTCTACGTGTTTATTAAGCTTTTTACGTATGTTCTGTTAGTTTAAATACAATCCTTGATGTTAAGTATTTAGTAAGTAGTGGAAAATTTGCAAGTTGAAGTAGCAATGGGCAGGCCACATCGCTCGAAGAATTGACAACCGATGAGGAAGAAAGGTTCTTGAATGGAGACTATGAACCGAAAGACGCAGCGTAGGTAGGCCTCCCACTAGATGGACCGACTAAATTTTGAGAGTCGCGGACATTCAGTGGATGCAGATGGCAGGATGTCGTTCATTGTGGAGGTTAAAGGGGGAGGCCTATGTTCAGCAGTGGAAGTCTTCTGGCTGATGATGATGAAGTAGGTAGGAAGGTCATTATTGAAGATCAGTTAAGTGTATGAATCAAGACAAGATATGAATACCTTCGGATAGATCATCTCAACTTCAAATGAAACAAAACAACGTACCTATAGCATAAACAATCTCTTAAACGTTTTAACAAAATAAACAACCACTTTACATAACATATCGCCGACAGCTTCTCATAATTGAATTTGCTATTTTGTAACAGTTATAAATAACATATTATTTATCATACCAACCACCACCTGTTTGTTCTATTTCGCTATTTCAACATTTTCAAGGGAATGTATCTTATCATCGCCAAATAAATATAATGCTAAGCTTAGCTTAGCTGATATTTTATTTTCTATGAATCCGTTGAACGTTCAATTTACGTATTTCCACTTTTATTGTGCGAACTGCTAGTATGTGGAATGCGCTGCCTGAATGGGTATTCCCCGATAGTTACAAACTGGATGTTTTCAAGTCAAAAGTGAATCTGTTACTTCTAGGCAAGCGTGATCCATCGTAGGCCGCATCAGGCGAGTTGGCGGCCAAGCGCAAGCCTATCTTACAATAAAAAAAAACGTATTTAGAATTTTCACAAATCGTACCTACATATACATTATACTACATACATTTATTTAATGTTTTTCATTCTGTGGTCTGGTTCATAAATGATTTCTGCACCCTTTATTCAGGATATATTACACAATGTATTCTATTTGTTTGTAAAATTTATAAAATTCATAAAATTATAAAAATACAGTAAAATCCATGCCATATTCTCGCTGATAAGGAATAACCGATCAAGTGCGAGTCGGAATCGCGCATGAAGGGTCCCGTACCATTATCTATAAAAACGGCAAAAAAATCACGTTTGTTGTATGGGAGCCCCCTTAAATATAAATTTTATTTTAATTTAATTATTGATTTTTAAATATTCTGTGAATATTTCAAGCGTATACCTGTTGCCGTTATCAATATCGAGCAATAAAATCACGTTTGTTGTATGGGAGGCCCCTTAAATATTTATTTTATTCTGTTTTTTAGTATATTTTATTATAGCGGCTACAGAAATACATCATCTGTGAAAATTTCAAGTGTCTAATTATCACGGTTCTTGAGATACAGCCTGGTGACAGACGAACAGACAGACAGCGGAGCCATAGTAATAGGGTCCCGTTATACCCTTTGGGTACGGAACCCTAAAATGTACTCGTTTCATTTAATTTAGTTTTAGAAGAATATATTTGCAGAAGAAGATAATAGTAGATTCTTTTACATTATTATTATTATTTAATAAACCCAAAAAAAGACTTATTCACGAACATATTCTATACCCGGAACACTTATCTCTCACTAGCCGTGTGCAACGTTGTCAGTCTTTGCCCAACACGTCTTCGAAAATTAAGTATAGGAAGATGCCTGGAAGAGATCGCTTATAGCGATAAGGCCGCCAATTGTTTCACTAGTTTTTTAAGTTGTTTTTTTATATACGTTTGTAATTTTTGGTGTGAACAATAAAGAGTTTTCTATCTATCTATCTATCTATAGGAATTGATCTGAAAAAAATCATGTACAAAAAATATACTACGAAAGAACCCACAATGAGATTTATAATTCTAACATATCTTTATTTTTCAAATAGATATTTGTAATCTACTCTATTCATTGGCTCTATCAATAAATTTTCTGCCTCTCAAAATCTATTTTATTTTATTGCCACTTATCACTTTCCTTCACACAACACTAAAACAGTGATGGGAAAAGGTCGATAAAATATAGACGAAGCTTCGAATATCTATCCTTTATTTCGGCTCTCATAAAAAATTTAATATCTCCCAAAGCGGGACATTCACGGTGCGATTGACGCTTGCGACTCACCGACTCGCGGTTCAATCGTCGTGGCAATATTAAAGCCACGCATTTAACGGTCTCTCGTGACATATGATATTGTAATTTTATAAATATAACATTTGAAACAGTTTGCTGACAAACATTTTTACTACGGTTAAAAAAAATCACTTTGAAGTCGTTCATTAAAAGATTGTTTTATAACTTGTTGTGAAGTTAAATCTTTTAAATATTTCACAACTGTTGATCCAGAATTCCAATTGCATGTCTTAAATACCTTGAACGAAAATAAATTAAACACTTTAAATTTAGTCAATGAGACCTACCTGCTATTTACAGGTTTTGATCCAGAATTCTAATGGCATGTCTTAAATACCTTTAACAAAAATAAATTACGTCCTTCTTTGGAAGAAGAGAATTGAATAATTACTCGTATCTTACTGTAATTTTACCAAAACTGCAACTATTGACGTGTTGACAGGGAAAACAAAAGCTTTACAAAGGCATAGAAATCAATCAATAATTCGTGCCAGGAACACCCAGTCTTCCTCCACCCTCGACCACTCGGCAAAACCAGGCAAAATTTCAAATCGGGCTTGTGCGCATTAAAATTTAACGGCCTCTTTGATTGCCTTCCCCTCCAAACTTTGATAAACAGACGGCTATAGGCACTAAACGTTATCAGGACCCTCCGCTCTTCTGTCGGTGCTTTTAATATGTAGATATTGTTTTAATAGCGAATTGACTGCCTCGGTGGCTCAGTTGGTAGTGATCCTACTTTCTGTGCTTGGGGGCGTGGGTTCGATTCCCATCTAGGACAAACATTTGTGTGATGAACATTTGTGTTTGTTCTATGTCTGGGTGTTAATATCTATTTAAGTATGTATTTAAAAATATATATGTACGTATATCAGTCTCTGGCAGCCATATTACAAGCTTTGCTTAGTTTGGGGTCAGATGACCGTGTGTGCAATAATGTCCCAGATATTTATTTATTATTATTTATTTTATTTAATTAATTGCGTTTTTATGTCCTTTAATGTTGGATTTAATGCTTGTGAATGTTGCTGGCAAAATGTGCACGTTTTGGTGGTCCTTAATGGGGGTTCAAGTGATTTCGGGAATCGTTTAGTGTTAAAATTAAGGCAAGTATACTCATTCGAATCGTAATTTTTCTCAATTTCACACAGTATGTTTAATTATTAATACAGATTGATATAATATAATAGAATGTTCACATCAAATTGCATTTTTTCATGGGGGAAATTTCCAATGATTTCTTTCTCGGCTGCATTGGGGTGCAGCAGAAGGTTAAGTGATATTATATTGTGTGGGATTTAATTTGTGTATTTATGTGTCTGTCTGTGGCATCGTAGCTCCCAAATGGCTGAAGAGATTTTGATATTTTTTTTGTTTGAAAGGTGACTTGATCTACAATGTTCTTAGCTAGATCTATAATTCAAGAAAATCTGTTCAGCCGTTTGTAGATTATCATCTCTTTAATCATGAGTTTAAAAAAAAACTTGTTAACTCACGGTTGTTCACTATAGTTATGTGATTATTAACGGGATATTAAAACGGGCGGATTATTACGGGATAAAGTCTAAGAAAGAGGAAAGATCGTTTTGTCCGCACTTAACTTCGAACTTTTCGGCCAACTACCCTGCACCGAAATATCTAAAGTTCCTTCTACAACATTATCATGGCAAATATCCCGTTAATAATCAATTATGATTATTAACGGGATATTTGCGATGATCGGACCGACGAGCGTTCGTACTTATATATTAATATAACTGTACGAACGCTCGTCGGTCCGAATTTGTACTCCGCAAGGTGGCGGTTAGACCCAGATTCACACCACCCTCAATATCTCCGTCGCCGATGCGGTTGAAGCCGTTGAAAGCTTGAACAGATGCTGAAACGTCGCACTCGAATAATAAATACCTACCTCGATGTGTCACAATCCGAAGCATTGGTAAAATGACGCTAGGAATTAAGAGGTAATATATTAGCTCTCTCATATCTGTCGCAGAACCAATAACCGTTGGGGTAGACGCGACCTAGAGTGGAGACCATGAATTGTAGCGTAAGACGCTCTTAGACTTGAAAGAGTAATACGTAAAGTAAGTGGTAGTGGCTGAAAGTGGAAACCCGAAGATTGGGCTGAATGGCGTGCCTTGGGAAAGACCAACAGTGGACTTATGTGGGGTGATCATATTGACGATGCTGTTTTAGCTCTGGGTCGACCGTGACCCAGTGGCCGCGATGCTAAGGGTTTCACAACAACTAATATAAATATTTGAAACATATTTAAACTTTCAGTACTAACATTAAAAAAAACAATTAAAGCAAACACCACATAAAATTAAAACCTAAATTATTAATTGCCACGTTACAAGGCACCATCGTAAAAATAATAAAATTAGGGTGCGTGTGTCACATCAGAAAATAAAAAAGTTCCGGTCCTTATCTTCTGTTTAGGCCATAAAGCACTCTCGTGTTTGGCAAACTTTCGAAATACAATTTTCGCCATGCTAAAGATGTATATGAATATGACGTAAGTACAACATTAGCAATTTAGTTGTTTTGTAATAATTTGGTTTAATACTATATTTATTTATTTTTTAATAATTGCGTAAATAGGCGAGCAAGTTGTTTACCTAAGGGTAAGCTCCATGCTTGCCTAAAACAATCATTGTCATCATCTTACAATAATCGAGGAATTATGAACTTTTAAGTTTTGCTTCCCAATACATGTCACCTTAAATTTAAGTATTTTTTTTTAGATCTGAAATCTTGAGTACTTATTCGTATTTTGATTACTTTATATTGCCTATAAACTTATGTACGGTTTTTTTTTTGTTCATACATATTCGAGTTTTATGTGTATTTGACATACCTTTTAAGGTATTTAGACTGATTAAAATAAGTTCCTTACGCGTCGAAATTGTTTATTTTAATCCATTTAAATCCTCGAATTAAGAATGACGTATCTATCTAAAGACGCTTTTAAACGTTTTCTCAACATTAAGATTTAAAAACTTATGTCTTACCTAGTTAGTAAGGTTACAAAATTACGGAACTGAGTTCTGGGTAAAATAACAAGACAAGTTATGCGATTAAATTACGTCTGCTACGGTTTCCTTCAACTAATTTTACTGTACTAGTTTGAGTAAGATACGAGAATCCCTAAATGCAAAAAATCCAGAGTTACACTGAATGATGCTACTAAGCCAAAAAGAAGTCATGGTAAGTATAATAATAAAAAACTTTGATTAAGGAACCTATACTGAAATCGCGAAAAAAATATTTATTGCAAAATGAACTCTCCTTCGTTCTGTCTGATTAATTATTAATTAATTTGACATAGAAGTGCTATCCTAAGCTGTATATCAATAAGGACAAACATCCATAGTATCCATTAAACTTATGTATACCTAATTCCAGTTCATAATTTATAATTCGGAAAACACATTAATGCTTAGGCGACTTGTTATCACTGAATCGTGATGTGAACTTCTTTTAAAGCCGTTAAAATCCTTGTTCTTTTTATTAACAATTTTATAGTCACTTAGTTTTAGCACAAAAATAAAAGTACGTAATTTTTATGATGTGTTGCACCAGCAAAGCAAGTATTAATATAGTGACAATACTTAAAAGCTAGGCTAATGCGATGTATGCGATGTAAAGCGGGCCCGAAAAATTTACACCGCTTTTTAGTTGATATTGCGAAAACCCGTACGAAACGCCCGTACGAATTGTCAGTTTTGTTAAACTGACAAATCAAACCTATAAGGTTTCAAACTAACAAGTCAAACCTATAGAAATGCCTTGCCAATCTCGATATCTGAAGGCTGGTAAGTATCCACTTAGGTAGAGAGAAAATAATTGCAGTGTGATGTTGAACAACTATAGTGTATACAATGGGGTCTTTTATGTAATACTCACTTAACTAAATCTAATAAGACTAAAATTACTTATCTAGTCTTATCAATACGTAAGAAAAGGATTAGAAGCGACCATTTTAGAGCTGTCAAATTTAGTTTCATTGAAAAATAGTACAAAAGAATTAACAACAGTATTAGCCAACTTTCATAACTCCTTTCGGCTTTTGAAGAAAAAATTTAACTAAAGATGTGGTAAGGGTATGTCCACACTCCGCTCCCGATCGTCCAATAACAGAACTGTTATCCAGCAGCCGGTATTGCAAAGGCACCGCGAGACACGTCTGGTGTACACGGCTTGGGGTTTGGTATCCGGGCAAGGAGATGGTGGAAAGATAAGCGTTTTAAATAGATTTTCAACTAAATAAGTTTGTAAAGGAATTAAATCCCAGCGTCGACATTCGACGGTTGTTGTTCTTTGACAAAAGTTTGAAATAAAAGTGATTCATTCGTTTGACCGAAACGGAAATGTTAGGGTGTAACAACCACAAAGACATACAAGCCTTTAACATATTTTTTTTTATAAATTTAGTTTCAGTTTTCGAAACACTTAGACTATTTAATTTATGGTGATTTTGTCATATAATAAAAAAAAACGAAAACTGGCCCATTTATAAAACAACTTTCCCATGGGCTTCCACTCCATGTACTTGGAACTTCATATTTTACATTTTTGTTAAAAGTAGGTATAAGAGTTATTGTATTTTTCACCCTGACCTACCCGAGAAATTTGGGTCCTTAGTACCTAAAATATAAATCTTCAGTGCTTGTCACCAAATGTAACCTTAAAACACAAATGAGTATTTGACGAATTTATACGACGAGTTGTTACAACATTATTTTAAGATTTGATATAATTTATTTGATTCTATGGCTTCGGGTTTTAGGTAAGGTAGTGTGACACACATCTCACAAAATAACAGTATTTTAACTGCAAAAGTCAGGTTATGATAATATCTTTTTAAGTACCTATGTATTTAAAAATATATATGCAAGTATATCAGTCTCTGGCAGCCATATTACAAGCTATGCTTAGTTTTGGGTCAGATTACCATGTGTGCAATAATGTCCCCCAGTTTTTTTTTATTTTATTTTATTTATTTATGTTACATACTATAATACCTGTCATATCCTAATATCCGTTTCGTTAAAAAAAGTCAGGCTGTATGTAAGAACTAAACTCTGCTTTTTCCCTAATTGCTTACAGTGTAGATACGTGTGTAATATTTTGCTTGGGACTAGCCATTTATCTTTATGCCTTCCACGTCTGATCTTGTCCACACCAGAGATTGATGGCGCACCGTCTCCTGATTTTTGTTTTGTCTATCGTCGCGTCTTGCGGCGGACTTTTGATCGCCGTCACGTCATCCAGAACCCGGACCGCATAAACACAGAATAAGTAGCATAAATCTCGTTTCTCGGTGACGGCAGCTGTGGGCAACCGCACATATTGATTATATTCTACGCTCAATCCTGAAATAGGAAACTAAAATTGAGAACATCCCTCCTTTTTGAAGTCGGCTAAAAATACTGCCACCAACCCATCACTATAATTAACAAAAATGTCAGATACTGTTTTCATTCATCTTGCAAAACTATTAACAAAAATATTTCCACCTTTTGATCTCGCGTCGTCTACAAATATAGTGCGGTAGCGTCATTTTTACGATGGGATCTCACTCTTCGCTCAATTTATATCAAGACCTGAAAAAATAAAGCTCAAATGATGTCACTAGATGACCAAATCGGAGCAAATCATTCAGATAGTGTCAAATAAGAATTTTTTGTGGATAAAATTTATTTGCGCCAATTAGTTTTGCCAGACATTGTTCGAGACGGGCCTAGATCTGATGAAAAAAAGGGATGCTTGGACCATGGACAGTTATACATTTTATTTGCCACCCACAAAAAATAATTCTATAAACTTTAAAAAATATTGCTCTTAACGACTATCATACGTAATACAACCATCCATTAAAAAATAACGTCTCTCTCAATAAAATTGTTGTACTACCCACAAATAAACTTTTTAAATAGGGTTGGCTTCCGGGTGGCCTAACTGACGTACTTAACATGACTGAATACTATCTTTATGGGGCCCATAACAATATCATTCACCCTAAATAGTTGTAATGCACTAATAAATATAAATATTTTCATTTATTGTGATTTAATGGGGCAGAATACTGATGAGGCTAGTGTGGATAAGATAACAATCAACAAAATATATTGATTTCTAAGTACAGAATTTAGATGCAATAAACTGCTTACCGATTTTACCAATTTTTAGGGTTCCGTACCCAAAGGGTTAAACCTTATTAATAATACGCTATCCGTCCGTCTGTCTGTCTGTCAATCTGTCACCAGGCTGTATCTCATGAACCATGATAGATAGACAGTTGAAAATTTCACAGATGATGTATTTCTGTTGCCGCTATAACAACAAATACTAAAAACAGAATAAAATAAATATTTAAGGATATAATGTTAAACCCTTCGTGCGCGAGTCCGACTCGCACTTGGTCAGTTTTTTTTTTCTATTTAAAGCCGTAAATGCATATTGATACCTCAGGCAGAACGCACGCCGCGACTATAAGATAGTCGTAGCGTTTACCATCAGGCAAGTGACTTGTTCAAGTCGTTAATTGTTTTTCTTGTTCAGCGCTAGATTAAATATATAGGTATCAATACTAGATAGCTATGCTCACAAACTACACTATTTAGTTTGCTATTTCTTATCTACACAATTCGTTTCCCTAGTTGCAATCCCCATTCAAGACATTCCTCTACATTTCGTGCTCGATTTGTCAACAGTAAATACAACCGCTAACATTAGAATCCAAAGTAAATTCAGCACAATTACCAGCCAATTTACAACCACATTCAATTCCTCGCTTTCTCTAGCAACAGGGCGTGTCCACACTATCCCAGTGTTGCCATTAGTTAGAAATTAAAATCAGTTTAAGGTGGTTTATTGCGGCACGCGGCACCGTTAGGGCGGGGGCACACAAATAACGACTAATCGATATTGGGATCGAATGCGCGTACGCTACGAAGGGTGCTCCTTTTGTTTGTATTGAATTCCTAAAGTGCTCTGGAAGTAAGAGGCCTTGTAATGAAAGTTTTAATAAAAAAAATATTTTTTATTTCGAATCGGCAGAAGCACGTGCAAGGCACATAATAGTAATATTATAATTTTTAAATATTATTTTGCAAGAAACACTTTCGCATTAACGATAATATATTATTCGTATAATATCGATCATAGATGATCAACAGCTTGTTTGATTATTGATTAAAATCAATAATATTTGCGTATCACATCTCTATCTTATAATTTAGCAGCATGTAAAATACTTTTTTATATTATAATTACCATTACCAAAATAATCATCGAAATTTCATAACACACATAAATACCCAAGGTCTATACTAAATTATTCTAAAACTCACCGCTGTAAACTTCAATGTGCCATTGCCATAGGTGGCAAACAAGCAGACGGGCCGCCTGATGGTGAGCAGTTACCGTCGCCTATCGATACTTGTAGCACCAGAGGCATCACAAATAAGTTGCTGACCCTTTAATAAGACTATTAACTGTCCATTCTCCATCAGGATTCTCTCTATTAGGTCTAGTATATTGCCTTGTGTGAAATATAAAGCAAAATTCAAATTTATTTATGTAAAATCCGATCAACCACCTCTGAACAGCCTGTGGGTCTACTGAGTTATAAACAAACAGATATGGCAGTTACACGCAAATTTATTGTTAATGCCCATCCATACACCATGCGATAACAACCCTTGTAGGTAATAGAATAGACATCACAGTTCACATAATAGAAACTGATAGCACACACATAATTAATTTTTAAATGGGACGAGCAAACACGGTGTAGGTATCCGCACTGAAATAACATTATTGACGTTTGACCACGAGACTTAAAACTTTAAAGTTCAGGAGTAGATGAAAATGCTCTGTTTATTTGGCAGTAAGTTTAAAAAGATGTTCCTGTGATGTGCCTTCAGTATTCTATGGTCTCAGTTAAAGTTCAAGTTGTTAATGATAGAGATTTAAATACTTTCGGATTGTTCGTCATTATAAAATAAATTTAATTTTTGTGCATCTTCGGTGCCCTCGGTGCCTTCCATGTCCATTTCTTGTCTTGTTTTATGATTAAGAAATTATTTTCGTTTTTTTAGTCACAAATGAAAAGAACGCGGATCACGAGCTGACTTTGACTGTCGACAGAAGTGAAAACACGTCACATTAGCATGTCGGTGACGCAAACCAATAAATTTTTCCCCTACCAAAAATCGCTCAACGCTGCTAAAGAAGTTTTCACTTCAAAACCACAGAAAATCATACATACTATTACAATGGTTTTGACGAACTGACCAAGTTTTGTGAAAAGTTACTGAACAAAAGATGTAAACTGCGAGATGTTTTTATCATAATTACCCTGTGTTTTAACGATCTACTCGTATCCTAGGAAACTCGAGAATTGCCGTCGCGAAGTACCACACAGTGCATCGTTTTAATTTTCTAAGTAACAAATGGTTCTGATCTCGGCCTTATACGAGGTGTACAAGAATATTATATTAAGCATTTTACACACGAACTGTGTGAATTATGTCACTCGTTAATAGACAGGTTTTAACTGTTAACGGTAAAAGTAGAGTAGGTATCGATGACTACACGTTATTCGTTTATCATTCTTGTTAGTTGTGATCTAAAACAAAGAAAACGTTTATTTTGTGCATAAAATACTTCAACGTAACAAAACAGAAAAATACAATTAAATGAAAGATTTTGATAAATGTATGTATACCGCATCACCACGGGAACTAAAATATACATAGAAGGATAGAAGCAAAGACTGGCTACGCAGAAGCCACTCTACTGAAAAGACCTGGGGCCTTAAGCCCAACTCTAACCGCGGGCCCGAATAGGTGCAGTTTGCAAAATCACGCGACGGCAAACCGTATCTCTGCCCTTCAGCTCTCTCTAGCTTAAAACCCTCTAAATATCTTCATTATTCATCGCAATGGAGTTTCTACCTGTCTTCATACGTCCGGATGCAGACGGAAAGTGTTTTCCAACATGCTTTCACAAGGAAATAAGTTGTAGGGACATTCTGGAGAGGGCAATTGTACATTTCTGGAAGTTGTTCTGGCTTCAAGCCTCCTGCAGTAAATACAGAGCATATTGCTCCCAACCGAATAAGAATAAAACACCCTAAGCTTATGGGTGGGCTAATAAAGAGTCAAACTCCGCGAAATTTGTTTGAAAACCATAATAACTTCATCTGCACATAATGATACGGTATCTTACCGATGAAACGACCACCGGCGCGTGCCGCTTAAAAACACCAAAACACGTTTGCATTTGAACGTCAAGGTTGCCAGATAGATAAATAAGCACTAAACAAGTGTAGTGTAGTATGTAATGTAGCGATGGTAAAAGACCGGACGGCATGACATTGATTCCTTGGAAGATGAGGCGGCCTTTAGCCTGGGATGCTACTTGCGTTGATTGATACCCTTGCGCCGTCTTATCTTCCCAATACGCAAAATAAGGCTGGTGCGGCGGCTGAAACCGCTGAAGGCCTCAAAAGGCGCAAATATAGATAGTGAATACATGTTTGAGCCTTTTGGGCTTGAATCTGAAAATTATTAAAACGCGTGGTCGAAATGTGTCGTGACCAAAATCCTGGTCGGTATCTCGCGCAACGTGTTGCAAACAACCTGCACTCCAACACGCGTGTTGCAATGCAACGCGGCATTGCGGCTAGCATTTTGGAAACGATGCCTACAGGTAGGGGATTATTTGATTAGTGAAGTAATTTTTTATTTTTTTAACGCGAATAAGTCCGCGTTTGACCACCAACTCGCCTTATTTTAATTAAGGTAAGTTTATTACGTTTCGAAATATGTATACTTTCACCGCATTCATACTATGGCTGAGTTTTTCGGCCGCTCTTTGGTATACAAGACCATGGGCCCAGTGCAGATTGTAGAAAGGAAAAAAAAAGAATTACGTCCAATATAAAGTGAGGGTAAAAATAGATAACACGATAAAAATCACGAACCATTAAAGCCAGAGCAAATAAAGAGTTGTACAGAGTTTATTGTACATAATCTTATGTATACCTATAGTAAATGAATTAAATTGGAATATACCAATTCCACCAACCCAACCCTGAACCCAATTCGGACGCAGCCAGGGAGCTGTTCAGATTCGTGAGTCACCTCAAGTGACTTTTGACCCTGTGTTTGTTCGTTGTCTGTGTTTTGTGTATTAACTTTGATTCATCTAGATTAGAATATGCAATAGGACTGTCATGTAGAATGCTGTATAAGTCCCCCAAAAAATCCCCAGGAGCAGAAAAATATAACTAAATCTTAACCTTCCATCCGCCGTCGCCGGGATGCTCACATCGTGTCTCTTCTTTATAGTCCTCTTTTTAATCCTTCTTCCCCGCGCTACCTTCAGGAGCATTTCAAATATCGGCATTTAATCCACTCTAAATCGCTAAGATCAGCTAATATGCTCACTTTAGATATTCCTGCTCACAAAACCTCGTTCTATGGCTGCTCTTTCACGGTAGAAGCTGTTAAACTGTGGAATGAGCTACCTACAGAAATCAAACGGGCATCCTCACAGGAAGTCTTCAAGCGTCGTGTGAAACTGTACTATATCTCGGAGTAGCTACTGTATCGTTATTATCTCGCTTTATGTTTATAAGTATGTATGTATTTAATATTTTTATGTATGTGTATCATTGTAAATATTCTTTCAGTAGGTATTAGTGTATTATTATAATGTATGTCTATTTTTTATATACCAGTTATTCCATTATTACATCACACCCCGTCCCTTACCTCTTCTGTATGTCCTTTCCATACTAAGGTTGCCTGGAAGAGATCGCTTATAGCGATAAGGCCGCCAATTGTTTCACTAGTTTTTAAGTTGTTTTTTATGTTACCTATGTACGTTCGTAATTTTTGGTGTGAACAATAGTTACAAGTTACAATAGAACAAGAGTTTTCTATTCTATTCTAACCTTTTGCCAAAAAATACAAAGATATTTTTTGATAATTAGATTTACATGAAAAAATTTTTTTTGAGGTTATACTGAATCTGACAGCCCTTGAGCTCAACCTAAGCAGACGTATGTTTAACCAGTATAATTTGGCGGCAATTTTGGGTTAAAATTTCGTAGCTTTTCTTTGTATCACTCCAGTCAGTGAACTCGTCTCAGTAAAGCCTGAATACACTGAATTTAATTAAATATTTTAGGCATTACTTAGGACCCAAACCAGACAAGCTCATGAATTTAAAGGAGGCCTAGACAAACAGGCCTTGTTGAGTTGAGGGTCGATGAAATTGAAATGGGCAGGTAGGGTGGCCAAACGTTTACTACGGCTTAGATTTTCAAGTCTTTGTTGAGTTTCCGACGTTACTTTGGAATTGTGAGTTGCTTTGTAAGTACCTTTCTTCACAGGACCTTTTTTTATTAACAATTATTTTACCTATATCTGTCTATCTTATCTTTATCTTTACTGACTGACATCGCGAAGTCTTGAAAACTATATACTTTACATACACAGCTGAAATTTAGCAGGTAGATTTCTTTTGAGATGTAGTGGTCCGCTAAGAAAGGATTTTGCGAAAGGGCCAAATATAGGGAGACCCCTCTGCTCTATTTGGCCCTTTCGCAAACTGAGGAAAATGGAGGTTAAAAGTTTATAATTATGAAATGTATGCCTACGAAGTCGCGGTCAACAGCTAGTTGTGATATATATAGTCAGGCTTCCTTTTTTGCTAAAATAAAACCGATCCGACTGCTCCTGGCAACAGGAAATACTCAGTTTTTGGTTTAGGCGCCGGTTACCAAAGGCACACACACACACACAACGATCCCGCCGGCGGGATCGAAGACCCCCAGGATCTGTTAGAAGATCGGTTAGATTCTCTCCAAATAATCATTCAGTTCAACAACCTACTAGGGCCCCAGGGCACACCTCTTCTGGGGTGCCAGGGCAGGTCTGATCTCCCACTTCCGGCGACGGTCCAAGTCAAGGCTCGTACCTCCGAGGTGCCATTGCGCTTGTCGCCCAAAATCTAAATCATGTTGGCCCAACGCCTTCTGCATTCACCAACTAGTCCGGTCAAGCTTTAGAGGCCGCAAGGCCAACAGCTAAAGTCACATTAGAAAAAAATATGCTAAAATAAACTTTCATGATTTTAATTTTCTGACCTAAAATTAACACGGTAACCCTACAAGAAGCGCTTTCCCTTTTTATTACTTTACATTAATTAGTTCATGAATATTTCGGTTATTTTAGCGATGTAAATGTTAATCTCAGCTAACAGGGGTTGTTATAGCTTTTTGTAAAGTATTTCACTTTATGATTAGGTAGGGTAGATTTTTCAATGCTTAGGTAGGCTTGAATGCCATTGAATCTGATTAGCTAAGGAGCTTAAAAGTTAAATTATTTTGTTTTATTAACAGATTTTAAAAAAAGGAGGGGGTTCTGAATTCGTTTCTTTTTTGTGCTAGATGGCATTGTTTTTATTTCATACAAATCGTTGTTAACGTTGACGCGATCGAATAAGTAAATGCAATTGGAAAAACTCGCACTAGGCACACAGAGCAACGCAGAGTCATGCGTGCCAGGTGATTGAAATTCGCCGTGTCGTTAGCGTAGAAGACTACAACAAAATAAAGATTTTCTTAAAACCCGATACCTTAGCCCTGTGACCGAGAGTAGGCACCAAATTCAAGGACACATCTGATTCAACCTACTGCTATAGCTTATATGTATATGTGCTGCGCCTCTAGCCAACATAACAAAGTAATATTGTGTCATTGCTAATCAATAAGTCGAAGACGAGCAATCTAAAAGCTAATTACAATTTAATTGTTAAAGTAAGAACCAAAGACAAAATTATAGCCCGTAAACTTGTTCATTTAATAGCTTATATCAAAATAAATAACACAAAATGTATGGCGGTACTGACCCTCTATTAAATGTTAGGTCTCGTAATGAAGGAAATTGGAGAAATCTAATTATTAATTTAATTGTTATTTAGCATTTATAGTTACAGCGATGTTCTAGTAAGTAGTGAACGATGTGATGTGAATTTAAGTTGTGCTACAATGTCATTAAGTTTAGAGTTACAGACTATCTGCCGGCCGCATAATTTAGAAAACAGGCAAGATTGATCTTGATGCGCATGAGTCATAATTTGCTTGTGTGTTTATAAGCCATGTCGGTCGCGGGGGAGGGGGAGCTATCGTATGGCAGTTGTGATTGGAGAATACAAAAGTTCATTCATCCAATTCGCGCCTAGGATTGGCCCGCTCGAAAAAGATCCTGCTGAAAATTTCGTATATTTTCATCATGGTTCCGTGTAATTCTGTTATGTGTGTTTACTCAGTTAAAGAAGCAATTCTATGCATAACATAAATTTTAATACAACACCTAAAATATGATTTTGACAATATTCTAACATAGACATAATTTTCTTTTTTTTAATTTAACAAAAAGTAATAAAAAAAAAAAACATTTGTGCGCCGTACCTGGCAAGGACATGAGATACGTTTCTTACGATCCTGTATGCTTCTTTATTTGTAAGTGTATCTACGAAGTCCTTATAAATAAATAATTTGATTTGATGCAGTTTTAAAAACAGTAATTTAGTAAACTTATCGATGTATCCTTATTTATGTCAAGACATCGGAAGGAAGTCATAACTTGTATTTACAGTAGTAACTTAACTCGGTAACTTGGTAGGGTAATTGGTGTCGGGGGTCAGCAATAACTTAAAAGGAGCGATAAAGTTGGAAATGTTAAATTGGAGAGCTTATTTACATTTATAACTTATTTACCGAATTAAGAGAGTTTTTAACAGACTTCCAAAAAGGGGGAGGTTCTCAATACAACTGTTTTTTTTGTGGTTTGCTACCTCAGAACTTTCGAATGGGTGAAATGAGTTTATTTGAAAGCTGGTGCTTTTCGTGTGGTCCCATTTCAATTTGGTCCAGTTCTGAAATTTTTATGAAGTCGGTTTTTTATATTGATAATTATTCATGAATGTCTAGCCGTCCGCCCGGTCCGGCTGTAAGCTCGGCCTTCGGCCTCGCTACAAAATATGATATAGCCTAAGTCACCCGGGGATAGCGTAGCTTCCCAACAGTGAAAGAATTTTCAAATCGGTTCAGTAGTTTCGAAGCCTATTCAATGCGAACAAACAAACAATCAAATGTTTCCTCTTTATATATTGGTATATAGATTAGCTTTTTGTGCGTGAGTACCTATAGCATGAAAAAGGAAAAGAGTGTGATATAGGCAGTCTGTTTTTGTAGTGTTCGCTTATATTTGGTAGGCACTTGCCCTATAAAAAATGAAGGGTCAAGACGATCTACACTCGCATCACAATATCTCGTTAGATCTAATTATAACAGCTGTCAATTTGTCAAACCCTGTTAGCGCAGTACCGCAGATCGCGTGTGGATGGCTCGTTTCTGTGAAACTGTGATCGAGGCGTTTCATTGCGTCGCCATCCGACTAGTGTTTGGTTACATTGGTCGTGGGTTAGTTGAAAAGATACAGCGGAAGCGATTTTTTTAAATGTGATACTGAGTGACGAGACGAGCGAAGTCGCTCCCTTGATGGCCCTTCACGCTTGCCTATAACAGCTCAACGCCACTCAGAATTTTGAACTTCAACAGTTCAAAACCCTGGATGGCAATGCACTGCGCTCGTCACCCCGAGATTATAAGATGTCAAATCTCTGTGTGCCCTGGAAACATTGCCCTTCAATCCGGAACACAGTAGTGTTTGCACACTACTGCTTGGCGGTTGAATAACTGGCAAAAGTGTGGTAATTCCCCAGGCGGACCCCTGCAAAAGAGTCCTACCACTACAAAAATATTTAACACTAGTGCTGTTGTGCTGTTGTGTGCCCGCGACTTCGTACCCGTAGATTATCATATAAACTTTCAATCCTCTTTTCCTCCCTTAATCCGGCTCTTACGCAAAATCACATATTTTTATATCTCGCAATTACAGTTTTTTTATATATACGTTTTTATTATATGTATAGATAGAAGATAGATAGATATAGAAGATACGAGTACGTATATATTGACCAAATTGTTTGCCCCGTGCATCTATTCCCATATCCGTCTCAATCGTCTGCCTGAATTAGAGACCAGCATTACCTCATCACGTGTAAGTCTTCCAAACCAATTCCCGGTCTCCATGGATCATGATACTCAAGTCCACTACCAGTTGGCAGCTTACCCAGCCTGCTGGCAGAATTACCACGCTGATGACAATGCTTGTGCGTTGAGCCAGAAACACGCCAGCATTTTGGTCACGCTTCGCATTAATCAGGCGTTCTTAAACTCTAGAGTATGTACTATAATCATGCCAAGATTGACGCTTATAAGTATTACCGTTTTTACACTACAGCGAAAATAAAAATACGTTTGTTGTATGGCGCCCCCTTTCCCCCCTATATTTTTGTTTAGCGAACATACATAATGTATCTACATAGATAACTAATAGGTGTTGCTAACAAATGACTCTTTTATTAATTTTAATTAATCCGCCATAACATTACATATTCATTGAAAATGTCAACTGGCTATCTATTATGATTCGAAATATACAGCCATTTAAAGGTAGGACGGACGGTCAGACAGACAGACAGCGTAGGCTCAGTAAAAGGGGCCCATTTTTACCCTTTAGGTACGGAACCCTAAAAAGAACTACACATAGATGGCCAGTGGCCAATGACTTTTACCAAAGAGATTTGTATTGAAATTGGCCGTCAATTCAAAATAGTTTCAAGACAAAGAGATTGTTTTTATTCTGTGGCTAAAAAAATTCGGGACAACCTATGTACCTACCTATATTCGCTACAAATGCTATCGCTAATCACTTTTAAGTAGTATAATATTATGTTAGACTTTTCAACCATCAAAATCTTCTAATCACATCGCCTATCACCACACCACTGCTGTAACAGACTATGTAACCTTATCCCTTTGATGGACCGTGAACACACGCGAACGGAACATTACTGGGTATTCGATAGAAATATGTTTGGCGAGGTGCATAGACAATGCTGGTGGTGTCCGTAAACCACATGACTTGTTAGAAGATACTAAACCCTTAGTAATTACCTACAAATTATTCAATATGAAGATATAGCTGTAACAAATTTATTTCTGGTGTGCACAATACTTTCTAACATAGTAACATGCCATTAGTTTTTGGGACATTAGTAAACTCCTGTTAGATTATGTGCACAGAAACAGATGTGAACCTGCTGTTGTTTGTTGCTGTCTGCTGTTGTGTTGTTGTAGTGACTTTATTTTTAGCAAATAAATAAATATTTGATATTTGATTTGATTGATTTGATAGCTTAGCTTAGACGCACGTCTGCCTCAATTTCGGTCGGCCAGGCAGATATGTTTATTTAATTAGGAATAGGCTTGCGTTTGACTGCCAACACGCCTGATGTTAAGCGATGATGCGGTCTACGATGGAGCACGCTTGCCTAGAAGAAACCGATTCACTCGTGATTTGAAGACACCCAGATTGTAACTACCGGCATTGTTACTTATTTGGGTATTATGTATTTTGTGACCGGGAGTAAGCTCGGCCTTTGGCCTCGCTACTATGACCCGCTCAAGCAACACGAAGTTACATCCAAATCGGTCAAGCCGTTTTTAATAGTGATTCTGCTATTTGGGACCGAGACAAATACAACAAATTAAAAACCATGCAAATCGGTCCAGTCGTTCTCGAGTTATATTATGTAAGTCTTCGAACGAACCCGACTTTGTTTTATATATATATATGTATATAATTTAAACTAACAAGCTATAAACAAATACATAAAACAATCACAATAGTTAACATATTATACTCTAAGAAACTAAAATATCTCTCAAGGAGCTAACTAAGGTCAAGCCCCGGCAGATCAAGGGTGCGCGCGCGCCGCCGACACGGCGCGGGCGCTTACAACTCCTACAAGCTTTGAGCTGTCACTTCACGTGACAACTGTGTCTTGGGCCGGTGAGCTCTTGACACCTGCTTGAGTGTGATGTCTCTTGACACCGCACCGGTAGTAAACACACTTACATTGTTACTTTTAAGATAGTTTAGAAAGTTAATTTTTGACTTTAAAAAAGGAAACCGTCGCTCACATCACAGCCAGTAAACGTCCACTGCTGAACAAAGGTCTTCCTCTTAGAAAGGGGTGTTGCCATAATCCCCACGCTTGGCAGGTGGCTTGGGGATCGCAGTAAGTTCACCGTGTATTTAGGGTACGAGAGGGTCGAGGAGGGGAAATCAAAGGTATTGTGAATTTTCCCCTTAAGTAAATGAATAATTAAATAAAAATCAAAAACATGTGTGGCATTTTCGTTTTTCGAAAAAGCACGTTAGATAAAGATTTAAAAAAAAAACTTATATTCATTCTTACACTTTTTTTTTTGAGTTTGCTGTTTGCTTCTTCGCCATAATTAGGTATTAGCCTAATGTTCCCACTGCTAGATCTCAGGCCTTTCTCTCTGCTCCGTATTGACATGGATGTAACGTACTTTTTGTCGATGGTATTGATTAATTATAAATATTTTGACATAAATAGCCTTGCGAAACAAAATACGTCTTATATTTTTTCTCTTTTGTCATCAATACAAAACAAAAGAACATAAACACCGTTTTAAACTATCACGGTTGTTCGGCGCTCTATCCACAACTTTGTCACGATAAATATCCCGTTAATAATGGAAAGAACACAGTTGCATATAGATACTGATTAGCTTATATTATACAAATTGAAGAACGGGGGAGGAGGGGGGGGTGTATAATAAAAAAACTAGGAATTTAAGTTGCCATAATAAAGGTCTTACGGAGATCTTTCCAACAATTTGAAAAACTACACCCGAAAAGGAAAACTACGAAAATGATTACACTGTTATGTAGAACTACTGTCGAGATAACCAACAGATAACAGGTCGTTCACCTTGAATCAGATGGGACTCGTAATCATGACAAGTAAACCTATTTGCGATGGATGTTTGCCGAATTCTTTATTTTCAAGGCCAACCTATAATATCTGTACTATCAGCTCTGTAATTATATTCTTATTTTTGAGTGGTGCGTTCGAAATGTAATTTAAATACTTTTGATATACTGGGTTGCACGGAAAAGATGTACTGAAGAGTGCTCATTGTACTCAGCCTTATGAATATTATAGGATCAATTCCGGATTTGGCAAAAATCAGCTGCTATACAGTAAAATGTGATTCACATAAAAAGACATGGTTGGAAGAACTGATAGCTAATAGGCACCGTAGATACGTTCCCGTAGAGATCTCAGCTCCTTCTGTCTGGCACAGAAACTGGCCACCCGTGGGGTCATAGTGACTGCAATCTCATCTAAGCTGCACTTCTTTTTCATTGGCGACAAGACGGAGCGGGAACGTTTTGATTTTTCGTCCCCAAAAAAGGGTGATGCCTAATATTCTTCAATAATTACCTAAATCTAACCTTTATAATTCCATGGTCACACCATTCCACCTATTTCTGCCACAGACTATCTGTCTGTAAAGTGGGGTGTTTGACCGGAACCATTATAAAAACTTTGGCAGCTGACCAAACAGTCATAGAAATATTATTTCTGTACGCTGCCGGTACAGATTCTAGTGGAAAATAGCTGATGGGAGAAGGCATGTTAAATGTCAAAGTGTTGAATAATAAGCACGATCGTGGTCTTGACCGAGTTTATCTGGCCTAATTTTAGCTGTTTAATCTCTGCTAAAGCGTGGCAGAGAAATTAGCGTATTACATAATTAGAAAAATTCTTGCTAATCTGAAGACTGCTATTTTCTCATTAAAAATTTGATATAATTAAGTATATTTAGGCACGATTCAATTTGATTTGGGTCTGATGGCTTAATGCAGCTATGAGACCCAAATAAAATTGAACCATGAACATTGTTAGAACCAAAATGTTTTTATTTTATTTAATACCTTCCTGCGGTATATTTCCTACCAGCTGCAATCTTATGTTCACAGATCTAGTAAAAGTAATCAGAAATTTATGGTTACAATTCAGCTTTTTAATATCTACGTAACTGTGATGCCCCTGGTGTTGCAGGTATCCAAGCCACGGTGATCGCTTACCATGCGGCCAGGTCACCTTGTTTGCCGCATATGGCATAATAAAATCCACTGCAGTTGTCAAAGCCAAAATAACTAGGACCGATTATAGGATAGTCGTACAATTTTAATACCCATTTTAAGTCTTTGTTCTCCTAAATATTTTTTTAGAGACTTGACATACATAAAATACCGAGCCTTTTTTTGAGAAACTGGGCTGCTTTCGGATGATATGATACGAAGCTACATGATTTCTTAAAACTTTATTAAGTACTCTTACTTTTGCGCTAAATAATAACACGTTTTTACCCTAGTTTTAAGCCATCAAAACAGTTGTTTCTAGTTCTAACTACCTAGTCAGAAAGGCCTCAAGAGCAATATTCAATCTCTAAAAATAACAAATGGTGAAATGCGTAGCTCTGACGCCATCCAAATTGTTTCTTTAAAACTGAAGCACCTCCAGATGTTATATAAAACAAACAATAACTTTTGTATCCTAGGCTTGTGTTTAGAATATTTTCAAGCTGCAAATGTGGCTATTCACCTTTCAGCAAGGCCGTTAGAAAGAGAAAAATATACGCTATATTAGTACGTTAAAGTGAGATGAATACATTGCTGAAAGATGGAACGTTTTACAAACAGTTGTCTGACCTGTTGCGTTGGACTAACATTCTATGCCAATTGTTTATTTATAGTTAAACAGCAGAATTAACATTAGACGAATGTTGTGGTAATTATTGATATTGTCCATCTTTTACATTGCTGTGAGGCCTACACCCTTTTATGTCGTACAAAAACACAACATTCTTATTTTTCTCTAAATAATTAAACAAATTTAACTTAAGTAGATACAAAAAAACAAGGACTTGTTAATAATAAAAAGTTTAAAAATAACTACACATTTTAATTGTGTAAAACGGAGGAAATAGGAATCTCTCTGAGAGGGATGTATATTTCTTCTATTTAAAGTCGAAAGTTGATTTTAATGTCGAATGTTGAAATCATGGGACTGTGGGGTCTGGCCGCTTGGGGTTTGGAGAACTGTCCAGTCCAGACGCCTCGTATATGTGACGGGTGACCAAAGAGCTTACCTTGGCCAAAGAATAAGTTTGGCCAGTCAACGTGGTAATGTCGCTAGCTTTTTAGGCACTTTACCCAAAGACCTTATTGCAATTTAATTTTGATTTATATTGTTAGGTATTTATTTAGTTTGCCTATAGTTATAGTTACTCGTATATGTCCCAGATATTTGTCCCAGTTGTATTTTAATTTCGTTTAGTCCACAGAAAAGATTTTTTTTTGTTAAAATTAGAACGGCTGTCAAGGCATTTTTGTAAGAAATTTGTTGTAGCCACTTGCACCCTATAAACCCATAGCAACTGTGACGCGGAGTTCGACGCGTTGACATAAATAAGAGTTCCATCATATATCTGTCACAATACCTGGCGACAGAGTTTCCTTCTCATTTCCGTTCTATTTACTTCTCTTTTCTGTGGTTTAGTCGCACAATATCAAAAGCGAGAAATGACAAACGGTTGCAAATTTTCAAAAGAGCAAAATGTCCAAACTCTTTCACGTAGCAAACAGAGCAACGGAACGACGTGATTTTTTGCATAGAAGACAGTTGAGAGCTGGAAAGTAACAAAGTATAATTTTTATACTGAAACCGGGTGAAACCACGGGGTGCAACTAGTATTTAAATAACTATGGGGATTTATGTTTTTTCGTTCTGTATTTAGTAATGTTTAATGATGTCAAATATTGATGTTTTTTTTTGTTTCAGGTAAGTTCGTATGCCGATTTAACTTTCTACTTTATGTAAGGTACAAAATTTTATATATATAATTATACAGGACTACACGGAACGGTGGTGCTAAGCTGAAAAAAGGTCATTGTGCTTATCGTTATTCACCTTTCCAATGGGACCAAACCTGAATTTACGAAAAAAATATCAATTTTTCTATACATTTTCGACGAGGGTGAATATATTTTTTCTATGAAACAGCAAAAAAAAAACGCATTTACCCATAGAAAAGGTTATTTGTAATCATGGGTACAACCACCGGCTTTGTGCGGCTTTAAATTTCACGGACCATGACACCAATGTCCGGGTTGTAGCGAAGTAAACTTTAAAATATCCAACTGGTTCACAATATTTCTCGCCCAAAGAGCAATGTTTTATTAAGTGTCAACCTATTTGTAGTATTCAAAAATAAAAATTCGAAATATTTGAATTTGTGCTAGACCGCTTGCCAAATCCTAGGTCTTGAAATCTTAACCTAACTAAATTTAGAGTTGTCAGGTTGAACAGAGCTCTTGTTAGTTACCGAATTATATTTCCTAGCATATTTCAAAGGAGGCGTTTTAATTTTACTTAAGTGTACAAGGTTATTTATTACGTACGTCCCGGACCCGGGTACGAGTATGTCCTAAAACTGCGACCAGAACCACCGAAGGATGGGCAGCAGCGTCCTACTAGTACACGGTGAACGTACTGCGATCCCCAAGCCGCCTGCCTAGCGTTGGGATTATGGCAACACCCCTCTCTATGAGGGAGGCCTTGTCCAACAGTGGACTTTAATTGGCTGATGATGTGATGTGTGTGTACAAGGTTATGCGGAAAGGTTGTACTAAGCCGAAACTGCAGTGCAAGTACCGTTATTTATCGATTGATAATATCGATTGTTATAAGTGGTATCGATATGGTTTATCTATTATAACGATCGTTAAAAATGACGAGACCACAGACTAGTTATATCGATGGCAATGTCAGGAAAAGAAGAAATCATTCATTCAATTTCATTCGGGACTTTTGGCGCCAACGTGAAAAAACATGTCACCTCATTGTATTGTTTTCCTAAGTAATTTCGACTGATAATGTGTTATATGAGGTTATAACGGTAGATTGTTATGGTTAACACTGGTTCGTTATATTCGTCATTATTGGACCAACGCTGAAATCGCGTATAATATCAGCTGTTTCATAGAAAACGGTCACTCGACAAAATGTATGTAACATCTGATATTTTCTTCGGAATTTCAGGGTTGATCCCATATTAAAAGTTGTTAATAATTATGAGTATAGTGGAACCCTTTCGGCTTACCACACCTTTTCCGCGTTACCCTGTATATCATCTGTTTTTCTTTTTCAATACTTTGCAACCCACAGTTGTATAATTAATAACCGAAAATTTTACATTATCGAAGTAGAGAACAGTAAGTATTAGAGCAAACAACATAAATAAATAATAACAAAATAGACATCAATAAAACAAACACAGTAAAGTAGTATTAGCGGTTAATACTGAAGATCCTATGTGTCAATCAAGAGTATAAACCAAATGTTATCCAAATCCATTCAGCTGTTACAGATTTGATTTAGGAGAAAGAGACATATTTACAGGCAAAAACTCGCATTAAGAATATTAATGTGATCCGGAATTAGAGGGAGGGAGAGAAGAAAGGAAGGAAGGAAAGAAAGAAAGAAGAAAAAGAAAGAAAGAAGGAAAGAAATATATTTTTATTATGTAACATCAGCAAAACAAGTGGATCACATTAAAAAGCGACTGAAAAATATATGAAATTTGAGGGTTGCCCTCGATTTCCCTGGAATCCCATCATCAGGACTTGGTGACAATGGGGCCAAATTGGAAGTATACTCTACCGAACAAAAGTTTTTTTTTTAATCGGTCAACAGCTGGCTGAGTAGTCGGTGAACATACGTTAAAAAAAACAGTGAAACATAGAACCTTACTTTTTTTAAGTCGGTAAAAAATGGCCTCATCTCAGAATAATGCTGTTTACCAAACATCGTTGATCTTCCGTTGAAGATGTAAATTTTTCAGTGGAATCACGAAAGGCTTAAAAACAGCGCAACGTAGAAACTAAAGCTACTATATTAAATAAAACATTATTAAAATTATACATAAGTGGAACCTTTTTAGGGTTTGTATTAACAAATTTTTATTTTATAAAACGTTAGAAGGCAAGGAGTCCATCATAAATACGTATAAACACAATTATGGCGGCTCCACATTAGTGCCGTGAATTCACGGCGTGAAAAACGGCGTGGGCACAAATCGTGCCCTCCACATTCACGGGATGTTCACAGTCGTTCGTGGAACCCGCCGCGAAATGGACGTAGAATCTGCTGCTGCAATAACTTTGTTTGCTGTGGCAACATATTACTATTTAGACGTCCAAAACAAGAAAGTTATTAAAGAGCGTTGGAAAAAAAGAAGATGGTGGATGACGTCCTTACGCCTTTATAGACCGGAGTAAACAAGAAGTAAACTGTCGCGGGGCCGTGAATGTGGATGTGTACGCATGAACGCCGCGCGAAGGGGGCGCGATCTCTTTGTCGCGGGACAAAATACCGACTCTGATCGGGGAACAGGCGTGAACGCGCGTGAACCCCGTGAAAACCCTCCACATTCACGTTCACGCTTGTTCTCGGAGCTTCACGGCACTAATGTGGAGCCGCCATTACTGAATTCGCAGAAGACCTCAAAAGGCGCAAATATAGTACCTTGGACAGTGGGTATATTTTTGAGCCTTTTGGGGTCGAAACCATGGGCCCGTGGGGATCAGGAGCCAAATAAATATTCAAGGATTTATCATCACGACTGGTCGATGCAACTCGTGACCAGAATGCTGGCCTCTACTTTGCTCAAAGAGTGAGCATTGCGATACAACGTGGTAATGGGACCAGCATTTTGGGGACGATTCCCACTGGTAGCGGTTTAATAGATTAGTTTAGTAGTTAGGTATTAATTTGACGTTTTTATTATTGGAATGTTATTTAAGTTATTGTAAATAAAGCTAGAGCCAAGTTTTATTACTGCGACGGTGATCAAGAAATAAATGTTAAAATGAGATAGTTATTCAATAAAATAAGAAGTAAATTGAAGCAAGAGAATCTAGGTAAACTACCTATAAATGTTAATATAATGACTGACCACGACAAAAAAATACCAGGTGTAAATATCAAAAGCCTTAACAAATTAATCGCAATTGACACATTCACACCATTCATTTCAACCATACAAATAAACAGTCGTACAAATATGGAAATATACTTAACTTTACAAGTAAAGTAAATACAAACTTGTCGCAATCCATATTTCCTTTAATATTTACTACTTCAAAAATGTTACAAAGTCTTACAACGACATAGTACCTACCATATTTGGAAGGTGTCACTTGACCGTATTTATTAGATGCTCGTTGAAACAAGCTAAAACAATAGTTGTGAAATTTTACGGATTTTCTTGTTAATGTGTTTAGAACATTAAAAACGTAGATATAATAAATTCTTGTCTCAATATGCCGCACATGCAGATCACGATATTTTATTTAAGGCGAGTCACCATTTCTCAAAACATTTGTTATTTGGTTTATTGAAAAGTATTGCAGTACTAGTTCCTTTTAAAAGCCCGACAACTATAATTTTGTGTTTTTTTTTTTATTTATTGTTTTTTTTTAATGATGGAGTACGCTTGCCTAGAAGAAATTAGATTCATTCGCGACTTGTAGACACGTAGATTGTAACTATTGGAGAACACCCATTCAAGCAGCATATTCTACATATTATTATAGCAGAAAACTACAACAGACCAAAAAAAACCTACCAAATCTCACTTTAATTTTAAGATTTAACGACCTTTTTCCATTTCACTCTATCCCTGGCGTACCTTCGCCAAGATGTTTTTTTTCCCCGTACTTCTGAGATCTTTCTCGAAAAAAATCCGTCCACCGCTTGCTGGGTCTTTCCTGTTACGGGGACTACTTGGATTGTCTTGGAAATTGTTTTGACAGATCAGGTGTAATCCATTATTTCCAAGTGGCCTGCTCATCTGAGTTACATTGTTCCTATATTATAATACTTAGACTTCGTATTTGACTGTTTACAAATAGCAAGTCGCTCGGAAAAATGGTGGGTTCTTCGTGGATTGAACTATTTATTTTCAAAAAAACTTGCGAAAGGAAGACTACGCCTTAACACGTCCGAAACACAACCGTGGCACCTCGCCAGTACACAAACAGATCGACAAACCAATAAAATTAATAAAAAATATATTTGGAACTACGTAGGCTGCCTCATTGAGATTTTTTACTTTCTTGGGTAACTTTTTAACCACGCGCATAAGTAGGTACTTAATAAATGATGGAGCCATCAGATAGCCCAAATGTCTTACGGTGAGGCTGAAGGTTATAAAGCGCTTCAAACCAGTGGTTGCTTTTTGTGTCGGACAATAGGCTGAGCCTCGATCCACCTGAAGGCCTCTGACTCCCTGTAGAAAGTCAACTTCCTTCACCTTGATGAGACTTCCATAACATGGTACCGATAAACCGTGGCGCCGCTGTCGGTAGCGGCCAAGCCTAAATAATTAGTTTTATAATCGTTGGACAAGCGCAATTTGGGTTGGTATCTCTGCTAATTAGGCGGGTGATGATTAAAAGACGAATAAACCGCGCGAGCAAATGTTGGACTGACCTGCGATCATTCAACATTATCTTAGAGCTTACCTACTACAGGCCAATGTTAAAATGTAACATTACAAATAGGCAGTAAGCTGGGCTGTGTTATAGCTTTGGAGTCAGTTTTTTTTGCCTGCTCTATGTTTTAAGTGATTCCAGGGAAAACCACTGCATAACCTATGGAAAATGTTTTAGCGTTTTCCTAGAATATATCAGACTCAGATGCCAAATACAACATATAGCGAATAGGGGTACCAACACTTAGTTATATTTACTTGCGTAGTACATATAAATCGGGACCGTGGGGGTCAGCCGCCCACGATTTGTACAGGGACTTGGTCAAATCTTTCTTGGAGGCGACAAGTGACCGCAATGCGTGCGCCTAATTTGGCCAAATTTGCTTTGCTATCCATCGTGACAATTCTGCCAGCATTCTGGTCACTTTTCTCTCTACCTAGGGGCTCTTAGATTTATCCTTTTTTATGTTTTTTTTTAAATATTTTTATTTGTATTTAGGTAGGCATAGAGACTAAAATTGTGGCGGACGGCGGACAGGGCTAACATGGACGGGTTGCTGGTGGGTTCGGAGTAAAATACCCAGATTATTCGAAGAGTGGCTTTGTTTCTATGGTCTAATAGGCTATGGTCATGGTTAATTAACTTTGCTATTATATTATCAATTAAACTATGCAAGTCGCCACGAACGCTATATATAATAACAATAACACTCAATCAAATCAATCTACAATAATGATGCGTACGTACGTGTTCATAATACTAAGCAATTCATTAATAATGTACAACAAGCATGCCTTATTAGAGCTTCCAAGTACCGACAGCACAATAATTTGCAACCGGCGCCGGCGCCGCGACCGCATCGCAATTGTGTCACCTAATTGTTCAGTTCAGATTGGAACAGAAAAGCCATGAGTCGCCTTCGTGCCGTTAAATTTAATGTAAACCTAGGTTAAAAAAACTGTGTACTAGAAAACTTATCACGGCTATGATATTATTATTTTTTTGTTAAATCGATTAATTCAATATTTTGTGTACCAACAACAACGTAGTTCTCGTCAGTGGAGTAAGACTTAATGGGTTAATAAATTCGGTTTATTAATACCAAAAAGGCTGTTATCTTAAAAGTTGTTCCTCAAGAACAGAATTATTAACCCACGGAATGTACCCACGCATCTACGCGAGAGAACACTTTGACTTATATAGGTTTAGACCTCGAAAATGATGTCTCCTTTTTGCCGTAGTCGAGTAAAAAAGATTTATTGTTAACACACAGCTAACAACACTAATATTATAAATGCGAAACTTTATGTGTAGTTACGTATGTAAGTTTGTACAACAATATAATATTTGAACAGATATGAATTTGAAATTGGAAATGGAGGAAGGTTATAATAACTTGTATAAGCAAAAAGACTACTTTTATCCTAGATTAATATACGTTCCCCGTAGGGTAACGCGTGAAACCACGGGGCGCTACTAGTATCTATATAAGTCAATTAAGTTAAGTTCTAATTGTTAAGTTATTAATATCCTCTCTGTAGTATTTCTGTTCCTATAATTTGCCGCGATCTCGAACTACGATTTACGCCACCGCATGTTTGCCGGCGATCACTTGTAACTTAACTACTGAGGACTACTAATACTTTTCTATAGGACTCTAAGGATGTGGCCACACAATGAATTACGGAGAGGCGACGTAGTGAAATAATTGGTAGTGAAACGTGAACTCTAAATTTTAATGTTACCTATAGACAGCTAAAATTTATGAATTGTATAGGAATAAAATTGGGGCGCAATCGTTTTTTTTTTTTTAACTCGACTTATCTTTAAAGCAACTCTGAAGCACAGTCCCCAAGCACAGGCATTCAATATGTCAATGTCAAAGTCCATGCGGCCATGCACGTTACGCACGTGCAGTATAGAAGTATTTATAAAATACTGTTTTAAACTATCACGGTTGTTCACAACAGTTATATGATTATTTACGGGATATTTACCGTAGTAAGGTTGTGGAAGGAGCTCCCGATATTTCGGCGCAGTTACATGCACGTTGTTCACGGGAAGACTGACTGACTGTCTTACTGCGCCTAAATATCGGGAGCTCCTTCCACAACCTTACCACGGTAAATTTACCGTAAATAATCATATAACTGTTTATAAAATTTTAATGTGTTATAAAATGTTGACTCTATGACTGCCCCGGTAGCTCAGTTGGTAGTGAACCTACTTTCTGCGCTTGGGGGCGTGGGTTCGATTCCCATCTAGGACAAACATTTGTGTGATGAACATTAGTGTTTGTTCTATGTCTGGGTGTTAACATCTATTTAAGTATGTATTTAAAAATATATATGTATGTATATCAGTCTCTGGCAGCCATATTACAAGCTTTGCTTAGTTTGGGGTCAGATGACCATGTGTGCAATAATGTCCCACATATTTATATTTATATATTTATATTTATTAATACATGCGTACTTGTATAGCGATTGAATAAAGTTTCAATATGTGAGTAGATCCCTAAAAAATACAAAAATAAAATATGAATCAGTTGAAAGAGCCATGACATCACCCTATTCAAAGTGCCTCAAATTCAACTGCGTTTAACTATTCGATTGGAAAAAATTGCACTGGGCACTCTGGTCGTCCGTCACTTGCCGACCGCGTTGAATAGAAGCATGTATAGTATACGCTGTTAGGTTGTTAATTCAATTATTTTTCGCCGCTACGGCAACGCATCGTGTGGCCAGGTCTTAAACTTAGTTACGAAGTTCTTTATAACCACCATTATTCTTAGTCTCACTTTCGCTTTATCAATTAAAACCAGTGAGCCTTTCACTTAATCAATTTTCCATTCTACGCTCCCTTATTCGTATTTAATATTTAATAAATACCACAAATTAATTTGATTTCTACAACATCCTGCGCAAATTATGATTAAAACGCCACCTATCCTTATAGGGTTTATGTAGTTTTACTACTTTACTGACACTTTAAACCTATTCCAGTAATCCAGGGGTAGGTATAAAAATATATGAATGTTTGTCAGTCCCGTCACCTAAATGTTTGGAAATCTCAAAAAGACTACCGTACAGGTGCTTGATTTGATAAAAATAAGTAACTTAATGAGATATATATGCAAGTATATTATGTAAACAGAAAGAATAAAATCGAGGTAAAAGCGTTAAAAGTGTTTCGTCAGATTATGAAGGGATGCTCTGTGCTTTCGCAGAAGGGTCCTTTCTGTGTTCCGCAACGCGAGTGTCAGTATAGTTGGTATAGTGTTTGTATGGCGTACTTCCAAATGACGTCATTGGTAAGTACAGTGAGCTCTCTGTCTAGTAAATAACCATAGCTTTCTTCATTTTAAACACATACAAATTTTGATTATGGTGATTGGCTCTATGGTCAGTTTTTTTTTGTAAAACATAAATATATATTATTTCGGTAGTCTATTCTTTGTTTAGAATAATAAATGAAAAAATTTCAGGAGTATTTTCGGTAGGTTTCTATCGAAAGAAGGGCCCTGAAAAGCTCTAAATCGTGAAAAGAAGAAGCTTCACCGATTTCTCCGCCAACTGGAAACCATTTTTTTTTACGTTTGTTCGGTAGGATATACTTCCAATTTGGTCCCATTGTCACCAAGTCAGGATCTGATAATGGGGTCCCAGGGAAATCAACAACCCTCAAATTTTATATGCACTTATTACGTTTTTCATATAGTCGGTTTTTAATGTGATCCATTTGTTAAAATAAATTTTCTCCATACCACAGGATATTCCCACGCTAAAACAATAGACAATGCTTTATTTGAGGAGAAAAACATCACTAACCCTTCCGAAGCACATCATTCATTTGCGATCACAATCCCTATCCTCATAAATAGCGGTGACGTAATACGAAATTGGAAATAGACAACGCTTTTTATGCGTCATAACCTCTTTCAAGTGTCAAAATTTTGACACTCACGATCCCGATCAAAGTTCCATAATAAGGCAGCTGTTTAGGCGCGAATTATTTTGAAATGTCATTCTAATGACATTGACAAATGCGAACGAAAACGTCCCATTGTATTGGAGTTTTGCCGCCAACGTGGAAAAATCATGTCACTTCATTGTATCTTACGTCTGCGAACTTTTATCAAAAACGCACGCAACACCGCAGTTTCTACAAGTTTCTAGAGTAGATTAGCTCTCTTTATAAAGTAGAAACATAAATACAGCTTAACCTCTCCTTATAAAGTGCATAAATATGGTTTAGCTGGTAATTTTCACACCTCCCGACAATTTGTCCCGATAAGTACTTATGAACGCAAATTGGCTTGTTCGGACCAAACTTGAATATTAATTCTAGTAGTAATATACTTACGTTTATCTGTGCCTAAGTAATTACTTATGCTTGCAATAGTAAGGAATAAAGTTTTTTTTTTAATAATGTTAAGTTTGTTTGAGACTTATTAAAATCTCATTCCGTTTCGACTTATTTGATTATTTTTCTCCGTACTTTTTGTTAGTGTTTCCGAAACGGTTCTATTTACAGAGTTATAAGAATTGATAGTACAAATTAGTTTGGACCAATCCTGAATTAGCAAAAATATCAGCTGTTCCATTTATTTCATTTATTTACAAATACAATTAATAATAATTTTTATATATTTGAGTTCGAATCACACTTATTTTTTCGCAATTTCAGGATTGGTCCCTTTGTAAAAGTTATTCAAAATCATGAGAACAATGTCCTCCTTCTTTGGCTTAAGTAATATCGTTTTGTGTAATTTATTTCAAAAACTTGATGATATACTCGAACAAGACACGTCAACAAAAAGTAATTGTAGTGTTAAAATAATTATCTTTACGTGTGACATTACATTTTACAGAGTTAAAGTTTGGGTAGCTTAACTACCCTACCCCAATCCATAGACATTTCCAGGACATATATTAACGTAGTTTGACACCTTTCTTCCACACAAGAGAAAATATGACATCCCACGTGAGTTAACACGATCGTATATCGTACAAGCCACGCGTTTCGAATCGCCTAATAGATCGCATTGTCCAGTTGAAGTACGAACGAAGGTTCGAATACTTTATGCTGTTTTAGTCACTTGATAAATGTTGGAAATGGTGAATTTATTCTTGGTGGTTTTTATTTGCAATTCTGTCTATTTATTATTGGAAAAATAACAATTCATAACCCACTGTGTCTCAATCTCTCAATCAATCATAAAATGACTATGATTTATGGTAAGTCCAGCTTAAGAATGAATTTTCTCATAAATTAAGGAATTCATTAAAGTATTAATAAATTAGCACCCTGTCGCAATATTAAGATTAACGTTGAAGAGAATCTTCAGGGAATACAGTAAAATATCTTAACACGGTAAAATAATTTATCAAGATAAATTTATGTTGCTACTTCAAAGGCCACATTTATGTTTATTCCAAAGGATAATCCTATATAATCCAGATCTGCATGCAGTTTTCAACAAGTCGTCAACAGAAACTAATAACGTAGAGTGAGAAAAGGCAGTAACTCAACTAACGTAGGTACTCATAGCAAATACTCAAAGCACTTGAAACACCGTTGACAGGAGTATCGATTTCAACTGTAAATTTTGAAAATCTTTTATATATTTTTTCCAGGAATATCGATTTAGAAATCATTAATCTTAAAAACGAACGTGAGTAATTCACAAGCTCTCAGAATTCAAGTTTAAATCGATTCCATTTTGTATCGATTCTACATAAATATTTGTATTCTCGTCTATTATCGAGACTATTACCATTGATTGAATTTGAAAGAGATAAGAAAAACAAACATTAGCTTATTGGTAAAAAATGAATTAATGCGGAAGAACGGTTCTTGAGTGGAGACCACGAACCGGAAGACGCAGCGTAGGTAGGCCTCCCACTAGATGGACAGACGACATTGTGAGAATCGTGGGCATCCAGTGGATGCAGATGGCAGAATGGATTAAAAGATTAAAGGGGGAGGCCTATTTTCAGCAGTTGACGTCTTCTGGCTGATGATGACGATGAAATAATTAATCGATTCTGTTTTGCACCGGTTCTCTGTTATTTCAGGTATTTATTCGTTCAACGACTATTACCTAGTCTAGGATTTAATTATAAAACTCAATTACATAATATATATATTTTTGTTAAATGCACTTAATGATTATTGTTTTATTTGTATCCTAGCAAATATTAAAAACGTTGATTCCAATACCTATTATCAAAGCTATTAGATAATTATGATAATGTATCTTAGAGTAACTAGTAAAACAACAGACAAATACATACATATTAGTTATAATCATTACACTAACACGTCGCAAACATAATAATTAACTCGTGTGTTAAATGAAAAAATATTGTAGAAGCCGTGTAATTAAAGAAAATTGAAATATTGACGTAAGCAAATTGCTTTTCTACGTTCTGCTTATGTGTGTAATTATTTTGTTTGTAGCTTCATCAAGATACAGTTAGTTTAGATAGAAGTAGGGAATATATGAAACGCCTCGGGTTATTTGCTTCGTTAAGTAAACACTACTGTAAATTGGAATTGTACAGCAATAATGGTTACAATAACCTTGCTGGGATAACATTTTAACTGAATGGTTTTCCTCCATTTACCAGAATGTTCATGTTGCAAGATAATTGAATTGTGAATGGATGCTTTCATGAAAACTAATACATAATAACTAAGCAGTGGGCTTGAGCATTTGGATTGTCTTCAGACCTTCAACGGTCTATGGACAGTCTAACTGTTTATTTAGTGTTAGTTTTAGCTAGTAATTTGTTTAGCTAATAAAGGCACTTGCCCCTGTTTAAAAAAAAATTAAGCAGTAAAAATATAACTTCTACTTATGGTGAAAAAAAAAACAGTGATTCTCTGTATGTTGTTTTAAACTATCACGGTTGCTTCCCGTGAACATGGTGCCGCCGAAATTTCGGGAGCTCCTTCACAACCTTACCACGGTAAATAGCCCGTAAATAATCATATAACTGTCTGCGCATGTTGTTTTAGCGTGCTATATAATTCGTGTGAGTTGATGTACTGTGTATTATGTATTGTGTAGTTAATCTGTGGGATTGAATCGTTACGCTTTAACATGTTGCCGCTGCGAGATCACTGTCAGGTGTTATGATTAGCGCCCGTTTTTGCTGGCCCTACAGCGTAGCGCAAGGCATGAGTTTAAGCGGACGTGGACACAAATAAAATTGATTGTAACTTCGGTCGGTACACACCTCATGTTATGTGACGATTTTCATGGAAAAGTAGTAAACGCACCTTTCTTGCCGCGGGGAAAATCTAAAGATATGACTGCATTGGAGTGCAGTTAGGTTAAGTAGGATTATACCTACTAAAATTCTCTCTGTGACCAAACTTAGTGCTTCACAAAAAAGGCTCCGGAATCTCCAAAGGAACACATCAGAGCCATCAGTACTGCACTACTGCTCCTTTTAAATCAGTAAGCGCCTCTAGACTGGATTTGACAGTAAGTCTCAAATGTCTCAATTGAAGATGCTGCACACCGTTATGAGTGGTGATGTGAGTGGCGACATATTTTTGATGATGCAACTTTTTACTTAACATCTTTCCAACATTCCTTTTGAGTATTATTATTCAAATTCGTGCATTTATTTTGTGATTGTCAAACAATCATTCTTTATCCGTCCCTTGGGTTGAAAAAAACATATGCAGCCGATCTTCTGAGTTTTTATTCATATATATCAAACGTATCAAACGTTTGATATAAATATAATCTTGTAAAAACTTACCAAGTTATGCCGCCCCTAAATTTTGCTGCCCTAGGCCCGGGCTCACTCAGTCTGTAGGGAAATCCGCCCCTGGATATTACCATGATTAGTAAATGGGTTCGATAGACTGGTCGTCCTCACATAGTCCAGTTTGATGATTATACTTCTCAAAATCATTAATCGAAACCAGTGACACCGGAAGCCATGTGGGCGGAATTACCGCTCATAACTTAATCCTCACCCATAAAACCCAAGTTATATTTTTAAACCACCGGTTACTGGTGATACGCTAATATATTATTTTTTCTACTAATTATAACAAGCCGATTGGAAAACTATACATATCATTAGGCAGTCGTAAAATCTGGACGTCTGTATCTGTGGAAGGTAATAAAGCTGGGCCTAATGTGATATTTGAATATTTGGATGATTTGAAAAAGACAAAATGTTGCCAGAGTAAAAAACAAACTCAATCACACTAAAATATCATATATGTGAAAGTTTGGATGGATTGGATGTTTTTTACTCAATCACGCAGAAACGGGTGGATGGATTTAGATGAAATTTGGAATATACATTGCTTATGTCTTGGATTAACACATAGGCTACTTTTCATCATCATCATCATCACCGATTTTCATCACCACGTGGGCGAAACCGCGGGCGCATCTATTGATACTATAAATATTTATTTCAATATATTTTTTCAAAATTTTATATCAAGTTTTAGAAATAGAATAATATTTTAAAACATTGCACGTTTGTTATCAAGACTACATATTCACAAGGTAAAAGAAATAAAAAGAGAATCTAATAAAACTAATCATTTAATTAAAAAATAATAAGAAGAAGATGACGAGTAAGAAAAATAAAAGAGAATCAAATACAGAACACTTTTTTAAATATCTAATAACATTTTCAACTTTTTTAGGTAATTTTACCATGAAACTGGCAACACTAATGACATTTGAATACATTTGAAGCACGTCAATCACATGCCTACGCGAGTTTTTATAGATTTGAGAATTGGCTCGGACGCTTATTAATATGTCGAGGTTACGTCAGAAAACTATGCTATTTAACAGAGTTTTAAAGAACATTAATTTAAATTTGACACACAATATAACATAAGACATTATTAGGATTCTTAGAGTACCTGATTGATGCAACGCGTAACCAGAATGCTGACGCATAAGTATTTCCATTCATCGTGGTAATACCTCCAGCGTGGTAATGACTCCAGCGTGGTAATGCTTCCAGTATGATAACGCCGCCAGCGTACTGGGAAAGAGATTAGGATAGAGCATTTTGGATAATTTTAGACCATCGGCGGTTATGCCTCCAGCGTGGTAATGCTTCCAGCGTGATTATGCCTCCAGCGTACAGGGAAAGAGACTGGGGTAAAGCATTATGGATAACTAGCTGCGCCCCGCGGTTTCATCCGCTTGGTGATGAAAATCGGTGACGATAATGATAATGAAAAGTAGCTTATGTGTTAATCCAGGAGATAATCAATGTATATTCAAAATTTCATCCAAATCCATCTAGCCGTTTCTCCGTGATTGAGTAACAAACATCCATCAACCCATCCAAACTTTGTAAGTGTGATTAGTGTAATTTTTAGACCATCGGCGGTTATGCCTTCAGCGTGGTAATGCTTCTAGCGTGATAACGCCGCCAGTGTACAGGGAAAGAGACTGAGGTAGAGCATTATGGATAATTTTTTAGACCATCGACGGTCTTTGAGTATTAGCTTGCTTCTGTTTACTTGATTATAAAATGATTATAAATTTGATGAATAATGATTATAAATTTTTATTCTCTCGCATTTTTGACGAAAAAAGCAACGATAACTGGATTTTTGACGTTCTGATTCTGTTAAATAGAAATATCTATACACAATTAAATTTTTGTAATAAATCGATCTGAATTTTTCATTGAAAATAGCAGCTTTAAATTTTGAAACAAACTCAACATTTCAACTGAATACTCTCAATTTACAAAAGTAGTATTTCTTAAAACTCTCAGAGGTTATGTTTGAGAGTGGATTTTGTGACTTAAAATAAACAATTTGAATGTTCCATGAAATTATAAAGTAGTAAAATCCAAACCTAATAATACCTAAAATTTAACGATGCGTATTGTAATACGGCTCTTAAATTTATAAGTCAGTTTCAATGACTTCCTTTCTTCTCCTTGCCGCACCAGAGTACTGTGAGTTAGCGTTAATGACAGCTCAATTTGATAATAATTAGTGGTAAAACATGACTGACAGCAGCCTTCGTAGTGCCATAACCGGCCATTACTGCTTGATCGATGGTCTAGATCGGGTTTAAGTATGTAAATCAGCACAAGGTTTATAGCTTTTGAATAATGATTTACCAGTAGTTCTGGCTGAAACTTTGTCACAGAGTTATTTAGTTTTGCAAGCTTGTTACCATCTTCGACCATTTGTTGCTTAATATCAGGTGAACTTTGGTCTAAATGGCTCCAATAAATGTCAATAATGTCTTTAATAAAACATTCTACTAACGTTTCTACTGTATTCAGTCTAATATGGGTATTGAAAATACGAAGGTTCCTAAAAATAAATTATCAAGCAGAAAAACTTACCTTAGCAACATTTCTGACAAGCCAACCTGGAGTTAGGTTAAAAAGTTGTTTGTTACCCAATCGGGTCAGTTACATTTTTATTTATTGAACAATGGGCTAGTATTCGACCACTTTCTCGCCAGATGTTAAACGATGATGTGGTCTACGATTGAGTGCGCTGGTCTCAGAAATACCTATTCACTCGTGACTTGAAATAAATTAAATAGAAGTATAGTCTGGGTTGCTTCAAACGAAGGGTGAATAAAGTTGATACGGTTATCACAGACCAGTCAGTGATAAAAGCAAAAAATTAAGAAAGAGGGTAGATCATTCTGTCTGCACCTAACTTTGAACTGTTCAACCAACCACTCGCATTCACCAGTCTTTCCGTGAACATGATGCATGTAACTGCGCCGAATTATCGGGAGCGCCATCCACAACCTTATCACGGTAAATTTCCCGTTAATAATCATTTTTATACCAGATTAAGCGGCGGGAAAATATGGAAAAGTTGGTAATCAATATCGTAATAAAGGCAAATGTCATGTCGTACAAGGAGGTGAAAACACTTGCAGAAAACCGTGAAGCCTGGAAATTACTCCACCGACAAGTAGCTCTTGTCGGTGGAGTAATTTTCATTAATTTTTCATTCAACATTTTGTTGGGAATTGTAATCAATAAGCATATTATCTGCTATAACATGAGTTTTAGATTAGAACTAGCTGCATCTAGTGGTTTTACCCATGATTGTCTCATATTTCCAAGATACAAGTTCTTGTCTTTTCTCATGATGCACGATAGGTTGAACCTGGTTATTTAGTCGTGAGTCTTGGTGAAATGGTAAGTAACCAGCCGAGTTAGTTTCGCAGTCTGCATTATTAGCATGATTTGGTCTAGCTGCACCTATAACATTGCTCAACAGTGCAATGTAACGAAAATAGATGACGCCGGCACTTAACACCGCCCTATTTAGTGGCTGTTGCTTAGATTCCTGTTTATTATTAACGTATTAGCTAATTTGTTTTACTTTGCAGCTTTATTTGGTGCGTGGAAAGCTAAACAGGATATACCTGAAGTCAAGAAACCTACTTTTCGGTATTTTACAGACAATTTACCAAGAATAGAACAATTTTTTTTTTGTTTATATAATATGAGAACGGCTGTCAAGGCAATTTTGTATGAAATTTGTTTTAGCCAGTAGCACCCATATAAACGAAACGTCAGTCATTTGAAATCAGTTAGCAACTGTGATGCGGAGTTCGACGCGTTGACATAAATAAGAATGTTCAATCAAGGTTCACTCATAATGCCTGGTAACACATTTTCCTTCTCATTTCCTTTCTATTTACTTCTCTTTTCTGTGATACCAAGTACCGAAGAGAACGCAGAAAACGCTGGATGCATGCCGCTTCCAATCGGCCCTTTTGGAAATCAATAGGGGAGGCCTATGTCTACAGAGGACGTCCTATGGCTAAAATGATAATACAAGTATCAGTACCCGAATGCTACTATCGCTCATGCTATGAACGTCGGTGGCCAAGAGGTAGCATGTGAGCTTTACAATCTGAGGACACTTGCTTCGATCCTCGGCCCTGCACCAATTACTTATTTAGAACCTAAATAAATTATATGCAATTCGATACCATCGCTCAAAAACGGTGAAGTAACACATCGTGATATGTCCAAGAACCTTAAAGTTCAAATACATTGAAAAAGTTCTTGTCAACTGATGTTGGCAAGAAATTTGTGGCCCTTATTTTTTCAGATTTAGCGGCTTTGGAGGCTTTTTCTGCCCACCAGTCGCTTGATTTTTTCTGGATTCTTACGAGGTATTGTTTGTAGAGCTGGGGAAAGTCTCTACAGCTTTTTTTCGTATTTCCTAAAATATCTTAGTTTTTGACAGATTTCGGCTCATTAGTGTTTTTTTTGTTTCCATGACAACGCCGTCCGACGAGGGCGGCGAGTCGGCGCACATCGAGCGACGTCACCGCCTGACGTCTCGCGGCCGTCACTAGATAGGAATTCTAAGCTTTGAGATAAGCCTTTATTTTATTATCATGTCATCTTCCACCCCTTTTAGGCGAAATGCGGCATCTGAATTTAATTTTGTGTCGCAGCAGAACTTGATTCAGTGCCCGGAGTGTCCCCAGGTCCGTTATTTCAAAGGCCAAAAAGGTCTCAAAATTCACCATACAAGGTGCCACAAAATTATTAATCTTTCGGCTCCAATCTCAGGCTCATACGTACCGACTAGCAGTCCCACGAGTGCTGCTACTCCTTCCAAACCTTTTTGGGAGGTTCTAAGCTCGTATAAAAATTCTTTCCCGATTTTAAAACGCATCCCGCGTGGTGCACGTGTTTCGGTTGCTCTTTGTTTATCATCCGCAATAAGGAATGCAATTTCCATAAATTCTAAGCACGCCTGGGAACATCTCCTCACTTTTCCTTACAGTGTGCTTTACGTACATTTCGATCCTTTCAACAAAAAATCCCTTACTACTAGAGTAAAGGAAAACTGCGTAAAGTACAGAGTATTGGAAGAGAACCCTTTAGACCTTGTGAATGTTATTCCGCCAAAAAATCGGAATAAACTGAATTCCAAAAAAATTGACGTTTCGGCTACTTTTAAAATAGTAGAGAACAAAATTAGTGATGGCGATATCAAAGGCGCCGCACGTGTCTTGTTCTCTAGTGACACAATCGCTCCCTATACACCAGTTACGGTTCAGTCACTACGTGACAAACATCCACCTGCAGCGGCAAATCTCCACCTCCCTGATCCACCACAACCAGATGACGTTGCTATTGAAACCACATGCCAGGAGATTGCAGCGGCTGTCACATCTTTTCAGAGCGGCTCAGCTGGAGGCCTAGATGGTCTGACGCCTCAACATCTAAAAGATCTTCTATCTTTTAGTTGTGGTGAGGCCAGTGAGACCCTCTTAAGAGACCTAACAGCTTTGGTAAATCTCATGTTATCTGGTCGGGTCAGTGATGACGTCATTGAAATTTTGTATGGCGCTAATTTATGCGCACTTGTCAAAAAAGACGGTGGTATCAGACCTATTGCGGTCGGCACCACATATCGACGCCTCGCGGCCAAGGCAGGCTGTAGGAAAAAGGTCGCTGTTTTGAGTAGCCTTTTCCAACCGATACAGCTTGGTTTTGGTTCGCGAGGTGGATGTGAGGCTGCTGTTCATTCTGTCCGAACTTTTATCGATCAAAATTGCGGTGAGGTACTGCTAAAGGTGGATGTCAAAAACGCTTTTAATTCGGTCGATCGCAGTGCCCTGTTGACACAAGTAAAAGATAAAATTCCTGACCTTTTCAATTTTCTCTGGCAATGCTACGGCAGTCCTACCAAATTGACATACCAAAACAATGTTTTGTTATCATCCGTCGGTTGTCAACAGGGTGATCCTTTCGGTCCCGCCATTTTCAGCCTAGCAATTCACCCAATTATTCAACGTCTCCAGTCCAAACTTAATGTTTGGTACTTGGATGACGGAACCATAGGAGGCGACGTAGACACTGTTCTAAGTGATTTGCAAATTCTCATAGACGAATTTCGTCTTATTGGTTTGGAACTAAATTTTTCAAAATGCGAACTTTTTGTTTGCGATTCATGTCCGAATAAAGAGTCGGTTATTCAAAAATTCAATGATTTAGCTCCCAATATAAAATCATTAGACAGGTGTTCTCTCCGACTCTTGGGTTCGCCGATATTAGATGAGTCTTTTTCACCTTTTGTTGAAGAAAAAATTCAAAATTTTATGAGTGCTTCCGACAGGTTACTCAAAATAAACGCCCATATGGCGTTTACAATTATCAGATACTGTTTGTTTGTTCCTAAATTTATGTACGCTTTACGATGTAGTCCACTGTGGAAACACGGTGAGCTCCTTTCGAGCTTAGACAATGTCGTAAAGGAAACTCTAATATCGGTTTTGAATGTTGATTTGAATGACAGGACATGGTCACAAGCCTCACTACCGATAAGGTTAGGAGGCTTAGGGATCCGCCAAATTTCAAGTGTTGCATTACCGGCGTTCTTGTCCTCATTTCATAGTACTCATAATTTAATAGAAAAAATCCTTGCACCCTCTTTAGGCCCTTCCGATGTAGTTGTATCTCATTCGAAAGAGGCAATGAATGCTTGGAGGCTGGCGTGTCCAAATACCGATTTTCCCAGGAAGTTGTCTTCCCAGAGTCTGTGGGATCGGCCGATCTGCGAACTAGCACGGAAATCGCTCTTAGATACGTGTTCTAGTATTGCAGATCGTGCTCGTATTCTTGCAGTCTCTGTTTGGGAATCGGGACTTTGGTTGCAAGCCATGCCCTCTTTTAATACCGGTAGCATTTTAGACCCAACCGCATTTCGTCTAGCTGTCAGCTTACGCTTGGGTGCAAGGTGCTGTGAGGCTCACCGCTGTCAGTGTGGTACTGCAGTTGACCAGCTCGGTCACCATGGTCTCTCTTGCTCGAGAAGCGCTGGTCGTATTGGCCGACACGCCAGCCTGAACGACATCATACGCAGGGCTTTTTCCACCGCCAATGTCGCAGCTGTGCTCGAACCGAGCGGTCTTGCGCGTGACGATGGAAGGAGGCCTGATGGTATGACACTTGTTCCCTGGAAGTTGGGGCGGCCCCTTGTATGGGACGCGACTTGTGTCGATACTTTGGCACCGTCACATCTTCCCGAGACACAGGGTAGGGCTGGTGCAGCTGCCAATTCGGCAGAGCAGCACAAGCGGCGCAAATATGCTAACCTCGGCAGTGGTTACATATTTGAGGCGTTTGGTGTCGAGACATTGGGCCCTTGGGGACCGGGAGCTCACCTCATTTTCAAAAATCTTTCAGAGCGTCTGATTAACGCGACGCGTGACCAAAATGCTGGCGTGTATCTGGCTCAACGTATAAGCATTGCCATTCAACGTGGTAATGCCGCCAGCATGCTGGGTACGCTGCCGACTGATAGTGGGTTTGAGCATTTGGATTGTCTTTAGATCTTCAACGGTCTATGGACAGTCTAACTGTTTATTTAGTGTTAGTTTTAGCTAGTATTTTGTTTATTTAATAAAGGCACTTGCCTGTTAATAAAAAAAATACATTTGATATTCACCAACATGCATCGTTACCAGCACATGTGGATAAAGGCCAATCCTCTCTTTTTGAAAAAAAGCTTGTGTCTCATTAGGAACATGATTAGCTGATAATGATGATGTAACTTCCTTGAAGTTTACTTCTATACTTACCAGTTTTTTGACATTCGTTTGTGAGTTTCACTAACTACCTGCAGCATTTCAATTTCTTATGAATATTTAGAATTGTCATTCACTATACTCTCCCTAATGCTAAGACGTCAGTGCAGGTAAGATATGGCATCTTCAAGGCCTCATGAAAAAGCGCGCTATAGCGATTGATTTACTGGCTTTCTTTAACTCATTCTTTCTCACTGAAGATAATGTCTCCCCGACTTCTTCCACACACCGCTACCTCTTACTAACCCTCCCGGAATGCATCAAAAACGTCACCGTCATTGCCATGACTCCGTAGCGTGTCATGATAGTGATTTATTTAACCAACCTTTGACTGCAATCTCATCTGATGGAAAACGATGATGCGTTCTAAAATGGAGCAAACGTCTGTTTAGTAACAAGCAATTAACGCTAGACTTGAATGCTCCAAGATTCTGGGGAAACACACAAGGCGTTTCATTGTTTTGCCGTTCTAATTAAGAAAGAGAAGACAAAAAGCTTGTGAATGAATGGTATTTCGACCATGTAAGGGTGAGCCTTAGCCGTTTGTCTGGACGTTTGGCAATTAAATGGTGATGGAAGAAGTCCGTGAATGCTCGATTTTGTAGCGTTGATACGGTTTTAATGGACCTGTCGTGCTTTTTCGTGTCTGGTACTTTTATATGGTTCAGTATAGTGGCCCGAGTCCTTAAAGCTATTTAACAAAGTTAATCAAGATACAAATCAGTACCTATTTAAACAAATGTGACAAATATGAGAATCGAATATCCCGGCAATGTCCTGCAATATGCAGTTTTATCAGCACTTCAGTGTCACTCAGGCGCAATTATCCCGTAACCAGTTTGACTCTCGTCGCTTCATTTCCCTAACGTATGCACGCGATGCGATGTTTTTTACGTGTTATGAAGATTTATTGCTTGTATGAGATGGTAAGTGAGATGTTAAAGTATGCGGAAGTGATCAGGTTCACTGTTCAACTGAAAAGTGGTCGGTCGCAGGTAAAGACGATATACCCACTTGACAACCCCGCCACGATGAAAAGTTACTGAATTTTGAACAGGATCTATTTCGAGCGGGCCAATCCTAGGCGCAGAAACCTCGTGACTTTGTCCTGATAATTTTCTACGCGTCTGTACATGAATTTGAAATTATAATGGTTTCCTTTTTCGAAATTATAAGCCATTCGACCAATTTATTTATAATGAATTTGTGAACTGATTCCGCGGGCTCAGTATGGGGTAGATGAGCGTTAATCAGTGTTTTTACTTAATTGTATTATATTAATTTTACTAAGTTTATTTCTTGCAGTATAGTTATTTTATAATGTTTACATTTCAATTATTTTTTTCTCAAATATCGGATCAGCTTTTCAGCTTTCCTTGAGAGAGGTCCGGCAATCAACTAAGATGATAATGAAACATCGGACTAAACTTCAGTCTTCTATGTAGATAAATTATTATAGGTAGTTAAATGGATGGCGCCGGTGTTCCGTTGCAATGATTATTGTAATTTATATGCATAATAAATTTCATAATTGTTGTTATCAATCTCTACAATATCAGTAATGTTTTGCTTAGGCTTCCGTGATACACTGATTATGTACCTACCTAATGCTGTGACTGTACAGTCAGCGATATAATTCCTAAAACTATCTAATAACCAATCATTATCTAATAGTTTTTTTGAGTGAGTAATACCCGTATAATAAAAACAACATTTGTGAAAACCATAATATAAATGTATGTTAAGTTAATTTTTCTCAACGTATAAGCATTGCCATTCAACGTGGTAATACCGCCAGCATGCTGGGTACGCTGCCAACTGATAGTGGGCTTAAGCATTTGGATTGCCTTTAAACCTTCAACGGTCTATGGACAGTCTAACTGTTTATTTAGTGTTAGTTTTAGCTAGTATTTTGTTTAGTTAATAAAAGCACTTGCCCCGTTAAAAAAAAGTATGTTTAAATGTTTATCGGGATTTATAGCGCAATTTTATTTTTTAAATTTATCACACTACTCACACTAATATCATAAAATTATGTGAAAGTTTGGATGGATGGATGGATGTTTGTTACTCAATCACGCAGAAACGGCTGGATGGATTTGAATGAAATTTTGAATATACATTACTTTTGTCCTGGATTAACACTTAGGCTACTTTTCATCATCACCATCACCACGCGGGTGAAACCGTGGGGCGCGGGGTTAAATAATAAGTTAAAAAATTATATAAATGTATAAAGTAATAGCAAAAAAATTAAAAAGTTACTCGAAAACAGTTTTACTTCAAGTACTAATTTTGCAGTGCTATGTGAATTAATTAGTTCAAATAAACCTTAAGTTCATTTAAGATGTATTTTTTTTCTTACACGTCTAAACTAACAATAATTTCACGGTTTTATTTTGTCTCTTAGTGCTTGTTTAGACGTGCCTTTTCATACTTACTTGTTTAAAACTCGTTAGACTTATATTCCGACTAGCGACCCGGGTAGGCTTCGCACAGGTGTTAGCTCGGCCTTCGGCCTCGCTGCTATGACCCGCTCCAGGAACGCAAAATTTCATCCAAATCGGTCCAGCCGTTTTTAAGTAGCTTATGTGCTATTCAATCTATCTCTGTGCCAAATTTCATCCAGATTCGTTCAGCCGTTCTGGCGTGATAAAGTAACAAACATCCATCCATCCAAACATTAACATTTATAAAGTGGGATTCAAAGATGAACTTAAGCGTAGTATCGTTCGCGCAAAACTTTATGAGCCCTCTGAAGTTAGGCGCGAGGCCTCCCCGACGCCCTGTAAAGTCCCTCGGATACCTATAATATGCGTACTGCGCAGCCACTGGGCCTAACTTCAGAGGGCTCATAAAGTTTTGCGCGAACGATAACGCCTGATTAAATCATTGAAATATCCAAAGTTAGTGCACATTTTTAGGGCAACCGCTTAGCAATTCATTGTATTGCAATATTTTAGTACATCTTTTCAGCATGCCTGTATTGCGCGTTCGTCTCGTAAAATCTGATCTGATCTGATGCACTAACAGACATAAAAGTTTCAGAATAGATGTGATTTTTTAATCTGTGGTCCGAAACCCTAAAATGTAACCGACCGAAGTGGCCCACGGCGCGACGTAGGCCGAACCGAAATACATCACAATTCTATCGCTGACTGTACATATTTAACAGAAGGTGTGCCCAGTAAATAATAATCAACAGGCGCCAATGATTTTAATAACATGCTATTAAATATGCTACCAACGAGACTAGCAGGTCGTCTGATGGTTAGCGCATGTTCATTAGTCGTAATTTACTTAGTGTAAATTTAATATGAATTGCAAATACGTATTAACTGATACACGAGGCTGTGTAAGGAGGACATTAATTTGCATTGTGTATGTTATATGGTGATTTATATGTGGAGAGCACGCGATATAGAACACTCCCAATTACGCCTAGTTCATGTTTATATCATCGTCATCAGTTTAGTGCGAAAGTTAGTTATTTTGGTATTTCAATGTTATGTACAATATAAAAAACCTAATACGTGAACTTCACTCCAAATACTATATCTGTTCCCACTCAATAGGGTAACGGATTTACACGTATGGATTAAATTTAGTGTGAAGGTAATTTATGCCCTGGATTAACACATACGCTACTTTTTATGGCGAATCAATAATGGTTATTGTAACTGTCTTTTCACTTATTTATTTTATTTTTTGGTTTAAAAATCACAGTATTTTTATGACGATTTAATAGCAGACAACGGCCTTGGCCGTGCAATTGCAGCGCCCGTGTTCAAAACTTAAAATCATGACATCAAAAAAATTGCGGGTCCACAATGTATCCAAATAGCCCTGGGGCCTTACGCCCAACTCTAAACGCGGGCCTGAATAGGTGAAGTTTGTAAAATCACCCGACCGCAAACCGTATCTCGGGCCTATTCCTATATATGTAGATAAAACCTATTCGGACCCGCGTTTAGAGTTGAGCGTAAGACCCCAGGACAGAGAAAGGTGACAATTTCTTTCACTAATCTCTAGTGTATTTAGCTTCAACGTCGCATTAAGTACCATAAGGTCATCATCATCATCAACCAAAAGACGTCCACTGCTGAACATAGGCCTCCCCCTTCAACCTCCACACTGAACGACATCCTGCCATCTGCATCCACTGGATGCCCGCGACTCTCACAATGTCGTCGGTCCATCTAGTGGGAGACCTACCTACGCTGCGTCTTCCGGTTCGCGGTCTCCACTCAAGAACCTTTCTTCCCCATTGGTTATCAGTTCTTCGAGCGATGTGGCCTGCCCATTGCCACTTCAACTTGCAGATTTTAATAGCTATGTCGGTGACCCTGTTCTTTGGCGAATATCTACGTTCCGAATTTTATCGCGCAAAGAAACTCCGAGCATAGCTCCCTCCATTGCCCGTTGTGTGACTCTGAGTTTTTCCAAAAGGCCAACAGATAAGGACCACGTCTCAGTACCATATGTCATCACTGGCAACACACACTGGTCAAAGACCTTTGTCTTTAGGCCATACGTAAGGTAATTGGAATCAATTATTTAGGTACTCGGCAGAAATTAAATTTGTCAATGATGCTAATTTAGCCTAACCTAAAACAAAAATGTCATCATCATCATCAGCCAAAAGATGTCCACTGCTGAACATAGGCCTCCCCCTAAACAAAAATGTATTACATAAAAAAGAAAAATAACCTGTAACTTAATGATTTTTGGTAATGATACAAAATTTAACCTAACCTGAAACAAAAAATAATTAATTCTAACACAAAAAATTCGTTAAATCAACAAAATAATCTTGCAGAAGGCTTTCACCGGAGAGGTATTCCTGATTAAGTTAATATGTATAAATAATAATATAGTTATATGCAAACACGTGAAATTTTAAATACTGTATAATATGATTTAGCATAAGTTTGTTATAGGTACTAGTCAAAATGTTGTGAATAAATAAATAATTGTGGGATAGCGGACAAAACCGCGGGATCCTGAAAGTAAAAAGTTAATGGACATGCCATTAACTCGTAGGGCGTCATTTGGAACATATATCCACTCGTGTCTTTCCCGGAACACATCCACACCAACAAACTTATTGGTATTGATAGTTCCTATGTCTACAAATTCTCTGCAAATAAAAAAACTTAAATTTTCATCACCCATCTCTTCTAAAAGCGGTGGTAACACTTATCACCAGGTGAGATTATTGGACCCGGGTATGTCCTAAAACTGCGACCAGAACCACCGGAGGATGGGCAGCAGCATCCTAATAGTACACGGTGAACGTACTGCGATCCCCAAGCCGCCTGCCAAGCGTGGGGATTATGGCAACACCCCTCTCTATGAGGGAGGCCTTGTCCAACAGTGGACGTTAATTAGCTGATGATGTGATGATGTGAGATTATTGGCTTGTATACGTAGATCTATCTCCAATAATGACAAAGGTACTTTATATATAGGCCTCTGAGATACGAGATAGTCTGAAATACGACAGCAATTTGTAACACTGCGCTCAAAAGAATTGAAATAAAAGGTAAAAGCAAAAGTATTCTTAAACCTCTTAGCTTAACAGCATTTATTAATATCTTATCAATCGTTTTAAAGTACGGGATTATTATCAAACAAGTACTTCGATAAATCATTTCGCTGAAAGACATAACTAGATCGCTTCTGACGGACAGGTAGCATTGTTTGTAGGCAGGAAGCTACTGTCAGAAATTATTACTCATGTATTTCAAATATGTTAACTTTATTACTCCAACTGAAAGATATTTAAAACTACGGATAACAGGTCAGCTCTCAAATATGTTCGAAATGAAAGTAGACTAAAACGATACGTGTAGGATACCGACACAGGATTCAAATTAATTTGTTGGCATTTCTAAAATGTATCTAAATGTACATAGGTATAAATAAACTCAGGATATTTTTTTCGTGAGTTTTGTAGTAGGCTCAATGTATTAATTATATATATTTTTATATATTTAATATTAATTATAGAGATAATTTGTAAATCAATGCTCCACCTGTACCGTCTGGAAGAGATTGCTTATCGCGAAAAAGCCATCAGTTATTTAACTTCTTTAGAGTTAGTCTTTTTTGTCCTTCGTGTGTAATCTCTATCTCCATTTTTGTGGTGTGTTACTACCCCGTGAACCCACCAGCTCCGTAAAACACGTTTAGGTATATTTTTTTAAAATTATAAACGCAATTATCCTAAGGCTATAGTAAAAGTGTCAGCATGCCCGATGAACACTAAAATTTTAATTTTGACAATGACATAGCATAAATTTTATGATTAAGCTTTAAAAATAAATATTTTCTTGTAAATTTTAATTTGAAAGTGACTCGCATAATCTATTACAAACATAAAAAACCTTCCAGTAATAATTTCAGCCATGATACCCTGTACTAATAGGCATATAAATCAAAGATATTATCTGCATCTATTCAGATCAATATTTGTAATGGAATGCAAATAGATTTCATTGTTTTGTAACTTATAACTGTTACTGACTGCCACTTTGTTTATTGTTAATTATTATTAATTCCAGGGGCCTCACGCCTAACTCTAACCGCGGGCTCGAATACGCGCAGTTTGCAAAATCGCGAACGCGAACCATAATGCCCTAGATACTGTTTGCGGTTGCGAAACAATTGAACCGTTTATAACAAGTAGCCGTAAAGAATCTGCAGTGAATTTAGCTCGCTATTTTTTTTTACAAATTTCTTAAATTTTTATATACTATAATATACTTATTTAATAGTTATGTACTATTGTTTTATTCTACTTTTATTTCAAAATTTTTTGAGCGCTAACCTAATCTATAGTTTTAAATATATTAGATGTCACCTATAATATTATAATTATTTTTATAATTACTTACTTGTTTTTTATATCTTTTCAGGTAAGTACGAATTTTTGTCTACAATCAGTAGCTGCATAAAATTGTTGTAAGTACTTACATAATAATAGGCCAATTTTTCTTATTTAAAATAACAGGCTTGTGGAATTTGTTCATAAGAACTGGCATGAGGATTAATTATAAATCAATGAAAAAAAATAAATATATAGGTTGTATTTAATCTTGAAGAATACTATATAAAGCTCAATTTCTTTATAAAGTTAGATATTTAGGCGTTTAAAGTTTTTAGTTGGATTAGGATGGGATGCTTTGTCTCGCAAAGCGATTGTCTGTATGGAGTACTTACAAGTAACTTATATGTGAGTATAGTGTATGTCTACCTTAATTTTGAACACATTTTATTGTATTAAATTTTAATTTAATACAAAATATTTTCCCAATGTTATAGCAGCTGTCAAAGCAAATAAATACTTGGCCAGATTTTAGCAACTGCGCTGATGTTCAAGGCCAAGGGTAAGAAGCCTATACACTAAACGAGTAAAACGTTTAGCATATTATAAACATAACAAATTACTTACATCATTTGTCATTCCTCTGGAAGCTTTCCAAAACGGGATAAAATGCCGCTCCATCAAGATTTCACGCAAAAATCCAAGCAAAAATCTCGTAACGAGCTTACAGCAAATGATACCACAAGTGACATTTCTGATACGTCCGTTTGTATTTTTACCAAAACAATGTCGCCAGAAATAAAATCACCCCATATCGAGGTGGTTAAAGCGTAGAGTCTTAAAATTCTATTTTTGTAATAAATAAATTATGAAAAGAACAGATTTAAAAAGATTTTATGGAGTAAATTAATGTGTCTGTTGATTAAAGTGTGACATGTTTTGTAACATGCTGTTGTGTTCATTTTTATGAAAATTAAGAGTGTTCAATTACTACTAATTGAGCCATTTTCAAAGCAAGCCGCCTTCCAAGCGTGGGGATTATGGCAACGCCCCTCTCTATGAGGGAGGCCTTGTCCAACAGTGGACGTTAATTGGCTGATGATGTGTGTGAGCAATTTTTGTCGGATAAGGATTTATAGATTCAGACTATATTATTGTATAATCTCACTAATAAGTCGTTAATTTAACAAACTAACTTACTTTTGTTGCTTTTGCAAATTACTTTGACCACTTCTAGTCATGTTATTAATTAATATCGAGTGTGGCATTACCGCCTTTTTTAAGGTTCCGTAGCCCTACAAGGAACCCTTATAAATTCGTTCTATCCGTCCGCCTGTCAATCTGTCTGTCCGTCCAAATTTTTAAAAACTTCTAACTTATATAATTATTAAGATAAGTGCATGAAACTTTGCACAATTACAGTTGTATTTAGACTTTATCTACCAATTTGACTGCCTTTATTATGCTAAGCCCTACTTCATACATCGCGACAAAGTATTCATTCATTTCAGCCTATCATGTACCCACTGCTGGCACTCAGGCCTTCTCATCAATTCATCATGTTGGCCCAATGCATGTTGGTGAACGTCATTTGTCTTTAATTTTTTTGAGGTTGTTGGACATACCGGTTTCTTCGTGATGTTTTTCCTTCACCGTATCAGATGAAAGTATGCGCAATTTCATCTCAATTTATTAAAGTCTACATGATTTAACTACTTAATACAAGTTATCCCAATGTACGAGGCCCCAGTCTATGTGTCAATCTGTCACTATAATTATATCACCCAGCTTTCAGTCACTCCTAGCTTCTTCACCTACGTGACACTTCCCCATTGACACTCCATTCCCGCCTCCAAACCTCTAAATCAACACAAACGAACGCCTTTAAAGTCTAGACAAGGCCGACTTTCACGATCTTTCGTTACCATTTAATCTTCCGTTAACACTAAAAGTCAAAGCAATAAGGTCGAATTTAGTGAGCTCTCAAAACATTTGGCGGATAAATAAACATCCATTTGGAATCGCATCAACACTTAAGCACCAATCAATCTTGTTCTCGTCATGATCTATTTGAATAAATTGTGTAAATCACCGCTTGTTTTATGGCCTGACGGTGGCTAATGGTCGTTTTGCATGTCGAGCCAGGAAATGTCGGGATGGCTTCAATAGCGATAAGTAAACTGTAAACGTAAACTTGATATGAAATGCGCGGGCGCATTTCCTGAATTATTGTAAAGCTATAACTACACCAAAGCAAGATCAAGCTTTTAAAGCGAAAACAGACAAACAAACATTTACGAGCCAGTTCCACAAGTGGCGGCCTTATCTCTAAAACCGATCTCTTCCAGGCAACCATTGATGTGATGAGATCGAACATAATATAATCTTTTTCGGGAAAGCTTCACAAATAAATTAATCCGTGCCCACCCACCTTCTTATAATTTAATAATAATAATAATAAATATTCGGGACATTTTTGCACACACGGTCATCTGACCCCAAACTAAGCAAAGCTTGTAATATGGCTGCCAGAGACTGATATACGTACATATATATATTTTATATATATATTTACATACTCGTATATATATATATATTTACTTACAATGATTAATTATCACGTGATTTATACTGTCAATTTCTGTAATTTTACTAAGATGATTGTTATATTCTATGCTTTTACTTGTACTACAAAGATGACTCAAAGTTCCGTTAACCATTTAGTTAAAATTTAATAGTTTAATTGTTAAGTCTAGTTTCCGAATAACGTTACGTTTATATCACCGCAAATCTTCTGTCACAATACGACCACGCTAACCAATAACCCTTAACTCTGCACTCTGTTACATAGCTTTTGACGCCTCACAGTTAAATTTAACAACCGATTAGCGTAAATTATGGTTTCACCATTAACGATTAAGATTTTACCGATAGATATAGAACTTTATATTTCACGCTCAAGTTCTTCAGTAATTTTAAGTAGGTATCATGCAATTTAGACAAATTACTGTAAAAAAACATTAATTGCGGTGTCGGTGAGGAACGTGTCACTGACAAAGCAATATGCAATATTGGCAGTGCTTATCTACCAATCACGAACGATTGTTTAGCACGCCTTTTAATAAAAAAAATAAGGTTTTTCCCTCTTTTAACTAGTTTTTAGTCTATGTAGTGACTGAGTACCTAATACCCAACTTTAAAGAAGATTTTTTTCGGGATTTTCGTATGTTCGCGTTGTATTAAAAAACATGCTTCTAGCACTCTACCATAAGACAAAGAAAAGATGTAAAACCGTGCCAAATAACACAGGTAAATTTATGAACTGTGAAGCTAGCACAATAATTTAACCAACTGTTTTCATTGTAAACAGCAAGTTAAAGCAAGCACCGTAAGCATTCAGCGCTAAGGTATATTAGATTTTATTTAAATAATTTATTGGCAAATCTTGTACCGTTAATAGTGAGAAAGTACGCTCTCTTGAGAAGCAAGTCTAAACTTTGGTGCTCAGTATAAATTGAATATGAACTGCCTTAATTATCTAGATACCTAATATTTTATTGGTTTTAATCACTTTCGTATATATTTAGTCAGTTTTATGTACAAAGGTATATGAAATGAAGAAAGCAAACAACAACAAAAAAGCCTTAAATAATACACTTAAACTAAAAATCAAAAACAAGATGTTGTCCGTGTGGTAAAGTATCAAGAACGCTGGCTGCATTCCCGCATTGAATTTCCAAAGAAATTCTCTGCGCTAAGAATGAGCCAGCTCCCTTATCACCAGCGGCTCTTATATCGACTAAATGTGGCGAAATTTGTTTAAAAATCTTTTTGGTATATGGACCCCATGGACGCCAAGTGGCACCAATACATATTCACCTGAAAGACATCCATACTTGCGCCGCTTGGCGTCTTCTGCAGCCTCCGCCGCGGCTCCGGCTCTTTCGTACCTATTTGGCAATCGTATTTTTGACAGTATTGTTTTAGAATTTACCATGCACAAACAGATTTAATCGGCATACGCCAATCGCTATTTATATTCTTAAGTTTAACAGTTTAAGTTTAAAAGTTTACGTTCCCACTGCTGATACACGGGTTTTCTCTCAGAGAAGGAGATGATGGGCCCTGATTAGTGCATGTTGGTGATTGTCATTTGATTGAACTTTGAGGTTCTCCGACATACCGTTTTCTTCTGGTTCTTTCACTATTTTTGAGCGAAGGCACCGAAACTAATTTATTTAGGTATCTACTAAGTAACTCATTGGTGCAGGGCTGACAATCGAACCGGGTGTCGTCACATTGTAAAGCACTCAAACTACTCGGCGACCATCGCTCGCACAAGACGGTCTTATATTATTTAATCACCGTTTTTGACTGAAATCACTAATACTAGTTTAATCTAACCTTTTAATTCCCTACTGAACGCAAGTTAATCTGCATAATTAGGGTCCTGTAGACCCCTTACTAAAAGCTGGCAACTTCACTCCAACCACCAATCAACCAACCTTAGACTTTACCGCTCACTTATATTGCGTTCAAAATAAAGTTTAAATTACATTAACGCTGAATGTTAAATTAGTGTTTTGCAAATCTGACCTACAGAGATCTAATTAGATCTTAACTAAACTATTGTTTAAGTTCTAATGACATCCTGAATTCGCCTACGCTTTAACCATTCATACACTTCCTTGTTAAGAGTGTTTTATGAGTTTTGCGTTCTCACTCACACTTCCATTTTAACACAACTACCCAAAAAGGGAGTGTTGAGTTTTCTTTAGGTACATATTTAATACGTCAATTTGTTTTAATTTTTACACTCTAATTTACACACAACTTTGAAATAGGAAAACTCGAAAAGTACTTATACCGTTAACATTTTGCCAGCCGACTAAAGTCCGCCCAAAAAATGTCAGCTGTTCCATATATTTTGTAGTGTCAATTACCGATTTCTATGGACAAGCTTAATTTTTTTCGCAATTTCTGGGTTGGTAAAAGTATAAGTTGTTCATAATGATACGTACAATGCCCTCCTGTCGGCATAGTACAGGGTATATGCGTAACCCTGTATGATGTCGAGTCGAACTCGTTTCGATACTAATAAGGCTACCGTTGTTAAAGTCGGTTTGAAGTCGGGCCCGTTTGTTTGCAGATTAATTTGACATGTGAAAGTACCATGGCAGCAATTTGCTGTATAAATGTTTCTGATTTGAATTAGTTGACTATTGTGTTAGAAACTTGATATCGTTATGCTTTTCACTACCTGAATGAAGCAAGATACTTAATAATAAATCAATTCTGGGATAAGATAATATACTTACAGCACTAATACTTATTATAAATGCGAAAGTGTGTGAATATGTCTTTACACAATTTTTTTAAATTAGAAATAGGCTCACGTTTGACCGCCTACTCGTCTGATGTTAAGCGATGGCGAAGCGATATCAGGTTAGGCAAAATTAAACTCAATAAAATTAACATTATCAACAAGGTAAATTTATCACACATTCCTTATTGTACTTGAAGTGATGTAGAAGCGGAATTACACTAGAAATTCATCAGAAAAACAGTTTTGAAAATGAACTTCCGCAAAGTAACGCCTGATTCAATCAATTGTTTTGTAAAATCCATCGTTTTGTTGTTATAGTGGCAACACTGGCAACAGAAATACATCATCTGTGAAAATTTCAACTAACTATCACGGTTCATGAGATAGGTACAACCTGGTGACAGACGGACAGCGGAGCTTTAGTAATAGGGTCCCGTTTTACCCTTTGGGTACGGAACCCTAAAACGGTCTTATTCAGTAAATCTAATAGGCCTGTTGTATTTAATTCATTTATTTCATTTCACATCACACACATCATCAGCCAATTAACGTCCACTGTTGGACAAGGCCTCCCTCATAGAGAGGGGTGTTGCCATAATCCCCACGCTTGGCAGGCGGCTTGGGGATCGCAGTATGTTCACCGTGTACTATTAAGACGCTGCTGCCCATCCTCCGGTCGTTCTGGTCGCAGTTTTAGGACATACCCGGGTCACCGGGTTTATTTCATTTACGCACGTTTAAATTTTCACCAGAGAAACAAAGCACTTTATAGCGTATCGTTATAAAGAGATGTAATTTTCTAAACCTTTTCTATTATTATAATAGATGGTAGTAACTTTTACTATTAGCAACATAGCTCGAATTAATTAAACCAATTAAATAAATGATGCAAACCAATCGAGAACATTTGTTAACAAAACGATCGTTATTCTAATGCTGTAGGAAGTGTTTAATAGTGAAATGAGAGCATCAACAGATGGCGTTGCGAGATAATGAAATTCATTACCGCTTAGGGCTCGCAGTTAAGTCGATTGGTTAGTTCTATGCGAGAATACGTGGTAAGGCTATGAGTATTAAAATATAGTCTAATAGCTGCACGCCGCTGTTTTACTCTTAATTTTCCAGTTTCCTTCCGTTTTTACGGGAAGTAAAGTATTTTATGTCGTTTTTAGGGTTCCGTACCCAAAAGATACAACGGGACCCTATTACTAAGACTCCGCTGTCTGTCCGTTTGTCTGTATGTCAGTCTGTCAGATAAAAACAGAATAAAATAAATATTTAAGGGGGAAAAAACAGAAAAAAATTAATCCCATACAACAAACGTGATTTTTTTCTCGTTTTTGCTCGATATTGATAACGGCAGCAGGTAGACGCTTGAAATATTAACAGAATATTTAGTTATATATATACACGGTAACACGAAACTGTGATTTAATAGACGACCTGAAAGAGATCGCAGGAAAACGCTGGATGCATGTCGCTTCCAACCGGCCTTTTTGGAAATCGACGGGGGAGGCCTATGTCCACTTGTCCAGCAGTGGACGTCCTATGGCTGAAATGATGATATTTTGCAATGCTTTGTACAGTAAGCTAATCATAAAATATTGACTATTTTCCATTAAATTTCTCATTGCAAATCCATAAAATATCATACCATTAAATCACAACAAATATCCAACACAAAATATCTTGAATGCTAAATTTTACATAACGTAATACTAACAAGTAACTTCCGTTTACTTCCCGCAGCTAAGTAACAACTTAAACTTAACTTATTTATAGTTTGTAAGCAGATTTACACATACCACAGATACATATAAGTATAAGTTCAGAAGATTCACTCCGCCAACCATTTAAATAAGTAGCGACTCATACTACTTCTAGAGCCTTAATTTATGTTTTTTTTTAAACTGTACCGAGAACCAGGGGCCTTACCCCTAGCTCGAAAAGTTGAACCGCATAGGTGTTATTTGTCTAAACGGTACCATCAACTACGATAAGCGGTAGTTATTTGATAGCCGCCAAGCTTCGCTATTTTCACGCACACACGCATAGTAAAACGGATTTTCGTTCATTCAAGTTAGACGCTTTTAAACGATGCAGCTTAAATGAGTTGGTTAATTTTAGGTACCTATCAGGTACCTACTAAAAGTTGGCTCGCAAAAGTGAAGCTAGGGGTAAGGCCCCAGTTGTCTGGATAAATCTAACATAGGTTTTGAGACAACTTACTAACTCAAAATGTAACGTACTATGTGTTTTAAATTAAAAAAAAACTGTTTTTGTATGGAAGAAATAAAACACGAATAATTAAGTCATAATTTATTATTGACAAAAGAAAATGTACAATGGAAATTAAAACAAAAAATAAAATAAAGCTAAACTATTGCTTTTCATAAATTTTTTTGTCACAAACCGGCTCCAATTCATTACTGATGCCGGAAGTAAAGTTGTTAGGTATGACGTAATAAAGTTGTGAGCTAATAAAAAACCAATCAACTATACTTATAGTATTTTAAAACACTAAAAATAGTACCAAATAAACAAAGAAACTTCCAAATAATTATCAATTTGGAAAACCGACTTCAAATGAATAAAATACCCAATTTCCAAAACCCAAACCACCCAAATACCCAATTTTACCCAATTTTTATTGTATTCAAATTTTCCAGTTATTTTGATTTAAAAACCAAACTACTGAACCGATTTTGATGAAATCCGACGAGGTCTATGGAACCAATCTGGAAGTATATTCTTTCAAATAAAAAAGAATTTTCTAATTCGGTTCATATATGACGAAGTTCTGAAGTAACAAACATTAAAAAGAAATAAGGAAAGATCAAAAGAAACCCAAAAGAAAGTGAGAACCCCCTCCTTTTTTGAAGAGGGTTAAAAATACAATCGAATTCAGTACGTCTTCCTTATAAATTCGGCTAAAACAGAAAAAGAAATCCAAAAGTATACCATGCATATTTGCTACCTAAGTGCGCATCTCCAATAGACTCGTATTATAATATATACTCGTGGAGATGCGACCTGAGCCATAATAGGACGGCTAGATGTTTTGTGTTTTCTGTCAACACGATCGATTAGAGAATGCGGCTTGCTAGCTGGTGACAAGTGTCTGCATTTAACTGCGTTCCTAAATGTAGGAAACTATCCAAGCAGCTTACTATACAATGTAGGTCGGGGAGTGTAAGTGCTTGGGAAAGCTACTAAGCAAGAAACGAGCTTTTCCATAGTCATTTTTACTACTATTTTACAATCTGATTTGTAGCATATAGGAATCGTCAAACGCAATTTTATTGTTATGTATTCTATTTCTTTATCACACTATTGAACTAACCCTCTTATAAATTCTTGACAAGTTAATCTGAGTGCTTGTGTTTAAGACTGCGCTCATCAGCAACAGCTTAGCGGTTTAGAAATATAGCTGCCATATTGAAAACATTTGATGAAACAAGGAGACATTTGAACACGAACTATAATTTTGTAGTAAGGCATATCTTTTCTTCCGATAGGGAAGAAAGGTTCTTGAATGGAAACCTCGAACCGGAAGACGAGCGTAGGTTAGCCTCCCACTAGATGGACTGGCGAAATTGTGAGAGTCGCGGGCATTCAGTGGATGCAGATGGCAGGCTGTCGTTCAGTGTCAAAGGGGGTGGCCTATGTTCAGCAATGGACGTTTGAGGTCTGATCTGACGAAAATGCACACATAATTATAATATATCTACAATTATACACGTTAAGACCACGCTCACCAACCACAACAATCTAAATCGCATCCTTTCAACATTGTTGAACATTAAAATAATCTTCATCATAATTTCAGCCATAGGACGTTCACTGCTGGACATAGGTCTCCCCCATCGATCTCCAAAAAGACCGGTTGGAAGCGGCTGCGTCCAGCGTTTCCCTGCGGTCACTTTAAGGTCGTCTGTGCATCTTGTGGGTGACGACTGATGTCCAACGCTGCGCTCCGGTCCGTGGTAGATTAGAATTATTTAATTTATACTTAGTATAAAACAATTTCCGTGTTGATTTTTGATATGAAGAAGTTGATGTATCGTGTACATTGGAAAATATGATATCTACTAAGAATAATAAAGTATTTTTCTGGTTAAACATAAGGAATATATAGAGGATTATATTTATTATATATTTATGCGGGTATAATGATAGGCCATTGCTTATAGTAGAAGATAAACAAGACTATGCTATGACAATCTAAGACTTTGTTTCCAAGTTTAGAATGATGTTTCGACATCAGCTGTGTTGTATAAAATGTATACTTTACGGTTATGAAGGAGCTTGGTTTCGTCGCTAAACCTAGATTCATATCACGAACTGTATGTTTAGTGTTATAAACTTATCGCAAATGTGGCCGCGGATATTAACAACTTAATATTGTACTTCATAAACTGTTAGGAGGGAAAACACTAAAACAAAGCAATACAAATGGTTAAATTGCTTAGGCTTTGTTTTGGAATGGGTTAAGCTAATAAGAACTTATATACTGTACTTGCGTTTCACAATCATTAAGAAGACTGGCTGCTTCATGAAGTTTCTATTAATTTGTATATCAGATCAAGTTGCAAAAAAAATGGAGTTATTTTTTTAATTCTTTCCTCTTTGAATATTTTGGCGTCGCACTTCTTGTGCATGTGACTGCCTTATGACGGTAAATATCCCGTCAATAATCACATAACTGTAGTGAACAACCGTGGTAGTTTAATACCACTTTTAAACAGTGTTTTAAGGGATTTCTTTATTATGGCCACATTTTTATTTGTGGTTAATGTCAAACAAACCATGTGTCAAACTTTCATCAGACATAACTTTATTTTAGATTGCCCGTATTTTAATGATAACAAAGAACTGTTTTCTTGTGATTGGTATTTATCTGTTTGTTATGAATGTAGGGACATTTCTAGTTGTAATTTTTCCGCTATTGTCATGTTATTTTATTCGCTATTTCCGTATCTCATTTTGTGTGGCCGCACCATAACGTTCAAGTCTAGAGTGTCACTTTTCGTTGAACAAAGTAGCAAGTAGGTATATACCGTTCCTTGTTTAATATGTTGCTATCTTAATAACTAGCGTATAAGCACTTTAGCCGCTCTCCCTCAGGCTCGAAACTGAGAAATATTCTAACATTTCCGCTTATTACAGGCTCAGACAGAGCTTTGCGTTGTTCAGGGTTGCCACGCCACATATTTATGCTGTGAGTTTATGAGTTTTTGGCTTAATACGCATTTCATCTCATAAAAATATTGTTTAGCTCGTAGCTAACAAAAAAATAACCTAACGCATAAGAACAAAAGACGAACAGTTTTGTTCTATTTCAAACTTAAAACTTCTTGGTGGTATTTGGAGAGTACACCACATACCTTCATGGGTGTAAGCGGATTTAAAGGTTGTACCACAGTGACTTTCGTGCGGACATAGCGTGAAAGTAGGGTTCTTTCTAATGCGTGGCTGGCTAGCTACTCTCAAGTTCAAAGTATGTTGGTACCTAACGGTGTAGTCCGGCAGCCTCACTTGAAAGCCAGTACCCATTCTGGGCTAGGCGTATTTACCATCTTTAACCTAAGGGCAATTTATCACCAGGTGAGCTGTGCGTTTAGCTTGTCAACCATAAATGCCACTCGCGGTCTACCATCACAAGAATGACCGGGTCGAATCAGTATCAACAACTTCACTCGGTTCAAATATTTTTCACGTTGCAAATTCAAACTTATGATTGACAACCCTATAGAGCAGACTAAGTTCGCGCGTCTTACTAAATAAGTTATGAGCCAATCGGTTGCTTCTTTAACACGAGTGAGTCTTAGCTTTATGTCAGCTTAGACTGCACTTGTGTCGTAACTGTTGTTTAAACTGTGAGTAAACGAAAGAAGATAGAAAAAGAAGAAGTATTTGTGTTTTAAATGGCGAATCAAAATTCAAATTATATATATAGATAGATAGTCATATTTTTGTATCAGTGACTAGCCCGACTTGTTAAATAAAATAAGAATGTGTTGTGTACTTCTTTCTTCTTTTTAAAAGGTTTACTTTTTCTTATTTTAAACATCAGTCCTGTGGCTAATTCCCAATTCGTAGGACATTAGGCAGATTAAATATTTTACACACACACACAGCTCATACAAACTACACCACTATTTTTATTAATTATGTTATGTAATTTTTATTTAAGTTATAATTGTATGTTAAAAGTTAAAAGCTGATACTTTTTTCAATAGTTTATCTGAAAAGCTCTAATTCAGTTTTAATTATTTCCGCATATTTGAGCACGCATATACATTTCTGTGCACCGTTATTGCTGTCCTACATTATTATACAAGTATCAAATTGCTTCGTTCGCGGTAAGTTTTGCTGCACGTGCTCTCAACGTAAACTACGAAACGTCAAAATTAAATAATTATTAGGTAAATGGGTATTGTATTCATTCGTATCTCATGAACAAGGTCTATTAAAATAATGAAATATTGATGAAGTACTTTTTTATGTTCAAACTGAACTAATTATCTTCGTCAAGATCACGGTTTTTGAATATCGTTCATCGAAGAGTCGGAGTCAAGAAATTGTGAGTTTCAAAATGAGGAGTTCGTAGACCTGTGTCAAAGTTTTTGTCCAGTTTTTGCCCGACATAGCTGATTTGATTGTCCCTTTTGATATCAGTACAAAAACCCACCGAAATAACTGCGTACTACAATTTGCACTAGTGCGATGTAAAGTTGGCAGACAACTCTAACTGCCATAATTATAATCGAACCGATTCAAACAAAAGTAAGAAAATTCTTCTCTCGAAGTTAGCAGCTAGCGCTATTACAGCACAGCCTCTTATGCTAGAAATTAATTTCGAAAGTCTTGCTACATACATATAAAACATAAATAAAAATTTAGTAAAATATGACTAAAATCATAGTTATCTAAAATAACCTGTCAGAAACTATAAGTATTCCTTCCAGAAAATCGTTTGAAAAAGACCAAACATCCCCTAAACATTTTGAAATCATCTGATCATCTTTGGAACCTTATTATCTGGACTATATAAAACATAAATAAAAATTTAGTCAAATATGACTAAAATCATAGTTATCTGAAATAACCTGTCAGAAACTATGAGTATTCCTTCCAGAAAATCGTTTGAAAAAGACCAAACATCCCCTAAACATTTTGAAATCATTTGATCATCTTTGGAACCTTATTAGGAAGGCGACGTTTTGTAGTTACAATAAATGGTTCATAGTGATTGCACAAATAATATTTTTCTTAATGATGAAGAAAGTATTAAATTAGATTCCTGGAACAAAATTTTAGCAGTCCAGGAAAATCTGTGCGACAATCTTAGACAAATGCTGTCTTTGGAAGGACTCTTCTAAAAAACAAGTCCCACAAAATATCGTCATTGCCCCCAAGATAAACATTGTTCACTTTTTTCAGTCATGATTTCGGTCTTTTTTTCAGTCTTTTTTTTTACTTATTTAGGCATTTTTTTGTATATTTTTTTTTCATTTTGCATAGACCTAAGTAATAAGAGATTAATAAATTACATGTGTTTGATTTGGTTTGTTAAGCTGGAGTTAATTAGATCAGCTGGAGACTTTTGTATTACTCACAGATTATTCCAAATATTAGTGCCCATCGCAAGAGTTCATTAAATTCAAAATCATTAGATAACATGCAAAAGAGATCGAGACAGTGAATTTCAGACGCGGTTTAATCGCTAGCAATGCGGTAGTATGCTAAAAGCGTTAAAGCGCGTTAATTTGTGAAAATAGCTCTCTAAATCTGGAGCAATTCTCGATACTTATTTGCAATCGTTCGAACAATAATAATCAGTTCTCAGTACGAGTACCTCGTTAAGCTTTAATAAAATAACAGTTTATAGTAACGAAGATTGAGGATGTAGCAGGATATTATGGAAATGAAGCTTCGTAGGCAGTCCTCTCTTTCCCACTTGGCACTCTGGGCACTTGCCCAGGGCTCCGCGATCGATGGAACCCCCTAGTTCCTCCCAGATCACCAAACGATAACCGATATTTATTACGGAAAAACTTATTTATTTCGTAAAAATCTAAGGATAATGACTGACTGAGTAGCGAAGTACTCTAATCTCGGCCGAAAATCTGTCATATCATCTGTCATCTGTCAAAGTCATATCCCCATTATCCTAATGTGCCCAGGGCCTCAAGACGGCCCTGTTCGTAGGTCAAGTTTTCAAGATTTCGTGATGATCATTCAGTGTATGAACGGGTGAATGGTATTTTGCTTTTATATACGTACTTATACAGGATGTGTCAAAATAAGTGGATAACACTTTGCCTGCAGATGGGGGTCACTGACTGTTTAAATAATTAAAAATTTTATGCAGTTAAAATATCATAATTTTCGAGATTTTGGTTATCTTATGTAAACTTTTCATGGAAATTTTGAATTGAGCTCGATATTTATTATTGAAAGCTATTATTATTTTTAGTAACATATGTAAGATAGATATATAACTCATCACCGCCAAAAACGGCAGTTTTTAGCTAATCTGCGTTTTATAACTTACTAGCCACCCGTCCCGGCTTCGCACGGGTGTAATTCCATTTGTTCCAACCTGGTGGATGACCGGTAGAAAATATTTAGCATTAAGTCCTCCATTTGTGCATTTGTACTTAATTTGTAAGTGTGCAATAAAATATTAAATAAATAATTTTAAAAAAAGATGTGAAAAATGTGAACGTAAGCCAACTTAATTAACTTTTCAGCGACTTGGTTGCAATTTTTTCTTTTTCATTTTTCATAACAACTTAATTAGGTTTTAATATATATATATAAACCTTTCGACAAAAATTATCTAAAAAACCGCATCAAGATCTGTTGCGTGGTTTAGGAGCAAGCTGATATATACAGAGTACAGACAGACGGACGCGCAAAGCGACTTCATTTTATACTATGTAGAGATAGAGGGGGAACAATAGGTACCTTACGTCACTAGATACTCCAAAAATTACATTCTCAACCGACTATCGGATTCAATTTTTTTATTAACTTACCTTTTAGTATAACTACCTGGTATTTTTTTTGTGAGGGCGCTACTCCTGCGCCCTATTCACTTTAATTTAATTAAAATTTGCATATATTTTTTCGCAACAGTAATGATGTCTCCCATCCAGAAGGGTTATCTACTCATTGCGTCACACGCCGTTTATAAATATAAAATCCTTCTCAAACAAACTTTTACGATCCTCAAATGAAATACTTTCTTACACACAATAAAATATTTTACATTACAAAGTTATGAGGTGAACAAACAAGCTTTTTTTTTTTTGGTTTAGCCGAACCGAGATTGAAGACAGCTATATTAACTTCCTTAATTTATGGTATCCTCTAAATCGAATCGATTTAGCAGTGATCATAACGATAATCGAATGAAGACGGATTTATGGATATTAGTGTTTGTACAGCAGTGTATATTTATATTTTGCGAATGGAATGCACTCGAAGGGTATTTTTACGTAATCTTTAGGAATCCGGCACTTTGATAAAAAATATCAGTTGTTTTGGTTAAAAATGTACTTATTCCTCTTTTTTTATGATACTGAGTGACGAGACGAACGAAGTCGCTCGCCTGATGGCTCTTCACGCTTGCCCATAACAGCTCAACGCCACTCAGAATTTTGAACTTCAACAGTTCAAAACCCTGGATGGCAATGCACTGCGCTCGTCACACCGAGATATAAGATGTCAAATTTCTGTGTGCCCTGTAATTTCGCTGGAAACATTGCCCTTCAATCCAGAACACAGTATTGTTTGCACACTACTGCTTGGCGGTTGAATAACTGGCAAAGGTGTGGTTCTTCCCCAGGCGAACCCCTGCAAAAGAGTCCTAACCACTACAATTTACTTATTTTTCTATAACAGCAATGGGATGCATTGCTTATAATAATAGCAACGTTTCACGTATGGTACGTCGAACTCTGATCTATGCGACAAAGTAGTTGTAGCTAGAGATCTTTCATTCTAAATGCGAGGGGCATTTAGAATGAAAGATCTCTTCTTGATATTATTGCAACGTGTTGGTGATTTTTACTTTATTTTAATATTTAGTAATTGAAAAACAAACTAACCCTCCCTTTTTTTTGAAGGGGAAATCTTCCAAAGGTACCCGACTGCATTGGTCGGATGCCCGGCTAACCTAACCTACGAAATCAGACTGCCCTTAGACCGTTGAAGGTCTAAAGACAATCCAAACTCTCAAGCCCACTATCAGTTTTTTTTATGCCATAGATTTTTTTAAATGCGTAAATAGGTTTGCGTTTGACCGCCAACACGCCTGATGTTAAGCGATGATGCGGTCTACGATGGAGGACGCTTGCCTAGAAGAAGCAGATTCACTCGTGATTTGAAGACGCCTAGATTGTAACTATCGGGGAACACCCACTCAGGCAGCGCATTCCACAGACCAGCAGTACGCACAATAAAAGTGGAATCAAAGCGCTTCGTACGGGTTTTCGGAATATCAACCATAAAGCGGTGCCGATTCTTCGCGCCCGCTCTGGCAGTCCGATAGAAAAATGGGCAAGAGGGAATTAGATCATGCAGATCCGATGCACACTCTCCGAAATGTATCCGATAAAAAACCGACAAACAAGCAGAGGAGCAGAGGTGGCAAACAAGCAGACGGGCTGCCTGATGCTAAGCAGTCACCGTCGCCTATGGTTACTTGTAACACCAGAGGCATCACAATTACGTTGCCGACTCTTTTATGAATCTATAAACTCGCTTTTTGAAGAACCCTATGTTGTAGCTTCAGCGTTGTTGGCAGCGTATCTAGCATGCTGGCGGCATTACCCGCTGAATAGCAATGCGTATGCGTTGAGCCAGAAACACGCCAGCATTTTAGTCACGCGTTGCATTACCCAGGTGCTCTGAAACATTTTTGAAAATGAGGTGAGCTCCCGATCCGCAAGGGACAAATTTTAAATTGATTTCACCCTAATTTTAAACACACGACAACGCGACAACCCTTTTACTATTAAGGGGTGATAACTTCACATCCTAAATTATATCCTTTTAACATCTGATAAGTTCCATAGTTCGGTTCCACAAAGGACCTTGCCGCCCATAAATAACCAAAAATATTACACCTCGCATCTACAGAGATATCTTAATTTATTAAGATGTAAGCTCCGATATAACCAATTTATGAAGTCGTTTGCTGGTTATGAGATAATGAGTGTCGATAAAATGTGGATTTTGTACGTGCATCCCTATTGGCGGCGTAAGGATGTGTAGTGGAAATATTTTTAAAGTTTTTCTTACTTGTTCTTTCTATGTATTTAACTCCGTAAAAAAATAGTTCTTAATAAAATAGAGATGAGGTGCCCCAATGGATTTTTGGGAGTTTCCAGTTAAAAAAAATCTGAGGTTAGTACTTACCTCAGATCAACAAAGGATATGACATGGCGGGTGTGAGCGCCATCATCATAATCTTTTCAGCCATAGGACGTCCACTGCTGGACATAGGCCTCCCCCATCGATCTTTAAAATGGCCGGTTGGAAGCGGCCTGCATCCACCGTTTTCCTGCTGTCTCTTTTAAGTCGTCTGTCCATCTTGTGGGTGGACGTCCTACGCTGCATTTACCTACTGGTCCGTGAAATCCATTCGAGAACCTTTCAGCTCCATCGGTCATCTGTTCCACGTGCTATGTACCCTGCCCACTGTCTAGGGATTGCAATCCGGAAAAACGGATCCGGTAATCCGGCGGATCAAAAATTGAGACATTTGAACACGAACGATAATTGTATGTAGGCATATCTATCTTATTTATGTGATCTCAGGTGATGTATTTTATGCTAGACTAGTGGTCTACCTTTACTTAAGACCCTTTATCATACAAGAAGCTTTTTATTGGAGTAAAATGTTATCACCATTCAATTCCGTTCAGCCGAGTTGAATGCGGCCCAACATACACACACACACAAACTTTTATAATATTAGTGTGTATGACCTTCTTTCGGCTTAGTACAGTCTATTTATGCGTAGCCCAGTATAGCAAATATCCTTTTATTGAGCTGTTTTAAAGTAATAAACAAACTAACCAATAATCCACAAAACCAACACATAAAGATTAAAAATTTCTCTTGTACCCATACTAAGGTATTCTATCCATCCAATGGTTGCCTGAAAGAGGACGCTTTTAGCTATAAGGACGCCACTTGTGGCACTGACTAATAGTTACTTAGTGTTTTCTATCTGTTTGTAATTTTTATTTATAATAATAATAATAACGCAGGGGCGGCTTTATGGCGAGCCGTCGGTGAGTGGCGACACCGCGTACCCCGATTCCATGGGGCTAAATGAGACCCCTGACCCCTGGCTTGCCTTAACCGGCCGTCCAGGGGTGGAAACCGCAAGAGCTAAGAACCTAAGCTCCAGGGTGGAAGTGTTAAAGGGCATAACGCCGCGAGTAGCTCTTAGTGAAAGTGCAGCACACCTCTCTACACCCTAAGCCACCCACGCCGATGTTGCCCCTCCGGTGCCAAGATACGGCAGCCTTTATGGGGGGCCCATTCAGTGGGTGGCTAGTCATCACCTGCCTAAATATATTTTGAGATGAGACAGGATAAGGCAGGTGCCGTTTCTCATTCTATAGATCTGTTATTCCATCCACAAGTTGTTCACCTCAATAGCCCAGACTTTTTTAATCCTATACTGTACAATAGTTTCATATTCCTTTTTATACATATTCCATAATTGTATTTTTTATATTCAACAGGGCCTCTTGGTGTTGGCTTCGGCTCCACCAATGCCTACCAAATGTCCGGGCTAGACCCGAGAATGTAATTAAATAAAGTGTCATAATAATAATAATAACAAATACAAGACACCGCGTACCCCGATTCCATGGGGCTAAATGAGACCCCTGACCCCTGGCTTGCCTTAACCGGCCGTCCAGGGGTGGAAACCGCAAGAGCTAAGAATCTAAGCTCCAGGGTGGAAGTGTTAAAGGGCATAACGCCGCGAGTAGCTCTTAGTGAAAGTGCAGCACACCTCTCTACACCCTAAGCCACCCACGCCGATGTTGCCCCTCCGGTGCCAAGATACGGCAGCCTTTATGGGGGGCCCATTCAGTGGGTGGCAAGTCATCACCTGCCTAAATACATTTTTAGATGAGACAGGATAAGGCAGGTGCCGTTTCTCATTCTATAGATCTGTTATTCCATCCACAAGTTGTTCACCTCAATAGCCCAGACTTTTTTAATCCTATACTGTACAATAGTTTCATATTCCTTTTTATACATATTCCATAATTGTATTTTTTATATTCAACAGGGCCTCTTGGTGTTGGCTTCGGCTCCACCAATGCCTATCAAATGTCCGGGCTAGACCCGAGAATTTCGTTAAATAAAGTGGTATAATAATAATAAAAATAAAATAATAATAATAATAAAAACGTCAACGACGTCCGCTGACAACGCACGTCATTTTGTTTGCAGTGATCATTTATATTTTATTTTTGATTATTTTGGCCCTATCAGAAGTTTTACACATTACAACGAAGAAGAGAGAAAAAAATCTGACCAGTTCATATATTATCATCCCAGAATCTCAGAACACCCTCAGTGAAACGACCTAAACAAAATTCCTATGTAAAACATTTGACATTTAATTGTCAAATTTGTTTGATCTGAGTGTAAAATTAAAACCATGAAAAAATATTTGATATTATTTATAACACATGATCACTCGCTCAAGAACAAGAACAGCGGCACCACCTAGCGCACACACAACATCACCGCCCGCTTCGTCGTCGTCTCCGAGCACCTCGTAGGGTGAGGATGATTTCCACACCACCCGCGAGACCAGCGGCTCGTCGAGCGACGCGAGCGGGCCCGGGACCCCGCCGCCACGTCCACCTGCGCGACGGGGACGTCCCCCGCTGCCGGCACGCTTGGGGCCTGTGGGGCATTCTGCCTCACGCCCGGCCCCCGCTACCGGTGGTGTAGTGCGTCGCATGCGATGGACCTCAAGTACAAATGAGAACTGCATGCGCGCATATTACAGGGCTACAGAGGGGGGAACTAACCTGTCAGCTTACCGTGTTAGGATGCTCCCTTTGTTTCAGGCCCTTGAACCAACTGTTGCCGTATCCGCCCAGCGACTGTCGGATCAAGTGCGGGCTATCCACCGTTGCAAGATGTTGGATCAGTCTGTGCTTGATCGGCTCCGCCTGGAGGAACTGCGCACTCGTCCGACTCCTGCCTCGGCGCGGAACCCGCCCATCGCGTCGTCTGCCCTGACATTGGCGTCAATGCCGGCGTCGGTGGCGACACTAGCGACACCGGCTGATCCCGTAGTCGACGTGGGAGATTTGGCGAGTGATAGTGTCTCCGACCAGGTGAGAGAGCAACTGAGGGGGGCTTTGGAAGACGCGATCTCCCAGTATCGGTTTGCACCCGACTCTAGGCCGCGACTACCACGTTTGCCCACCCATAGACGCAATTTAGCTTTAATGGGAGCCCTGAATGCTTTGCTAGCTCCATATTTGCGGGCTAGTGAAGATTTAGTTGATACCCACTCGATCATGTACTGCGGGGCCATCGCGGCGTGTCGCGTTGCACGTGTTAAGTTTCCGGACACTAACCGTGCATCGCGAACCGCCAGGGGGGTGCCCGCATGGCAAGTGCGGATCGAGCGGCGTATCACCTCGTTCAGGACTCTCATTGCAAAGCTAATCTGCTTCAGCCGGGGGAATAATCGCCCCCGAGTCATGCGTTTCGTGACACAGGCATTCGCTGGGACCGGTATTAGGCCCCACGACTACCTAGCCAAAGTCACGGAACGTATTGACTATCTGAAGCAGAAAGTCTATGCATGGGCAAACCGTATTCGCCGCTACAGAGAACGTGTAGATAGATATTGGCAAAATCGCCTCTTCCAAAGTGACCAGAGGAAGGTGTACCGAAGCTGGGAAGGAACTGAGCAACGTGTGAGCGACGGGCAGCTACCGGATGCAAGCGCTATGATTAATTTCTGGCGCAGCATCTGGTCGGTGCCTGTCGAGCACACGGAGGGTGATTGGATGCGTGTTGTCGAGCGCGAATGTGAGTCCATCGAACCCATGGGGTCTATTTTAATAGACTCCGTAGACATTAGTTGTGCGATCCGTACGGCACAGAACTGGAAAAGTCCTGGGCCGGACGGGTTGCACAACTTCTGGATAAAGTGGATTCGATGCTCACATGACCGCTTGGCGACCCAATTTCAAGAAGCCCTTGAGCTCGGCACCCTTCCTTGCTTCCTTACCACCGGTGTCACCTTCCTGCTCCACAAGTCCGGTAGTACCACGGAACCTAAGAACTACAGACCCATCACGTGCTTGCCTACCATCTACAAGCTCCTTACATCCATTTTGAGAAATAAAATTAATGCGCACATTGTTGCGAACAATGTTTTGGCCCACGCTCAAAATGGATGTAGGGTTGGGTCCCGTGGTACTAAGGAGCTCCTCCTCATCGACACGGCCATTAGCCAACAAGTCCGGCGAAACAGAGGAGCCCTCTCCGCTGCCTGGATTGACTATAAGAGGGCCTATGATTCGGTGCCTCATTCATGGCTAGAGAGGGTTTTAGAGTTGTATAAAATTGATACAACTCTAAAATCATTCTTAGGCGCATGTATGGGGCAGTGGACCACAGTTCTTCGTCAACCAGGCGGGGGAGATGGCTCCTCTGTCCCGCAGGACTTAATAAGGATTGAGCGAGGCATCTTTCAGGGTGACAGTTTTAGTCCATTGTGGTTTTGCCTAGCTCTGAACCCTCTCAGCACTTTGCTGAGGGATTCTGGACTAGGCTATCGGCTTCGAAGAGATGGTCAAGTCATCTCCCACCTGTTGTACATGGACGATCTCAAGCTGTTTACACCGAAACGCCAAGACTTGGTGGAGCTGCAAAAAATCACAGAGGTTTTTAGCAGCGCCATCAGGATGGAATTCGGTGTAGATAAGTGTGCGGTCATGCATGTGCAACGGGGGAAAGTTGTAGATTCCCCGAATTTACAGCTTTCTGAGGGGATGACTCTCAGGTCTCTCTCTGAGGCCGAGACCTACAAGTACCTCGGTATGTCAGAGTCGTTGGGTGTATCGGTAGAGGACATCAAGAAATCGGTGAAGGAGCGCTTCTTTTGTCGCCTGACCAAAGTACTTAATAGTCTTTTGTCTGGTGGCAACAAGGTGCGTGCCTTCAACGGTTGGGTGATGCCTTTACTGATATACTCCTTTGGCATATTGAGGTGGACTCAAACTGAGCTGGACGCCCTGGACAGAAGGGTCCGTCAACAGCTCACTTCACATCGCATGCTACACCCACGCTCGTCTGTTATGAGACTGTACATTCCACGGAAGTGGGGGGGTCGAGGCTTTTTAAATGCCAAGAACCTACACAACCGTGAGGTGTGCAGTCTCAGGGATTTTTTCCGTGACAGTGAGAGTGGGATGCATCGCGATGTTGTGGCTGTTGACAGGGGCCTCACGCCGCTCTCCTTGGCAAACGAGAACTGGCGCAAACCATCGGTGCTAAGCATCGAGGATCGCAAGGACGTATGGAAAGGCAAGGAGCTGCACGGGCGGTTCTATCGGGTCTTAACAGGGCCCGATGTGAACCTGCTTGCGTCGGTGAACTGGTTACGTTTCGGGGACCTCTTTGGGGAAACCGAGGGGTTTGCCTGTGCGATTGCGGATGAAGTTATCAAGACCAACAACTACCGGAAATATATCATGAAGGACGGTACGGTCGACATCTGTCGGGCATGCCACCGTCCTGGAGAGTCACTCCGACATATCATCTCCGGTTGTTCGCATCTTGCTAACGGCGAGTACTTGCACAGGCACAACCAAGTAGCCAGGATCATCCACCAGCAACTTGCCCTTCGATACGGCCTTGTCGAGTCTGAGGTGCCGTACTATAAGTACGCACCAGCACCAGTTCTCGAGAATGGTCGTGCTTTGCTCTACTGGGACCGGTCTATCGTCACGGACAGGACTATTGTCGCCAATAAGCCTGATATCGTGATGGTCGACCGGTCCCAGCGCCGGGCAGTGCTCGTCGACATCACCATCCCGCATGACGAGAGCCTCGTGAAGGCTGAGAAGGACAAACTCAGCAAGTACCTTGACTTGGCTCATGAGGTTACCGCCATGTGGGATGTTGACTCGACGATCATTGTCCCGATAGTCGTATCGGTGAACGGCCTTATAGCGAAGAGCCTCGACCACCACCTTAAGAGGCTCTCGCTAGACGGTTGGGTCAAGGGTCAGATGCAGAAGGCAGTAATTCTTGACACGGCACGCATTGTCAGGAGGTTCCTCACTCTGCAGCCCTAACCACCGGTAGCTTGGGCCCTGCCCCGCTGCCGGCGGCACCCTAGGCTTAAGTTTTTTTAGAATATTTTGTTTTTATATAGATATTGTAAAAAAACTTAAATTTAAGAAGAGAAATAAATGTGTGAATAATAATAAAAATTTATTGAGACAAAAAATACAATTCAGCAGTATGGTGTACACATGTAATAAAGAGTTTCTATCTATCAATCTAAACCAGTGTTTTTCAAACTGTGAGTCGCGACCCCCTGGGGGTCGCCATGTCTCTATAAGAGGGTCGCGAAGTCTCGGTAAAAGAAGAAAAAAAACAAAGTTAAAAAAATATTTTTAAATTATGGAAACTGACGTCGTTTTCACACATTTTATTTATATTGCACGGGAATTACTCACGTAAGATTAGGCCGGTTACTCCGACTATAGTTTCAATCGCATTCGGCGATCTTTATCAAGGTGAATGCGCGCGTGCGGCTGCATCTCGCTTTGCACTGAAAAAAAAAATGTAAGAAAAATTTATTAATGAGCAATTATAAAAATAAAAAAGGCTGTACGTATTTGATATTTGTAATATAATGAAATACAGATTATAAACTGTGGAAGGTAGGGGGTCCCGATTTTTTTTTTTCATACTAAGGGGGTCGCTTCGTGATTAAGTTTGAAAAACACTGTTCTAAACGAATAGAAATCTTCTAAACTTATTTGTAACTAGACTCTTATATCAGGAGCTTATCTAAAGTCCGTTTGTCTTCAGTACAAGGACTAACAAGGGGATAAAGAGGATTTATTTACCTTTTCGCTACTTACTTTTACTAAATAAGGCTTTCATTGAAAGTAATTCCGCTTCTACAAGGTTCCAGATTCAAGGCTTCTTAATTCTACTTTTCGATTGGATTATAATATATGTATAATTTTATTTTAATTCGCAATAATGTCAATCACTGTTAAGAATCAGATATTAATTTTTTTCAAGTATCTATATCTTTTATTTTATTATACCATGTATGTACCTATATCGGGTTACGCGTAAAGATTATACTAACTAGACTACGCGTAAAGATTATAAGCCAAAATCTGTTTTTTAAATCATATTCTTTTATACACAATTAAGTATACAATCGCTAAAAAAAATAAAAAAAATATTTTAAACGTGTATCACTTGATCTGTGGGAGGACGATTGCAATTTGATACCACCAATCCCCCCACAGATCCATTGATAATAAAAGGGGTCTGTTATTTTCATTATTATTTTAATAATTCAATCAAGAAATCGCGAAAAAAAATTGCTGCTATTCCATAGAAAACGGTCGTTCACAGTTCACACTCGACAAAATGTATGGAACAACTTTTTTGCAAACTTTTTTTTGTGTTGTTCCCATAGAAAAAGTTGATCATAATTATGAGTATAACAGACTCCTTTCGGCTTATTATACGCTTTTTGCGTAACCCCGTAATTATTGCAAAATGTAATGACAGCTCCACGGACTTCGTGGTCCGTGCCTTTTGTCAACTTATTAGAATAACATTTCAAATGATTTAAAGTGATTTTTATTTTGGCGGAAGAGGAAAAAAAACAATTTTTCCGAGTATTTTTTCCCTTAGCCTTCCTGTAAAATATCAACATGTTTTTTTTAGTTCATATATCTTTATTTCAAGTAGGTACACTAGGATAAACTTTCGAAAAGTACAAAGTTAAAATAAGAAATAATTTACAAATAATTACATGTCATGTGGTAGAAATCCTAATACTATTTGAGCTTTTTTTTTAATTTATTGACAACTGGAACTGGAGACAGTCCTAATGCCTAACTTATTTGAGTAAAAAGATATTTATTTTATAACTCATGCAAGGTGTTCCCAAGATATGGTGGTGGAAAGTTACCAAACTTGTGTACGTAGGTTTCTACCACTCCATATTTTAAATTAAATAATAATTGAAAAAAAAATTAACATCGAGTAAAATGTAAAAATAAAATGTCAAATTATGTATAATAGTATAAAATGTCAAAACTATGTAAAATAGTAAAATGACAAATTCAAATAAGTAATAAATATATAAGATTAAACTTAGGTTATTTCTTTATACCATTCGCAATGTTATTCTAAGATCCCAAGAACCCAATCGAGTTTTTTTATTCTTTCGCAATTATTTTTTGCATTAAAAAATGTGCGAAAAAGATAAATAACTCCTGTCGGTGAGCGCAGGCTTATGTTTTTTTTTATGACAGCTTACTGCAACCTCCTTCATTTTTTAATTACAATCCTAACCTATTTGACAAACATAAATCTTTCTGAACAACTGCAGCTAATAATATTTTTTATTGATATTGTAAATCTATTGAATCATCTCTGAATTAATTAGACTCCACGCTGAGCGCAGAACTCGGTTGTAAAATATACAAACATCAAATGAAATTAGCGAATCAATGCATCTTGACGTTTTTATTGGACCAATAATTTCGATCACTTGCGGCGGAATTCGATAAAATAAAAAATAAAATCGATCGAATCGGTTGTCATATTTATGTTGTATTATTTATGCATTTCGAATTAAAATCCCTGCTTGCAAGTTTTGATAAATGCGATATTTTAAAAGCTGTAGTAAATCATATTATTTTAATTGTTCGTCCATCTGTATTAATATACCAATTCTTCCATTATTATTTCTTTTGGCATCAGAATCGGATTCTGATAATTGGAGTCTATCGAAGTAGCTTTCTGAGAAATCTAATATAACCACTTAAATATACTTAAATCACTTTTAATCTGTCAACAAGCTACTAAACTAACAATGACTATTAACTTTCTAAGCCTCATTCTCAAAAGATTTATCAAATACCAACATGGATAGAAAATATTGAAACAATCATAATTAAGCAACCGTGAACCGAGCTGTCAGGGTGACACTGACAGGTTGCCGCGCCCTCTGTGTGGGGCCGACTGTCAGATTAACTCTGCCATCTGACACCGCTGTCAACCGAGTTTTTAATAAATTGAGAATGAGATGAGCCTTAACTGATTCGTTTGTTTTTGTTCATGTGCGTTTGCAAAAGCAATTGTTTTTAGATTCACTTATAGTCCATTGAAATGTTACAATTTAAGGACCGAATATTGCATTTATTAGAGGACGCAATTTAATTTTTGGGACATGTTTGGGGGGTCAATAGAAGCTTAACCTCAAGTTTGTGTGCTCGCGACTCTTGTCCCCTGGCCGCCATCTTGGAAAAAGGGGTGAAAACACTTTTTTCGCGATATCTCGGAAACTAAGCGTCTTACAAAAACTTTTTTTTTTAATCGGTCAACAGTTGGCGGAAAAATCGGTGAACATACATTAGAAATCCTCTTTTTTTGAAGTCGGTTACAAACAGTGCAAACAGCTCAATTGAAATCTCACTGAAGCTCATAAAAATCATTACTACCAATTGCTAATTGAAAATTCCTAGAAATTTATACGGACATACACAAGATGGTAATTATTTTAATGAAGCCATTTTAACTGTTGATGCTTTAACCGCTTGGGCTCAAAACACACTAAACTTTGTATCCTAATATCAAATAAGTAATCATCCTCTTTCCACAATATTTTTATGATCGAACTCATTTTCCGTTAACCAAAGAGGCAATAAAATAAATTAAAATCATAAACAATAGATGAAATGAAAGTGTCAATGAAAGCTCATCACCTGAGACTAATGCTCCCAATAAAGTTATCACAAATTTTCAAAGCTACCGATATAAACTTTTTGTACAGTTTTGCAGTTGAAGAATAGGAACGTATTTCATTTAGTTGTAATGCAGGGACCCGGGTATGTCCTAAAACTGCGACCAGAATCACCGGAGGATGGGCAGCAGCGTCCTAATAGTACACAGTGAACGTACTGCGATCCCCAAGCCGCCTGCCAAGCTTTTTTGATGATGTGATGTGTGTGTGTGTAGTGCAAAATACAACTAAACTAAAATATGATTTTGACAATATTCTAACATAGACATAATTACCGTTTTTACATTTAACGAAAACTTAATAATAAAAATATTTATATAAAAAAACTAACATTTGTACGCCGTACCCGACAAGGACATGAGATACGTTTCCATTCTTACGACTCTGTCTGATACTTTATAATTATGTATGTGTACCTACCATGTTCTGACAAATGAATAATTTGATTTGATATTTTTTTAGCGACTTCATAAAAATATCAGAACTGGATCTATTTGAAATAGGACTACACTGGAAGCACCAGCTTTCAAAAAAAAGATTCATCAAAATCGGTTCACCCAGTCGAAAGTTCTGAGGCAACAAGCATAAAAAAAGTCGAATTTATGACAAAAAAATCGGTTACAAAGAAGCACTTCATTAAAGAACATGTAAAATTATTCGTAATTCTGATGTTTCTCATTCTCAGTGCGTTGCAAGCATTCAACATATTTTAATTATAAACTATTAAAAAATAATAACACCAGTTAGTTGATATCGTAAAATACCTTTCACTGCCCATTGATAGGTTAAAATAAACTCAGCGCAGACTCAAAATAAGTTAAGATAAAGTTAAAATAGAGAAGTTACGTTTCCGACTTTAGTGTTGGGTCGTAAAAGGTTTTATAGTTCGGTTTACACGACATTCGGTGTAACTATATTATCGATAGTCGATATAAATGTAAACACGTGGGAACGACCCTAGTTAAATTTAAAAGTGTCGGTATCAGTACATTGTGTGAACATTATTTAAGTGTCCAGTATATTATCTACGATTTCATTTAGTGTCTGTTGCAATCCAACCTATGTTGAATTAGATCTCACTCGATATAAAAACTCAATCAAACAATTCATATTTGAAAATATAGAAACTTAAGGTAAACTTGCTTGTACAGTTTGATGATGTCGAATATGCATATTATTTCAATTAATGCAGAAAATCAGCCCAAAAGTACGAGTAAGTACATACTTTAAAATGGTCGCGCTGTATTACTTATCTTCTATAGCATGAGATCTATTTAAGATCGATTCTATAGCATTGTGAGAGTCGCGGGCATCCAGTGGGTGCAGATGGCAGGATGTCGTTCAGTGTGGAGGTTAAAGGGGGAGGCCTATGTTCAGCAGTGGACGTCTTTTGGCTGATGATGATAGCATGAGATCAATAAAAAATCCCAGAAACCGCGAAGTAAACACAAGAATGTGAGCCAGCATTGTTTCATTAATAAGTCCACTTCCTTAATTATTTTGCTAATTGCTACTATTGACTTAATTTAAGTATAAACTCTCGTCCTTGACTCATTTACTAACAACATTAATTTGGCAATGATAATATTTTTTTGTCTGTTATCATATAAAGAGTTCACTGTCTTGAATTTACGTATATATACAATGATATTTTATCGCAAGTATTCCCCTTGACCTCTGGTTAATTACTTTTAATGATGGGACATACGGATTATTTTTTCGATACTTTTTGCATGTGTCGATAAACTAAGGAAAAAAATGTCGATGATATATTTCTCAGCTTTATTTTTCACAATTGAAATGCCATTCGAAGTTTATTTTATAATTGCTAAGTTTTAACATTAGTTCCATTAGTTTTATGTTTTTCAGGGCAAAACAAAAGTCGATTGTGAGTTCAAAGCACCCGCAAAGTGAACAGTTAATTGAATGGTTTAGAAATAGTGTTGGAAATGGTAACCTGTTGTATTTGACATGTTTATATAGTTCATTTATTTGGAATCTATGAGATTTACGATACATTACGCTCTGCGCTTGAGTAGTAATATAATAATAGGAACTCCTACTTAATAATATGCGTAATTTTTTTCTAATTTTCCTTCAATATGATCTCATGTTACTTTTTCATCAAGAAACATACCTGCAATGATAGAAGTATAATGGTCAACATTTTCCACTACGTAGGCTAAATCTAATTCTGAATTTCTCACATTTTAAATTCCAATATCTAGACCTGAACATTAATCTAGAAAAAACTTAGACATGGCATTTTTTTCCTCAAACTGGCCATAAAATCTGGGTTTCCGCTATTTAAATCAGCATGACAAAAGTCGTTGAACAGCGACGTTCAAAATCTATTTCAATAGAAATTATAGGTATTTGGTATTCACAATCTTTAATTATAAATGAAAATATTTAGTAAGTATGTTTACTTAATTAATCTGGAACATCATGCTCCATCATTATATCACAGGCAGTCTGGAAGCATCAACTAAACTTTCTGCAAGCATATTATCAGAGTAAATAGATTTATTCTAGAACGTGTTCCATCCTCGGCCACTCCGTCGCTTACCATCAGGCGAATAGGTGACTAATCGCAGATTTATTATTATATATGTATATATATAAAAGGCACATAAAACAGTACAGAACAAGTTCCATGCGCCACTAGAGCCTTGCTCTACAACTCTTTTACCGACCACGTCGTTTCAAATTTTCGACAAGATATAGTTAATGTTTTCCCAAGAAATCGCGATTCGTGACGACAGATACGCCACGGTCCATAAATCACGATGGTTGCCATCGCCCATTGTCCAGTAAAGCGTTCAAGCCGGCTCTGCTCTACTTCTGTCCATGGGAAGCTAAAATGAACGTGTTTCCAGGAAGTAAGAGCTAGTTTTTAGCTTTATTTAAGCTGAAAGTGATAGTGGACTATAACAAGTTTTTATCATCCCACATGTTCAAGACTAGAACGACATAGCTATTAAAATTTGCAAGTTGAAGTGGCAATGGGCAGGTCATATTGCACGAAGAACTGATGATCGATGGGGAAGAAAGGTTCTTGAGTGGAGACCATGAACCATGACCGGAAGACGCAGCGTAGGCAGGCCTCCCACTAGACGGACCGACGACATTGTGAGAGTCGTGGGCATCCAGTGAATGCAGATGGCAGGATATCGCTCAGTGTGGAGGTTAAAGGGGAGGCCTATGTTCAGCAGTGGACGTCTTCTGGCTAATGATGATGTTCATCAAGACTACAATCATAAATTATATAGTAGTGCAACTGTCAGAAGAAGGTCAGTTAAAACTAAAACAATTACTACAGACGTAATTTAATTACGGACAAATAATAAAGTCTTATTTATATTTACTTATCTTATTTATTATAAAATTTTAATTTTAACCAATCCTTAGGATAGTTAAAATAATTTGATTATTGAATTAGGTTAGTTAAAAAGGTTTTGTCCTCAAAGACAATAAGTGGTAATGCTGCCAGCATACTGGATACGTTGCCACCTGATAGTGGGCTTGAACATTTGACCTTCAACTGTCAATGGGCAGTCTGTTTTTATAGTGTTAGTATTAGCTTGTATTTTTTTTAGTTAATAAAGGCATTTGCCCTTTTAAAAATACAAGAAGTCTGATATATCTATGTTTCTTCAGTCCATTTAGATAAGCACATTAACACATGGATAAGTACTTGTAAAGTTAGACTAACATTAATTACGCCATCGTGACAAAATGAAAACACGCTACCGTTCAAAGAAAATATTCAATATTTTACACAGTTAAGTACTTACTAGAATGTTATCACACTTTATAATTTTATTGTAGTAAAAGAAAAACTTATTTGCCCACTCTCTCATAAAACTTCTTTATCTCATTTATTTAAAATGTCTTGTTTTTTTTTTTTTTGTTTTTTTTCGTAGAATACAAAGTACAAAGTAATACAAAGTAATTTATTTTGACAAAATTTAGTTTCACATTGTGTTGTTTTCCATAGGCTCCCGAACTAGTCTGGGACTGTGTGTCGGGTGCCAGAATGGGCTTGGGCTTGGCTGCCAACTCGCCTGATGTTAAGCAATGATGCGGTCTACGGTGGATCACGCTTGCCTAGAAGAAACCGATTCACTCTTGACTTGAAGACACCCAGATTGTAACTATCGGGGAACACCCATTCAAGCAGGTTTGTGCAGACGTCGTCATTCTGTCGTGGATGTTAGCTTCACAACAATAGTACACGGACGTAATGTAGGTAATCAGTTATCTGTAGTATTCCAATATCTAAAAGGCTTATAAACGTACCTAATTACGTAAAAGAAGATTCGATTTGATGATCTTAGTTAAGTACTCTACTCATGATCACAGGCTAATGACTAATAAATGCGTTTGGATCATTAAAGTGAATACCTAATATGGTGATTTCTATTAGTAAAACGTTTATTGAAAAAGACGTTAAATTTACATAATGAGACAACTCACGACATCCGTTGCATAATGAATAAAATCATAAATTAATGGATCTAAAAGCACAAGTTTAACATTAGTGACAAATTCATTTTTGACACCAAATAAAACTTCCAAGCATCTGTAAAGTGTGGACATGCAAATAAATAATAGCTATGGATGAAGAGCTGAAAACTATGCTGACATTAATATAAATATACGGAGTGTTTCATTCTTACTATGAGTCATCTTGGCATCGATAGTTTCATCGGAACTTCGTTCAGTTCATTATTAAAATAGATTTGTTAATGATCCATTCTTATCTGAGACACCTGTGCTTATCTCTCCCTCTTAATAAATCTTAGCTAGTTTATCTGAGCATTGAACTTTTAATTAGTCATTACAACATGGGTTAGATTTTTCCTGTTTTGATAAGAGCATGATTAGAATAAGAAGTTGGTTCAATGAAGGTGAATTATTTTGACTGGAATACGATTATTTATTTACGTAGGAAGCCATCGGCATACATATACGATGCTCTGCCGCGATGAAGTAAGGATATGCGGATGTCAGTTTTACAGTTACTAGAAAATAAAAGCCTAGGATTGAGATAGGTAAGTGGCTAAAGGAGGCCTAAGTCTAGCAGTGATCTGATGTGTAATTTAAATAAAATTTAAGACTTCGGTATCGTGTCGTTGGTTGTAAGAATAATATATTACTAATCTTATGCTAAAAAAATGGTATTAATGTTTGTTTTCAGAACGCGTTTCAATGAAATTTATTTGTTCTCAAATTATCACAATTTACAGTGCTAAGTTCACGCACAATTTAGCACAGTGGTAGTAAAATCAATTGTTTTAGTATTAGATAGAATACTACTTTATAGTGTGACGCACACATAACAACGCGGACAATAAGTGTTTTACAGCTATATCACGGCAGATGAATATATAAATAATACCATAGCAACATTGCGCTTGGTAAGCAATTGAGTTTTGCTCGCTTAAAACCGATGCCTCATTTAGAAAGAATCTGACTTAATCACAATACTAAAAACTGTTTCTACACGTTACGAAAATTTTAATCTAAATCAATGTTTGACCTGTGATACATACGATAAACGTGAAAATAAGGTTATTCAAATATTTTAAGATAATAAAAGTATCGATATGTGCACAGGTGCGTCACTAGTGTACGGCTGTACGCTATAGTTTTGCGTGACGTCACGCGTCACCCGCGAAAATCTCCGAACAAGGCCGAGCGGCGACCTCGGCGAGACGAGCGGGAAGAGTAATAATTGACTAATTTCATGACGGGTAGTGAAATGGTACGCTCTGAAATTGTAGTTTATGAAGCGGTTTTGCTACAAGTTATGTAAGCAAGGATTCATTTTCGACCTTGGTAAGAGAAATAATGTTGATGATGTATTAATATGTTCTAAAATAACACGCTCTTGGTCAGTTTTTTTCAAGTATGAAGTTACTCATTTTTTTTTGTTTGAATCTAATTCGTGATAAGGCAATAAAGAACTATTATTACATAGTATGTGTAACTCAGGACAGGTAGGTAGACTAGATAGTTTGGTATTTTGTCTTAGAAACTAATTAACATACTTGGTTTTTGTTTTCTGTATCAGAATCAGAAATCATTTATTGTAAAAACTGTGTACAAGACGGTAAAACATAGTATCAACAGTCTGCCCTTTACGACCTTACAATACCATAAGGTGCTAATAAATATAGAAACTATATTAAATAAAGCGGTATAATTCATTACGTTTAAGCAGTTAACAAATAGATTGTCTGGAAAAGAAAAGCCTAAGATCGGGCTGCCTTGAGAGAGGCATATTTCCACAAGACTATATCTCTTAATAAAACTGAACCATCGTGCTTAAATTCAAATCAATATCAGTTTCTGAATGTCATTTGAGCAATCTTTATTACCTAGCACTAGCCACTAGTGTTCTTTACAATGTGTCAACTGTTCTGGGCTATTTAAAAATATTTTTCACAATGAACAATGTGTTTTTTTAGACCACACCCGCTTTGTAGAAACTGTGACGAATCAATTAGGAACGCTTGAGTCTAGTTTTTTGTTGGGAAGTAGATTTTTCATGAGTTCTAGGCCCGCTTAACAACTATTTTGTGAATGATTCATCATTCATCATTTACGTCTGAAAAAAGTGTTTCTTGTATGTTAAAACAAACTGCCCAACTTGCAAACAAGAAAGAAGCACACTTCTTGGACGTACGGAATATCGGACGAACAGCTTGCCTGTATGCCGCTCTTTTCTATATAAAAAATTCGATCTATTAGACCCACAGTTGTATCGAACTTAGCTGACGAACCGCCGCGCGCCGTCTGAACAACGGGAGAGAAAGAGTGAGAATATAATTCCCGTCTTTTTTTCTCTCGTTGGTTGACGTGGTTGTACGTCAGCCATGTTGACATGTCTGTTACGGCTCTTATATTTGTTCAAACTACATTGGATTAGTACAAAATTGTTTTGATTCACACCATGCCGGCTTCATTACTTCTAGTATGATATAACCTACGTTTCTTAGAAGTTATAGATTTTTATTGGTCTGCGTGCTTCATTTGGCATTTTAGGCGAGTAAAAAATATCGTTGAATTTATTACAAACATATTCATTCACCGGCTTTCGTTCCCAGCTTCGTCACCTTTATCTTCCAATGTCACGGTTCGTCCACGAGCCATCAGAACTGCCCAAATATTTTTCTTCACCTTATCTGGATGCGCCCGAACTGGTCCCGATTATGACAGCTACCGACTTTCTCCGTAATTATTATTTAGAGTCTGTGTTTCGGATTTTATCTGACACTTTTATTTTGTTAGGACGCGTACGCAGCGACGCAATTATATCGTGTGATTTTGAGATAGAGACCTTTAGGTTCCGCCTCTGGGTGGGTATACGGTGCGCTTCAAAACCACCTAAATCCTTAATATAGAGAAAAAACTCAAATCACTGGCATATCCAGAATAGTAGTTCAGTTTCGTGTGATGATAAAACATGAAGAACTTTACAGCTCTATATTTACATAATTTACTACAGAATTGCTCAGTGAGGAACCAATATGATAACAAATACCATATGTGGTATTTAATTAATAAATATTAAATACTAACTGTGGCCCGCGGTTGCACCCACACATATTACTCCTTATAACATCAGCTATCTGCCAGTGAAAATCCCGTCAAAATCAGTCCAGCCATATCGGAGTCCATAGGAAACATAAACACATACTACATACATCGATTTTTATATACATCCTCCTCCTTGCGTCGATTCCCCAATGCTGGGGGTCGTGACCCATTACGGCATCAACTTCTCCCTTACGATGTTCCGCCATCTGTGCCGACTTTCGGCTGCATGAACTGCTTCGGCAACGTTGATGTTGAGGGTGCTGCGGATTTGAACTTCCAACGTATTGGGCTCCTTCTCTGTCTCGTACCCTCTATTTTTCCGGTGACGATAAGTTTTTGGAGGTTGTCACCAGGCTCACGGGCTATAATTTATTTATTTATTTCAAGTAACACGACTCATATTGTTATTATTACACATAAAAATTAAATTAAATTAACTATGTGGCCGAAGAACTCAAAAACTCTCCGAAGGCACGTGTTGGAAAGCCTTGGCTTCTTATGGAGTTTGAGTTCTTTGAGGACCGATTGGTTGGTTCTATGCGCAGTCCATACGAAGCATTTTTCTCCAGCACCACATTTCAAAGGCGTCTATGCGCTGTCGGCCTTTTCCTTTAAGAGTCCATGTCTCAACCCCGTATAAAAATATAGAGAAAACTAGGGTGTCGAGAGTCATTTTAGTGTTATTGCTGATGCTACGATTCTTCCATATCCTATCGAGCCGAGACATGGCATTTTTGGCCATCCCAATTCATCTGCGAACTTCAACCTCACAAGAACCGCTGTTGCTAGTACTAGAGCCCAGGTAGATGACGAGATCAACATATATATACATATGGCATCCAAAATACTCGCATTCTTTTCTCATATTAACTATTTGTTTTATGGATTGTTGTGTGTTCAATGTATTTTTTTTTTCACTTCCTTTTTTTATTGTTGTATAAATTCTCATATTCTCAATGCATAATACAATTAGAAGCTTTCTAAGGACCATAGAATTGGTTATTTGTGGTTTCTCTATTTTGTTTGTGTGCATGTAAAGTCATTCTATGTCGTCATTTCTCTCATGAAAGCAGCTTTATACTGCCTGCGTTTGGGATGTTATCAACCATTTTATTATTTCATTAGATTGCCACGGTGGGCGTGTATTATGTTTATGATCCAACAGCACGAGGATACGGTGACATGATTCTAGTTAATAGTTATAGCTTTAAAAAACGTTTAGGTGAATTATTTTGTACGTAATCGTCGTTGAGTATCAATTTGGAATGGTAAATATCTGGTTTCAATGGATTTTGGTGCGCTGTTGTAAATCATGGATTTGTTTATGCCAGTTGAAGTGCGTTAATGGTAGATCTTTTTTTTAATTTTGTGGGCGCAAAAGTATAATTAAATAATTTAATAAATATCTGGGATATATTTGCACACACGGTCATCTGACCCCAAACTAAGCAAAGCTTGTAGGATGGCTGCCAGAGATTGATATACCTACATATATATTTTTATATACATACATGAATAGATATTAACATCCAGACATAGAACAAACACAAATGTTCATCACATGAAAGTTTGCCCTAGGTGGTAATCGAACCCTTGCCCCCAAGCGCAGATGGCAGATTCGCTACCAACTGAGCCACCGTGGAAGTCAAAGTATAACAACTTTGACTGCTCCGGTGGCTTCATTGTCAACAGTATGACAACGAAAACCTCTTCAGATTATGCCACACTGTGATAAAGCTTTCTCCGATTGATATAGCGTAGTCTAAGAGGAAAAAGTATTTATTTATTTTATTTATTTGATACTTTATTGCACACTTACAAATTAAGTACAAATGCACAAATGGAGAACTTAATGCTAAACATTTTCTATCAGTCATCCACCAGGTTGGAACAAATGGTATGTAGGCGTGCATGAAATATACTTATAATTTAAAATACAAAAAGCTGGTGAACCAACGAATAAACTAAAGAACAAAACTTTTACAAGTAATAAATAACCAGATACATCAAAAATAAATCCAACTTAAATTAAACCTATATCTAATACACAATTATATAAATAAATAAATATATGAAGATTACATTTGTTTCGCCTAAATACATAATGTACATAGGTACAAATAAATCTTAAGTAGGTGTATAATTATATTGTTCAAACATATTATAAAGTTGTGGTGAAATGCTATACAACACAGTATTGATCAAAATAGGGAAAAAAACAAAAATAATATCTAACAATTAAATAAATCGAGATTGAAAGGGCAATAAACAATTAAACACGTCTGGCAACACACTGGCAACAGATTAAGAAATCGAGTGATTATCACAGATTAAACACAAGTTACCAGCAGTATCATCAAACTATCGCTTCACGAGGATAATTGCTATATTAATAGCCATTATCTTGTCATAATTATCTTTAAAGGACGGCAGAATAAAACGCCCATACATCCATAATAGTTTCAACAATTTTATTAAGACCTTGGGCGGATTTTTAACTAACCGAAGTTATATGGAAACTTACAAAACTAGTAGCAAGGAGAGGTCAAAATAAATTTGTCACTGTAACGGTGGTTTTATCTGGTCACCTTTTCACCTCATGTTTTATAACAGTATTGTGACGTAACAGACCTTTCTTCTTATTGTATATCTTAATGATATCTACGAAGAAGATTAGCTATAACTGTATGCGAGGTATGCTTGGAAGACGTAGGTGCTAGAGCAGAGAGAAATGGCTGATGAAGACAGATAAATAAAAGTGTATTGTACTTGCATGTTAGATCACCAGCCACTGGATTAAGCACACAATCGCAATAATTGCCACATCATCAGCCAGAAGACGTCCACTGCTGAACATAGGCCTCCCCCTTTAACCTCGACACTGTACTACATCCTGCCATCTACATCGACTGGATGCCCACGACTCTCACAATGTCGTCGGTCCAACTAGTGGGAGGCCTACCTAAGCTGTGTCTTCCGGTTCGTGGTCACCACTCAGGAACCTTTCTTCTCCATTGGTCATCAGTACATCGAGCAATGTGACCTGCCCATTACCACTTCAAATTGCAAATTTTAACAGCAATTTCGGTGACTGGTTCTTTGGCGAATATCTTTGGCGTATTTTATGCTCACTAATGATTTGTATGTTATTTAGTGGATAGAATCAGGCGTTACTTTGCGGAAGTCCCATTCAAATATTATGTAGGGCTTTGAAAATAGATATACTACTGATTTGAATTAAACGCTAAACATTTTGTAGGAGCGTGTGTTAATGTAAATTTTCCCATATAACTTAGTAACGGCTTAACGAAATAAATCAAAACATGTTAATCTTATCCTTTCCCCCGTTAAGTTAAATAAGTTAAAATAACTTAACACCTATTTTCCATGTTCATAGATCACCGCTTTCTAGATGGCGCTAGTGCGCGACCGTTAAAACATACGTTAATAGGTGTCAGTCACGCCACGACCACACACGCTGTCGGACATGCCAGGAGCGACAGATCACTGTTATTTATTTAATTAACTCCTTGACAAGACAACGAATGTAATAGGTAGCCGCTGGGCTTGAGGTAATTTAGTGTGACTGTTAAATTGTTGAGATTATTATCTTACGTTTTAATAGAAGTAAATGATTAGATAGGCTAGAGAAGCATACTTTTGACCGTTAGCTTGCCAGATAAAACACTATAGAGCCGTCAAGTTCAAAAGCTCGTTGAAACTTATTTATTAACTTGAAACCCAAAAATAAACAATTCTCATTAAACAATTAAGCGGACGTTACGATAATTTTTGTATTCAGATATGTGTTTTCTTTTTCGAGTATCTACAACTCCATAAATTTTGATAAAATTTTGATTGTTACAGGAAAAACGATGACAGCTATCCCAAACGATAAGCATATTATAATTGTGCTTATTATATACCTACCTTATTTATCATATATGATAAATAAAACACTGAGATATGACAGTAAGATAAAAATTTGACCAAGTAACTTAATTTTAAAACTAACTACTAACCCAAAAGTCTGACGATGAGCAGTTAAAAAACAATAAAATCTGACTGTCTCATGTCTTGTTCTAGAATCTTGACAGTAAACTGGGCTTAGGCTGTAATTTTTGAATCGCTTATAGCTGTAATGCATGTAATTTATGTCTTGGTCTGTCTGGGCCACTGACACTAAGTTGCTGGATTCAATTTTCTGTTGCAGAAAAGTTCTGGTAGGGTAACTTTTTAGACATAAATATGGGGCTTGAATCGTTTCAGTTATTTTGTTATATATTTAAAAGCATAATTTTTTATTAGGTTTTATAACTCTCGTATAAAGCCAATCAAGTAGGTTCTGAGATACCATAAAATTATTATTAGACGAGGCCATTATATTAAAAAAAATCATAGAAACACTTGGATAGTATAGGGAAGGAGCGATGGTGGCCAAGCTGTAGCATGTGCGCTTTACAATCTGACGGCATCCGGTTCGATCCTCGGCCCTGCAATAACTACTTTAGTAACTAAATAAATTATGTGCAGTTTCGGTGCTATCGCTCAATTACGGCAAAGGAAAATAGAGTGAGGAAACCGGTATGTCCAAGAACCTCAAAAGTTCAGACATATGATATTGAGCATGGTGAATTAGGGGGCCATCTTTTTTCTCTGAGCAAAGGCCAGACTCCCAGCAGTGGGAACATGATAGGCTAAAATGATAGATAGATAAGAGATAAACTCTTTATTGTTCACACCACAAATTACATACACAGCTTAGATAACTAGTGCAACATTCGGCGAAATGATGATGATGGTAAATATTGGTATTTGAAAAGTTATGGTAAGCGAAATGAGAAGAGGCTTATGGTGCATGGAATGAGCTGCCGATAATGATGAAAATGGCAAAGGTTTTGGTAGTAGAAAAATTGGTAGCTGATTACGTATCATGTAAGTGAAGTGGTATATGTACGCTACGAAAATGAACACAGGTTTCGTATTCATACATAAAATATATTATGAAATATTGACAATATAAAAAAAAAAATATATATAATATATTTTAAGTATACTATAAACTTGTAAAATATATTATGAAATATTGACAATATTTTATAATATATTTTATACATTTTAATTTAAAATGACAAAGGTTTAAGTAGTAGAAAAATAAGTAGTAGTAGTGGTAAAAAAAAATTGTAGCTTATGACGTATCATGAAACATTGTCAATATGTTTTAATATGTACATTTTATGTATGTCAGTTTAGCACTAGTTCAGTATGTAAAATCAATGATCCGACTACACTACACGCAAAGTACTTATCAATGACCTACCAGAGACGAGACTTCAGCTAAAAATGCCGTTCTTTATCGACACTTAAAAGATTGCGTAATTTTTGGTAATAGTACATCAATGAGCCTCTGGTAACGGTGAACGATATTTAAGCAGGGTTATAAAACTTCTAAGCAATGTTACAGTTAAATTCAAGTTAAGTAGCTGGCGTTAAAGTTTTTTTTTTTTTTTTATTGTAGAATAGGCTTGCCTGATGTTAAGCGATGGTGCGGCCTAGGGTGGATCACGCTTGCCTAGAAGAAACCGATTCACTCTTGACTTGAAGACACCCAGATTGTAACTATCGGGGAACACCCTGTCGGCTTCCTTGTTTCCTGAGAGATATAATCTGGGCCTTTTCAAGGCAAGAGTGAATAGGTATTTTCTAAATCTGAGTGCTTAATCTTCGACCACATCGTCGCTTACCAACAGGCGAGTTGGTGGTCAAACGCGGACTTATCCACGTTAAAAAAAAACATTCAGGCAGTGCATTCCACAAACTAGCAGTTCGCACAATAAAAGTGGAATCAAAGCGCTTCGTACGGTTTTTCGGAATGTCAACCATAAAGCGGTGTCGATTTTTCGTGCCCGCTCTGGCAGTCCGATAGAAAAAAGGGCAGGAGGGAATTAAATCATGCAATCAGTTTATGGCTATGGCCAAATAAGTGGCATTTTACTAAAAGTGGTAAATCATCATCCACTCGGAGATTTTTGACTCCCAGTTTACCGTATGAACATTGTGGAAGAAAATCCCTTTTTCATATAGTGTAGAAAGTATTGCACTTATGCAATATCTATAACGTCCCACGATCTTACCCGCTATCCTAGAAGAACCATGATGGTTTCTGGGATAAAAACGGGTGTTATTCTAGGGTATAACCTACCTCCATACCGAGTTTCATTCAAATCCATTCAGATATGATGGAGTTGAATGCGTAAAATATACACATATTTTAGCATAGATAATATTAGTGTGATTATGTGTATTTATTTTAGTTTTAGTCTCTGTTATTAATATTAAAAATTTACCTAAGAATCTTTACGTGAATTTTATAATGGTGCAATAAAGTATTGCGTATTATTTCAATATAAGGTCTAGTAGTACAGTCTACAAGATAATCTGCTAGACTAAATTATCGATATCTATGATTATGATAGTTTTGCCTTGTCTCATCTCTATCTGTCAATCGCTATCGCTCCCGGGCTGCGCTCGCGCTGGGAGCCGCCGCAAATTGCGCAAGCGGCGTCATTCGCGGCTCTTTACTGCCGATTAATGCTAGTTACCATGGATAAGTACCATTTACCTACTTCTACTTTACGCTGTCTGCTGGACAGTATGCCTATGATTCGGTTTTTAATGTTGAGATAATAAAATTAGGTCTTAGGTACGTCGATTAAATTAAAAACCTCCACCAATTTTTGGTGAATAATGCCGTTTTATTAAGGTGATGAGTAATTGAGTGCGATATTATACCTACAACGTTTATTTTCCAAAAACACTATTTTTAACTATCACGGTTGTTCACTACAGTTATATGTTTATTTACGGGATATTTACCGTGGTAAGGTTGTGGAAGGAGCTCCTTCATTTATTTTTCAAACAACAAAACATACCTTTTTATTAACACTCTTACAAAGTCTCGAATTAAAACCTGAATGGCGCGTAGTTTGACGCAGCGACCCAAAGAAGGTCCTGGCCACCAAGAGACACCAGTTCCTCCTGCCATGTGTTGTCTGCTGCCACGGGGCAGCCTGAACTTAGTGCAGGTTTTTCTCCACTTGTTCTCGCCACAACTTATATTTCTGCAACGTCTGTCCTCTCTCGTGGTCGGCAGGATACGGCACCCGGCAATTTACTCGTTTTCACGCATTTTTTATCGATTTCCTCAAAGAAGGAGGTTCTCAATTCGTCAATGTTTGTTACCTCAGAACTTTTGAGTGGGTGAACCGATTGTGATGATTTTTTTTTTTATTTTAACGCTGGTGCTTCCCGTATGGTCCCAGTTAAATTTGGTCCAGTTCTGACATTTTTATGAAGTCGGTTTTTTATATTGATAACTATCCAGAGCAAACTTCCTTGCCAAACATCAAGATTGCTGCTACAAAATGCTGCAGTTTTTTTTAATTCCCCTTTTCTCCGGCGATCCTGAATTTTTTTACTTAACTACATAAGGTACTTCAGTTAATATTAACGCCAATATTTTTATCTAAAAACGTGCAGTCGTGGCTATCCTCACCATTGAAACGCCGCAGGCGCCTTCGCACTTTGAGAGAACATCTTGTTTTTTCCTTGATCTTGCCAATTGTCGATGTGGTCTTACAGCTAGAGGTGATTTGCGGCTTAATAAAAGTAAAAGTCATGTGATTATCGTAAAGAGCTGGTAGAAGCAGCTTTTTTTTGTTTAGTGTCTCTTTTGTTACAATGTGTTGAAGTAGCCAAAAGAGCAACTGTTAAATTGCGTAAATTACGTAGGATTTTAAACACGTCCAGTATTGCCCTATAAATGCTTAAAGAAAATATCTCAATTAATCCAATCTTCCTGAGATCCCACAATTCATCTCCGCCCAAAAAGGCGTTTCCACACTCATTCATATAATCGTGAGGCTACTTAGTTAATCTGCTAATTAGCAGAATATCGACGGCTGCGATCTGCGAACACGAGCTATCCATAAATATATTCTGATTATTCTGCTAATGAATCAAATATGCAATTAACTTTTATACATACAGGTTGATGTGTCTGAAAAATTGTCATTCATAACATCTTAGTTTTTCGGTATTTATTGTTCAAACTATTATGTATACATATGAAATAAATAAAGATATAAATATCTGGGACATTATTGCACACATGGTCATCTGACCCCAAACTAAGCAAAGCTTGTAATATGGCTGCTAGAGACTGATATACATACATATATATTTTAAATAGATATTAACACCCAGACATAGAACAAACACAAATGTTTGTCCTAGGTGGGAATCGAACCCACGCCCCCAAGCGCAGAATTAAGGCAGGTTCACTACCAACTAAGCTAACGGGCTGTCAAGTATAGTATGTAGTAGTAACTACTATATTATAGTAGTAACAGTTTTGAAATTGATGCAAAGGAAGGTCTTATCATTGATCATTGATTGTTTTATCTCCAGCACCACACTTCACACTCACGTTAAAAATGCTAAGATTTGTGTAAGTATAATATGGTAGATGACTGATGTTAATATCGTTGAAGCCAATAGCTTTGATGAATAATTTAACTAATTATAATAGGTTTATTGAAAAAAAAAAATGGTTATTAACGTTCTGATATATAAGCGTTTAAAGTTTTTGGGAGCAGGTAGAGAAAACTCTGTCCCTTTCCCACAAAACAAAAAATTACGTCACGCCTCTGTGCGCCATACTTCACAGAGTATAATTTATATGGCGTACAGAGAAGTGACCTCATAATTTGCTGTATCGCGCCTCTCTGTCTAGCATGATATTAAAATGCTTATAAGTTGCTTATATTTGATCAGATTTTAATTTTGTTTTCATTAATCAGCTATATTTATAGGCTATATTTTAATAGGACAATTTAAAAAACAGTCATCTAGCCTATTATAAACATGAAATGAATGAGATACAGAGTTAGCTTTTCATCATTAAAAAAATATGCTATGAATAAATTCAAAGCGATATATGAACCAATGCAGGGTATCATTGATTCTGGACAAATGTAAAAAACATGAAACACATAATAATAGGTACGACTGAAATGTAAAAAAACTTCAGACTACCCTCTTTATTAGAAATCTATCTATTTTTGCTTTAGCTGTACTTTAGCTAAATAAAGACATCTAAATGCTAATGCTCGCTATAAAAACATCCTGTATGAGTCGGATAACATCGCTCAATCCGTAGCTCACAGATTGCTAAGAAGAGATAATGTTAACTAGCTTTAGCCTCTGGTTTCGAATGTTTATCTCAACTTAGTTTTAGGACACCTTTATTCATTTAATACTCTTTATTATAAATGTGAAAATTTCAGCTGAAATGGTACTAATCTACTATGATTTCCTTATTATATTATGAGGGTAGTTTACACAAAGGCCTATTTTTATACCGAAAAATTATAAAGGTAGAGATATATTTAAAGGTTAATTATATTGTTAAATTTATATTATTGTATTTTTAAATATACTATTAGAGTTTGTGGCAGAGATAGGGGCATCTTCTACGTAAGTTACTTACTACTTTACTTTCTTAAACTAAATATAAAAACTTACTAACCCTCCTACAAAGCTCTGTGAACACACAAACTTTCTATAATTGCTTTATGATTTCTTTTTATAACTTCAAATTGTTTTATATCCTTTAATTGTATAGTTCACGCCCTGCAACTATTCTATCACAAAATTAATTGACCATGAAAACAACTCAATTATCATTTTGTACATGATGCCTTCAAAAAATATTACACAGAAAAGGACACTTCATTTAACTTGAGAGCCGGTTCCCATTCATCTCAGCATGGGCTGAGCGTATTTACTATCTTCAACAACGCCATCTCTTAACTTCGCAATTAAAACTTAGTTTTCCTTCTTTTTCAACTTTTTGCCAATTTGTCGGGCCATATTTCGTAAAGTAGGTTTACACTTGATAAAAAAGAACTTACTTTCATTTCAAAATAACACACACGAGGGAACAGCGAAAGCATGAGGTATTTCTCATGTACCAGAGCCCCCCTAAAAACAAACATTACATATTTTATCTCTAAAATTGAAATATGCATCAAAACTGTAATCGTGCCTTAATAACTATAGAAATCAGAATGTTCTAAAGAATTAGGACAAACCGACAGACAGAAAAACTTATAAGGGTTCCTTGTAGTACTACGGAACCCTAAAACCATATGCCCGTCCGTGCTACATTTAATCAAGATCGGTTCAGTTGTTTTGTGATGAAATATGAATTCCTAGAAAACGTTAAAATAGCAAGCAGAGCTGCAGGATAATACTAGTTATTTACATTATTTACGACATTTACCCTTCACTACTGTGATCATATGTTAATATAGTTACTTGTTACTACCAATGCAGGGATGCCAGACGTGGCAATGAGCCACATCGCTCGAAGAACCGATAACCGATGGGAAAGAAAGGTTCTTGAGTGCAGACCACGAACTGGAAGTTGCAACGTAGGCAGGCCTCCCACTACATGGACCGACGACATCGTAAGAGTTGTGGGCATCCAGTTGATGCAGATGGCAGGATGTCGTTCAGTGTGGAGGTTACAGGGGGAGGCCTATGTTCAGCAGCGGACGTCTTCTGGCTGATGATGATTAGTATCTGTTTTTATGGAAAAACCTGTCTTGCAATGAAATTCTTTCATCTTACGCTGGTCAAATGCTGGTGGCAAACAAGCTTACAGGCCGCCTGATAGTAAGCGATCACCGCTGCCTATGGGTCTGAAACACCAGAAGCATCACAGATACGTTGCTGACCTTTAAAAAATCGAAGAAAAATTCGCTACATGTGTTGTGTTTTCCAGTTTGCCAGAGGGCTTTAGCCACAAAAATCGAAATCTTAGTGCTAATATAACTATGTAACTTAATTAACATTCCATCTTTGTAATATTAAAAATAATAATAAAAAACAATAAACTAATCTATTAAACCGCTACCAGTTGGAATTGTTCCCAAAACGCTGGCCCCATTACCAATATTTACTATTTTGTCTAACGATTCACTAGGCTATTACGAACATTGGTTTGGAACCACGCGTTGGCTGAAAAAAAAACTGGCAACCCTGTACAATTGACACTTCAACATGCTGTAACTGCAGCCCGTGTATAAATAAGTAAAATACCTACAACCATATTTGGCATCTCGCTAATTTTCTTACTTGAGCGTAAAAGCTACATAAATGGGTAAGGTATTCGAACTTGAAGAAAAGACTGACTCTATTTGGGAAATAAAAGTTAAGGAAAGCTTTGTCCTAAAATAAGCTTTAATGCACAAAAGTTATGGAAATTTAAGTGAAGTTTAAAAGAGGGGATTTTAAATGTGGAAACGTTAGTAATTAGCGTTATTGTCCGTACATCATATTCTTGTGGCAACTGATCACAAGCAGTTGTAGCTGATGCCGTGAAATGTTCCTACTAAAAATTACATTTTACAAACTTTTTTCACTCTATCGTCATTTTTATCCTATATCATGTTCCCACAGCTAGGACATCTTCCTACCTTCTGTCAGAGAGAGATGATGGGCCCTAATCCACCATGATGGCCGAGTGCATGTTGGTGAATGTCATTATGTTTTAAAACTTTTGTGATTCTTGGACATACCGGTTTCCTCGTGATCTTCACCGTTTTTGAGCACACACACACACACATCACATCATCAGCCAATTAACGTCCACTGTTGGACAAGGCCTCCTCATAGAGAGGGGTGTTGCCATAATCCCCACGCTTGGCAGGCGGCTTGGGGATCGCAGTACGTTCACCGTGTACTATTAGGACGCTGCTGCCCATCCTCCGGTGGTTTTGGTCGCAGTTTTAGGACATACCCGGGTCATTTTTGAGCAATAGCATCGAAACTGCACATAATTTATTTAAAGGTTAAGTTAAAGGATTCTGATGAAATTTAGAATATATAGATGAAATTTAGATAGCTTATGTCTTGGATTAACACATATGCTACTTTTCATCATCATCACAATTGTTACCACTACGCAGGTGAAACCGCGGGGTGCAGCTAGTAAATAATAAAAATCAATAATAATAACAAATAAATAAATATCTGGGACATTATTGCACACGGTCATCTGACCCCAAACTAAGCAAAGCTTGTAATATGGCTGCCAAAGACTGATATACGATACATACATATATATTTTTAAATACATACTTAAATAGATATTAACACCCAGATATAGAACAAACACAAATGTTCAGTACACAAATGTTTGTCCTAGGTGGGAATCGAACCCACGCCCCCAAGCGCAGAAGGGAGGTTCACTACCAACTAGGCTAACAGGGCTGTCAATAATCATAATTAATTGTATTGTTTCAGCGATACTTCAGCGTGCGACGTACAAGGTTGGCCTCCTGACGATCCAGGGGGTGTCCACATGCCTCTACCTCTGTATGGATGCCTGCGGGTTTCAATACGCACATGTGAGTATACGTTTCTGTTATTTTACATTATTTTACGTCTATTTATTATCATACTTTATCCCGCCTACCCTCACACGGGTATGGTTACCAGATGAAAAATATCTCCCCGGTATAACCCGGATGCTTAAAATAATCCGGACATTTCATTCAAAGTTATTTATATTTTCCTTTTTACTTAATTTTGTTTTGCGACATACAAGTGTAGTAAGAAAGTTTAATAAGTAGTTAGAGAGGAAGCAGTGAAAACATAAAGGTCTAGCCAAGGCGGCGCAAAATTTCACATAGCCTATATGTTTTTTGGACTCTTTTGACCGACTTACAAAAAGGAAGAGGCACTCAATTCGACTGTTTTTTTTTTGTTTGTTTGTTACCTCAGAACTTTCGACTGGTGAGCCGATTTTGACGATTCTTTTTTAATTTGAAAGCTAGCGCTTCCCGTGTGGTCCCATTTTAATTTGGTTTAGTTCTGAAATTATTATGAAGTCGGTTTTTTTATATTGATAATTATGTGGAGCTTGTCTGGGGAAGTATCACGCTATTGCCAATTATTCAACCGCCAAGCAGTAGGTTCCAGGGAAATTACCAGTCATAATTTAAGACCCACTTACACGACCGATTTAAATATTTAAATGTCAAATCGTATGAAAGATTTAGTAAAATCTAGATTTAAATTGTTGTGCAAGGTAGCCTTAATATTTCGGAGTCCTGCGCTCTCCGAATAAGGTTTGTAGTGAAAGAAAAGCTGCCCAAACAATTGAAAAACTTGGGAAAAACTGTTATTAAAATTTGGACAGGACAACGTCTTTCGGGTCAGGTAGTTATAATACGAATCTGGCATAGTCTAGTGTAGTGTTTTACTCCAATGTATACAAGCCTGTACAAAATGCTTCGTTCTGTTTTAATTACTATAAAAGTCTAACTGCTTTAATAGGACTAGGGAGTGTTGTTTTAAGACTTCCGATGTATTAATGATGCTGTATCGTCACTTATTTATTTTATAGCCCACAATATTTACGTTCCAATTAAGTTTGTAATCAACGACAATTTATGATTAAATTAACAACAAAACAAAAATTATCGAAATATCTATTCGATTCTATTTCGAAATTGGCATAAGTGAGAAATAACGCTTCGCATATTTTTAACTTTTTAATAAATAGAGCTTCAAACAATCTTGCAGTCCGCCTGTAGGTAAGCAGAAACCGCCTGTGGACACCACACATCACACTAGCGGTGTTGATGGTGCTTTTCCAGCCCGGAGAGGAAGTTGTAGACATTCTTTTTGAAACGCTACATCTTGAAGCTCGGCTGGAAATATTATGGCGTCGCGTCGTAAAAGCAGCCGTGCAAAATCAAATCACTTCGGTTTACGATAATTTAAAAACCCGGTTTACCGTTGGTAAAAAAATGTCTCGCCTCGACTTTCCTAAACACTAGTTCGTGAAACGTTGGTGGCCAAACGTAGACCAAGACTTGAAGACTAAAAAGTCCAAAAATAATTAATTAAAAAAAGTTGACCTATTCTATAATCTGCGTTGGGCCTTACAAATCATTTGCGTATGGTATGAATTCATAGACGAATTAATGAAATTCCTTCAAGAACGATGTTTTCTAAACGCCTCCCTTAAAACACTAGCCAATCAAAATATCCATGACGCTAACGGAAGATCAAACAAACACGGGCGATGCCTGTTGAGCACCTGTCAGCGTCTCCCAACCATCTGGTGAGAGAATTAAAATAGATGTGGATGTATGGTCATACATTGTTCTTTTTGAAGACTTATTAATTGATTTCGATTCTGTGACCTAGCACTACCTAGTTGTAATCCTAAATATTAGAGATTTAGAATTAGGACTACCTATAAGTCTGATATTCCGAGAGTGACACATGCCTACGTCACAGTTCAGCTGCCTCTTTTTTTTCCAGAAATAAAACATAATTTGCTTTTGACAGCCAACTCGCCTGAAGTTAAGCGATGATGCGGTCATTGCAACAAACACAGAAATTAGGAAGTCTATTAATAATCTATGAAAAAATATATACAAAAAGCACGAAATAAAGAAACGAAGTTGCATAATTTTGATGTCGATTTTTTAAATTGATAATTATTGTAGCTCTGCAGCCAATTAGAGTAAGCGCTAAGATGCTGGATGCATAGAACTGCAGGGAGTTCTGGAAAGTAAATAAATAGCTGGGAAATTTTTGCACGCTTGGTCATCTGATATGGCTGCCAGAGACTGATAGACGTAAAATATTATATATTTTTTAATACGAGTACATACTTAAATAGATATTAACACCCAGACTTAGAATAAACACAAACGTTCATCACATGAATGTTTGCCCGAGGCAGGAAACGAACCCACGCCCTCAAGCGCAGAAGGTCGGTTTACTACCAACTGAGCCACCGGGGCAGTCAACTATTATCCTACAGGTGACAACATAGCCTGATGAATAATTATAGTCTTGCTTGACGTGTCAATTTAATAATTAAATATATCTTACCCACGCCTGGAGAGAGTATTTCATTATCGTTACATAAACGTATCATTAATTAAATATCAAGCATTAAATTGTTTTATAGCATCTCGAGCGTGAACTACTGAGATTTATTACCGGAAAATTACTATTTAATGAAGATCTTGTATCAAAATGTGCTCTAATTGTAGTTGACTACGTTGGAATATTTAGGCTTTGTTCCAGAATATCCAACAGACGTTCCAGTTAATAGTAAGAATTTTATTAGATTTTATTTTTTATTATTTTATTTTTTACACAGGGTAGGGCTGGTGCAGCTGCCAATTCGGCAGAGCAGCACAAGCGGCGCAAATATGCTAATCTCGGCAGTGGTTACATATTTGAGGCGTTTGGGGTCGAGACATTGGGCCCTTGGGGACCGGGAGCTCACCTCATTTTCAAAAATCTTTCAGAGCGTCTGGTTAACGCGACGCGTGACCAAAATGCTGGCGTGTAATGCCGCTAGCATGCTGGGTACACTGCCAACTGATAGTGGGCTTGAGCATTTGGATTGTCTTTAAACCTTCAACGGTCTATGGACAGTCTAACTGTTTATTTAGTGTTAGTTTTAGCTAGTATTTTGTTTAGTTAATAAAGGCACTTGCCCCCTTTAAAAAATAACTTTATTTATCTATTAAATAAACACTGCTTGCGTTTCACAATCATTACAAGGGCTAACTATCAGATAAAGTTTTTATTAATTTATATGTCAGATCAAGTTGCAAATTAAATTGATTAGAGAGTTTGACAGCTGTCGGACGGACGGGTGTGTAAAAATGCGGTGTTGCCATTTCGCTGTCCGAGTAATATATAGCTAAGTATCCGGATGATAAAAAGGATTGTGAAACGCGATGTGAAGGAACCCAAAGTTTTATCTTACACATAATTTAAGTGATGCTTAGCAAGTACAAATAATTAGCAGAAACAAATAGTTTATTACAATAAAACCAGGGGCCTTACACCCAACTCTAAACGCGGGCCCGAATAGGTGAAGTTTGCAAAATCACTCGAACACGAACGCAAACCGCCAAGATACGATTTGTGATTTTTGGATCATCTATTGATTTAACTCTATGGATAGACTCAAACAAAATGTATTGTTTCGTATCTACAACAAAGATGCATTAGCTCAAATTACTTTCACCTCTGCCAAGCGCAGGATAGTTACTGATCGATCATCGATTGATCGATAGATCCCAAACCGAGAAAACCGATAAAACCTTTCATAAACATATTTATGAACTTCACACAATAAAGAAACTATTTAGTTTCATAATGCCGTGGATAATGAATGAAGCTTGCATGTCATTTTTTACAAACTTATTTTTCATCGTAACAAAAAAATTACTAACTTCTATTTCCTACGTGTTAGTTATCAAATTTATCTACCATGGCAGATATAGTTTAAACGTGTAGTGTGAGTTGGTAAAGCATTTTTTGTATCAATAGCAAAGGGCTATTGTTAATTGAAATGTTTGACGTGTGATCTATTTCGAATTGGAAGTCGGTGTACTTGTTTGTGGGTGGCATTACGGTTAACGATCCTAGCCGTGTAGGTGTGTATGTAGGCGCCTTTAGGTAGCATTCAATAACCAGCTACTTGGGTTTTTCATTTGTTGTGGCTAGTGTAAAAAAAGTCCTTTATAAAAAGAAGAATGATGTTAAGGAATCACATTTTGAGGATGAGTATCAATAAAAAAAAAAAATACGTAAGTACTTAATTCATTCTGTCTGAAGTATTTTTAACCGACTTCCAAAAATGAGAAGGTTATCAAGACAACTGTTTTTTTAGTATGTTTGTTACCTCAGTACTTTCAACTGGGTGAACTGATTTTGATGATTCTTTTTTTATTTGAAAGCTGGTGCTTCCTGTTTGGTTCCATTTCAATTTGGTCTAGTTCTGATGAAGGCGGTTTTTTGTATTTATAATCATTATAGTAATAAAAAACACAAAAAAAACAAAAAAAAAACATATTTTTTATAATCGCATCATATGTGTGTAGCATTGTGTATTTATTATATACCTACATGTATGTAGGAATATATATTTATTTCTAAGTCTCACTGATTTATTTATATTTTAAGTCAGAAGGTACCTACACATAAAATATTTAGAAAAAATCGACCGTTTTCAAGGTTGTCTGGAAGAAATCGCTTTCGGCGATAAGGCCGCCCATTTTTTTTTTTTTAAGACCTGCAAAAAAGCAGGCGGTCCTCTTGATGTTAAGCGGCAATCGCCGCCTATAGACATCAGGGCCCTTATTCCTCACGGGCAAACGCGCGCTATCGAGGCCACGTTAAGTTTACCTCAAAAAGTTGGCCTTTATTACTTAGGAAATAAAGTTCAACTTTTGGAGGTTAACTTAACGCGCAACGATAGAGCGCGTTTGGCCCGTGCAGAAAAAAAGGCCCCTGGAAGACGGCGGCGTTGTCGATGCTTTGCCAGCCCTGATAAATGTTAGTTTGAATATGTGTGTGTTTTTGTGTGTTTGTATGTTTTTGATGTTAGTTTAAGTTTCATTTGTATTTTCATGGTGAGGCAAGCGCCCTACCCTGCCCCAACGTGCCAACACCCATGCGTATTCCCGGGTTTTTACATAAGAGCATGCAGTAAAGCAAATACAAAAATACGTTTTTGACTCTATTATTATACACCGTAACATTACATATTCTGTGAAAATGTCAACAGGCTTACGGGTCGAAAGATGCAGCCGTTAAAATGTAGGACAGACTGACAGACAGACAGCGTAGGCTTAGTAATTGCACCCATTTTTACCCTTCAGGTAAGAAAACCTAAAAAGGCATACTTCTCAAATCCACCATTCTACCGAAAACGAGACGAGTATATAGTCAATAACCATTACATGTAAAATTATTTGGTTCTTAGTGTCAAAAACAGTCAAGGTTAAAAATACAGTAACCTACTGATCTTTCATACATTTATTTATAAATATTGTAAACATTTAAAAGAAACATGTACAACGGTTAGAATTGGCCATAAACATAATTAATGACCTTAAAGTCTCGTGTTTTACTAAAGTGTTGTCTCGAAATTAGATTTATGTCTCAATATTTGAGTTTTTATTCAACCCTAGTGTGTGGAGCCGTTTGTAATCCGGTGATGTATTAGTTTGGTCGATATTTTTACCATTTGGGTTGAAATAACGACTAGCAGCAACTTTAGTGTAGGAGCATGTATGACGTCACAAGAAATGGATGACGGTTTTTAACCGACATCCAAAAAGGAGGAAGTTCACAATTCGACTGTTTTAAAAATTGTTTTATATGTTTGTTGCCTCAGAACTTTCGAGTGGGTGAACCGATTTTGATGATTATTTTTTATTTGAAAGCTGTTGCTCCCCGTGTGGCCCCATTTGGTCCAGTTCAGGCATTTTTATGAAGTCAGTTTTTATATTAATAATTATTATAAAAACAAGTGACTAACGAATAATGGGGTACCCCCATTAGACTTCCTAAACTCCGTGGGGAGGGCACGTAAATTCTCCACCAATCTAAGGTAATTCGTGGAGCAATTTCGTAGAAGAGGGTTCTTCAAAGTGTAAACACATTAAATACTATGTTAAAGAAAAGAAATGATGATTAAAAAATTAAAACACGATTTATAATATTATAACAAACTAGCTGCGCCCCGCAGTTTTACTCGCGCGGTGATGAAAATAGGCGATGATGACGAAAAGTACCCTATGTGTTAATCCAGGACATAAGCAATGTATATTCCAAATTTCATCCAAATCCATCCAGCCGTTTCTGCGTGATTGCATCCATACATCCACCCATCCATACATCCACCCATCCATATATCCATCACACTTTCACATATGATATTATTAGTGTGAAGTGTGATTAAACAACATAATGAAACATACGAACTGACACACGCCACCGGCGGCGCGGCACGTGAAGTGACAAGTTCATTGCGAATGACAACGTGAGACCGGCTCGTTCATCATCCTCGAATTTTCATTTAATACACTTATGTCCTTCTCCGCGGGGTGCGTCGATATTAATTTTTATTTTAGTGCTGTGACATGTCGATAAAGTTGCGAATTAGTGCGAGACTGTCATCGACATTTTGTATTCAACTTAATTTATCACCGAAATTCTGATTTAATGTAATGTATGGATTTCATTTGCATGCCCTACCTACCTAAGTATGATCGATTAATTTACAAATAACCAATTAACACCTAAAGCTAATTTCAGAGTTCACTATAATATAATAGCATATAGTTCATAGCACAACAATATCGCGCACCACACATTATTATGGACACGTTCAAACTTAACTGTAATATATATTATTGGCTCCTTCCATATTTCCTTGTTTGCTATAATATATAAAACATAAAAATAAAAAATAAATAAATATCTGGGACATTATTGCACACATGGTCATCTGACCCCAAACTAAGCAAAGCTTGTAATATGGCTGCCAGAGACTGATATACGTACATATATATTTTTAAATACATACTTAAATAGATAGAACACCCAGACATAGAACAAACACAACTGTTCATCACACAAATGTAGTATAGTAGTATAGTATATACTATTGTGCTATATATAATAGCAAACAAGGAAATCTACTACATATCTACTAGATCTACTATATAGCACAATAATATATACTATTGTGATGTATTGAAAGACTACGCTTAAATCTCAGAAATGAAACCAGGATTATTAAGATATTTGAGGATTTATTATAATATCACAATAATGTCCTATTTGCTTTACAGCTCGATATCAAGTGCCAGTCTTAAATTCAACTGACAATTATCTATTGGTGACGAGTATCTGTCAAAGTCAATGTTACCGTTTGAAACGTCATTGCTATTGTATCTGTCAACAGTCAACAAATGCTCGGCACCACAGAGCATAAATACTTTTACATTATGGTTCATATTAATATATTATGATACAAATGATTATATACTCGTAATTATGGTAATAGTCTTACAGTATAGTATATAGCAAATAAGGATCAGCAGAGTGTTGAAAACTCAGTTTAAATGCTAAAATGCATAGATTTCACATTTATGATAAAAACATGCTATATACGATTCGGTACTTTATCCTTACAGCATGAATTTGTATTGAATTTTTCTGGTATATATGTATAAAGAAGTATTCTATGTCACTGTCCGGCCCTCTAACTATATCTATCACGTCGATCCGTTGTTATGTGGCTGTGTGAAAGAGATACAAACAAACACACTTTCGCATTTATGAAATTAATATGATATGATACGCTCAATCACCCGAATGTTGAACATCCGATTACTACAATAAGTAACACTACTCAACAAATAACAAACTTTTATTTTATCTGAGTTCCTACTATGTGATTATAATTCCTTGTTATTGACCTAATACAAATATGTAAATAGGATTTTTATATAACATCTCATTTTTTTTAGATTTTCAAAATACCCGCAATATAAAAATCAAACTTACGTCAAAACTAAAAATTCATATTTCTCAGTTTCTAGACGAAAAAAAAAATGCCTACATATATTTATTATTAGTTAACCTCGATATGAAACAATATGAACCAAATCAGATATTTTTTTTAGTGTTGAGTAGTGTAATTAGTGGACTGTCTATTAACCTGAATTTAATAAATTATCTTTGAAGTTCAATCCCTATTGCACTCCCGTGTCAATAACACAGATGAAGCGATAAGAGTCATTACAAGGGGGCTTCAAGTAACGACTCTGTTTTTGTTTTGCGACAGCTACACTTTAGGGGGAACCGGAAGACGATTTGTCATCATTTATGTCAACGTCAACTGGTCCTTAACTGTTGGCCTTTTGGAAAAACTCAGAGTCACACAACGGGCAATGGAGAGAGCTATGCTCGGAGTTTCTTTGCGCGATAAAATCCGAAACGTAGATATTCGCCAAAGAACCAGAGTCACCGACATAGCTATTAAAATCTGCAAGTTGAAGTGGCAATGGGCAGGCCACATCGCTCGAAGAACTGTTAACCGATGGGGAAGAAAGGTTCTAGAGTGGAGACCGCGAACCGGAAGACGCAGCGTAGGTAGGCCTTCCACTAGATGGACCGACGACATTGTGAGAGTCGCGGGCATCCAGTGGATGCAGATGGCAGGATGTCGTTCAGTGTGGAGGTTAAAGGGGTAGGCCTATGTTCAGCAGTGGACGTCTTCTGGCTGATGATGATGATGTCAACGTCAATTCAGTTATTTGATTGATAGAAGTGTGTTTTGAATGACATAAGGCCGTAACCCAAAAACATTTCTTCTTGAAATGTGTAGATACATACTCGTAACTACCAATAAGTGTTACCATTCCTGATTTGCCCTTACCTGTGTACTTACTACTTAATAAGGGCAAATCAGTTATGGTTCTTATATCGGGCAAGTATAGTAGAGTGTGTGGTAGACTGGACCCGGGTATGTCCTAAAACTGCGACCAGAACCACCGAAGGATGGGCAGCAGCGTCCTAATAGTACCTACACGGTGAACGTACTGCGATCCCCAAGCCGCCAAGCGTGGGGATTATGGCAACACCCCTCTCTATGAGGGAGGCCTGTGTCGAACAGACCCAACAGTGAACGTTAATTGGCTGATGATGATGTGATAGTAGAGTGAAAATAATACTGTGTTCCGGATTCCGTGATCATTTACCAGTGAAATAATCCATTGAATTTTCTACTCAAGAGTGTTAAATATTACCTTACAATCTTTTTCAGTTTGGAAATTTAATGCGAAACTGGCGTGCTCAATATTTTTTTCAGTTTTAGCTAAGATGTACAATATATCCATATGACTACGAAGATTTATCAGCTAGTAACTAGCTGATAAACAGTTTTTTAGTAACGTGCAGGATTTTGAAGTAAAACTTTCTGGGTGTGCTATGCCACTGAGCCCTGCCCTGAATAACTACTGACAATTTCATAAAAAAGAGCTATCGTCAAATTTCCTCCAAAAGCAGGTTTTGAATCTAATCCAAATGACCAAAATTATTTGACCCGCGTACTAGTAAACAACTCTAATTATATGGTGTCAAATTATTCGGTAAGTTGTGACTATAGTGCGGGGGTGATCCCATTAGGGAGGCGCTACAACAATCGAAAGATAAGAGCGAGTGACACCATTAATCAGAAGTCACGATTCATTAACGCGAGGCGCAACACTATTTGTCATAGGATGTGTGGTCGGCAGATAGGGCAAATTGTTTAGGCGTGATCCTGATCCTGTTTTTTCTTTTTCTTAGTACATTTTAGTGTGGCGTGCGACCAATTTAGTGTGTACTTACCAACGGGGAGCGCCACTATTATATTTTCGGAATAAAACTGACAACATTCCAACAAATGTTTAGTTCCCTCGTTTGACCACTTGTACAGATAATGTGTTGCAGTAGGCGGGATGAATGTTTTTTTTTAGTAGAGTATTTTGAAAGGTGAACAAGGTTATCCAATATTTAAAAATTGTTCTATAGACGACCCGACGACAACATTAGAATCGTAAATAAAACAGAGTTTGATAAAAGTTTGTAGGAAGTCTTTGGATAAGCAATGAATAAAAAAAAATAAAAAAAACAGACTTCATCAGAATTGGACCAAATTGAAATGGGGCCACATGGGAAACACCAGCTTTCAATTAAAAAAGAATCATCAAAATCGGTAGACCCAGACGAAAGTTCTGAGGTAACAAACATTAAAAAAAAAAAAAAAAATTATAACCTCCTCCATTTTGGAAGTCGGTTAAAAAGAAAGAAAATGAAGTAAGTGCAGAAGTAGTTGGGCATTATTTGCAGTATAACATTGCAAATGATTAAAATAATTCTTAATATGTTCATAATTTTTATTTGGTGAAGAAAAAAGAAAAAAAAATTGAAAAAAAAAAAAAAAAATATTTTCAAGTGTTTTCGATCTCCAAAGATAAGTGAGCGAAATAGCTCTGCAGGGGAGCGGGCTTTTACGGGTCTTACTTAAAAACGTTACTCAAGTTGATCTATGCTTAAAATTGCTCTCTCAACTTTTCGCTTACGGCAATCGTCACACACGAAAACGAGACAGAGCATATTTAAGCGTTTGTCAACTTGAGTAACGTTTTTAAGTAAGGCCCTATATGTATACCTAATCCATTGCAGTCAATCTAAATACAATAAACTGAATGAAACACGCAAGGTGTAAATAATCCGGGTGATGATTGGGCGGGCTCCCACGGTGCACCGGTACCTTTACAAATAAGGCTATTGGCATAGTGAGAATTCAATCTCTCTTGTCTATAAACAACAAACGCTAAGTTATAAAATGTAAAACAAACAAAAAAAAATATTCATGCCATGGTCAAAGTCATACCAAGTATAAATCACGGTACAGCTAGTCCAAGTTATGACCCAAAGTAATGAAAACTTGCCATAGATTTTTATGGAATTTTATAAATATTTTAAGCCGAAGATCGGATTGAGTGACGTGCCTTGGGAGAGGCATATGTCCAACAGTCGAATAGTATAGGCTGATGATGATGAATTTAAGTTTAATAGAGCAGTGGGCCAAGTACGTATCTATCAAAAGAGGAATCCCCCGTACCAAAAATGCTTTCAAAATTCAAATTTGTAAGGAGACATGCGAGATATGATTGAAAAACTCCCGATTTTCACAAGTCCAAATGAGCCCAGTACGTCTTCATCTTACAGCTATCGGTAGCACTCTACAGTGGTCTAAAGGAAACCCTGACAGAGATTATGAATGATCGATGCATTACTATGATGTAATAACTTATAATAACAACAACACTTTTATTTTTTGTAGAAAGTGATGCAGCTGTTTTTGAAGCCGTTCATTTCGGGAATAACTCGTGCAACTGGTTTTTAGAATAAACAAAATACTGATCGAAAATGTAAATGTATACATACAATTTTTACGATTGTTAGGCTCAAAGCCGAGGCGATGTCGCGGCGTACAAAGGGTCGTAGAAAAGCCATTCCTACGCGCATGCTTACGCGAGTGCGTAAGTTAAAAACTTTGCCGTCCTTCGCCGCGTTTTCTTTTCTAAACTCTAAAACAAAAAATGCATCAATTAATTATGAGTGATTTGAACGTGATAGTAGTCAATGAATCTTTGGCCTGAGCCAGAGATTTGGCGCCAACATTAAAATTCAGCATGTCGCCTGATTTCATTATTTTTCTAAATTTGTGAATTTACGAGGTGGATTACGCGAACGTGATCGAGTGTAGGAAAGTGATATAATGAGGCAAAAACATGTATTTTCGTGATTTTTCCAATACTCTATAAAAGCCTCTAATAAAGTCTCGATCACTTTACTAGGTCAAGACTTGGTCTTGACTTACTTTACTTGACTCTGACTTGTTTGACGTTATTTGATACCTTTACTCTCCACACGGACTCTCCCACTCCTTCTTGAGTGCCAGGTCAGATCCCCCTACTCCCGGCGACGGCCCAATCTGAGGCTCGTACCCCCAAGGTTTATTGCCGCTTGTCGCCCAAAAATCAAAATCGAGTTAAGCCCAACGTCCTCTGCGTACGCCAACTAGATCAGTCAAGCTGTAGCATTAGCAAAAGTCAGACACAAAAAACACGTACTCTGTATTCAAGGTCATGAAATAAATTTATAAAAATGTCTGAAACAAAATACAATCCATAGTAAACCATAAATGAGAGCTTTTAGCTCAACGTTTCTGACATCTCACAGTGGGGTGAAATGTGAATTAAGGTAGAAATTTATTCGAAACAGACACACCTGAGGGAATGACAGCTATTTCGACTATTCCCTCGCGAGCTTTAATACTGTGGTTTCTACCAACTCCTATAAAGTAACTCTTCTAATAAACCTTTCAGATAACGCTATAGTATCGTATTAGAGGTTCATAGCTTTTTCCACACCTTTACTTGCCTATACTTGTCAAACCTTGAATAAATACATACTATAGGTGTATGCCAATAAACAATATACATGGTTAGACGAAATAGATATGCTTAGCCAGAAGATCATTGGAACCATCATCTTCTATCTTATCTTCATCACTAGTAAGAAACAACTATGGGATCAACTCCAAAGTTATTGAAAAAGAAACAGTTGTTCCTTGAAAAAAAGTTGTCAATAGCTTTTGACATGACAATATTTTTCGCTATTCAAGGGTCAGAACCCAATTATTTATACTAATAATGAGTAAAATGATCATGGTTAAATTTCCGTCTAACCATGTATAGGTTTTTACTCGATTGCCCTAGAAGGAGGATATATTAGGGATAATTTTGAACATTTTTGTCTATGGTAAGTTTCAAAAAATTATACACGTGTGAAAATTACTGACTACTATTAGTGCTGTCACAGAAAAGAAAACGAAAAAATTCTCACTTCAGTGAGTGCTGTCATCCAAAGAATTTTAAATTTTCTTCTTTTGATAAAATACGCTGGTTTGATGACATTATTATAGCATAGTCTGGAAACTCCTTATCACCGTCTAGAAACATCTCTCTAATCTGTGACGCAGTAGAAACCCCGATTCACTTAGCATATTCTACATTCTTCAAATACCTATTAAGGGTTCAGAGGGAGGTCAATGATATGTGTTTGGAGATATCTACCATCTTAGAGCTTTACTGTTTTTATTTAACCCTAAATAAGAAATTCCTAGTCTGCTTTCTGCTTAAACACATAGGGCCTTACTTAAAAACGTTACTCAAGTTGATCTATGATGATTTTAAAATGCTCTCTCAACTTCTCGCTGGCCATCGTCACACGCAAAAACAAGACGGAGCATATTTAAGCGTATGTCAACTTGGGTAACGTTTTTAAGTAAGGCCCATAAATTATAAACAGATAATTATAATCTAAATCTATATAATATATAAAAATTAACCCCTATTTCTCCTGGTCACGCTATAACTATAGAACCTTTTTTTTTAATGTTTTCTCATATTTTGTAGAAGGTTACATTTAAAAACGGCTGGACCGATTTGGATGAAATTTTGTGTACCTGGAGCTGGTCATAGTAGCGAGGCCGAAGGCCGAACTTACACCCGTGCGAAGCCGGGGCGGGTCGCTAGTACAATATAAAACACTAAATACTGCTTACTGACTGGCTCATCACGAAATCTCAAAAGCTGCTGACCAACGAATTTAAAATTTGGCGAATCATGAAGTTATGGAGTACGCTAAAATAGGATTTTGTGAAAGGGCCGAATTACGGGGGGCAAAAAGGGGTTTGACAGTTTATATGAAAATCTACGCGTACGAAATCGGAGGAAACTACTAGTAAATAGCATTTATGGAAATATTGAAATCACCATGTTATGTATCACCATGTTATGTATCACTAGGCTAGTATGTCTAGTAGCATAAACGAAATAGATATTTTAGACATTACTAGCTGTGATTAAAGATTAACACCAGTGTCCAAATATTATGATTGCCATTTCATACTGATACAAATTTCTATGTCCACCCAAATTGTGTTCCGTGATAGCCTGTGTTGCCAACAATATAACTAATCTTCTTAAACGCAGCAAATTGCGCATTAACAAGCGGGAAGCCTACGATTTATAGCTCCATTAACGACACAAAACTATTCAACCACTAAAGTGGACAATAGACGAAATAAAGCGGTTTCTGATAAACACAAGAGCAGTATTAATAACACTGGCCACAAAGACACGGCGTATTAGGGGCATAAAAATAAAATAAAACCGTTTAAATTCGGACTAAAGGGTTTCGCCGCGCCACAGGCGCCGCTTGTTGCCATCATAAAAAATCAAGGGCTTAGAAAAAAATTAAGAAAAAAGTGTCTCACAAAATGGACATAATTTATATATTTAAATTAACGACGCTATTGTGTGTTTTCGATGTAATTTTTATTTACGATTGTTTACCCTATTTTATGTTTTAATATGTCGCCATATTTATGGTGTTCGATTCTTGTGCTGGAATGCGATGTTAAAGGGTGGTGGTAAATTTATGGGGTAGTTTTATCGAGGTTTTGATGCGAGTGGGTGGGAAATTATTTACTTTTAAGTAATATTGTGAAGCAAGCACGTTGAAAGTATGTGATTTTGCGGTGAAGACGCTAAAGATGTTACAGAACAAAATGATTTCGTACTAATTAGTAAGTATTATATCTAATACTAGCCGCCCGTCCCGACTTCGCACGGTGGAGTTTTTTTTTAACAGTAATACATATACAACTAGTAAAAAATATATCCTATGTTAGTCATGGATAATATAGAATTCTGATGGTGAAAGATTTTTTTTAATCGGTTCAGTAGTTTTTGTGTTAGTTCGTTACAAACATCCAAAAATCCAAACCTTTCCTCATTGTAATATTAGTGTACATAGTGTAGACCAAAATTTCGGAGTGTACTCTCGCTACTCTGGTATCGTTCGCGCAAAACTTTATGAGCCCTCTGAAGTTAGGCCCAGTGGCTGCGCAGTACGCATATTATAGGTATCCGAGGGACTTTACAGGGCGTCGGGGAGGCCTCGCGCCTAACTTCAGAGGGCTCATAAAGTTTTGCGCGAACGATATATTACTATAATATTCTCGGTCCAACTTTAGCTCTACTGTTACTCTACACTACTATAGGAAAACAAAAAAGTCATTTTTTAAATCGGTCAACTGTTGGCGGAGATATCGGTGAATATGCATTTTTTTTAAAGACAGTAAAACAAAGAACCTCCGCCTTTTTTGAAGACGGTTAAAAACAAAGCAAAAGTGATCTGTGGGGTTAGTACGAGAACTTGCGAGAAAGTATTCGTTCCGTAAACGATAGCAAATGTATGAAAAATTCAGTTTCCTCTTACGTCCGATAGAGGCGCTGTTCAATTTTTCATACATTTTGCTATCGTTAACGGAACGAATACTTTTTCGCAAGTGCTCGTACTAGGGCCACAGAATTCACGGTTTTATACCGGGTTTTCAACAGTGATGTGCGAGCGCTTCCTTTACTCAGCTCCTGGGGATGACCCTACATTTAAGAATAATTTTAATCTTGTTGGTACAAATTGCTATATTGCGCCGATTGCAGAATTGTACCAATCTCAGAAACGTACGAACTGATAATTTGTGACGAATCAAGAACTTGTACGAATGGCGATGCTTTGTCCTAAAACTGCGACCAGAATCACCAGAGGATGGGCAGCAACGTCCACATGGTGAACGTACTGCGATTCCCAAGCCGCCTGCCAAGCATGGGGGTTACGGCAACACTCCTCTCTAACGTTTACTAGCTGATAGTGTGTGTGTGTGTGTGTGTGTGTGATACCAAATTTACTCATTTGTTACAGCTAGGAAAAAAAAAGAGTATATGATGTAGGTTTTTTTTTTTTAATTGTAGAATAGGCCTGCGCTTGGCCGCCAACTCGCCTGATGTTAAGCGATGATGCGGCCTACGGTGGATCACTCTTACTAGAAGAAACCAATTCACTCTTGACTTGAAGACACCCAGATTGTAACTATCGGGGAACACCCATTCAGGCAGTGCATTCCACAAACTAGCAGTTCGCTCAATAAAAGTGGAATCAAAGCGCTTCGTACGGGTTTTCGGAATGTCAACCATGAAGCGGTGTCGATTTTTCGTGCCCGCTCTGGCAGTATGTAACTATATAGTCCAAACAAGGCATTAATTACATTATTACGTTAATTTTACTATTGACTATGTGACATAACATGCCTAGATAAGATACCATTCTAATTAGATTTAAATATATTGGCTGTTGTTTGTTGCTCTCTAAAAGCTTACGAACAATGCCGGATTTAGAGGTCTGGAGGCCTCGGGGCAACAAAGGAGAGGAGGCCCCCCGGTTTACTAGTGTTTACTAGACTGTTTTTTATTCCGAAGTGTCTATTATGGGGGCCCTTTTTTGTGGAGGCCCGGGGCTGTAGCCCTAGTTGCCCTCCCCTAAATCCGGCCCTGCTTACGAAAAATATCAAACGTAAATTCCATTTCTCTCCAATATTTCTAATCAATTCTCAATCTCGGCTTTAACCTTAAGCTTCACATTTCTCACATAATTTAGCTTACAATTTTATTATGGTTACCTTTTTTAATTTACAAGTTTAAAGGCAAGGCGCGACGACGGTTTACTGCCTAACTAGATCAGGAGATTATAAATCGATATAAATTTAATGATGATTAACAATGATATCGGCTTTTCGGATATCGTATTCGGTTCTTTAATTCATTTCGAGACTGTGGAGTCGATATGGAAATGTTAGTCGAAATGTAACTTATCACGTTCGACCAAGCTGGTTTTCTTTGCTAGGACAAGGTGTGGATCCCCTCTGCAGTTTCTATCGCTTGTTTTTCCGGAAATGCTCTGAAGAGCTTTTTGATCTCATTTCTGCGTCGGACTTCCACTAACCGCACGTATACCGACAAGGTCAAAAAGCTCACCTCATCTTGCAAAGCTGAAAGTTCCACACCGTCCGATTTCTCCATTCCTTTCTTTCGCTGACCTGCAAGGTGTGGAATGTCCTGCCCCCAAAGGTCTTCCCTCTGACCTTCAACATGAAGGAATTCAAAATGGGTGTCTACGACTACCTCTCCGGGCTGGAAAAGCACCGTCAACACCGCTAATATTGCTGGTGTCAATAGGCGGCGGTTTCTACTTACCATCACGCGGACCGCATGCTTGTTTGACGCTCTTATTATAAAAAAAGACACATGTGACATGGAAACCGTATATAGTTGGGTTGGAAACTGTATAGTTGGAAAACGGAATAAGTAGTTGTAAAACTGTAAGTTTCGTTGGGAAACTGTTTAGTTGGAAAACTGTATAGTTGGAAAACTGTACAGTTGGAAAACTGTACAGTTGAAAAACTGTACAGTTGGAAAACTGTACGGTTGGAAAACTGTATAGTTGGAAAACTGTATAGTTGGAAAACTGTAAGTATAGGTGGAAAACTATATAGTTGGTCGCTTAGGCTATTTATAATTATGAGGCTATGTTATGTTATGTACCAAACCAAAAATACCGTTGTCTGATTTTTAATATTTTTCAAGAAAGAAACTTAATTGTTATTATTTTGGTACGAAACCATAATATGACTGTTTAATTTATAAACTCCACTCCGCTCCATTCATCTCCCTGTTCTAATCAAGTACAGCAACCTAACACTGAAGTCGTTATATTCCCATAAAGTGATGGCGTCGCATCACGCCCTATCAGATCATAAAACTTTTATCTCTTAATTCCCCTTTCTTTACCCCAAGTATCCCTATTTTACCCCCTTGTGTTAAAATATAAAACATGGCAGATTAGAAAAACCGTTTCAAGAAAAAATGCTGTTTAGATGTTTTAGGTGAAATAGAATGTATTTTATTACTCTGGCAAGCTTAAAAAGCTGTTTTTAGAGCTATAAAAATGTTTATTTTGTGTTTTGGCGTAAATTGATAGGTTTTTAAGTAAAGTTGTTTGTTTAGAAATCTACTGAATGTAGCACCTACTAGGAGCTAATATGTTTTTGTATGTGATTTTTTGGAGGAGCCTAACGCCCAACTCTAAACGCGGGCCCGAATAGATGCAGTTTGCAAAATCACGCGACCGCAAACCGTATCTCGGCGCGTTGAGGTTTGCGTTCGCAGGATTTTTCTAACTGCACCTATTCGGGCTCGCGTTTAGAGTTGGGTGTAAGGCCCCAGGTGATTTGGAAAGGGTTTGGTAGGCCGTAAATAGCTTATAGCGCTATAAGCCACAGAGAGAGAGAGAGCCACACCTACATCTTAGATATAATATGGATGTGGGTGAAAATTTTGCTTAAGTACTCTGTACTTACTATAAGCAGACATATACATATTATTATAGAGTGTGACTTATAGTAAGTACATAAGCAAAATTTTCATCCCCGACGCACACCGGTGAATCGAGTCGAATTGAGAACCTTACTTGTTTTTTGAAATCGGTACACATAACTGAATATTATTATTTTGCTATCTTATATGCGGAGTAAAAGGCTGTTACCATTTTTCTACAGCTGAACCGAATTTGATGCGTTTTTTAGTTTTTGCAAACAGATCAATTGTAATGTTTCTTTGTAGCAGTTTCGGTAATGATAAAAATATTTTTTTCAAGTTTATGAACGCTATAGGTTTTACAAAAAAAAACTATGAACCAATCAGTCCCGAAACTTAGCTGACTAGCAAAAGGTAATCAACTTTCCATTAAATGTACGGAATCGCTACACTTTTTTCAACTTCAGAGCTTGTTATGTTAAAAAACGTTGTAAGAACAATCTGTATAAATTGCTATTAAAAATAACTAATCACGATACAGTCGTAAAATTAAATTCTGCAGTAGTTAAGTATTAAAACATTTTACTAATATTTATTATACCAACTTACCTAATCAGATCAGATTAGGAATTCACCTTGACTTTTGAATTTAATTTACAACCGCGAAAAGGATTTTAAAATTTGTTTTTATGAATAAGACAGATAAAAAGCTATTCACAATAAATAGAGCGCTCTTTTAATGTTTTGACATCTTTTTATGATGAAATTATTTTTAATGATCAAAATAGGATCGTAAAAATAAATGTTTTTATGCAAATTATTATTTATTAGGTGCAGTGATATGGTAGAATTATTATCAAAGTTAGGTAGATCTTGTTATGAATATTTTTCTTATGTTTTGGCTCTAGGCATTTTGGCTATTTAGTAAATAATTTTAAAACACCTAACTACCTACCTACTTAAATTAAAATGTCAGTTAAGATACTATCTAATAGGTTAACTATTAATATTTGATTTATAAGCTTTGTTTTGATTAACATACCCATAATTAACCAATTGATACAATAACCCGGAAAACCTTTAAACAAAGGCTAGCCACATTTAAAAAATATCAAAAATTTTAAATTGGAAGTCAAGCCGGTCTATCCTCCTTTGCTATAAAATACAAATAAAAAAAATTAAGCCATTCAAAACACATCATTACTTTTAGTTTAGCGTAGAGACGCCGCGATCGCATAAATTAACGCTTGATTCATAGACGACAGTTCGGAAATACCGTAAATAATCGAATTAACATCAAAATTCCACTAGACGTTGACGGAACCACATCAAAATACTTGGAAGTGATGCAGTTTGATCGGATCGATCGTTTTATAGATTTCCAGGAATCGTCGGTTGCCGGTCGCATCACTATGAATGTGTCATGTTATGACGCGTTCGGAGCAGACGACAGCCATTTTTTTGTTCTAAAAATGTAGGGTCTGGAATAAGATCAAATCAAACATCCTTGTTCGGCTCGCCATGCTTTTATATTTAGTTATTATACTGTATAGATCTATAATAAGTAAATCCACCTACTTAGGTACTACGTGTTCTTTTGAGTTTGCCGTTCAGGTAAACTATTACGTAAGCAGATTTATTACAATTATTTATTTAAGAATGTTAGAAATGGCACTGTCAAAATGTCAAATGATACAGGCAGGATGCCAGTAATTTTTAAGTATTTAGGCAATGATTAGAATTTAAAGTCCGGGCAATTCAATGCGATTACCTACACAGTGTTGATTAGCTTATGACCCATCACCATATCACGTCACCACTTCTACAGTGATTGTAAGACAGGCTATCTTTATGATCAAAGAAGACAGCTAATCGCCACCGCGTGTTCGCGACACCCCTCTTGCCCATCAACGCAGTCATAGGTACTTATACTTGATGCCATTTCAGTTGTCTCATTCTCTAAACCAGTGTTTTTCAACGTGTGGGTTGCGACCCCCTGGGAGGTCGCGAAGCGTCTTTACGGGGGCCGCGGAAGGTCGCGAAGCCTCAAGAAAAAAAAGTTATAGGTGTCTGTTATAGTTGTTTAATTATGGAATTAGCCGATACGTAATTATAAAAATTTTAAAAATGTTTTACATGTTTGATATTTTTATACCTATAATAAAATACAGATTATAAACAGTAGAGGGTAGGGTCGCGTTTTTTTTTTTTGTTCTTACTAAGGGGGTTCCGACATGAAAAAGGTTAAAAACATCTCTAATGTCATCTCATCTCTAAACTAAACTAAGGACAAGCAAGAGTATTGTTATTTTTGCCTACTAGGTGGACCAAATCAATCAACAGACCGACGCTTTCCTTTTTTATCCTAAAATAATTTTATAGTTTATTGTAGGTACTTACGTTTAAAGTAGGTACTAAAAAACAGCCACATTCTACATAACATGATTTTTTAGCATTCAAACTGGCTACCGTTGAATAAATCCATCGCGGCTAGTCTCCATAATTGACGTATTTATTGCCAGATAAATTACAAGGCGCCTGCGTAAATTAGGATCCAGTGTTGCTTTCTAATTTCGCTTTAACTTACCGTAGTGTTATCCAATTTCAAACGAGCCCTTCCGAAACTGTGAATCTGTGATGGAATAGGGATGAAATACCTATCGATACTTTATCTTTAGGCATCGTTATGGAAGGTAACATAAATAAAATATGGTCCAACAATTCCACAAGCTGGGTAGCTTGTGGAATTGTTGGACCATATTTTTGCATACTCAAGAATTAAGATTATCTGAGTTGGTACTAACTGTAAATATATTTCTAACTAGAGAGACGTAGAGTCCTATACATAATATGTATATTTTGCACCGGGTAAAAATACTACAAGAAATCGAAATTATAATTGATGATCGAATTTGATGATTATCGGTTTATCATAACAAATCAATAGGGTTCATAAGGGTTTTCTTTTTAACTACACCTAAACTAATTTAACTGTGGTCAAACGCCGGGTTTGTCATTTAGGTACAAAAAAAAACATATGCATAATTTTCAATTTACTTACAACTTTATTAAGTGCCCTATTCTACTGGTAACACTAATTTCTTAAAAGGTTTTCACTGTTCTATTTATAAACCACCCTTCCAAAAATCCGAGCGCTTGTAATGAACGAAAACGTAGTAAAAACTACAAATTTACTGCCTTGTTCCTGACACTTACGAAAGGACATGTCAATAAGGGCAGTAAAATTTAATTCTATCATATTGAACCTCTTACACGAGACTAAAACCTCAGAAGGATTCCTTTAGCAATTGTTTTTTTTAGACTATAAAGATCGTACGAGATAGATAACTCTACCATCGTTACCATCCATACTAGTGTCGTGAACCAATCGATTATCGATCATCGAGATCGATAAATCTTCGATCGTAAAATGTTTGACCCGAAAGGTTGGCACGATTTATCGATTAGAAAATGTAGGTATGCTAATATTATTGGAAGCAATGCTTCACTTTGTAAGAAATCATGGAATAAGTAGGTAGTAAAATAAACGATCGGCTAAGCTGAAAATGCATTTTAAGTAATATTAATTTAGTAGCAATAACTCCTTTACCAAGTTCTATGCTAGCTAACGGAGTTTTGACACAATTTGTATTTTAATCTCAGTTAATGTGTTTTCATAGTATTTACCAATGTACGTATTAGTTATGTAAATTAAAAGCACAGAAAAGTGTATCACAATTTTCAAAAAAATTAGTTTCAACCCAATATCTTTTGTACAAAAATAACTATGACGTGCTTCATCTTAAACCACATCGTCGCTTACCAACAAACGATTTGGTGGTCGAAACGTGGACTTAATTGCGATTAAAAAAAATATGTTTAGAAGACTGTATTCTATTTTATCTACAATTTCATATACAAGGTAACAGAATACGAGGTAATTGTTGACATGTGGCATTATAAAGCTACCTAATTTCCAAACCCCGTTCTATCTGACATTCCTAAAGTGACAAATTAATAAGATAAAAATCTTTACTTATCTAAATGTTGACGGCAAATCCCAATCGATATTCAAATAAGGCGATTATTTCAATCTATTTTATCGATAATGAGAACTATCAATCTCCAATTCCTTATCTCTACCTAATTCTTACACTATTAGGGCTTAAACCAATTTCTTCAGATTTGTTGGTGTTATAAGTAGCATTATTCAAAATAGCCAGGATAAGATAAGGTGCATTTACTTTATAAAAACGGCAAAGGTTGCGAGATGGGTAGGTAGGGTACCTATTTTGATTTTTGGTAAAAATACTTATCTATAATTAAAATTAAATTAAATTAAAATTGACATTCGCCTCATTAAGAATATGTACTAACGGTTTCTTTACCTATATTTTTATGCCATTGGTTGCAAATAAGCTAACGGGCCGCCTGATAGTAAGTGATCATTGTCGCCTATGAATACCTGTAACACCAGCGTTACCAATCTGTTAACAGCTCTTCTGAAGTAGGTAGGAAGTAGGTACCCCATGTTATAATTACTCGGAAATTTTCGCATTTCCGAGTACTTAATTGTATCATTTCTCATCCGCATATTACAGGTGTGAGGCAATAAAGATCGCATAAAGCGCTCAGTGCGCGATTTCTGCATATAATATGTGGATGAGCTTTTAGCCACATGTACGAGTATCTATCATACATTTAAAACTTTTAAAATAATTTAAAAAGCTTAACGAGATGCTTCTGTCAAGATATATTTTTTACTGTCAAGTGCCTTTAATAGCTAAACAACAAGCTAATTAACACTTATAACTTTTACCATACTTGGACTTTTATTCTACAACAGTTGCGATTGTCCATGGCCGTGGAAGGTCTAAACTCTAAAGACAATTCAAATGCTCAACTCAAGTTATGCGTACTAAGTTAGAACTAAATATTATTGTTTCTAAACTATATTCATAACACTGCAATTATTTCACCTTTCCGTTACAATACATGCAATTGCATAGTTGCTTGCTATCAAGGAAGATTTAAGTGCAGAAACGGTTTCTTAAATAGTATGAAATTAATTTCAAAACTTAAATGCCTCAGGTTATGTATCGCCATCTGGCGGCACAATATGGAAATGAAATAGAACTGTACATTGTCCAATGCTACCAATATGCAAAATTAGTTGCGGCTTTCGCGCCACCCGCGACCTTCCTGTGTTGCCATTAAAATATATTTTAGGGTGGTGTACTTTACATAAATATAAAATAGATCAAGCACTTTTGAAGACAGGCACCGCAAGCAGCTCCAAGCTCACAGTTCAGGAAAAACAATTAGTTATACAGGTAGCTTAGGTACTTAGAGTCTAAAATGAAGATTTTCAGCCTTTCTGATGCAGAAGAAAAAGAAGAAGAATTGGCAGCACTGGCAATATCCCGCAGGGCGACCAAAGGTGGTAATGCTAACCACTACCGTTGCACATTTAATTGAGCATACGCCTTGTTACTTTATCGCAATGAAACTTTGTCGTAGTGTTGTAGTGATAGCTTTAAACAAGCAAAGACTCATTCAGTTCTCAGTCTTTTAGAAGAACTTTGACAAAAACCAAAGTCAATACTAGGTTATAGGCTAATGTTGATTAACTCTAGTTAACAAAGTGTAGGTAATGTTTACTTTATTATTTTATACGATAGCGCCCAGGGATTCAAACAAAAAATTTAAACGTAATAATTATTGTTTTCTTTGAGCATAGAAAAGAAAAAATCTTATATCTCGAGTAGCATTCGTGAAAATTATTTTTGAATATTACTATACCATGTTGGCAGTACTGGGGCCTTACGCTCAACTCTACCCGCGGGCCCGAATACGCGCAGTTTGCAAAATCACGCGAAATACTGCGCGTTTTCGTGCCCGTGACTAGAGTTGGGCGTAAGGCATCTGTTATTGTTACTGTCATAGATTATCTGTAAAGAACATCCGACAGGACAATTTGCCTACACAATAAATCGCGTAATAATTTTAAGCCACCACCCAAGCAGTGCAACGGTCTCAAACCATCGCAGATTGAATTTAATACCCAATATGCTGCGTCAAGGGACAGTTTAACCGGCATTAGTACACCCTACAGCGATTCACCTATAAATATTTATAAATGAGCCAATTTGTAATGCCAGTTCCAAGCACCCGGTTGTTAGCCATAACGGCTGTCTGTCTAGGGGCAATACTGTTGTCCTAAAAGGGAGGTCCCAATTTAAACATTGATATTGTAAGGCTCTCCATATACGATGTTTGCTCTCTAAATGAGGGAGTTTCTGAATTATAATGGATTTATAGAGACGATAATTTTATGAGAGTGTATCTATAGGATAGGATTTACGGTTGATTTTGTCCAACTATTTATGCTTGTTTTAGGACTATTATTAGCTAGGTACCTATTGTTATTTTGTATTTCTTACAGAGGTTGTACACTGCATATTGAAATAGGTCTATTAGAACTTCCAATAATTACAATAATATTCTACGGGAATTACGCATGTCAGATTAAGCATTTTATTCCAACTATCGTTTAAACCGCGTTTCTATAAGTGAATGATTGCCGTTATAATATTATATGTATAAACAAAATGTATGAAATCCATGTCAGTTATCATAATAATATTTTCCTTGCTGATCATATTTTTTTCCATTGTTTCAGAAGGATCTCTCGGACGACTGCGTGTTCGAGGAACATTTAGAGGAAAACCACTATAATACATACTCGCGGATACGCAACGGGAAGAAAACTTTTTTGGCGCTGGACACCCGAGGCAAGGCGAGACGTACGCAGATACCGAAGAGCCGGACTCTCGGGAACCTGTCGACATACGCTCTCACGATCACCAAAGGTTGGGATGGGGCTCCACCGACCCCATGCGCGACGCGTCGACATCGAACCAAACTGAAACGACCGCCGCCTAGGCACAGGAACTGCCTCAAATGGGTACAGAAGCAGAACCTCAGGCATAAGCGGAAGCACAAAAAAGCAAACGGCCCGAAGAAGAAGCGGCACCCAAAAGCGAGAAGAAAACACGAGAATGGAACGACGACCACGACCGAAATGAGTTGGGACGAGTCAACGATGTCTACAATGTCGACTACTACTGACGCAGAGTTTTTTCGGTCGGCGACCGCGCTGGAGGCGGTCGGACGCGCGTGAGTCGGACACTGGTCGCGGTCGGAGCTGCCGTCGCGCTCGCACACTAGCACTGTTCCACACTTACACGTGCATGAATCTCTGTATCATTCCTATTAGTGTTGTTCCTTAAGGAAAGAGGCGCGAAATATCCAAGTAGCATTGCTCTCTGCGGTTATTCACAGCTTCTAACGGTCGTTTGGAATTACAATCGATTTGCACTTTACAGATACTTATTAAAAGTACCTGGGGCCTTACCCCTAGCTTCACTTTTGCGAGCCAACTCTTAGTAGGTACCTGATAGGTACCTAAAATTAACCAACTCATTTAAGCTGCATCGTTTAAAAGCGTCTAACTTGAATGAACGTAAATCCGTTTTACTATGCGTGTGTGCGCGAAAATAGCAAAGCTTGGCGGCTATCAAATAACTACCGCTTTTCGTAGTTGATGGTACCGTTTAGACAAATAACACCTATGCGGGTCAACTTTTCGAGCTAGGGGTAAGGCCCCTGTGCTAACATAAGGGCTGTAATTATTAGTTAATATAAAAATTTACTATCAGTGCAAGTGGATTTGTTTAAAGAGTTCAAGGCCCAAGCTGATGCTATCCGCTTTATCTTTTCCCTTGTAGTAACTAAAAATACTCATTTTTCAAATGTTAAAACAATGATATTATTACAACCAAAGCTATTAAAATTATCTATCTCAATTTTTATATTCCTAGTTCGCTTTAAACGTAGGGTTATCGACAAGATTCCAATTGTTAGTTACTATAACATGATAAATGTAGATGATTATAGATAACTTAATGTTTTTTTGTTAATTGATCTTTTTGAAGTTTAGAGTCGAGATATCGTTGGGTAAGGTGGAACTGTGTTAGAAGAAGGCAATGATTCCTGTCAATTAAAAATGTAGCCTAAATACTTATCGTTTCGGAATCATCATTTGCATCGTAACTACTTATATTCAATTGCTTTTCAATTTAAGTTAAATGGATTTTCACATTTTTCTGGTGTGTTCTTTTCATAAAGTGATCTTCTTGATCTTTCTTTGATTCTACTACCTCATTAATACCTATTTTGATAATGGATTTTATAACGGCTTCGCTACAAATTTAGCAATAGGTACCTTACCTTATTGTGTCAACAAATCGTAACCTGATGTCCACTCTCCATGTTCGCTAAGTGATCTAAAAGCATATTCAAATAAAGTATAGGCTTATTTTTATATTCGCCTATTTTTTCAACTAAATGAGACTTTCTGTTTTATTACATTAACGACAATTAATTTCATAATTTCCATGCAAATTATTAATGATGTTGATCTATATAAAGAAGGAAATTCCGAAACGCTTATGTACTTAGTTGATGTGTGTCGAGGTGTAATTTCATAAGAAATTGACTGAAAATTGGACTGAGTAATGTAGTTATTGTTGGTTTCAGCCTAGGCTATGATAGGGTAATGTAGTGCGGCGGACGGCATGCTTCTAATCTACTCTAAGTTTTAATCGACTAGCGGCGGCGAGCGATCCTCTATTTTATAATCACACAAAATGACCTCCTTACAGTGACAGGCGTGACTAATAACCACCTATAAAGTAGGATTAAAACAAATTTAACTGGATTAAATTTATCGATAAAATTATTATTGCGCTGGTTATATCTACATATAGGAGCGCTCGCAACGACTCGTCCAAAAAGTAGTGATAAACATAAAAACAATGAAGTGACTATTAATTAGTAAGTAGTTCTAAACGTGTATCTAATTTGTAAATTTATTTATTTTCCATAGAGAAAGTCGTATTTTGTTAACGTTTTAGTTGATGTTTTTAGTTATAAATATTATTATTCTCTCGTTCCCTTTAGTTCCAACCGAATGTAGATTTGTAGGATTTCATACGCTTGTTACTTTTAGTGAGCCAATTTTGTTTGTATTATATTTTTAAGTCCTCTCGGTAACAATATTGTGCTGTGTAAGGAGTTTTGTACAGTGTGTATGGATGCATCTGCAAATAATATTGTGATTGAATGGATTTTACATTTTTACATTCTATTATATAGTGATGTCTCTCGCATCTGATACTGGGTAGGAATTGCAGCTCAGATTTTGAAGCTTAGTCGACGAACGTGTATTCAGAAGAAAAAACAGTTTTTTTTAAACGCAAATTCACCGAATCTACCATAATTGCCGTAAAATCAGAACTAGTGTTTTTTTTACCACATCCACTCAGGAACAAGTTAATTTAATGTTCAAATAGTGATAACAAAGCTATTCATTATCCAATACATGATTTAGAGGAAAGGAAAGTTTTAGTGTTAATTTAATAAAAACACATATTTAATTAATGGTATACATAGTAACAAACTCTAGATAGCAATACCTACACAAATTTTATTGAAATGAAATAGTATAGAGTTTAAGGTTTATTAATTTTTAAGACAAAAACAATACTTGAAAAATACCTGCGCTAGATAGGTACAGACAATAATGAATTATATTTTTATTGTTATCACTTTTGTTCATTTGAACTCTTATTTATTTATTTTTTCTAATATGTAGTCCTAATACGAAACAAATATATACGCGAAACCATTGTTATTATTATTTTCTGTCATCGCAAATGTTAATACATTCATGCAGAGCTGAAAATTAAAAACTTGCGCTTTCATCTACCATATCAAGTTTTTTTACTGTTCAGTCAAATGTAATCTTTTAAACAATTTTTACAAAAAAATCTATGAAAATTCATGATTCCTCATAGATGTGGTAAAAAGCACTATACAATCTGTACATCTCTTGAGGGAAACGATAATTAAACTTGGCTCGATTACTGCCATACTACACTCGTGCCCCAAATGCCACCTGTGTTTAAGATTTATTTTAATTTACCCCCGCGTAATGCACTATTATTATTCTTTGACATTACTGTACCAACCAAAATAAGTATTTAAGTACCAACATGAAAAATTTGTAATTTTGCCGCCATTGCGGAAGTCGATATTTTTGACCACATCTTTTTAATCTATGTTCGCTGATTACCTATGTGTTTCTATGTTCGCTATGTAAGAAAAAAACTATAACTATTGTGAATATTATGTGCAGCAAGCTTTATGAATGTTATACAAATTATTTCGTTTATACATTATTATTTATATTGATGTATGTACAAGTATAAATGTCAAACGAAAACGGCATTAGATCACGTACGTTGTGCATTTACTCATACTACAAATATTTAAAAAATAAATGATCGTACAGGATTATTGCTGTTTTCGTAAGTAAGTCAAATAAATTATTCGGGATTTGTTAAGAACTTGACTCGATTGTATTGTAAAATATAAATACCATTCGTTCGTATATTTAGTGTAGAAACAGTATTTCTGTATTTTGTAAAATATTGTTCTCCGTTACAGTATCGTTGTAGTAGTTTTGTAGTTTTTTTTATTGGAGAGTTCTTTAATGAAAAGAGAACTAGCTGATTTATATTTTGAACTCATATTGCATATATTATGTGACATTTTAATATAACAGGCAAGAGTAAAATGTACGAAGGACTGTGTTGATAGACTCGCATCCCCAATCAGAAACCCAATGTGTGAAACATTAGAATACAGAATGATTGTGTAGTTTATCAGTTTGTGATCTACTTTTAACAGAGCTTCATGAACACGCGGTACCCGAAATGGTATTAATCGAATGTAACTAATTTGCCCATGTGCCATACTACCCTTTTGGGTTAGCCTACCGATACAACAAACCTATTTATAACATACCTACACTAAAATCATACTTACGTTTAGGAGACGGGGGAAAGCTGCTTGAAGAACAAAACATAATTTTATTTTGTAAATACTATGTATATACGTAAAAAATTAAATTCACGTAAAAATTTAGTTTATTCTATAGGTATTAGAGCAAAAAGTCCTGTATAATATATGACGGTCGGTATTTCCCCTGCTTCCTCCGAAATAATTTATTATAAGAATGTCAAGAAGAGTCAAACAGTATTACTTAATTAATTTCGATACCTTTTACAATTTTAAACAAAGTATTTACGTTTTGACTGGTGCATTTATATGTAGATACAGTTTCAATAATTTCACAATCGTTTTAAACTTTAAAATCATGTTCAATACAAACATGCAAAATTTCCAAAAGAAAGATTGTTCACCTACTATAATGAAAACTTAGACAATAACTTTTTACAGCCTCTTATACCAACAAATAAATAAAATGATTCTATACTCTCTGTTATTTAATTCATGCCAATTATACTCCTTACACCAATCAATTAACTTATTTAGTGCTAAAATCAATTATACCTAAGTACCTATCTGTAGTTACGATGCCATCGCTCAAAAACAGTCAAGGAATTTTTTTTGAGGAAATCCGTTTACGTCACTGTGTCCCAGCAGTGGGAACATGAAGGGCTGAAAATGATGAATTATATTCCTTTACCCTTACATTCTCCTGCATAATACTCAGGTATTAGGCAAGGTACGAATCAACAAGTATTTAGCTCTCAGAAAAAATAAATAATTGAAAGCCTTATACCAACAGTTTCCCCTTTAGCACTTACACCCCCCTTCGGTCATCCATTCGTTTACATTTTGAGCACATCGTTTGCATGTTACAGCTATTAAGAGCCGTAACAGACACGTCAACATGGCTAACGTCAACCACCTCAACCAACGAGAGAAAGAGAAATTATATTCTCACCACAGACATATAATACCAAGCAGAACCAACAAGCCACAAAAATATTGATGCAAAATACACTACATATACATTACACGCAAACATTTGCAAAACGCGGGCCGGACTCAAGGACATTCTTTTATAATAGTGCTAACAGATACTATTAGATTGTATCTGAAATGTAACGTCACAAAATTTACGACCCCTCCCTACCCCTTGTCAGTCACACTTCGTCGACCCCTCCTTCCCTCCTCTTTATGTGACGGAATTTATGGATGGTCCTATTGGGTATTAATATTCAAACACACCAGACCAAGTCAAATCATTTATTTTTGTATAAAACAATTTTCCAGATGTGTCATGTGGTTGCAGGATCTGAATTTGATGGAAATGATGTATTCTGCAGCTCCCGCAGAACATTTTTGCCAGTAACACTTCTTTTTGTGGCTTTCTTATCACTTGGTATGTTATCGCACTGAAAATTATTACATGCAAGTTATCATAATGTAGTACAACTTGAGATTCATGATGGTGATAGCGACTGATCATTGAAAACTGTTGTTCCAATAAGCATTACACCTCGGGCAAGGATTGTACGGAAACCAGTCCGGTCGAACAAATGTGCCTCTAAATGCTTTGAGCACAACAAACTTGTCGCACTGGCTGCCAATTTTCTAGATTCAAATTCTTCAACCATGCGTTTCTCAACTCTTCATCCTTGGGAAAATCTAAAATGTAATAAAAATGTTTGTTACTTGACATATGTCTAAATAACCCTTTAATTACACTATCTAGATCACTACGTATATATATGACATGAACCACAATAGGTAGGTAGGTACTTTATTTACATTACTTAAGAAAAGCAGCTAGTAATTAATGAAAAAGGTTCATGTCATCATAATCACATCAAGCTGAATCATCTATTTTAATTATACTTCTGAAATACGAATTCTGATTCTGAAATAAATTCCCTGGACAATGTCTAAATACCGTAAACGTAAAACAATGATCGATACAATGAATTTTTAAAGAAAATAACTTATACTATTTTAATTATACTACTGAAAGGAGTATTACATTCTCTTGGCTACTGAATACGTTCTCTGGACAATGTCTAAGTACCTCAAACGCCAAACAATGATCGAATCAATATTTTTTTAAAGAAAACTACTTATTAACTTTTATTACACCCACCAAACTTGTACATTTATGAAATTGAAAGAAACACAACCTTCCCAAGCCTTCAAATTGTAAAGTTTATGAAAAATAACAAGAAAAAATAGCAATTCAAAATAATCTCTATTATAACACACGAAACTTACGTGTGAAACGTTATACCGGGTGGCATCTTATGAGATGAATTAAAACACATGAGGACATTGCACTTCACCATAGTATTTTCGTATCTTTTAAACTAAATATGTAAAAATAACTTTTATTTTAGGTAATTTTTGCAAGCCGTGGTTTTCGCTGTCAGCCTTCTGTCAATATATTGATGCTTACCAAAATGGTGACTTGGAACACCGTACCACATGCTCATTTTTTTTCTATTATGTTGCAACGTTACGACAAAACGAGATACGAATATATGATTTTTGTGTAATCGAGAGAGATGCAAACATAACTGTTTTTGCGAATGTAGTTGTAAAAAACATGTTCAGTCTGTTCTGTATTAAATGTCTGTGATTCTCACTCTCTCTCTCTCTCTCTTCCGTTGGTTAGACAGCGGTTCGTCAGTCAAGTTCGATATAATTCTGAATTTCTTAGAATTCTGTTACGGCTTTAAGCGTTCTAAGGGAAACTGTAGGTATAACGCTTACATTTATTTATTATTTCTGAGGGCCAATCCTGATTTAAACTAATGTCACTAAACGACTAAACAATCAAGTGATTTGATTTTAGTACTGACTGCGTAAAGCGGAACGCAAAGCCGCATACTGCTGTCAAAATTTTGTTAGGTTGTCTATTTTGCGTCGATGACGTTTGGTTATCGAAAGAGATAGAACTAGACATTGTGCACGCTTTTGAAAGAGACAAGAAATACAACAAAAATCTATGAAACCTAGTAATCAATTTATTATAGGTCGTACCTTACAGCATTAAAGTGCAATTTACGATGGCAGTCAAAATAGTTGTAAACAATGAATAAAATCGAATGACGCGCGCCGCGTGTCGCTATCGTATCGAATGAAGTGAAGTTCGTTCTCGGACTTGTCGGTTTTTAGTTTCTCTCCCGGTGGCGCCCGCTCGATCTCGATGATTATTTGATCGCATCGCCATTTTGTTGTGCTTTTAAATCGTGAATCGTGGAATTTTCGATTCGATTCCTCATCATTAATCGGTTCTCAATGAAGATTGGGCGGCAAATTGATTAGTGTTTATTATAATTCGCGCATCAATAACAATGAAGAAAACATCGTCTATCGTGTGGAAGTTCTTTGATCGTGTCTTAGAAAATGGTAGATGCGTCTGTGTGGTGTGTAAATTGTGTGAATGCCAGTACAAATTCTTTGGAAACACGACGAATTTGCGTGTACATTTGATAAACAAGCACCCGGTTCAATGGGAGCTTTCCGGGAGTGGTGCAGATCCCAATTTCAGCCTGGAAGATGCCCTTGCTGCTGGGACTATTTCAACTGGACCGCCGATAAAGCGCAGAAAATATAAATCAAGAGATAAAAACGTACGTTATGCAGTCCAAGTCGATAACGACGATGCCGCTGAGGGAGTTATGCCTAGAATAGAAATACAGCGGGTACATTACATCCACATTCAACACATTATATTTATATTCCTTCTTAATCTCATTTCGATTCAGCATAATCGATTATTATTTATTGCGATCGATAGGCGGCCATCGACTGATCTGATACTTTGATAGGGAGGGTGCTATGCAAGTTGTGATGAATATTGGATAGGATTTGGCGATTGAAAATCGATTTTCAATAATCAGCTTATTCAACAATATCAAATTGAGTACCTACTAGTATAGTAGATATATTTTAAACACCCAAGATCCTATTCAAAACGAATATAAATAAATATTCACAGTTCAATATCTTAGCACAGTACCTACCTAAAAATAGAGCAAGGTTAAAGTACCTACCTATTGTTGTGGACTCCTAAAATAATCTGCCTAGTTTATCTATCTAGTAAATAATAAATGATAGGTTAGTAACTCAGTAGTTTGTAACAAGCGTCGCGTCCTGAACCCCTTAATAAGCATGCAAGTAGGTATCTAGGTTGACCTGAAGTACTAGACTTTGAATCTTGTCCCAATCAGTCTCATATCCTCCTCATAAAGAGTGACAAATAAGTTATTTGTTGCCCTGAAAAGCTGCTGGTTTGTGATTAGAGTTGTACGAGTAAGAGAGCTAACAAAGGTTGTTCTGTTCAAATTATACCAAAGCCGGATCTCCTGCACCCAAAATTTAACAAAACATGGTTAAATGACATCGGGATTATTATGGATGTCCGTTAGTGATTCAGATTGCCATCACAATCATGTGCCATTTCGCTTATATGCATGGTGTATAAGCGAAAATGGAGTGGGATAGCATACAATTGTGACCATAATCCAAATCACAAATGGATATCCATAATAACCCGATGTAAGCTAAACACTTACATGTTTTATTCATTTATTTTGTTAAATTTTTGCCGCAGTAAACCTAGCTTTATCTATACAGAATAGCGGCACTGAGCCAAAAGAATGTCATTGTACTTATCATTAAAAATAACCTTTGATATGGGTCCGACCCATAAAGTCTAAAAAAAAATATGAAAGACATTTGTTTATATTACTCGGGTATTACATTAGTTTCTATAGTAATTTCTATAATAGTAAAATATAAAGTATGAAAGCCATTTCTATATAGGACAACTGATATATTTTTTTCACAATATTAGGGTTGGTTCCAAAGTATAAGTTGTTCATAATGAACTCTTTCGGATCAGTACGCCTTGCTTGCCTAGAAAGAACGAATTCACTTGCTACTTAAAGACTGAAAAAAACATAATGACGTGAAATAATGAAAAACATGAAACTATTGGGTCGGTGAACAAGCATTCAGCAGCACATTCCACAGTATAGCTGTTTGCACATTAAAAGTGGAATCAAAGCGCTCTATTGGGATTTTCATAATAACGATCATAAACATTGTTCCATGGTGACCATGTGGCCATCCAATAGCTCATTGGAGTGGTTCGAGAGTAGTAGGTTATTTTATTTTATTTTTCTTGAAGTCCTGAAGTATTCCACTGCATACCAAAGGCCTCCGTTCCCTCCTTTCAGTTAGGTTAAATTGTCTTTTGATAAATATCTTTATTTTTCTTTTCCAGGTTGACGTAAACCAAAATTCAGATTCAGATGCTGACGATGACAACACAACTCTAGACTTAGTCAGGCAAATGCATGGAGAACAACAATCAGACGAGGAATGGCTAGATGAGGACCCTTACCAAATAACCCACATCGAAACATATGAACCTAAACGTAAAAGAAAGTACCGCACCATCAAACGAGAAGTCCCATCCCCAACTGGTTTACCTGGCTACTACACAGTACCGAAACCTGATAAAGTTTTATTCGGAGACACTATTAACAAAGATGAGTATTCTGTCTTTGGGGAATACGTAGCTAATAAGATAAGGAAGATTAAGACTCCTCGTACTCGGGGGAATCTCCAGCAACTGATCACTACAATACTCTGGCAGGCGGAGTATGGTTTATACGATAATGCAGATACTGTGAGACGTGTTTTGTTGATGAATGTGGATGTGCAAGAGCCTCAGACTGTTGTAGACTTTGATCCAGCAACACATACAGTTCAATCTGAAGAGGTTGTTCATGAAATGGAAAATGTTCCAGATGATCATCATAGTGGAGACAGTACAAGTTTACTCAATTAGTGTAAATAGCTTATAACAATTTAATTAGTACCTACCAATTATGAAGTTGTGCTGCTTTTGCACATTGCCATTTAATGGCCCTAAAATTGTTCTTGAGCAAAGACATATAAAACCATGGATATAGGGTCGGCACTTGAAAAAATAACCAAACGAAAACAAGGCTGAAACTAAGTAATCTGTGCATTTACTCTACATTTGTTTCAAGCTAAACTAGACAGTAACGGCTTAGGACGACAAAGTAGGGTTACTTTTTAGGGTTCCGTACCCAAAGGGTAAAACGGGACCCTATTACTAAGGCTCCGCTGTCCATCCGTCTGTCACCAGGCTGTATCTCATGAACTGTGACGGTTAGACAGTTGAAATTTTCACAGATGATGTATTTCCGTTGCCACTATAACAACAAATACTAAAACATTGAATAAAATAAATATTTAAGGGGGCTACCATACCACAAACGTGATTTTTTGCTTGTTTATGCTCGATATTGATAACGGCAACAGGTATACGCTTGAAATATTCACAGAATGAATTGTATAAAATTGTATAGCAAACTGAGAAGCGTGGCGCAACGAGCAGAGTATCAGTGCAAACCACCTGGAGCGGAGAGGAGCGCAGTGAGCTAACATGATATTGTGTTTTCTGACATACTGTTTTGCTATCTAAACATCTGGACAATTACTATCAGGGCATGCTCTGCTCGTCTCCGCTTCAACGGAAACGGACTAATAAAATATCTGATTTGGTTCATATTGTTTAATATCGAGGTTGACTAATAATAAATATATGTAGGCATTTTATTTTTAATATTACGTCTAGAAAGAGAAATATGAATTTTAATTTTTTGCCGTAAGTTTGATTTTTATATTGCGGGTATTTTAAAAATCGGAAAAAAAATGAGATGTTATATAAAAATCCTATTTACATATTTGTGTTAGGTCAATAACAAGGAACTATTATCATAGTAGGAACTCAGATAAAATAACAGGATAAAATAGAAATTTAAAAATCGAAAAAAAAATGATTTGTTAAATAAAAATCATATTTACATATTTGTATTAGGTCAATAACTGTAGGACAAGATTCTTCACTTGTCAAAGTCATGTCATAAAAAATAAAGTGGAGCAAATAAAAACGAAATTTTCTAATAAAAGAAAATTCTTTTAATTTCCATGGAATAACAAATATTTAACAATAACAAGGAATTATAATCACATAGTAGGAACTCGGATAAAATGAAAAGTTTGTTTTTTGTTGAGTAGTGTAATTATAGTCATTTTTGTCAAAGAGGTAATAATAAAAGTGAATGTTTATGTGGTTGTTTTATTGATTTTGAAACTTAGGACCATGCTAAGAACTATTTAGGATTTCTTTAAGGGCCAGCATTTTACAAATGCGATCCCGCCTTTGATGTTTTTTTTTTTGTAAAAAATTGTAGTTACTAAAAATGTGCGTCGATCATTTTATGACATTATTTCAATATGTTTAGTTTTTTTTAAAATAATATTCGTTTTAACTTTATGACTCTATTATATATTTTTTTAGTTAATCCGCCATAACATTGTCTTATTATATAGGTAGTGATATGGCACCTTAAAAGTTATTATATTCTCTACTTCCTGTATATTTCACAGAAAAAAAATAATGCCTTCGAATGACGTCAACATCGGCACTATACTAAAATAGTCCGAAGCCAAAAAAAACTGCAGAGCATAATCCACAATCTGAATAGTGACACTGACATTGACAGTTGAACCAGTTTTTTTTTCATGGGCAGCCAACGTAGACGGAGGAACCAATGGACACAAGTACGCTGTAACCGGATAAGAGATAGCGATATTTTCTAAGAGTGTTGCCACTTTATTATGGCTCCATAGAAGATAGGGAAGTTAGGGTGGGTTTTATTACTATTGTAATAAAATAAAAAACAGTAAAACTTCAGGTTATATTTTATTTTATTTTACAAGGAAAACAAACAGCTGCTAACAAACACGGTAGATATACAATGAATAGTTACACAAAAGCCAGAAAAAAGTTTTCACTAATATAAACTAAAATTATGTAAATGCCTCGTTGCAACACCAACATAGGCCTGCATAGATAGGTAGAATTTAGACAGTAGGTAAGATAGTTGATAATTAGTATTTACATGAAGATATATTAAGTTAAATTAACAGAAATAAGAACAAAATCAATACATAATAGCCAAGTTACGATTATAAAGCCTCTTATAAAGGTACTGATTAATGTATTTATAGGTTTATTTTGCTATTTTATGATTACGTTAAATATGATTGAATCGAAAAAGATGACAAAGCCAAACGAATAAGCAGTTACTTGCCCTTTATATTAAGAGCCTGTTGAGAATAATTGTTTATTAATCAAAATTTTGAAAATATTGTACCTCGTTGAAAATAAGTCAACATGCTGAGAAAAGTTAGAGTTAAAATTAGTAAACGTACGCAAAAAGAAAGAGTTTCCACAATAATTTGTACTATGGCGGGGGATACATAGACGAAGGTGGCTTTTGCGAGATGAGATTGATGGCGAGACAAGCTTGACTTCAGCCAGCAGGGATGAGCAATCAAATCTATTAGACACAATATTGTGAAGAAAGGAGAGGTCTGCAGCCTCCCTTATTCTATGAAGAGGCAACTCGAATTGAGTCTTCAAATTTTAATGTTTTATTGATTTTTAAATAAAATCAGTTTACTATATATATTTCTTATTTTTTCATTAGGTTCTGATACTCGCTTAGCTACATAATGTAGTCTCACTTTTAAGTACTCCCATATGATCGCTTTTGTGAGCAGAAGCTCGTGATTATCTAAAGGTGAACAATCAAATATATCACCATGACCTTTAAAGAAGTGTTTACAGCTACATATTTTAAAACTTTCGTGAAGTAAATATTGTCTCGCATTCTTACGTGTGATTAAATTAGTCATATTTCTCTTAAGAACCTTTTCAGTTAACAAGCATATATCGACAACATCTTTACTAGGAAAGCAAAGACCCCCCTTATTTTTTTTACTGATTAATCGCCCTATTGATTTAGAGGCGTCAAACCTTGTTCTGTTCTGTTCCGACAACCCAAAACACAACACTGCACCATTGTGACGAAATCCAATACTCTTGACCACACGAGGATAATAATTTAAGGATAACGAATTGAATTTAGATGATTTATTTCCGAAAAAACACAAAAATCTCTCAATGTTTGTCACCACACTGTCAATTAGAGCTTGGAGTCAACCGGTTACAACGACAAAGAGGCAAAAAGCATAGATCCTTCTTTTTCACGCATGCTATTTTTTCATATGGCTGTTTCGCTGCGGAGTAAAAGAGTAGGAAATGTGATTGCGTCTATTGTTTTCTCTGTCTACGGCAGCCAATGAGTTTTTCAATTTTTCATGAACTTAGGAAGATTTCTTCGTCATTGTGGGCAACAAGAGAATATAAATATTATAAACTAGCCGCTCGCCCCGGCTTCGCACGGGTGTAAGCTCGGCCTTCGGCCTCGCTACAAAATATAATATAGCCTATGTCAAATTGGAAGAATGTAGCATTCTATTGGTGAAAGAATTTTTTAAATCGGCCCAGTACTTTTTGAGCCTATTCATTACAAACATACAAAAATAGGTACAAATCTTTCCTCTTTATAATATTAGTGTAGATAAAAACTACGTAAGTGGGCAACGCATATCGGTGAAAGTTTGTTTAGTGTCGAAGATGCCGCGTTTAAAGGTTATGAAATATTCTACCCTATTCTAATTCATATAAAAATATTCATTTAACAATAGTAGCTTCGGCTTCCGTATCGCCATTGGTACTCCTCGGTTGGGAGCTGCTAATGTCGAACGCCATTTGAGTCCGTGGAGAAGTGGTGCAACGTCGGCAGAAATGGACTCTGTTTTCAACCAAGTGCCGGTAATTTTCCCCGCCATGGCTAGGCTGCTCCATAAATGACATTTTCAAGCGGGCGCTTGGCACTACAAAATCCTTATCTGTTCTGTTTTATAGCCGGTACTTCGGGATGACGGCAAGCACCCAAATGTCCTCACCCTGGGAGCGGAGGAGTTTCGTTTGAGATGTTGTTTGGCCTCTTTTATAATATAGGTAGTTGTGTGCTGGTCATTATTGAAGTTTGTAGAACTAGTAAGAATAAGCCAGTGTGTGCAATACGGAGGCAATATTATCTCGCCTCCTTCAGTTTTTGGCAGACTTCTTTCGTTAATAACTAGTTTCGGCAAATTCAAAATAAATTTCATTATGAATAATGGGCCATGGGGCCCAGATTTAATTGCCACGCGTTCCTAATCACGACATCGGCGCCAACCAACAATGCACAGTTTTCTTAGTGTCTGAACTTTTATTTCTATTTTTGCGTTTAACTCAGCTGGTGTCAATTCGGAACGCAAAAAAATCATTATATTGTTGTCTCTTTCGCACTCGCACAGGTTTGCCGTTGTACCAACATGGCGACGTTGTGCCGTTCTTCTAGTAAATTATTGAAAAAATTGCGTATTTCACCGGTTCTTACGCGTAGTGTTAGTAATGTTAATGTAAATAATCAATTTAGTAAAGTTTTAACAACATGTGCCTGTGTTTTCGGCAGTGGTTTTGCATATTATGCACTCTACAAGTATGGAAGAAGAAATACGGTGTTCGCTCTCAAAGCAAAGGTATTTTGCTTTGGTGTGCTTATTTCTAATGCTGTTTACCTTTGGCTATTCTATTTATCATTGTTTTTAACACAAAACCTTAACGTGATACAGGATATCCATATCTGGATTTCGCATGCGCAATGGCATGCGCAAACTATAAATAGTTTGACATAGTATTGTTTACATGTGCAAATTGCCTACTTATTTATTCAAATGATAAGTCAAGGTTACCAAGGTGAGATGCCGGCTTGCCGGCTATGGTTCACAACCCACAGCGTGAGATAATGTTAAAGCGTTTGCACCAGATGAAAATTATGGATAAATGATAATTTTAATGTGTTAAGAATTTTATTGATGATTCGTCTCGTCTACTCGTCTAGTGTGTATTGTGAGATTTGTCTTTGCCAGCCTATTGGAATTAGTCCACTCACATGCAATAACTGACTGTGACAGAGTGTTCATTTGTCTCATCTCGCATAGGGCCAGTTTCCTGCAAACGAAGCACGCCCATACCACCAAACCAAATAGGCAAGCTGGTAATTACTCCTTGAGCGCACGCGCAGGCTAGATGCATAGCCCATCATAAAGTATTCGTCAAAACTAGGCAAAATACTAGTAAAGTACAGTACACAATTACTAATAAGGAACTATTAAATACTATTTTTAATTAGGAATGCAATAGTTCTCAGCTAACTAGTTTCTTATCATCTAATTGAACCAATCATCAAATCGACATACAACATCATCACTATCGGCAAGTATTCTGGCAACACCTCTGCCTGACGATTACTACAAATTCGTCTTCTGCATTTGCTGCATTGTTAGCGCTTGCTGTGATGGCAAGCCCTGCTGGAAAATAAAACAACAACCAATTCATCCCTGAATAGGTAGAATATTATATTACAGGGACTGTTTTGTCAGAACAAGCAGTTGTCTGCATTTTCAGGGGCCTTACGACTACCTGTTTTAAGCAATTCTGTTTAGGTGATGAGTAAAGTTACGCAACCGCAAACTGTATCTCGGCAGTTAAGTTTCACGTTTGCATGATTTTCCGAATTGCACTGTTACAGCGCTAGCGAGCCCGCGTTAAGAGGCAGGCAACTCTTAACTCGGGCTCGAAAAAGCGCGGCGTACAGGACAGGCATGCGCCCACCCTTCCCAACACAACTATGAAAGGCAGCCCCCTAGAGGTACTACTTACTTGTTACTTGTGTAGCGGGCGTTTTCCGCAACATTCATTGGCTCATTTTGCGTCACCCGGCTGCAGCTAGTTCAGCCAACCGGTCTTCTCCAGGAAAGCCAGCAGCTCGCTGATGCCTGTGTAGGCCTCCTGGAGCGTCCTCGGTGATCCGAGGATAGTGTTTCGTTGTTCTTCCGCTGCTGCACTCCAGCAGCAAATGAGCGGCTGTTTCTTCAGTCTTCATACACCCTCTACATAGGGGACTGTCTGTTACCTCATTTTTAAAAAAGTGTTTGTTTAAAAGGCAGTGACCTGTCACAACCCCAACTACCTGCCGCAGCTTGTCACATTTTAAATTCAACAACCTACAAGAGTATTTTGGATTAAGTAAGTTCCAGGAAAGCTTCCCTTGATTGTTTGCAGTTTTTGGTACTTGCCCAGTATTCTTTGTGAAATTTTGTAGTGTGCTGTCGAATCCATGATTTGATTTGGCTGAAAGGTAAGGGGATTATCGGCTCGGGCCCTACAGGTTGTATGCTCGAGCCTCTCCATGCTAGTTTCCCTAGAGGTACTACAGGTGTTGCATTTTTTTTATAGATTTATAGATAGTTGTTCTAAATAACAAGACAAACATACAGTAATTTCTAAAATGAATGTCTAGATAGAAACTTGAAAAGTGTGGCGGTCTGGACTAGATTTTGTGGTGGTCGGCAACACCCATTGCAAAAACAAGAAATATAGTTTGATGAGGTCGTGCAAGTCTTTGAATATAAGTTCTGTGCCACAATTCGTTCATCAGCCATTTTTTGCGAAGAAAAGTTGTAATGATTCCTACTGCTCCAATAAACGATTAATAACAGCTAACAGTATGAGTGGTCTTGAGCTATAGGCATCTGGTACAGAATGGTGCAGAGCGAACTTCCTCGCTACCCATGGTTCGATACAATGGACATGAAGAGACAAGATGTGGTAGCCCTGCTGAGACTCCGTGCCGGGCACATTCCTGGCAACAAATTCAAGTATCTAATGAAAAAAATAGAATCACCGCTCTGCTGTTTTTGCGGGTCGGTGGAGGATGTACATCATGTGTTGTCGGAATGTGCACGGTACGAAGTCCAGCGGAGAGCATTGTCGCACTATGGTAGCAATGTAGGTTATTGCAACAGTGTCTTGGCTTCACCTGGCTCCAGGGAGGCCAAGATGCTGATACATGCTGATAAATGTATCTTTTATTTGTATATTATAATTGCCCGTGTGGGAGTTGTTAGAGTTTGTGTGATAAATGTGTTTACTGTAGCTTTATGGGGTGGCATAGTCATTTAATGACAAAACCCCATTTTTTTTAATAATAAAGATTTAAAAAAAAAAGCAGCTAACAGAGAAAGCCATTGGGTTTGGGAGGGGTTTAACAGTTTGTGCACTTTGGTTCCACTGAAAGCCTAAAATTCGACGCGTTCAGCACGGCATGTTGAGCTGTTTGTTGTTTGAAAAATCCATAAAATCCTGGCTAAATCCTCACAGCCTCTCAGTAGTTTCTTGCAAGCCTCGCTAGCACACAGATGTAAAGAGTGGCAGATTCATCAAACAGAAAACACAGCGAGAGGTACCATCTTTAGCCCTTTGTCCCTTTTTAATAGTGTGACCACAATTTTATTAGCAAATCATGGACAATTTTACATTTATTTTTTGTAATATTGTATGATGATTTCATTTTGGTGACTAATCTACTAAATAAATATACATGTGTAATTATACTAGGTCATTCGAAACTTATATTTAAACGACTCCCAAAAAGGAAGGAAGGAGGAGGTTATCAATTTGACTGTTTAAAAAAAATGTTTGTTACCGCACAACTTTTGACTGGGTGAACCGATTTTGATGATTCTTTTTTTATTCGAAAGCTGGTGCTTCCCATTTGGTCCCATTTCATATGAATTCGGTTTTTTATATTGAGCATTATCGAAGAAGAGTTAAAATAAAATGTAAAACGTGTGTTGGCTGTAAGACGGGTTACCTTTCTGTCACCTTGCATCGGTGGCGCAGCTCCTCTTCGGCAGTCGCGGAGCACCTTTTGTGCTCCGCTTCCAGCTGCGCCAACTTTTGTTGGATGATACGATTTTTTTCTTATTCGTCTGATATTTTAGATTTTAAAATCTTTTCGTCCGCCATTTGTTGAACCTGTAAACGTACCCCATAGTTTTTTTTAAATATACAAGCTACCATAATCGGCATGCTGAGTACGCTGCCAACTGGTTGTTGGCTTGAGCATTTGTATGGTCTCTAGACCCTCACCGGTATATGGGCAGTCCACTGTTTTTGTATTATAGGCTACTAGCCGTCCGCCCCGGCTTCGCACGAGTGTAAGCTCGGCCTTCGGCCTCGCTACAAAATATAATATAGCCTATGTCACCCGGGGATAGTGTAGCTTCCCAACAGTGAAAGAATTTTTCAAATCGGTTCAGTAGTTTCGGAGCCTATTCATTACAAACATACAAACATACAAAAATAGGTACAAATCTTTCCTCTTTATAATATTAGTGTAGATGTAATTTGGGTATTTTTTTTATTTAATAGGTAATAAGTTTGCGTTTGACTGCCGTCTCGCCTGACGTCAGATGATTTGGGGCCATGTGAGCAATTATGTCCCAGATATTTATTTATTTATGTTTATATATAAATAAAAATGAATCGCCGAAATGTATGTGCTTACGTGCATAACTTCCGAATGACTGCACCAAATAGAATTCTTCTTTTTTTAACAGACTGCCAAAAAAGAGGAGGTTCTAAATTCGACTGTACATACATATTTTTTTATTATGTTTGTTACCTCAGAACTTTCGACTGGGTGAATAGATAGAATTTAATGATATTTTTTTATTTGAAAGCTGGTGCTTCCCGAGTGGTCCCTATTTGGTCCAGTTCTGTAATTTTTCTGAAGTTGGTTTTTTATATTGATTATTATATATCTGACAGCTAAAATAATACTTTTTTTTATCAGCTGATGACAAAAAACGTATGGCTAGATCTGTTTTGAAACGTAGATGGCGTTCGTATCAGAGATTATTTCTTATATCTATTATTATTATTTCTTCTCGTCTTAGTGGAAACGCACAAGCAAAGGAGCTGATCTACGCTGGCAATACTACTGTCTCTGGACGTTTGGCAACCAAGACTTCATTTATATTTCCAGCGCTTCCTTCACCCACAAGGACAAAGGTGTATATTCGAGATTTTTCGTAATTTTTTCACGTCAATGTGAAAAAGACCATGTGGCTTTTAAATGATGGCGCCACTATATATCTTCAAAAACTCACATGAACTGTATCATTCCTTAAAAATAAAAACCAAATCGATAAATATAAGTGCGCGCACTTATCAAACTAAATTCCCTAGCGAGTAACAAATGAGACTCGATTAATTTCGTCGGCATGAGAATCGGTAGGAAAGAGAATTTTGTCTATTTATCAGTCGAGTCAGTTATTTTGTGGTGATGATTTAAGTACATCTCTCACTGAAAATTGGCCTTTCGCTACTCAGGCCTAAGGTATAATCATCTTGGCACTTGAGCACTGAATTAAGGACGTCATGTCAAAGAAGTATTGAGATTTTTGTTGCTCACTCTTATTTAAGTATTCCTTTTTTGTACTCGACACGTGTTAAATCAGTTAATGAGTTTTTCGGGTGGCGTTAATAAGACAGCGGAGTAATCTTATTGCTGTCTTCGGCGCTTTAAGGGATATCACTTTTTGTCTAACTATAATAATATCGTTAATGAAAGTGTGAACTTTTTTGTGAAGAGTGATGATGAGATTTATCGTGTTAAATGGTAGATACTTTGTCTTCAAATATACAATATATTTGTTGACCACAGTAGAAGACCATAGTAGACCAATCCGGAAAGTTTTAGTGCACGACGCCGTACGCATAGCGGGGGGGCAGAATACTGAGAGGCCACGGGGTGTACCAGGATTGGATGTTGTGAATGAGCTAATATTTGAGAAAAGGGAACGGCGAAGGAGATAATGGTTTGGGATTGGTGTGGTCCGTGGCGGTGGTGTTGGTGGTGGAGCCGAACTGAACAACTGGAGGGCGGCGGCCGAAGTTGGTTCGGCTGAGTTACAAAAGCGTACTAAAGAGTGGAGTCTGTTCATTGATATAAGGAAATAGTGGGAAGATACGGGACGATCTCCTTGACGTGAACCGCACAAATTAGGCCCACGGGCCTAATCGACTTCAGTCACAATCGAACTGGCGTTTGTGATAGCACGTTAAGTACTTGTCAAAATTTTGTTTGAACCGAGCCATATTTAATGGGTACAATGTATGGTTGTCACGCACTTTTCCCCTTTTTGATTTGTTTGCTAAATTTAATTTTAAATGGTACTGCGCAATACGTCACGTAAAAAAAGAGTGAGACGGACAGAGTAAGGGTCTTATCTTAACTGTGGTTCAAGCGAAGGCATGAACACCCAAATACAAACGTAAACCAGAAAAATTACAATTTTAGGTTGAAAGCATTCTGTATGAAGCCTAATAGTTCACAGTTATTTATTGATATCAGAAAATACATGTCAAATTCAGATTAAAAATTAACTTACTATCATTGTTATTTAAAAAATGTAACTAAGTACGTAATTTTAGATTTCAGTATTAACAATTATACAAAACAACAAAAAAAAAAATGTAGATAATATAAACGTAACATAAAAGGGATAATCAAAGTCATGTGCCTTCTTAATACTATATAGTAAATAAAATACTTATAAAAATTTATGGATAATATTTGATTAATAGTGAACCTACATTAATTTTGTGCTCAGACTCGGATAATTAGAATGTTATCAGGCAACATATTGTATACTGTTGGTATATAATTTATATTATATTAATATTGGATCGAACAAAACAAATATATTTCCTCATATTGCCTTTTTTCCTCGTTTTTTTTAACATTTTCATTCAAATGACTCACCACGACAATCTCGCCATGTTTTAATTTTATTGTATTCCTCGTAAGTCTCATGAATAATTCAAATAGTAATCCTGTGGTGTCCTAACCTAGATAACCTGGTCGGCTTGCGTGCAAATCGATTTCCATACCATTATTAATACATAGTATATGCGGTAACAATAGAATGAGTCAGGTTGCCTTCAATGAATCATCATCACCATAAGACGTCCACTGCTGAACATAGGCCTCCCCCTTTAACCTCCACACTGAACGACAACCTGCCATCTGCATCCACTGGATCCCGCGACTCACGATGTCGTCGGTGCATCTAGTGGGAGGCCTACCTACGCTGCGTCTTCCGGTTCGTGGTCTCCACTCAAGAACCTTTCTTCCCCATCGGTTATCGGACCTTCAATGAATGGTCAAGTGTAACTAGCTAACTACTGTAGCAATTTTAGACAGGAGTTCCGTTTCAGGTTCTTATGCAAATTTCGCCACTGTCCTATTGTTGTAGCTTTTGAGAAACGTCTCATCTAATTTCTTGTATTTTAATCTACAGGTTGAGCGATGATTTCGTTAACATTTGCAAAATCATATAAAAATAACTATTTGACATATTTATCTCATAGGTGATCTGTCGTTTTTCCTGACGTAAATTTTCGAGAACTTTACCCAGACGTTTTGATAACCTTTTTCCGTAGCAACTTGCTTAGTATTTGTTAGCAATTTCTTGTAATCTGGAGAGAGGTGATCATTCACAAATATGCGCTGATTTTGATCGCCGATGAACCCGAGATCAGCTGATGATAGCGACTTGGTTGCTCGCGCCGAAGCTATAAAATCCTCCTTCACATACCTGTTTAGAAAGCTTACAATAATGGGTTTATCTTTTTGTTGTGTGACGGAATTCTGGTAACACAATTTACTTGATTTTTGGTCAGTATATTTGATGCTTGCTCCCAATTTAGCGAGTAGGTAACGCGTATAGGTTTTCCGAGTTTCGGGTAGGTACTCATTTGATCTCGTTATTATTCAATCGTGACCACAGATCACGGCTCATCTGCTGGTTCCTCATAGCTTCTAAATCCCTGGAAATGTTTTCTAGTGCAGCGACACGCGAATCTATTTTAGTTAAATTCGAGTCAAAGTCTTGTATTTTTTTCGCTGTCGACGTGCTGGTGGATTTAAGATGACCAGTATGTCTCAGATTTGGAACCCTAGGTGTGATGTTTATATTAGCCGATTAGAAAGTATTCAAAAGAAATTCATACGTTTCTTAAATTACAAAACTAAAATATTATTATTTGACCCCCCTTAAATATTATTATTTCTTAGTTAATTCGCCTTATCATTACATATTCTGTGATAATAACAACAGTGCTCTATTACGGGTCCAAAGATACAGCCGTTAAAAGCTAGGACAGACGGCGTAGGCTTAGTAATAAGGTTCCGTTTTCATCGGGTACGGAACCCTAAAAACTATTACTGAACTCCCAATGAGTCAGTTTCTAATATCTGATGGTAATCACGTATGTCATACCCTCATGCATCATACAAACTTCACACATGCCGTCATAAGCAGTTTGTGGTCTAATTCTAATCTGGCGATCATAACCGCCGATTGGTTCCCATCCTTCATTGTTCATCACTGAATATTGTTGATAAATTGTTTCAGAATGAATAATGTATCAATATCGATTAAAGGCCCTTGGTTTCTCCCGAACACAATGATAGCATTGTGTTACAATTGTGTCATCATACGTGATGAGAAAACTTTTGCAGAGGTTCTTAAGAAAGAAACTGCAGGCAGGTTTCCTTTTGTTTTAAATTGGAATTGGCAAGCTTGCTGTCAAACCTCACAAAATGATGAACCGTCAATCCGCCATTTTTCTTCGACCACATCGTCGCTTACCAACAGGCGAGTTGGTGGTCGAAGGCGGACTTATTCGCGATAAAAAAAAACGCTATCTTTAATTAGTTAAAGCGTGGACTGCATAATACCCTGAAGTTCAAATTTTTTTAAACGTTGACTGTGGTTTACTGCCCACTGAAACCCAAAAGCTACATTTGAAATTCGTGATTTGCAACAAAAAAAAAAAAACGAGAATACGTATGTTTATAAAAGGAAATACTACTCAAATGCTCACGCATTCACTGACTGATTGACTAACGAATGCGCCGCCTGAATGGGTGTTCCCCGTTAGTTACAATCTGGGTGTCTTCAAGTCAAGAGTGAATCGGTTTCTTCTGGGCAAGCGTGATCCATCGTAGGCCGCATCGTCGCTTAACATCAGGCGAGTTGGCGGCCAAGCGCAAGCCTATTTTGCAATAAAAAAAAAGACTACTCATGACTAGTTACTTAATTGGAAATTTAAGTTTGTTTTTTTGCTGTACTACGCTTAATTAACGAAATTGAATGGATAGAAAGATTTCATAATATTTTATAATATCCATGTACCAAATAGTAGTAAAAACATAAAGCGCCGGCGAAATTTATACTACTGCGACTTTTTTCGCTCTTTTAAGAAAGTTCTATACTGACACTCGTTTTGTTTTTGAACTGACAGGACCCGTGTTTCTTGCTCGCCTGCTTTTTTCTTGTCGAAGTAACATTATACATTGTGTCTTACTGGACAGTCTTTATGGCGCTTACCTTTCGTAAGTTTTTTAATCGATGCGGTTGATATGTTTAACACATAGTTAAACATATCAACCGCATGATGTATGAGAAAATAGTTTGTTCATTTGTACATCTACACTAATATTAAAAAGAGGAAAGATTTGTATTTTTGGATGTTTCAAATCAAATCAAATTCTATTATTTGCATGAATATAGGTAGGTACTAGGTACAGGTCTTAAATTTAATTAATTGTAGCACTATATTCAGTATTTCTAACGATTCAAGGCGAAAACTACTGAACCTATTAAAAAAAATCTTTCATAATGGTGAAAGATTTTTTTTTATAATGACAATGACGAAAATCAGGGATAATGTAGCATTCTAATGAGAATGCTACATTATCCCTGAGTAACAGGCTATATTTATTACTAGAATGTTTAAAAAATAAATCTCCACCCGTGCGAACCTAGAACGAGCGACTAGTTCTGAATAAAATGAAACTATTATTGATAGAAAGCCTACAAAATAGAATCATCCATTTCATTAAAATATATTAATAATTAGTCTATAGTAAATTAGTTAAAATATAACTGTCTCAAATATAACAAAAGGCAGCTAGGGCTGTCAGATGTTGTTGGTACCTGGCATAACCCAGATACCATAAAATACCATCACGTGTGAACAACAGCCTACATTATTTTTCCTGCAGCGCAATGGCAGTATCACAATATTGCCCTTCTTCCCTTTAGTCCTCTATCAAAATGTTCTCCAATGTATGATCTTGCTTGGCGTATTTGGTAGATGCCCATAACATTAAGCTGCAAATCAATAGATGTCTTCGGACACGAGATACGAAGGTGGCAATTTTTACACAGCAGAAACATTATCACATCAGCAGCATTATCTAAGCATTTTAAATTCGTCGGTAAATCGTATCTATAACTTAGTTCACTCAATTCAGTTTCGGTTGGAATAAGAAATAAGAAGAAATAATATAATGTTGACTTTGATACACATATATCTACTATACTTTTGACAGATATAATGGAATGGATTCATACTCCGTACTCAACTACTCGTAAAAGCTTGTTAAGTTCTGTTTCGCGCAAAGTATATATGTACGTTGATTTATAATGGCTTGTATTGTACAATAGTGCCTTAATTGGTATTTAAATATGAGGATATAAGCAAACCTTTTCAATGTCAAATCGCAACTACTTGTACGGTTCTCTTTCCGAATACGTTCTGTCCACTTGGTGGTCAAAATCTTGTCGTTTTCAATCTCGAGTGTGTGTGATTTATACCTAAGTATCTTAATAGTTTGTAGCTACATCGTTTTAAATTATCGTTTCACAGTAAAGACAATTACTGACCTCATACAACTTTATTTTCAACCTAGACAACCCTAAAGCACTAGTTACCATTAATAACATTACTAAACATCGAAACCCGATCACACATCGCACCGCACGTGAGATATCCAAATTAGTTCAAAAAAGCGACAAATAACACCCGGTAACAAAACACTGAACGGACCGAGATCATATCTGGCACACGATTAAAAGTAAATCAGTCGATATTCTACCCGAAATGCTAGCAACCCCTTTAATAAACACTGTCGCATTGTCCCAAAGGGTGATTCTAAGAAAGGACCACCTACCAAGACCATTGATCCAGATCCATATGGTCACTCGATCTTTTTTTCATTAGTTTATGATGACTATTGGAACTGGTATGGAAGCACGAAGCCATAATTTGTTGCTAATATCTTTTGATACTGTCACTTGTGATGGGGGAAAAATAAGATGTTATAATTTGTTGACAAATTAAAGTGAAATAAGCAATGAAGTTTTGTACCGGTAAATGTTTCTATAGTAATGTAGGTAGTTATGTTTTTTATTATTATGAAAGCGGGATCACCTTATTCCAATGCTTCCGACAAATCGACGTTTGTCACGTTTCTTAAATCCCTCAAACGAGACCCCTGGCTTACGTTTCATCACTTTTCCCCCCAGCCCCTATCAAAGTCAGTGTCACAGCAAATAAGTTTCACAGTCGATTAGGCAGCCCAGTTTGCTGTAATTGATTGTGCTGACGTCTGTCGTTGAGTGTTCCGACTTATGTCTTGATATTGATGTTTGTAGACGCGGAGGGAAGTGTTTTTTTTTTAAGAATCGTAATAATGCATTTGCGGGTTTTGGGCCAGAGTTTTCTTTTGAAAATTAGTGACGTGGTTAATTTTTGTTTGTTTTTTATCGTTATTTACTTTTTGTTTGTTCGTTTTCGATTCTTATTTGGAAACGTTCATAAATTAGTAGCGGTAGATTTTAATAATTTTACGTTCAACATGCGCAGAGACGTTGGCTCTCTGTGTCATTTATCGCATTTACAACGAGGAGTGTTCTGAAGAACTGTTTGATCTGATGCCAGCGTCGCGGTGTTACCATCGCACTAGCCGCCACCACCTGAAAGCTCATCCACATATCTTAACATCAGATGAAATCGCACACTGTACGTTTTACGCGATCTTTCATGTCTCATAGTCTCATACTTGCAAAATATGAAATGAGTTTACCTTCCACGGTGTTTACGAGACGCTACAACATGGGATTCTTCAAAAGGCGAGTTAATAGATCCTAATTTTTGAACAATTTAGAAATCTTGGTTAGCAAATCTTACATAATGAGACAACTCCAAGATAATTGAAACAAATGCAAGCATCTCTGTTTCTGTTACTGCTTTAACAGCTTCATCCGTAAATAGCAACCACAATATTTCCGGAATAGCGACACATCAATCCTGCACCCTTCGGGATGTCAATGACAAACAAACACTTAGCTAAATCCCCTGCTCTCGAGAGTTTTTCAATCAACTACTGTGCGACTTCATAATTCGTTTCACAGTTGGACCATAACATGAACACCAATTGATAAATCAGCTAATTGAAAAGTATACCTTATGTCGAATAGTTAACGTAAGATTTTTGTGCATGTGTTGGTGGTTAAACGTGAAATGATGCGTAAAATAAACTAGGCCATTGAAATAAATCTATTAGGGGCGTCGATGGTAAACATATCTTTAACATGTCATTTTGAGGAATTTTAGATTATGCAATCATTCTTTGTTCTTTTGTTTTCATACCTAGTTTTCATTATGGTAGCACTATCAGATATAATCAATCATTAGCATACATCAGTCTACTCCTAGTCATATGCCTATTTCAAGCCAAGCGGCGCAGCCTAAACTTCTTCTTTTCGTGTTCTACCTTCAGCTCCAGCTACAGCTACGTTTACTGGTTAGAAAATAGCATAATATCAAAATAATGCAAATTTTTCGTTTTTTAGTCCCGTCCTCTAGAGGTTTATTTGCTGTATTTTTAAGTTCATATCCATATTATATATGAGATACAAAACGATAACAGTATTTGAAGTATAAAAGTAAATCTTCTCTCCTTACTGGTTCCCACACTATGCTTATTCAAATATTCCCTATTAGGTATTTATATTCATAAGCCAATGTTCCTAACTCATCCCCTTGTTAAATCAGTTCATACATCGATAGTTCACAACGAACCACACGCATTGTTAACTGATAATCATCTTGTTTCGTCAATCACGTACTTCGACCTACCCTCTTGTACAATAAGCTTCGATCAACTTTAAGTCTTAGGCATAGGGATTAAAGTAGAGTGCATTTTTTAGTGAATTTATAGCTGTTTATGGGAAAAATAGACAAAAGTGGCTGACTGTTTGAGGTTTAACATAATTTCTGAATGGTAAGGCGTTGTCTGCAGACTCTTCTTTTAATAGATGACAATGTTTCTCACTAATAAGCTTTGATGACGGTCCCTGATGCTTCGATCAAAGATAAAAAAGCGTTTTTCCATCTTTTAAAGTATTGTTACGAATATTAGCTAACAATTTTCCATCAAGAAACTAAGCACCCTGTGTATACCGGTATAGACTTAAACTTCATATGGCATTACATAAAAAAAGTCAGCAAACTATGCTTAAATTCACTATCTCCTTTTAGCATTTTTGTTATTAAGTAACGCCGATAATTATAAAAATATTAGAAGGGATCAGCAACCTCTGTCAAACGACAAACAAGACGCCTCACAACTCAGACAATGGTAGGGCGTGTAAAAGAAAACAATCGGTTCATTACCGCTGCGAATCTGGTTATGTAAGAGCTGTAAGAGTTATCATCGGCATCTGGAGGCGCCGACAGACTTCGGGCTCTACGTATCGTGGCTGAGATCTTGATTAAGATTTATTAGGCAGGTTTTGGCCCGCGTAAGGATGTTTGATTCGTATTTTCTACTGAGAGACTAGAGCGTTAAGAATGTCTCGATGATTTGTTTTGAGGATTCATTAACGCTTCTTGTTTTCGGAATACGCTCTATGATTTTCTTAAAATATTTGAAGGAAACTCATTTCTTAGTTCACATGTGTTTCGTTAAACTTTAGACATCGTCAAAAAAGAAAATACGTTCAGTTTTTCAATAGAATTCTTGTCTTATCTTCTCCACACCCTCTAGCACAAAGAGAGGAATAAAAGTGGACTATTTGACAATGAAAGGATGCACAGCAACAAAATGATGTATTAGGAGATAGGATCGATACCATACTTGGAGTATAAATCACTCGGTCGCAACTGCGGTAAGGTGCGCTTTCCAGTGCTGCAATACTATTTTGATCTCTGTGCAGGACCTTTGTATTTTGTCTCGTTTCCAATAAGTTCCATTGGCTGCCGACTTCGGGTGTTGCAGTTTAAAGCTGTGAATTTATTTCATCTAGTCTCATTTTCTCGGTAATATAACGATACATGTACTACGACTTACATGTGACGTTAGTAAAAATCCGTTTTTTAAACCAGCCGCTAATACTTTGCTTTTAATCAGAATAATGTCTATACCACAGTCAATCATATAGCAATTTAGTTATTTAGGCACATTAAAAGCTTTACTACAACGAAACTGTGTTCAAACTGGATTGGCTTCCATTTGCAGTAAATATACCAATCCCATCAAGTCCCATGCATCTTCAGATCTAAACTCTGAACGCAGCATCATTCCAAAAAATCTATTTTGTATTTCTTTCATCAACATCTCTATGCTGATAAACTGTAGTCAGGGATTCACTATCTCGTTCAAACGACATCCCTCCAATTTTCTGTTTAAACCTGGATCAATATGTTACATACAGAGTTCAAGAGATAGGTATGATAATGTTGGTCTCGATAGGAAGATCACTAATCTACTGTAGTTGCAAGGACAGGACCTGCGGCCGTTAGTAGGCCTCATAACCGGTTATTGCAACTTGAACACGGGAGCAACGGACAGTTCGCTGAGACGTGACTGGATGAAGGAGAAACCAAACTGTAGAGCATGTGCTGTGGCTCTGTGAAGCTGCAGAATAAACTAGATTTGCTACTGGGTTGCACGAGGCGTCATCATCATCCAACCTGAAATGCTCAGTTGTATTCGTTAAATTGTTTTCCATTCTAACACTTAATCAGTGGCAGTGGGCTGGTTATGTCTGTCGCAAAACCAATAACTGTTGGGGTAGTAGTAGAGTTCACGAATCAGAAAAGTAAAACAATCTGGTAAACTGCATCTAGTAATCTATGCGTTTTCAAGTCGCGATTGAATCGGTTCCTTCGCGATTCAATAGTTTAGTTTATTTGGGCAATATTAAGTACGTAGTAAGGCGTTCTTTGTTGAAGGAAAAGCTACGCCGTTAATCCCGCTAGTGGCCAACACACCTTATACACTTGGTACACTTCCCATATCACTTCTTATCATAAGGCGAGGTGCATACGCTCCACTGTCAATAATTTATTTATGGGTCAATCGGACAAAGGACAAACCAATTTTTCTAAAGATAAATCGTGTTATAATCTCCCTATTGAGGACCGGGCGTTCGTTTTGACAAATCTTGAAAATATCCTTATTATTCAGCTTTAGAGATGCTTTCATATTGTTCGTCATAAACATTTTCAAAATATCTTCACACTACACGACTGCAGAATATATTTTAAGGTGCCTCTTTTCTGGTAGAGAGCGTCCAACTGGCTTGAGATTTCCAATTGGAATGAGCTCGTATCTTTCGGGGATGAAATCAGCAAACACAAGGTATGAGTAACTCTTTATTGCTGGTTTACAAAGCTTCCAATGATTTCCTAAACACTATCACTAATCAATTACTACTCAAGCAAGACTGACGTTATTAAATATTAACGCTGTATCAGGTCTTATGTTTATGGTCTATTATTGTTATGAGGCTACCCTACCTATACTTGATCAAGATAAGTTAGGTCACTCACGCAACACACAAGACCCTCTAAGGAACCCATATTGGCTTCAAGTAATCATACTCAAACCTTCACATGGCAGACATTTTCCTCTGTGACAAATGGTCCTGCCGCAACACTACACGCGCCGAATAATCAATGGTTTTTTTATTTAAAAATATACGCGTTTACACTAGTTTTTAGAACAATTGAAACTCCAAAAACGCGCCCCTCATTTTAAGGCAAGTTTTACATCTTTCTCGTATCCAAAACGCAGAAGAATGCCAACCAAAAATGACGTTGTCAGTGAGCAAAAAAGACGTCACGGGGCGACTAAAGGCTGTTCCAAAGCGCGAGAATTCAAAATAAGCGATTGGTTGCGAACAGTTTGCTAGCCTTCTCTTCCTTTGTTTTGCTGAGCCAATTCTCATCACTAATATCTCAAGCAACCTGTTACCTTCTCCACCGGTTAATATAACTCGCGCTAGTTTACAACTAAGGCGAACTTGACCAACTGAACGGATTTATCATTCCGTACCGGTCTTCGTTGCTCTGATTTTGCTTGCCATAGAATTCTAGTTTGTAACTCAGTCTTTTAATGCTACTCATTCAATCGTAGCTCTAATGCTTTCCAAAGCTTTGTCTATTAGAAAGTAAATTTTCCTAGCCTTTTATAGGCACATCAAAAGTTCTTGTGTCAATGCAAGATTTATTGCAACAATCTTACGGAGATTCATGACATCTATCTTTTCATCATCATCATCATCATCAGCCAGAAGACGTCCACTGCTGAACATAAGCCTCCCCCTTTAACCTCCACACTGAACGACATCCTGCCATCTGCATCCACTGGATGCCCGCGACTCTCACAATGACGTCGGTCCATCTAGTGGGAGCCCTACCTACGCTGCGTCTTCCGGTTCGCGGTCTCCACACAAGAACCTATCTTCCCCATCGGTTATCAGTTCTTCGAGCGATGTGGCCTGCCCATTGACACTTCAACTTGCAGATTCTAATAGCAATGTCAGTGACTCTGGTTCTTTGGCGAATATTTACGTTCCTGATTTTATCGCGCAAAGAAACTTCGAGCATAGTTATCTTCATATAGACATCTATCTTCTAATATTTAGCATTTGACGAAGGAAAAATACCTAATATAAGACTACTGTGTATGAGATGATGATGAGCAAGATGTGCATCTATCAACTTACGTTATTTCGAATCCTACAAAAACCTTAGCCTTCAAATCTATGGCTTGTTTTCGTCTAGGTATACGGCCTTGGACTTGGTATATCATCAATCAATCACCCTGACGTAAATTGCTAATGCCGCAGTTCGCCAAACGAAATATGTTGAAATCATTTCGGACCCTGTCTAACCGATTTTGTCAAGTCAAGGGCATGGTATTGTCTTCTTTTTTGTGGCTTCCATTGTTGGAGGATTTTCATATATGTATCATGGTGTGGTCAGTACTTCTAATTGGCATGTCGACGAATTGTTACATTACAGCATTAACTTACATATTTAAGGGCGCGCCTAATTTTTACACAACGTTGAGACGGCAAAACTAAAAATATATGCCGTTTATTTCTAAAAACAAATAGAAAAACACTTCCCCATGTTTTCATTTAACGGCGTGTTTAAGACACGCAAATTAATTAAAACTAGCGTAGGATAAAAATACGGATCGAATCGAGAATGTTCGTTCTTTTTTGAAGTAGGCTAACAAAATAAAAATCCATTAAAATTTTACTGGGTCATTTTCTAATATTGATGAGTATTTCTAAAAGATTTTTAACAGAAAATAGCACTTACGACGGTGAAATCGACGTCATCATTAAAACTGAGTTGTAAAAAACTTTGAGTATGTAGTTTGGTACCTAATATCCCCAAAAACTTTCAATCCTTTTTTCTGTTGTATTTACAGATAAATACATCAAAATCACAAGTTAGTATCCCACTTGACTTTGTGTAGAAAATTACAGCAGTTCGAAAGGTTTTATAATTAATTTAACTACAAAAATCGGAGTAATTGTAGATAGCGCGTCGCAATTTCAGATTTCCAAATAAGTATAAAACATAATTGTAATTCTCGGTGTGTTAATATTTTTCCGAATCTTGGATGGATTCATTGGAACAAATTCTAGTTACTGCTTGCCGATAAAGCTTTTTTAGTTTTACTTTCATCCCATCAGGTCCATAAACATTATAGGACCCACATACCCAGTGCTCCTCGACCTCGCACTAAATTCTCATCGTGGCCCGTCGAGAGTGAAACGAAGCTCGTGAAACATCCCGAATTACCGACTGAAGTACTAAAACAGTATTGAAAGTTCGCGTGTACAGGCGTGCGTTTTTATTGCATTGTAATTTCTAGATCTCTCTCACGACTGTGATGCACTGAGTTTTTATCTAATCTGTGCGCACTTTGTATTAGCTAACTTGAGTTCTGAAGTTCGGTTTGATGAGGCTGAGGTTCCGACTTCCGACTCACAAGACGGCCCTTCAAGATCACCCCGATATCATTAACCGTCTCGAAGTTCTTCGACTTGTTTCAACGGATCCATGTTTCAATCGCCCAGCCCCGGTTACAAAAACCCTAAATATAGGTTTAACAAAAGTCTTGCATGGCTAGCATAGCTAAAAGTTGCGTAAGCTAAATGTGTGTTGAACTCACTTCCCGACAAGGTACTCTTTTCCACCGTCTTCAAAGAGTCACGAGCCAGTTCATCATGACAAGAGACCTCCGTGCGGTCAGATTGTTTCAATATAGAATAGACCTTACCATTTATAGTCGCCGAGCTATATGATCATGCAGAAAATGAGACAGGTTGTCCAGCAGGTCAGCTTTTGAGAATTGTGCTGTCAAATTCTTGTTGTGTTTATTGTGTCGATCGCTCGTGACGAATAAGAACTTGAAACGAATGGTAAATCATATAAATGGCCAAGTTATTTATAACTGTAGTATGTAATTATGTATTTGTATATGCGTTTTTTTTATTGTTATTTGAAATTTCTTTTCCAATCACCACCGTGAATTTCATGTAGGGTATTGCTCATTTGGGGTTTTAATATCATCAGGTTTTAATCCTATAATACTGTGATCACCTATTTAAGCATTTGTGATATTATCTATCAGAGTAGTTCACAGCTAACATACGAATCGATTCGCAAGATTAATTTACATGGCATGACTAGTTAAGCAAAGTCATCGACTACCAGAGTCCGATACACGTGACAATCATTAACCGTCAGAAAACAATACATAAATAAAAAAGTTTCAAACGTGTCAATTGTTACCTAACATGCCCATTAACAGCAAACTACATTAGCTGCGTCCAGAAATGGAATCCGGGACCAGAATTCGTATACACCAGTTTAGTCCCTGTATTGAATGACCGCGTCTCCATAATAACAATCAAGTAGATGAATAAATGTCAGTAGGCAATCTTTGCGTTTGCTATGATTACTTCTTAAATATCAGGTTTTACGTGGCTTGTTACGGTTACATAAATATTTATTATGATATAAACCTGTGTTCAGCGCGATGAGCCGTTCTGAGCTCGAAAACGTCGTCTACACTTCCCCGGGAATAATAAAAGCCGTATTCCTGAGACCTTATGGTTTATTTTCACTCAACTAAATTATCTCCAATAGTAAACACATACCAATCCAGCCTACTAGTTACCGGAGAATCTCGTCTGCGCGATGCAGGAAATGCGCCTCCGGTGCAGTAGCCATCTATGATTTCTCGGCCGAACTAAGTAGGCTCGATTGATAAGGTTTGTGTTTTGATATATGCGTGAAGCGCGCAAACATTCCACCCATCAAGGATCATTATTGAAGATAATGTCCTTCGCAAACATTATTCTTATGAAACACTGAGGTGAAAGCAATAAGCAAATTCTTGTACATACGTATATAAGTAACCACCCATCATGAAAAGACTGAGACACACATTCAAAAGAAAAAAGTATTAAATTACCACCCATCGTGAAAAAGTATTGAATACATGCAAACAAATCTAACTGCCACGCATCATGGCAAGATGAGTGACTAAAATAATACAAAACAAGTTAGACATCTACTGGTAGCAAACAAATTTTTGTAATTGGGCGTTTGAGGACGGTGTTTTTACATTTAAGCGAAACAACTCTGATAAGTCCGTCGTCGCCTGGGTGTACATCAACTATTCTGGCTAAAGGCCATTTGCCAGGAGGCAAATTGTCATCTTTTACTAGCACTAGGGTACCGATTTTAATGTCATTGTCCATTTGTTTCACCCACTTAGGTCTTTGTTGAAGTCTGCCCAAATATTCATTCAACCATCTGCTCCAAAAATGTTGAAATAATCTCTGTGTGAACTGCCACCGATTCAATCTGTTAATGTTGGTATCTAAATACGATGGTTCTGGTACTACTATCGGTGGCTCTCCGATCAGGAAGTGACCGGGAGTCAAGGGCAACAAATCATTTATGTCGTCGCTGATTGGTGAAATTGGTCGAGAATTTAGGCAGGCTTCAATCTGACTAGTAACTGTCGACATCTCCTCATAAGTGAGTGTGGAGTTTCCGAGTATCCTTCTCAGGTGGTGTTTGATAGACCGAACGCCAGCTTCCCAAAGTCCCCCAAAATGGGCGGCGTTTCCAGGAATATGATGCCACGTCGTTCCATCTCTCGCCAGTTGGTCATAGATTTGATTCTTCACCGTTTCTAGTTGGTACTCGAACAAATCTCGTAGTTGCTTGTTCCCAGCAGTGAAATTTGTAGCATTGTCGCTCCAGACATGGCTACAGTGCCCACGCCTTGCAGTGAATCTCTTAAAAGCAGCCACAAAACTTTCGCAGTCTAAACTGCTGACAATCTCTGTATGTATGGCTTTTGTCACCATACAAATCCAAATGCAAATATAACCCTTGTATGTTTTGCATCCTCGAACCTTTGACATTCTGAGATCTATAGGTCCAGCAAAATCAACGCCTGAGTGTAGAAAAGGTCTGGTAGGAGTAACTCGTTCTTGCGGGAGATCTGCCATCAACTGAGTTCTGGTTGCAGCTTTGTAACGCACACATACAATGCATCGGTGTACCACCTGATTTGTCATGTTCTTGCAGCCCAGAATCCAGAATTTTTGTCGAATGTAATTGAGCATGAGGGTTGGTCCCCCATGGAGAGTCTTCATATGTGCCTGTGCAACAATTAATTTTGAAAAGATATGGTTGTATGGTAGAATTATCTGGTGTTTAGCATTTTCAGGTATATTGGCATGACGTAACCGGCCTCCGACTCTTAAGACATCCATTTCATCTAAAAATGGGTTAAGCAATCGAAGTTTACTCCTTTTCTTGAGGGGTTTGTTCTCCCTCAAGCTGTGTACATCGTCTGCGAATTCTCGCTTTTGGCAAAGAAGAATGCAAACCGTCAATGATTGTGATAACTCTGCAGCAGTAAGGTAAGTAGGATACTTTTCTTTCTTTCCGAATCTCTTGCACCATGCTATGACTCTCAGTAATTTGTCCAGTGTCGAAAATCTTTCAAAAAGATCTTGTATGAAATCAGTCTCGCTGTCTCTATTTGAAGTATCTATGAAGTGTACTACCCTTTCTTCCAGTTCTAAGTCTTCAGGTAAGTCTGTAGGTACTTTATGTTTACTTTCTCCTTCTAGCAACCACTTAGGACCCTTCCACCAAAGTTCCTCATTTTTCAGCATAGAGCCTAACACGCCCCTCGACGCAAGGTCGCTAGGATTCTCCTTCGAGACCACGTGACTCCAATGATGCGCAGGTAAGGTAGTTATGATTTCAGATGTACGATTTGCGATGAATGTCTTCCATTTACTCGGGTGACCCTGCAGCCACGCCAAGACTACTTGTGAATCCGTGTAAGCATAGATGTTTTCTCTAGCAACTTTCAGGTGTTCAGCGACTTCATTCAGCAGTTTGGCAAGCAGAGCAGCACCACATAACTCCAAACGAGGTATCGAAATTGTTTTTACAGGTGCTACTTTAGTTTTTGCTGAGATTAGCTGTACATGAACATCTCCTCCTGAACCAATTACACGTGAGTATACAACGGCTGCATAAGCCATGATACTAGCATCAGAAAATCCGTGAATTTCAAGTTTAGTGTCGTTTGTAGTCGTATGTAACCATCTCTCAATTTTAATTTCAGATAGACAAGGCAGTTCTAGGCGATACTTCAACCAATCTTCTTTTAATTCCTGAGGTATCTCCTGATCCCAACTCACGCCAGAAAGCCACAGCTTCTGAAGGAAGACCTTGCCGATAATAATGGTAGGAGCAAGCCATCCCATAGGATCGAAGAGTTTAGAAACCTCGCTCGCTATAGTCCTCTTCGTCACAACGGTCTGTTTAGGTAAGTTTATTGAATATTGAAATTCATCTCGCATATTGTTCCAGGCTATCCCCAGAGTCTTTACAGTCACATCAAGATTTAGTTCTTTGTCATGGTTGTCTACTCCTTGCATAACTCTCAGAAGGTTTGCGTCATTCGTATTCCACTTTTGCAGTTCAAACCCTCCAGATTTAAGTAGTGCTGTCATTTCATTGTATATCAAAATTCCTTCTTCGTAACTGTTGGCGCCTGTTAACAAATCATCCATGTAAAAATCTGTTAGAGCTATACTTGCTGCAACTGGATGCTGTTCTTTCTCATCTAACGCCAACTGTTGCAGGACTTTGGTTGCCAGGTAGGGTGCACTGGCCGTACCAAAGGTCACTCTATGCATTTGAAAATCTCTAACTTCGTCGTTTGTATCTTCGCGCCACAGCACGCGTTGAAATTCCGGCTGAGTAACGACGACCTGCCGATACATTTTTACTATATCGGCTACTAAGCCCACTTTGTGTTGACGCCATCGCATGATTATATGTCGCAAGTCTTGTTGCAAACGTGGCCCGACCATGAGGTCATCATTTAAAGAAACTTGATTTTTGTATTTACAGCTCGCGTCGAAAACCACTCTAACCTTAGTTGTAGTTTTGTCGGTTCTAATAACTGCGTGATGAGGTAAGTAAACAGCAGTTGATTTGTATTTATCTTCATCCTCTTTTACTTCTTGCATGTGTTGTAAATCTAAGTATTCTTTCATGACTTTGTTGTATTCTTTCTTCAGCCACGGATCTTTCTCTAATCTTCTCTCCATTTGCAACCATCTCGCTTTGGCAACTCCTCTTGATTCGCCGTACTGGCATAGTGGGTCTCTATCTTTGAATGGCAAAGCCACTGTATATCTTCCGTCTTCTTGTCTCTTGTGTGTCTCTTTAAAGTGTTGTTCACAATGTTTCTCTTCGTCTGTAAAATGTTTCTTGCATGCACCCTCTTCTATCTCCCAAAACCTTTGAAGCATATCTTCAATGTAAATGTGCATGCTAAGTGTAGTAGTGTAGCCATGTAGAGCCTCAGTACTTGAAATCTGGCCTGTCAATATCCACCCGAGGTGAGTATTCTGTGCTATTGGTGATCCTCGGGGGCCCTTCCTGAGTCCAGCAGTAATTATATCACTGTAGACGTCTGCGCCTAACAATAAATCCACCTTCCCTGGTTTTGCGTAGTTAGGATCTGCTAGTTCAAGTTGACGCAGGTGTGACCAGTCAATGTTGTGTACTTCTGTAGTTGGTAACATTCGAGTGAGTGATTTGAGCACGCATGCTTTTACTGATGTAGTAAAGTTTGTGTTGACTATCGAATGTGCTTGAAATGTAACCATGTTTTTGGAGTGGAGGCTTCTCCCGTTCTCGCCCAGTCTATTAATTGTGCAATTGATTGGAATTTTATTCAACCCAAGGAGCTGTGTTGCGGACTCTGAAATAAATGAACCTTGGGACCCCTGGTCTATCAATGCTCTCAAGTGATATGTAGCCCCATTGTGTGTAATAACTTTCACCATGGCTGTGGCCAACAGCACGTTTGTGGGAAGTTCCTTATCCGCGAAATGGGACGCTACATTGGTGTTGACTGGTGTAAAGGCTACTGTTGATGGATCGTCTCGGAATTGTACAGTTCCAGCTCGCTCTGGAACTTGATCTATGGCTTTATTCTCGGGGTGAATTAAGGAATGGTGTCTCTTTCCACATCTGCGGCAAGAGACTTTATGTTTGCAATTATACACGGTGTGATTTGGAATTAAGCAGTTATAGCATAACCCATTCCTTTCTATGAACCTTCTTCTTTCGACGCAGTTAAGCGTGATAAAATTCTTACAGTGGTAAATCAAGTGGTTTCCTTTACAGAAATTGCAATTCGTATTAGCAGAAGCTGCGGTGTGAAAGGACGATTGTCTCGTGTTTGATCTGGGCCTTATTTGTGATTTGGATGATTCTAATACTTCGAGAGTTCTGAAGCGTGACTCTAAGAAGACGCACAGTTGTTTGTACGTAGGTAGTTCGTCACCGCTATCTTCATTAATACCAATGTGTTGCTCCCACAGACGAACTGATTCTGCATCCAGATTGTTCACCGTGATGTAGACCAGCATAGGATCCCACTCGAACGATGCTATACCCAAATTCTTTAATGCGTTGAGACATTCATTTGTTGTATCAAGAATCGACTTAATTGCCTGAGAAGACTCATTACTGATGGATTTTTGTGTCATCATTCTTTTCAGCAACGCATTTATGATGAAGCGCTTGTTGCTAAAACGTTTTTTAAGAGTCTCCCACGCTTCATTGTAGTTCGCTTCTGTTATGGCTATATGTCGCAGCAACGCCTCTGCTTCGCCACTTACACTCGACTTCAAATAATGCAACTTTTGAACACTCGATAATGATTTATTATTATGGATCAGTGATGAGTAAAGATCATGAAACGATGTCCATTCTGCGTATTGTCCAGAGAACGTAGGTATATTTATTCTCGGCAGTTTTATGTCTGATTTTGCTTGTGTGATCGGCACATGAGTTGAGGTTGCTGGCAGCGAAACAGATGGCGCCAATTTCTCAAGACATTCCAGCATCTCACACTTGCCCAATGTATATGCCTCTTCACCTTGTGAATAAATATCATTAGAAATGTAATCTGGTGACGTAATAAGCTTCATATGGTTTTTCATAAAATGTTCCCATAATCCTTCTAGTATGTTTAATCTGACGTGTACATAAGTTTTATTTAATTTTATTTTCGAAGTTTTCTTAAAGTTTGTCAATGCCGATTTTAATTGTCTAAGAAGTTCCTCTTGTTGACTCAATAACTCCTCCATTATGACATGTACTTATAAATTTTTGCAAGTAGAAAACTGTTTAAATTTAACTAAGTCCAAGTAGGTAGTTGACAAATAATTACAAAGTCTTTTAGCACTGTTTTTTTTCTAAGTGCACTAATACACTAAGTCTTACTGCACTTAAATTGTTCAAAGTTTAAATTCAGTAAGTCAGAATTATTTACAATTAATACAAGTATTTTTGCACAGAAAATGTTCAAAGTTCATAAATGTTCGAAATTTATGACAAGTCCACAATACACAAAAATGTTCAATCACTTAAAATGTTGTTTTTACTCACGATTACCAAGTCCTTAAGTCACTGTCCTAAGGTTCACTCACTAATGTCACTTTTAGAACGCACTCGCACGCACTTCTTAACGGATCGGAACACTCGCGAACGCGACACTTATAAATCCGGCTACGGAGGACCAATGTTCAGCGCGATGAGCCGTTCTGAGCTCGAAAACGTCGTCTACACTTCCCCGGGAATAATAAAAGCCGTATTCCTGAGACCTTATGGTTTATTTTCACTCAACTAAATTATCTCCAATAGTAAACACATACCAATCCAGCCTACTAGTTACCGGAGAATCTCGTCTGCGCGATGCAGGAAATGCGCCTCCGGTGCAGTAGCCATCTATGATTTCTCGGCCGAACTAAGTAGGCTCGATTGATAAGGTTTGTGTTTTGATATATGCGTGAAGCGCGCAAACAACCTGTATTATTAAACATCTGAGTTAAAATAATCAATAGTTTATTACGCAAAGCTTAAAATCCCTAATTTATCCTTGTTCTAATGGCCGACTAGCATAAACTGACTAGATACCAATTAAAAATGCCTGAATGTAACAAAAACCTAATTGTACGGTCGCGTATGGTAAAATGCTGTAATGTTTAATGATGTTCCCGTAACGTAAGGCGAGTCTGAAGAAGTGGTAGGTCATCATCTTCATCCGCCATAAGACGTCCACTGCTAAACATAGGCCTCCCCCTTTGACCTCCACACTGAACGACAACCTGCCATCTGTATCCACTGGATGCCCGCGACTCTCACCATATCGTCGGTCCATCTAGTGGGAGGCATACCTATGCTGCGTCTTCCGGTTCCGGTGTGGTATAGTACTGCAGGCGTATTATGAAACTTTGATCGGAATCGCGACTGGGGCCGTGAATCGATCGATTGGTGTGCGAAATCTATCGATTTTTGGTATTACGTAGTGTCTTGGCTCGCGATCGCTAATGAACGAATGACTAAAAGTGAAGCAAGTAGGTACTTTTTCGGCGTTTCGATTCTGAAAACCTATGTACTGGAACATAATTATGATGGGCTGGCACTATGTGGCAGGCGTTCGCAAATAAGTGCATTAACTTTATCTCCGGCCGCACAGCGTTCGTGCGCTGTCTTACGGGCAAAAGTGGGATTAAATCTTCGCAGAGAAGTTCATACTCAACTTTCCGAAGACGGTAGTGCCCAACAAACTCGTTTTCCGGCGTCATCAGAGGCTGGCTTGCCTCTCGAATCACTCGCCGATTGATTTTAACACGTCTTCTCAGGCATGATGCGTAGTTTAACGGGGGGTCCGGGGTTGTAAATAAAAATAATAGGCACCACAATGGAGTAATTTAGAAGAATTACCTCCAAATAGCTAATTGCGGCCAGTTGTCATCGGAGATACATAATACCAAATTTGAGCCAAAGTACTAGAATTGTTCATTCATTTGCGATCACAATCCCTATCCTCATAAATAGCGGTGACGTAATACGAAATTGGAAATAGACAACGGTTTTTTTTTGCGTCATAACCCCGTTCAAGTGTCAAAATTCTGTCAATTCTGACACTGACTGATCCCGATCAAAGTTTCATAATACGCCTGCTGGTCCTAAATTATTATGCTCCAAGACAACAAATTTGGTTCGTTTAGATCAGGTTCTAAATACTAAATCGTTTCTTCTTTTCAAAGAAAACAAGGAGTTAAATCTTTTAAAAAAGAATCAAATATTATTTATTTTATTTATTTTTATTTAATTATTTTTATTCAAGCAAACAATTCGTAAATTACAATAAACAATTTTCAAATGGAAATTAGACCAGGGTAGAAGCCTTCAAAAATGGTAAAAAGTGAAAAAAAAATAGTAGTAGGATGAAACCCATTAGAAAAGGAGGGGAATATGATAAAAATGAAAGGAAAAATAAATTACAGGCGATCTGAGTTCGGGAAGTTGAGTTTCAGGGTAAACAATGGTTTATCTCGATTTCCGGTAAAACTAAAAGTCCTATGAAAAAAAGTTAAATGGCAAAGTTGTAGGTAATAAAAAGATCTACAACTTTTATATACAATTTTTTTTACATAACCTCAAAATTTATGTGAAAAATTCAAATAACCAAGTTTTTATTTTTATTTTTTTTTCAAATTAATTTTTTTTTCTACGAAATTTGGTGAAAACTTTCCTTTTTATGTCCCAAATACACTGTAATTTATTTGATTTAAAATATTTATTTTTTCACCTTATTTTGACTTAATATCAAAAAAGCACCCTAATTTTCAGTCGAAAATTCTCGTGTCAAAATATTAGCTTTTTTTAAAAAGTCGGTGTGCTTTTTGTTCGTTGAAATCTCTACTTTCTAATGGTAAAAAAAAAATATACATTACAATAGTAAATGTACTCTAATTCGAACCATTTTTTACCCTTAAACCCCCCCCCCCCCCCTCCCACTTCCCGAACTCAGATCGCCTGTAATTTATTTTTCCTTTCATTTTTATCATATTACCCTCATTTTCTAATGGGTTTCATCCTACTACGATTTTTTTTGGTTTCAAAAATTATCTACACTGGTCTAAATATAGGGTGTCTCAGTAAGAGTGCACTTTTCCATTTTAAAATAAAAACACGTATGTTATGAGAGAGTTGTGATATTTTTATTGGATTTTAAAGAAGACATGTTCCGATTAAGTCCAGCCCCCACGGCTCTGATGACAGGCCATTACTCTTTTCATGAAATTTTCCATGACTTACACAGAGATGTGGCTGTATCTCACCGATGACGCGTTGGATCACTGATTTGATCTCAGGAATTGTTTCTGGTTTATTCGCATAAACTCGAGATTTCACTAAACCCCAAAGAAAAAATCGCACGGCATTAAATCGCACGATCTTGGTGAACAGTTGATATCAGAATTCAGTGAGATGATGTGTTCTGAAAATCGTTGCTGCAATAAGTCGACTGTTTCATGAGCGGTGTGGCAGGTGGCGCCGTCCTGCTGAAATTTTTGATAATCGGAATAAACATAGGTGACAGCTGTTAAATTTCAAAGTTGCCACTTGCACGGGAAAAAAATGATTCTAAATTTAAAAAGTGCACTCTTACTGAGACACCCGTTATTTATACTTTTGTAGCAAAGGCCTTTAATAATTGTACAAGTGTACACTTGCAAAGTATTTTTCAAATTATTGTATTTTGCCAAAGCACAAATACTCTAACCCATAGGCCATTGTCACAGTCCGTGTGACCATAGAACGCAACAAACAAAAAACAATCGTAAAACAAGACTGGTAAAGATCTCCTACTGACATTCACTGTGGGATCGTTGGACATGATTTGTGACCGCAGAACAACAAAGCCTGTGGTTATTAAAGGCTTCACTTATTCGATTCATTTGGCAGTTAATGTCACATATCCACTTTTCGTTTGTTATGAATTATTTAAGAAAAATTGGGTGTTAGCTGATGTTATATTCATTCGTTCGCGATGTATCAGACGGGACAGACAGGGCCGTTTGTTTTTGTTAATTCGATTTTCAATTAAATCGAATTTAGGTGCCAGGACCTTCATATAGAAGATACACGGGTACCCGGGATGGTTGGTTATTTGTCCTTTTACGTAGTTAGGGTGTTTATTCTTGAAATGTCTGTTAATAGAGTACCCCTGGTATACTTTCCCACAGAGTATGCACTGCTTGACACTTTTTTTAAAAGATCCTCGGGCCGTTGTGTTTGTAGTGCGGGTGATACAAGAGGTAGTCATAGCTTCGCATGATTCGGCGTCGTTATTAGGTGGTGTTGGGCTTGAGATGGGGGAGATTTTATGTCGAGGAGATGGCCGTGGTACTGTGGTATTGGTATATGGGATGTGATCAATTATGAAGTCAGAGGGTGAGTTGGTGGCTGAAGACGTGCATGAGTTAGGTCGAGGATTGGAATAATTTCTTAAAGTCTCGGAGAGTCTAGAGATGGTATGGGTGCTTTCGACTAGCTGGCTATGAAGAAACTCAATTTGTTTTATGTTGTTTTTCTTTCATCTTCTAAACTAAAGATGCGTGTTTGCATATTTTCTAGGGTGTAGTCCTTCTGCACATCTAGTGCATGGAGGGTGTTGAATGGCTATTTACTGGGAATGATTGAAGATCTTGTGGGTTCATATTGCGTGTTGGTGGGTGCTGTTGATGATGGTGGAGTCGCTATTGGATTATCGGATAAGTAATTAATTTTGATGAGGCTTAAGTCTTGTATAACTGAGTTATTATTATCCATTGTTGTATATTGAGCGAGATGAGGCTGATGGTGATTATGATGCTTAGATATTATGATCTTTCGAGGTCTGTGTGGATTGTAAATTATTGTCGTAATTTTGGTATTGTAGTATTATTATACTTTGCAAGTTGAAAACTCCTGTGTCGTGGGATCCAATGCCTTCCACAATTTTACAATTAGGATAAGGTGAACTAGACTTTTAACTTGGGCCACGGGCGAGTTAGGTTAGGTTAGCTTACCAAAGGGTTAGTTTAACATTAGGACGAATAACGTAAGTGTCCAAATATGCCCGATTCGTACGCATACTTTGACAGGTTGTGCCGTCACATATGGCTTCAGGCACCCGGGCTTGGCTTCGCTACCCTCGATCAATTGGGCCGTGACAGACAGAGTGCTGTTTTTGATTGATCACCTGTCTCAAAAGACAAAACTTGAAGGACACCGCCGTTTCGCTCGCGTCACTGACTATTTTTGAGGTGTACATTACAAGCAGTGCCTATGCTCGGTTCAACCATTTATTTGCTGTGACAGCTGCAATATTACTGTTTAAAGCCGATTTAAAACATTTTCTTTTAATATTTCACTGAAGTTTATCGGTATCCGATTTATGTACTACGTTCAAAAACTTAGCGAAAGTGATCAGAATTCGTAGTTTTCATTGCGCTTTTGCAATGTTATGGAGCGAGTTTAGGATATCTATATTTTGACACATTACGCATAAGTTGCGTTTACACATTGCGTTTCGACATTATATGGCCAAAATGGCCAGTTTTTTTTGTTCAGATTATCGATTGGATGTTTTGAGCTTTGGATTATTGAAAGTACAATATATAAGCCTGTTTTGATTTTAATGCTGCTTTTTTGCCAATTGAGATGTTTTTCGCTAACAGAAAACGTTGAGAATCAGTACGTCGCATTTCGAGACATTGGATACTGTCTTATGCATGTATATTTCTTTGCTTATTGAAGAGATGAACTCGTTATAGCCATTTTTGATGTGGGATCGGTCATAAGGTACCTGTTTATAAGGTTTTGACAAAAACTCAGTGATCGATAGTAGTTTCGACAATTGTATGATAAAAAAATAAATAGCGCAAACCCTTATTCGTAGGTGGGAATTTTCTTATGATGATGATATTATTTATTACCGTATAAAAATGCTTATGAATTTATGAGTTTTAGATCATTCAGATTTACGCATGCAATGTACCAAAAGTCCGTCAAACCCAAAAGTTCCCACAGTCAAAAGAAATACTACCATTTAGATTAGATATATAATGACAATGATATTGCCTCTAAAGTGAAGAAGCTCATGTCGTCATTAACACTTCGGATTCCCATCAATAGAATCAGAATTAATTTAATTTGAATGCAGTTTAAAAGTCGTAAATTAACAGTATTTAAGGCTACGGTATGTCTCTTCGCTAGGGATGCCACTTGCCAGATACAGAATGGTTCTTTGTGGATGGTAGTGGACTTGGCCAAAAGGAGAACTAGAAAGAATTTTAAATGGCAATGCGCCTCTGCCATCTCAAATATGTTAAACTCAGCTATCATGAGCTGTCGTATCATCGTATTATTTTGTTGAATTTGCGTGTCATTTATTGAGATATTTGTCCATTCAACCATAATTCAAGTCCAAGTTATTCTGAACGGAGTAGTGTTTTTTTTACATTACACCCATGGTCCCACCGTCCGCTGCTTCTCGAGAAGAATTTCAGATCAGTAAAGTGTATTTTGCTTCGTCCCGTGTCCATACACGAGACGAAGCAAATTTCTAGGACTTTCCCAGATTTTCCGGTTATCGGCAACCCTACTCGTTGAGCATATAACCGTTCGACAAATTGATATCGGTGGTACTCCGAGACTATTAAGGAATGCAATTTTCAATGTATCCAACGCTCTTTCGTTTAATGTCTTACGTAATTAGTCGATTTTTTGAATGAAAAAAAGTTCTTAAATTATTTTCAGAGTAGATGTTGTATTGTATAGTAATAGTAAACTTCGATACAATCTTAGTTAACTGCTTCAGATAAAAATGATTTTTCATTTGAATTTGACTCTTAAATTACATGTCAGATACTGAACTCATTTTGGATTAGAAACAATTAAAAATTAAGCCGGGTCTGAGGCTGATTGCAGTGCGTAAAGCGTGGACTGGAGATCTGATTCCATTGATAATTCCTATATATTGTTCGAATTCATGTTGATTATAATTTCGTGTCGGAAAAGAAAGAATTTTCGAATGAATCGAAATAGGTACCTTCAATGTTGTAATTGTTTAGAAAAATTATGTAATTTATTTGCTTACTAGCTGTACCCGCGACTTCGTCGATTTCTTCAGAAAAAATGCCTATGTCCGTCCTCATGATACATACTATTGCCTCGTAAAATTTTATCGAGATCGGTTAAGCCGTTTAGCTGTGATTATGTAGCAAACAGACAGAGTTACTTTCGCATTTATAATATTAGTGTGATTACGTTACATTTATTTTGATCGTTCTATGTCACAACCACATATAAGTTTTAAATATACAGTTTTCCTCATTTATTGCAAAATATTTATTATCATAGTAATACCGTCATAACATTTAAAATCATATTTAACTGCTGCTTTATTGTTTGTAATAGTCGTGTTGGGTGCGGGAGCTATAAAATTGGATTGAAGTAAATGCGATAAATCCATAGAGTATATGAAAAGCGAGCTGTGAAAAGTTATATCTTCTCTGTGCTAGTGCTTAAATATAGGGACATGAGGTCGAATACCGTTAGATCGTGAACAGTCTATTTACAGGGCACGATACGACTGTCGTGTCGTGTCAAAAAATATTTGACCCGATCAAGACTAGATATAATAAATAGTTCATGCAGCCGATCATGAGTCATACCGTTTCTCGACATGCTATTTATCAGTAAATCTTATTTATTAACAGACTTCAAAAAAGGAGGAGAATCTATTTTCTATTTTTATTTTCCAAAAAACCGAATTCATAGATAGTAAATACGCAATTTCGTTTACTTGGATGACATATTTTATAAGTTATCTTGATTTAAACACCAAACAATTTTTGATGAAATTAATATGGGACCACCTCTGAAGTACGGCCTACCAAACAATAAAGGAATCATCAAAATCAATTTTTAATTGGCGGAGAAATCAGTGAACATACATTAAAATATATATAGTGGAACATACAATCTTTTCCGCGTTTTTTGAAGTCGGTTAAAAAGTAAACATAACTTATATAATAAATGCGAGTGTGTTTTTTAATCCTTCTTTCACTAAACGACGGATCGACGCGATGTGATTTTAAGGGTTCCTTACCCAAAAAAGTGTACGTAACTTTCTGTCCGTCCGTCCTTACCTTTTATCGGCTGTATGTTTCGAACCGTAATAAATAGCCAGTTGATAATTATAATTCACATAATATATACTGTTACGGCCGATTAATTAAGAAATAAAATAATAATAGGTAATGCCATAGCTATCCAAAGTCGTGTCGCCTTTTAAAAGCAAGCCACTTGCCGAAATGAATTAGTAAATCGGCGTTGACATTCCCGAGGCGTCCGTCCCGCACGAGCAAAAAGATTGCCGACAACGTTTAATTTATTTATGAGAATCCTGATACGCTCACAATGGAAGTTAGAAAAGATCGAATACAAAAGCGTTCAATCCTTTTAAGAGTTTAGGGGATCGCGTTTAATTAAAAACTGGCCAAGAGCGAGTCGGCCTCGCGCAATGAGGGTTCCGTATCACCACAAAATACAAAAAATAGTGCAAAAATTCAACATCACGCTGGCCAGCGTGATGTTGTATTTTTGCACTATCTGGCCACCCATCAACCCATCGAAATGCCGCATCTAAATACCGATATTGCTTGACGTGTTGGTGAACAGAAATCTGTTTCCGACTCGCACTTAGCCATAATTTATTATTTTTTGTTTTACTTTAGAGTTTGTACAATAATAGCACTAAAATAACATAATAAATGTTCAACAAACATGTCATATTAGTCGAAACAAGAAGAGAATAAAAAAATTGTTAACCGATTCATCTTGTCGGCTGAATTGATCGATACATTTTTGACAATACTAAATTATTATTTTTACGTTCACAATATGAAAATTTTGAATTTGAATATATGTATTATGTTATTTAAACGATTACAGTTCGCTGAACTGGCAGCACCATTTTCTAAGAGTAAAGATATACAATACTGTTTGTGTTAGCGCCGTTTACTTTGTCGGATCGCATCGTCAAAATTGGCCCCCTGAATTATTGATGTGGTTGGCTTTGTCGGAACAATAACTAGTGGCCGCTGTTTGTTCTAAGAACCCTTCAGAGAGATAAGATAGGATATGATTCGCTAAACTGTTGTGATTATCGCTTTCGGATGATGATTTAAAATAACTATAATTAAAGCATTGATTCCCCGAACTTATCAATGTTTGAATTTACATTCCTAATAGGTATATTGCCTTGTTTATCGTTATTATCGTTATTAGCTTCCTTGTTATATTGTCTGCTATATGAAAGTTATAATCAGTAGTGAACTACTGAACTAGGTATGAAGCGGCGCCCTCTGCCACTCGCCGGCCCGCAGTGCAGGGGGGGCACGCTTTTTTTTTTTAAATAAATTATAATTGTGATTAATGGCAGGCCTGTCGCATTCCGCAATTTAGGTATGAAGCTACAAGTAGTCGTCTTGTCGGACTTGCCGTGCCCGCTGCCGCGCGATAGACAGAGATAACGCGACAAGAGTTACGCGATAGAAAAAGAGGCAACTTCTAGGTTAGCTGTAGGTAGTTAGCGCTCGCACGTCCTGAATTGCACTTTATTGTGTAGTAGCAAGAATCGCTACTTATTTAAATGATTTGCGGAGTGAATCTTCTGTACTTGTACTTATATAGGTAAAACACTGTTTTAACACAGAATACAAATAATACTTTGTACTTATATATCATCATCAGCCAGAAGACGTCCACTGCTGAACATAGGCCTCCCCCTTTAACCTCCACACTGAACGACATCCTGCCTTACCTTACTTATATGTATTCTGTGTTAATGGTGAAGTAGTTCGCCGCCCGGCGGGCATTGGACGGCCGCACCGAGTGTGCGAGCGGCGGCGCCCGTGGTCTTCACACTTGGCGCCACAATCTTCTTAACAAAATCTGTAAAACAATCTCACTACAATACAACATATTCGCACCATGTCATAGTTAAATTTGTGTGTTAGTATACTTGATTTGATTGAATAGCATCCTTGCATCCCTAAAAGCACCATCGATCTTACAATACGAAACACATGTATATTGCCATGTTACCACCCAGTTTGTTATGTTAATAATTTAATTGCAAACAATAATTTTACTTTTAAAATGGTCATTTGAATAATAGTTCATTAATGTTGCATGAGCATTATATTTATTGCGAATGCCGCGTGTAGATGAAAATTTATCTATACCACAGTATGAATTCCGTTGGTTTACTTTATAGAAGCTGGTTGACTTAAGCACTATCATTTTTCTAGTGACTTGACTGACCAATTTACTAAGAGCACTAGCACTTTGATGTATGTTTCCTATACAGTAGCAATACTGGTTCCAAAACTTAAAGCTCATGAATCTTAACTGCATTTTTATCCTGTGTAGGAAACATGTTTACGACGCTGTTCTAGTGTTCGATTTCTGCGAGTCCGATGTTTTCTGCAGATAATTGGATTTATAACTTAAGTACCTAGTCTGATACTTGCAAATTTAACGGATCTGGGCTACTTCTTGCTTCGAGAACATGAGTTGAGTTACTGTAGTTAGACTTAAGTCTTGGCTGTTGTTTAAAAACGGCCACTTGACATTTACAACGAAAGCTTACTTTTGAATAGAACATTTTAGTTCGAAAAACTAAATAACGAGGAATAAAAAGGTTTTCGGATTAGAAATCGTTTGTATGTAAATTATCATAAAACCACCAATCCACTATTTGCTCTTATCCGCCAACACGATCCTGCTAATATTTGCTTTTCGCATCAGCAATAAGCAAGGCGCAAATATCAAATCGTGCCGGTAAGCGTAATGTTCGCACAGAAGTATTATGTTAATTCGACCATTAAGTCAAAAGGATTCTACAAAAAAAAATGAGTTATAACAATATACGAATTTGTCCGGATCTGTTCCGGCCAAATCAATAATGACAGAAATGACAAACTTTTGGTGACGTAATTACCTCAAAATCGTAAACGTAGTAAACATTTACAACGAAAGTCAATAAATTTGGACGATCCAAAATTCACAAGTTTAAAATGCGTGTGTGATTGTAAATTTCTCGCGGTCTTTTTTTATTTAGGAATAGCCTTGCATTTGGACGCCATCTCGCCTGACTGCCTTCCAAAGATTAGCAGTTTGCACAATAAAAGTGGAATTAAAGCGCTTCGTACAGGTTTCCGGAATATTAACCATACAGCAGTGTCGAATTTTCGTACCCGGTCTGGCAGTTCGGTAGTAAAATGGGCAAGAGGGAATTAGACCATGCAGATCCGATGCACACTCTCCGAAATATATCCTATAAAAACCGATATAAAAAAAAGAAATATTGTATTGTATAAACTAGTAACTTTACGCCGATTCTCAATACTAAGTAGCTTAGTTTGAACTAAGGGATTCATTGCTGATGAGCCTCTTGGCACGTTTCTCAATAGACTCCAACGTCCTAAGCTGTTACTTATTCATCCCAAAGGAGGAGAGTACTCCATGAACGACCGAACTTGTGCTTGGTACAGTGAAAGCAACTGTCTGTTATAAATTGGCCGGATCTCATATGTATCTCTATAAATAACAGGTGGTCCTACCGTATTATTATCGTGTTTTTTGTGTACCTCATTATTATCCGTTGTTTGTTCAGTGCGCCTGCTTAGCATAATTATTGTAGGAACGATTTGTTGAACCCTAATTTGCGATTTGATGACTTTATCAGCAAAAATTGATAGTTGACCGATCACTTCATGTGTTGCCTATATCATGTTGTGCAATAAATGTTTCGTGGTTTTATTTTTGCATTTAAATGAGAATTTTATAATAATGTGTGTATTTCTCTTTTTCAGGTATGTTAATCCAGGTTCTACATAATCTTATTTACGCGAAATGTTAAGAAGGTAAGATAGTGGTTTACTTCAACGTGTTACGTCAACTCTGTGATACCGCATTCTAAATGTTTTTTTCTCCGCATGAAAAGTGCATATGTTAGCCTTATCAAGTACCTAATAAGTATTTATTTTTCTAACGGTATGGTTAGACAACTTACATAAAACGAGCCCTATATTTAGTCTGGCAATAACCAAAACTATTATTCTAAAACAAAATTGTCACGTCAATATTTCGTGTATCGGGGATGTAATGGTAACACATACAAAGACGTGGGCAACTAGCACCCTTACCTAAATAAAGCAGACATTTCAACAAAATTGTAATTTAAATATCTGCCCGGCCGGGAATATAACTTAGGAACTCCTGTTCCTGCTTTGGACTATAGACAGTCGCGCTACCACTGATCTATATCGGTCAGCAACAACCAATGGGATGAGGCACTTACGCAATGTAAACCTAAAATATTGCTACTCTGCTTGCAAAAGTTCCATAGTATTTCCGTAAAACTACGTGGGCAGAAGCTAGTATATCATAATAGAACAATGGATAGTTACCAAAATATTTTTTTGCCTCTCGGTAGTTCTGATACAATAAAAAACAAAATCATAATGGGCAAATTTAAATTAAGTGGCTACCCTGAGGCGGTACAACGTTTTGCTAATGAGAACTACGAAGCTAATTTCGTATGATTATGATTTGCGTGCGTAGTTCTCCGCTCGTACATTTTAATCAATTTGCCCGCTGAATCCTATTTGGGTGGCGGGTGGTTTTGATATGTTAGATTTTAGAAGATGTGTTTTAGGAAATTGATTTGCTTTATGAGTGACAGTCGTTTTTACCAGTGGTATTTATTGTAGATTACCAATTTAAAAAAAAAGCCAGTGGATCTCCCATTATTTTAAACTTCTACTATTTTAAATTAATGAACTAGAATGATTTAGTTCAATAACTTTATCGTTTTTGTATTGAATGACTGTTTGAACGTATTGGTACGCTTACGCTTGATGTTGTTAGGAGTAACTGCTTTAACTCTTAATTTATCCACCTGATTAAAACAAAATACGTCAGTGGGGTGTACCTTTATTATTTGTTTTAAAGCGTGTTCATTTGACGAGCGAGTCATTAAACTATACTATCTTTCGTTTTATGCTTCTGTTGCATTATTCGTTTTGCACAGCTACTTTATTGATGTTCTAAACTTCAATATCAGTGACTAGAAAGTCACTGATATCTAGTGAATCTTTGGCCAATAAAACTGCCGTCTTAAGAGAATTAAAAGTTCTACTGAGTCTCTTAGATAAACCAACATCAACCAATTGCCGCAACCCTTTATATTGAATCAATTAACAATATGTTGCATCAACTGAATGTTTATGTAAATAAACCGATAGAAACGTTTGACGGATATACAGTGTTCTAAAGCTTTAGTATTAATGCGACAGTTTAATAAAACCAGTTCATAACGGCGGCAGCTCTAAAAGCCGTGCACGTGGAAGTTGTCTATCATTTTGTATTTATGCGTTTTTGAGGCTGCAATATATTGCTTTTACAAAAGACGTAATCAACGTCTTACGAGCTTAATATTACACCGTTGATTTTGAAATCTTTTCTGAGTTTTGTTCATTAAACGTGTCCTTCATACGCCAAGATCTCTTTGGTGGCATAGTGATGAACAAGCTTGATTCGATTTTCAGTCATAGTCAGTTAACTCAATGACCCGATTACCAAAGTATTAATTGTTTTTCATTACCCCATAACATTTATTTGTTATTTTTTCCCTTATAGCGGGTCAAATCGCAACTGCTCCATCGTCTTGCATCGCTTTAATATTAGAACATATCCACATTAAACATTTTATTATCTTAAGGTGCTCTTTAATTTAATTACGATCTAGCCTAATATTAGGCTGATAAGTAATTGAATTCCGACTAAAATTTCTACATATGTAGTTTTTTAATAATAATATCTTTACTCCAATGACATGTTTCTTATTGTTTCTACTCAGGGGAAGAAACTTTGTCCATGTTTTCTTTAGAGGTAGCACTACATGCTTAATATTGACACTTTGTTTTTCACTACACTAACTCGATCGGTTTTATTATCTTAAGTCTTCTTAACAAACTCTATTTGAAGGTCCCTTTGGAGATCGCTATTTCTTATAGGATCTGTAGTTCCAAAGATTCCACATGATCACGGTCTCAAACCTCGCCTCTTAATAATATAGGTAAGTAAATCGCTAATATCAGCTACGAAACGAACGTTTTTTAAATATGTATTTTTATATTTATTAGTTGAATTATTGTAAGGTTTCAAATCATTATATTATATTAAGAATCGGGTTTGTCGACAAAACAACGATCAATGTAATTTTTACAATATTCCTTACTGTTCCCTGGTAACGACTGTTACCTCACTCATTTCACACGTGATTGCTCCAAGCCATAAATCCATATCATTGGCCGGTTCATTGATCTTTAAGGCTACCGCTAAATTTACATTGACAACATTAAGTAACCACTAACGCAGTAGCGTCTGATTGAAATTTATAACGCACGAATTTTTAATTGGTGACCAACCAAGGCCGGTGACGCAAAACTTTGCATTCATTCATAGGCTCAGTAATTAGTATTGCGATCACTTTCAATGATTCATCGTATGTATTAGAATTTATGAGCTTAGTTATTGATCCTGTTGTCCCAAATAATACACAAACGTAAATTGCAGCCTATTTTATAACCTTGGGTTACATAATGGTGGCTTAAGAGTACAAGAAGCAGTTTAAGGTTGCATAATAGCTTCCATACACGTCTATAGCTATAAAATTTACTACAAGAGGCAACATTAGAACTATATACCACCTGTATCTATAAAATAGTGCATTATTAGATTATATTTACTTCTGAAGCCGATTGGAGAACGAGATGTCGTGCACATTGCTACTAAAAACTTCACATTGACTTCTCTTGTTACTGTAATATTTCGGAAAACTGCATTAAAGAGTTAATTATGAAACATTTTGGGTCCCACTTTCATACAACGTAGTTGAATAATTAAATAAGACCATGGGGCGTGGTCAAGACTTTTTGTAGGTCGGAGCTAGTGGTCAACGTACCATTGTCAAGCCTTTTTTATTTTTGTTGAGATATAAATTTCTGGTACGTTGATTTCTTTTCCCAAAGATTAGCTTCTAGGTTGTCTTTATCTACATAGCTCACAATATCCTTACATTCTGCTTTTGTGCACAGTATGTTAAGCAACCTCTTCCAATGCCAGTTGCTTAGCCTGATCATCGGCTTTGCGACCACTGCCAACTGTATTTTGGATATCATCGGGGCATTCTTCTTAATTCTTCTCTTGACGGCCATTGTCTTCAAACGATAGACAAAAAGGTCGTGATTGTACTTCACGAGCTCAAACACGAGCAGTGGAAGGATAAGGTCATCCTAGAATCAGTTATATGATCATGTTAATGATGTAAAATCTCAGAAATGCTCCCAACAAGCCTGATCTCATATGCGCATCAGTGTACAGGTTTGATTTAACGTTGTTACTGGGCCCTGATCCCATAACTAAATAAAACACGCACTTAACATGGCGTGTTAAGTTAACCTCTGAAAAATTTACCTTTATTCCTTAGGAAATAATTGACGTTAACTTAGTGTGCCGCGCTACGAGCGTGTTTATAGTTATGGAATCAGGGACCTGTGCCTCATTTCTATTACCTATATGAAATGGACCGGACTCAACAGCATCAAGATATCATTTCGCGATACTAGAGCTTTGTATTATTTTGAATTTAATGAAACCTTAAAACATTGATAATTTAATTTTACTTTTTCGAGATGAAATTTATATTAGGAAAACTTAATTATATGCTATTCGATTCAGAACACGTTAAGCCTGGCATTCTGCTTCTACAAACCATGGAAGAATATCTACGTTCGTTTGCGTGTACGCTCTTAAAGCGTCCCTTAAGTGGACAGGGCTGACCCACAAAACAGAAAAGTTGATTAAATTTAAACTCACAAGAGTTAGACAATTATGTCTAATATGTTAATTAGCCGCAAATAGCAAATCAGTGTGATCTCATCGACTATCGGACCCTGTGTGGTCCCGTCCGCCTCCTCGGCCCCCAAACGTCATCGTGTAATGATATACACTCCGACAACATAACCTTAACAGCGGCAATTTTGGTAGCTGAACCATCTATTATTGAGTTTTGATACTACTGCCCTTGTTATAAGGTTTATTAATTGTTGCAAGCGGAGAAAAGCAACATTGGTTCACTGAAATCGTAATTATAGGTTCTCGTGGACAGCTAATTAGCAACTGACTTAATCAGAGTGGGTTCGAGGTACCAGGAAAGACAAAGCTGAGAATCTAGATGGTACAGTTACGGGCATTAAACATTGACGTATGGAATAATGGCCAATGGTAGATATTAGTTGCGCCCTGTGGTATCACCGATGACAAAAACAGTGTAGATCATTACAATTTAGGCCTACCATCCATTGAAAACTGGTAAAATTATATTCTAGTGACGTATTTAACTCTTATGGTACTGTGTATGGAATTAAATAGATCCATCAATCACACAGGTTCTAGTGCGATTATTATTTATCTAATATCATGAACAATCTTGACCCATTTTAAGGCACAGGCATAAGCCATCCGTCCATGAGTCAAAGAAGTAGAATAAGACATTTCCTGGCCGCAATGTTGTTGCTCTGTTGATTTATTATAAAGTAATCCTGTATCGAATTAAACCATCACTTGCCTACGTAATGCCACAGTGTAATACTTGTAGACTACCACATAGAGATGAGAGAGGTGCTCCATCGGTGCTTCCGCTTAAACGTGAATAAATTTACTTTTCAACTTCTGAATGAAGTTGAAATAACCTCGGAACTCGAACACGGCGAAGCTTGCAACTTTCATGGCTCTTTCCCCAACCAGGGCTGAGTCAAAGCAAACTGATAATGTTTTTTTTAAAGCAAGTAACTTTATTAACTATTATGCTAAATACAATCTTACCACTTTTAAAGATCTAAAGATAATCCAAATCTAATCATATCATGGATCGACGGAATAGAAATCGAACTAAACAAACGCAAACAATTATTGGCTTTTTCGTAAATTTATTTTAACAAAGAATGTTTCCCAAGTAGTTTTCTCATTGGTTAAACTATAAAATGTATATGTTATGTCGGGATGATACCTTCGTAATTTGGCCAATTCTAATTCTGTAATCTAGAAATTTTGAAACTACGCAGTACGAGGAAAGTGACTACAATATTAAAACGGAATCATATGCGTGTCTCGACACGCTCTTGGTCATTATTAAATTATGGTTTTTGAGCTGTTCCATCTCCACTTTAAACAGAAAATGATCTTTGCCTCGCAGATAACTAGAAAAAAATATAGTTCTGTTTTAGTTTATACTGTGACATAAACGTGGGCATGGCAAGTGTCTCATATATTAGCCGAGGTCAAGTTTATGTTATAATACCGCTTAAATCATGTGGTGTAAAACTGTTTATAGGCTATGGGGCAGGATACTTCTAGGAAAATCACCAACCAAAGCTAGTTATTAGCGTCTTAATTAAATATATGAAACCTTTTTTTGGCTAGCGTTTTTTTGTTAGTTTGTGGATGAGGAAGTTTTTTAGGTGGTGATCGGAAGGTGCTCCTTTCTTAAATCATCAGGGGTTTATTGTAAGATAGAAGAAAATAGTAGTAAAATAATTCCAGGCAAGTTGTTCGATCAAGCTTCACTTTTTTACCCGTGATTGTCCCAAAAGAAGAAATAGTCTAGTCAACAAGTTCAAAAACGTGTTAAATAGAAATAAAGCTCCTAAAAATATGTGCCATAGCTCATTCGATTCGGAATGACGTCTAGAAAAATGTTTTTTAAGGGTATATTAGCACATAAAAAATTGCAATTGTTATTAACAAAATAAGATAAAAAAAAAGGTCTTTAGTTTTTCGTTAATAACTTTTAAAATAATGAAATTTCATTCATTTTTGGTTAATTTAAAAAAAAAATAATTAACAAAATAATAAACTTTAATTTTTTTTTTTTACATAACTTTATTAAGTACCTAAATAAGAAGAGGTCCACGAAGCGAAAAATTTATAGACTAATTATTTAAACTTTTATGCCGTAATTTATAAAAACAGAGATTGGAAAAAAATTAGTTAATTAATAATGGTGTAACTTTTTGAACAATCGTCCAAAAATTTTTTTTTCACCGAGATTTTTTTCGTTCAAGTGTCTAGATTACACTATAATATATTCAAATTTTTAAATTGTTATTTAATATTAAAAAAAAATTATTTTAGGTGATATACCGGTTTTTTAGACGGCGCGCCTATGCCGTAACGCCCTCGCGGAGCCCTACTTCCAGCGTTAATTTTTTTTTATAAATAATATAGATAGAGTTCCGGGAGTTAGGACTTTTTTATTGGAAATTTCCTCCTCTTTCAGGATCTTTTTTCAAAATTCCTTAAATATCATTATTTTAAAAGTTATTAACGAAAAACTAAAGACCTTTTTTTTATCTTATTTTGTTAATAACAATTGCAATTTTTTATGTGCTAATATACCCTTAAAAAACATTTTTCTAGACGTCATTCCGAATCGAATGAGCTATGGCACATATTTTTAGGAGCTTTATTTCTATTTAACACGTTTTTGAACTTGTTGACTAGACTAAAAATAGTAGTAAAATAATTCCAGGCAAGTTGTTCGATCAAGCTTCACTTTTTTACCCGTGATTGTCCTAAATCCTAAAAACAGATTTAAATGTCAGTCAATAATATAGGGGTCATATTATTTATTTATACAACTTTAAAGATTTGTAGAGGGAACATACATATTCTCCCCCCCCCCCCACACTCACAATCTTTCATTTATAATCTAGTTGTTTCCCTCGATTGTCTCCCGCTATTCTTCAGGAACTGTTTATTTTTAGAATAAAAAGTATAAGCTAAAGTATAAGCTATCTCCATTCCAAATTTTATTCAAATCCGTTTAGCCGTTACGACGTGACACACACTCACTATACTCACACTAAAAACCATACCCCTCCTTCGTATATAGAATACTAGCCGTTCGCCCCGGCTTCGCACGAGTGTAAGCTCGGCCTTCGGCCTCGCTACAAAATATAATATAGCCTATGTCACCCGGGGATAGTGTAGCTTCCCAACAGTGAAAGAATTTTTCAAATCGGTTCAGTAGTTTCGGAGCCTATTCATTACAAACATACAAAAATAGGTACAAATCTTTCCTCTTTATAATATTAGTGTAGATTAGTGTGATCAGTGTGATAATTGGTCAATTAATGGAAGAAAAGTAAGTTTTTTATGTCTAACTGGGCTAATTGTATTCTTCTTTAAAGAAAACTCTTCTTTTTTCTCCAGTGTTGTATCTTGGAGGTACTTTTCATTTCATGCGTCACTCAGTATAAAACATACATATACATATTACTAAATTTACCAAATAACACATCTTTTTTTCATATATTACCAAAAAAAAGTACGTAAATAAATTACCAGATAACTAATCTTTAAAAACTATGGCTGGCACATGCGTCAACTCGTGAACGGGTGCTGTTTGCGGAAGTCAGTCTGCTTTAGGCTCGGTTCCTTTGTCTTGCTCATAATATAAATTTAAGTTTAAAATTGTGAAGTGCGTAAAACGAGAAAAAAAATGTACACAGTAATTAAAAAAAAATGATGGATTCACTAGTATTTAAGTTTAATTTAATGTTGCAAATAATTTTACATCTGAGAAAAACCAAGACGATTTTGTCCAGGGTGTAATTATAAAAAATAAAAAAAACTCTTTCCAACTTGTGTTTCATCTACAAACGACAGGGATTTTAATAGCAAATTAGAACCTGGTCCAAATATCTTGCACTTCACCAGATGCTCGGCACGACACTTGTCAGCAATTTACATTTTAATAAAATAAAGCTATCATATAAACTTACTTTATATGCCGTTATAGCTCTGCCCTTGTATTCACCCTTAGAGATGGCTGCTAAATGTTTTATCGATATCGATGTAAAAAACTAGGATTCTGGTGCGATATTCAATATCAAATCGAAAACTATTCCTATAAATAGAGTTAGACTTTTAACTTTACCCACGCTTTTTTACTAGATTCATACATATATTAAGCTTTTAAAATCTATCGGCAAGTTATAGAATGTCTAAGTTTCATGTCTTTGTGATCGCAAAGTGCTCTTTTGTAGTACATCACTCCTATTAAACGTTAACCCAACCCAAGAATCTAAACTTATCGGCATAAATGCTCCACACTATTTTTCTCAGTTTATTCTAACTCCCGTTGCGCTCATACGTTGATGGTGTTATTATAACACACCTTGGTCTTGTTTTCTTTTCGTATAATACAATTCGATGTATAAGTGTAGTCGTTTGAATTTAGATGTGATTTTATTTAAAGTTCCAGCTGTTTCAGTGGATTATGTCGATTCGATCAATGATATATAGTATTCATGGGGTTCAATTGATTTTAAATTTTATATTTAATCATGATACGTATTAAATTACACAGAAGCCAATTGAAATTTCAAAATACATTTTTTTAAATGAAATTATAATGGTCGTAAATCTCTTGAATTCTTTAATTTATGCAGTGGTCTACGACCTTTTGTAAAAAAGATTAAAAACAACGCTTAATGTTTACTATTGCCACACAAAATCCCCATGAGCGAGCTTTCTATTTTTGATATTATTCAAATACCGACAGCCGTATATTCCATTAATGAAGACTCAATAACCACGCTCTATAAATATAAATAAATATTTATATTATGTTCTGGCGACACTCCGCTTTGTGGCCTGTGGCCATGCATCATGTCTGGAGACGTGATAATAATGGCGGCTCGACGGCTAATCGAATCGTTTTCCACACCACGGGATGGTATCGTATATAACAAAGAATAGAGATAACTTTTAATATTTTAATCTATATATTTAATAAAAACGTAGAGATAAAAAAATCTGTAATTGCGAGATATCAAAAAAGTTATCACACAGGGCGTCTTAAAATAAGCAGCTGAACACGTTGAAACAGTTTTTAGAACTTTTGCCTGTTTGTTTATCCACGCACATCACCTAAACCACTGGACGGATTTAAATGCGGTTTTCACGAATAGGCTTAGCTATGACCAGATTGAAGTATAGGCTATATTATTTTGCGAAATAGCCGGATGAAAGTTTATATGAAAATCTACGTGTACGAAGTCGCGGGTAACAGCACTAGTTCCTTAATAAGTTTCTATCAGATCAGGCCATTTTGTGTTGGAAGACGTTTGAATAAATTCTGATTTTGGAATAACATATTTCATAACATGTTTTTTTTTAAGTTTCCACTCTGGACTCGTCGATCTAGAGTGCACCGTTACAACCGTAATATGATTCTGAGGATCCTTCAGCTAATCATTGTCGAATTGTTTTGCCTGTAATTGTAATACATATCCTGTATCGAAGCAATCTTGAAGATCATTGTGGTTGAATTTGTCCACGCTTTTTGTCTCATTTCCTTAAATTCACCGATCTTATCATAGTGACAAAAACTATATCATGGTTATTTTATTACAAAGACATGGTATTGAAATTAATAAAAAGTGTTTTTTTATTTATTTATTATAGTTTTGCTTTTGACCGCCACCTCGCCTGATGTAGCTATGATAGAGGACACTTGCTGAGAAGAAACCGATTGACTCGCGATTATTTTAGTCTAGTACTATTATGCAATCGATTCTCTCAATGCTGTTCTGAGCAAGAAGAAAATTAAATAGAATTTAACATATTTGCCGACTCTGCGGATCTTCTGTTCATGATCAGATTACTTTCACTATTATTGTTTCTATTATGATAATGACCTGTGGCCGCGCCGCCGGTGTCAATGTCGCCAACATTCATGTATCTTCTTTGTATAATCTTGCGTATTATCTTTTTTGTCTATTTTAATTGCCAGGATTCATATAAGTACTTCAGTATGTTTCAATCGCAAAACATGGGCACAATAGACACGGACTGCCGTAATGAGGAAGTGTTTATCCGCGTTGCCCTTATGATAGTAAATAATTATTAATATAAAAAACCGACTTCATCAGAACTGGACCAAATTGATATGGGACCAAACGGGAAGCACCAGCTTTAAAAAAAAAGATGAAAAATACAATCGAACTGATAACTTTTGGACTTTGCACAATTACAATTTCAGTACAGAGCTCAGTTTTAAAAGTTTAGAAAGGGTTTTTTATTTTATGAGTGAGTCTAGTACATGTGATATGTTTTTTTTTTCGTGGAGTTCTTTTGATTTTTGGCTACGAAATTCTATCTTATTTGAACTATGAATAGTCTACATGAATTATTTCTGTTATATTTTCAAGGCTTACACAATATAGAACTAGGTATATAGAATTTTTGTTACGCTGTGCTCCCCAGGGCAGTGTTTTCTATGAAATAAATTATAGTGACGTAATCACACAGTGTTAATTTATAGTAAACTCGTAATTATGGTAACGACTTAGCGTGGGTATTCGAATAGAGATGCATAAATCGTTTTATCGAATGTCGATATAGTGGTATTGTAATGGTGAAAAGCGACGTAGGCGTGAGTATATATGCCTTGTTTAGTAAAATTACTAAATAAGCCTTAGGAAGATTATCTAAACTTTTTACGCAATTTTTATTTTGTTTCGTCCATAATTTTGCCATAGATTTTAAGAGAGACAGACATAAGAGAGCTTACGACCGAATGTCCCAAGTGGGACTTTATCGCTAAAAGCTATATTTTCCAGGCAATCATTAGAAGGAAAGCATTTTCCCTGAATTTTATTGCATAAATGGAAGATTTTTTTATCCGTATAATATGCATTCTTATACATATATCACTGCAAATAGCAAAACCTCAAAAATTGTATCTCCGATTTTTTCGATAGGGTTACGCAGAAAGGGTGCACTAAGCCGAAAGGGGTCTGTTATACTCATAATTGTGAACTCCATTTACGGTAGGACCAAGTTTGACACTGTGAAAAAAACCCACAGCTGTTCCATACATTTTGTAGAGTTTCAATAATCGTTTTCTATGGAACAGCTTATTTTTTTTTTCTAGTTTACAGAGTTACTCCCATAGTAAAAGTTGTTCATAATGATGGGTGTTACAGACCCCTTTCGGTTCAGTACACCCTTTCCGCGTAACCCAGTAGTTGATAAGGTGTTTGATCACAGCTCACCTGATGTTAAGTTCTGTTTTGTTTTAGCATTGTTGTAATTGGTTTTAATATTGATTTTACTCTTACCAGCTTCTGCTTTGACTAGTGAGCTTAAGCCAAACATCAATTTATAAATTTGTTCGACCAACCTTCTTGTAAATCGATTATAATGCTGCTAATTACGACTTGAGTTGTTACAACCAAAAACCGTCTCTGATTATCGACTGTCGGCACATCTCAAAGGTGATTAATGACTCACAAAACGTTAATTGTACATGAGCTCTAATTTTTATTGATCACGGTATTGTGTGAAAGCATCTTAAGATTCTTGCGCATTCGTTTTTTACGGACTAAAAAGTTGTAACCTGAATTTGATAATTGTAAATCGACAAACTGGCTTATTTTATCCGGTTAATTAATGCGATTGCAAATTGATACGCATTTGTCATCAATCATTAAAAAATGATTGTATTATTTAATAGCAGATAAAAATATTCAAATGAAATATTGGCAAGAATAATAACTTGTATAAATCACTGTTACTCGTCGTATTTATTGCGAAACTCTCGGAAAAACTACGCAAAAACGAGTGGACTCGTCCCATATATCAACTTGTGACTTTGCAATTTACTGCCATACATGTCGTCTGATCGGGCCCATACACAGAGCTCTCTAATTGAGACGTTCTGCGATAAACACCAATTAATTGACCACTAGTGGTTATCGACAATCGATATTATCGATAAACATCGATGTAAAATGACGCCCCTAGCGTGTAATTTCGTACTTTTTGCCGCAACGTTCTAGTTTTGTTCATGATCGATTGGCGGTTATTACTGAGTAGAGTTGGGTTGGAACGTATCGATAAATCGTATAAATAACAGCTCTCACACTCACCTTTGACCAAGTTTCTGTTTCTAGTATAAAAAAGCGAATAAAAATTTCAAGACATAATACAATAGTTAAGTGTTTTTATGCTCTAAGTCATGGTAGAGAAGAATCAATATATGAAATCGGCACCGTAAATTACGCAGTTAATTACGAGTTTTAATGATTTAAATGTCAGTCAGTTATGATTAGGTAATCTGTGGCACAAGTATTACGACAGTTATTGTGTGTATTTAATTGGAATTGATACATCACCAAAAGTAAGTGGGAGCTAAATTTTAAAGCTAAATTACGGAGTTTACGAATACCCGTCAGATGTGAAACGGTATAAGATAGCGTCATGTCGTTTGCCGTCACAGCATACGAGTTTTTTTTACTGCCAAGGTGCGCCAGTAGAAATTTCACGTAATATGGACAAGACAAAAATCATGTCCAATGTCCATGTTGTACCCGTGCCGGTAATCGATGGGAATGATATGAACTGATATGTTGTTGACCATTACACCTATCTTGGACAGACTGTTCAGTTAAGTAAGTCCAACTTAGGCAAAGAGGTCGCCCGAAGAATCCAACTCGGACGGGCAGCGTTCGAGAAATTGCGTGAAATTTTCTCTTCCAAGATAACACAGTGCCTAAAGACAAGGGTCTTTGACCAGTGTGTGTTGCCAGTGACGACATATGATACTGAAACGTGGTCCTTAACTATTGGCCTTTTGGAAAAACTCAGAGTTAGACAACGAGCAATGGAGAAAGCTATGCTTGGAGTTTCTTTGCGCGATGATAGAATCCGGACCGTGTATATTCGCCAGAGAACCAGAGTCGCCGACATAGCTAAAACAAATATGACCAGGTAAATACAATAACTTTTATAACAGAGGCTACACGACCTTATGCTCCGCAACAAACGAATGGTGCAACGACTGTGGCTAATGAAGACATCAGTTGCAGTACCATGAGTTTCACAAAGTTGTAAAACTGAGGCTCGCTTTAACTCGTCTCGGGTATTGTCTCAGTTTAATAGTCATCAATATAAGTAACTAGCGACCCCCCCCTTCTTCGCACCGGTGTAAGTTTTATCTATATATACATAAATCTCGTATCACGGTGTTTGCGGTAACCCCTTCGAAACGACTCGACCGATAAAAAAATATGTATATTTGGTGAACATTCGATCTTTCTTACCTCTTTCCTTATGTTTTATGTAAGAAGCAAAACTACAGACCAAATGCTGCATCTTTGATCTAACGTTTTCTACTCCTTCAGTCCATATCCTTTTCCTTACTACAATTTTCTTCTTTCTTATTACTTATTGTTTTGTAGTCTTGTCTATTATAGATACTTCCCTTTCTTCTTCTATACATGATAAGACCAACAATTTGGATTTTTCAAAACACTCCATTGTCCAAGTTATCCAGTCAATCAAGCTAAAACAGTCTCTTCCTGTGTTTTCATGTAAGAACTCAAAAGCAACTTCATAAGCTTGAGCTGCAGTCACGCTTTGTTCCCTGAAAGGACAAAAAGTTTGTCTACCTTGTGTTAACACATCTGAACTTTGATTCATGACCTTGTCTATGATTCTATCCACAACAGTATCGATTTGTGCCTTATGAGTATATAACATTTCTGAACACATTTCTTTCATCACTGATGGTATGTAATTAGCATGTATTTCATTACGAGGAAATTTTCCATCCATGGGCTCCCACTGAAGTCTTTCTATCTCAATTCCATCTATATCTATTGTTTTCTTAGTCGTTCTCTTTCTATTATACTCCAAAGCTCGATTGTCTGTCTCTGCAACTTTTGGGGCTTGTGTTCCATAACCATGAGGTGGAGTCCCAGTGTATATGTAGAGTGCACTCACGGTAGACAGGTTGTGTGTTAAATCAGGTGGGAAAATTCTGTCATAGTCCGTATTGCCATCTTTCTTTCCTGCATCATTAGGCAATAGTGCTTCTAGCAGAAAATTATTTTTCTTCCTTCTGAACATTGCGTTTGGCCTCCTATTTTTTGTTTAAATAAAGGTTCTGTTCATATTAATAAGTATTTTTTATTATCACAAATTTTCATTACTGCGCGGGTGAAACCGAGGTCCACAGCTGGTTATATATATATATAAACCTTCCGTGAAAAATTATCTAACTGATGGTGAAAACAGCATTAAAATCCGTTGCTTGGTTTAGGAGGAGCTAGCGGATATACAGACAGATGCGGAAAGCGACTTTATTTTATACCATGTGGGTAAAGTTGTAAAAATTTAAGAGGTTAATAAAAATGAAAGTGCAAAGGGAAAGTATTACGTCGAATCTGTTAAATATTGGCTGATATTCCTGAAGCATGTCAGCTCAACTTATAAGGATGTATTTCTATGGGAAAAGAGGTGATACATTTTTACGCAAAGGCGCAGTGAGGGCTGGCTTGCTGGTGGGGTGTAAGGTTATCAGTCCGAATTTGTCCGGACTTTTAGACCTTTTTCCGGACTTGGTCCAGCTTTTTTAGCTTGGTCGATGACAAGTAATAACACATACATAATTTATATAAAATCAGTCTTGAATATTGATTAACGTCTTCCTAAACAGAAAACAAAAATATTCTTCAAAAAATTAACCAACATACTAAAATGTTAAATGTTAATGTGTACTTTTATTGAAAAATCCGGCTTTAGGCCAGGACTTTTAAGCGCTTTTGCTGAGGATTACAGAAACATACCTGATTTGATTCTCATTAAGGTGTTATATTTATGTCTTAAAGTACTGTAAAAATCGTATAATGTTTATTTTTCTAGATAGCTATTTCATACTAAAATCTTGATGAAGAATATTACTAATATTTTTACCACCATTTATCTTCGAAACGATGAGTAGATGAAATTGAATAGAGCGCAGTTGTAATCAATTCCAACACCCATGCCCACAAGGCTTTTATCCCTTCAGGGGCCAGCAATAATTTCTACGCCATAACCATTGTAACAAATCCATGGGACAATATACAAATCTGTAGGGTCATTTGCACGCGCGCTAAGTGTTTTGCGCACCAATAAAAGATATCGTAGTTCAAGAACTGCGCAATTGTTTAGTTAGGGGGACCCCACGCTAGGCAATAATACCGCACAGTTAGTAAGACATCAGGAGATGTTAAAATTAAGTGTCACATTGCTTACAAATGTCGGTTCGTACTGTTTAAATAGTTATCATTGTCATTTAAAATGCTAATGAGAATTAGTAAATTTTAAAACCGTAGGAATATACTTAACAATGTATGTCCTAAAATGAGAAAGTAGGGGTCGTTCAATTGTTTCTATGTAATGTAATTAACAGTCACCTTCACAAATATTCATTCACCAAGTAAAGGTTATTATCACAAATAAAATCAGTTTTTAATGCAACGCTACACTATAAGTTTTAATGTCAGTGTGACATAAAAAAAAAATCGTTCATTAACCGACTTCCTTTTATATCAGCATTTTATTATTATGCTAAATAATTCTCGCAGTTTAAAAAACTAACAAACACGCTTTAAATTCGCTAATTCTGAAGATCCTAAGAAGTAAGGATAATGAGACAAGCTATACAAATTATTGCATTGTCATCGGTCCTTTATGAATGTGCAAAGATTCTAATCAATCCGTCGTTTCGAAAAGGGTGAAAATCACGTTCGAAGATTCCGTTACATAGATACATATCAAGCTAATAAAAGCGTGTTAAAAACAAGAACATTCTGCCCATAATGCCAGCGAGAGTTACAGGAACTGAAATTTTCTAGCTCTAAAACAACTTGCAAAATTATAATAATGTAAACATCCTTAGAATCCAACACTGCATCCCCTACTATAGTCGATGGTCTTTTAAACATTTTACCATTACCTCAAGTTGCTCAAGTTGCGATTTTACTTCTTGTTTGTGATAATAAACCCAGCACTTCCATATGAGTATGGATTAGGGAACTAGGCTTAGTTGGCAAATTGTTGTGATCTATTAAAGGACTAGTAATCCTAATCTGTTTACACTTGTTTCCGAAAAATTAGACATCTAGAGCCTTGAGCGGCAAACAAAGTTTACAGGCTATGGAAGCTGCTAGCTGCTGGCTAGTTATTGTTTTATACGATTCATCATTCGATCAAACTTCCCGTAGTAACCTCACTTCATAATATACAGGACCTCCTATCTCCAGGAGTTAAGGTACCGTTCCAATGGCACGCCATTTCTTACATCTTAAAGGGGGCAGATGATAACCCCACGCCGCTCTGATACGCCGTTTCCATGAATGTAAATAGCGAAGCGTCCGCGTCGGTTCCGTGTGCCGCGTACCTTGATGTAGATTAAAGGTCTGTTCAGGTTGGCGCATCTCCGTTTTTAAATAAATTGTAGATGTTATATATGTAACACTACCGTGTGTCTAGAACTTTGCCCACTATTTTTCAGGTCTTGAGAGTAAGTTTCGGTATTCGTTGCATTGTAGTACTAATCTATAGATTATTATAAGGTAAGGAGTGATACCTTGGTTCTTTAATATGTAGTGTCACTATTGGAATACAGTTGCTTGGTAGGACTTTAGGGTTTGATGACAATATGTTCTGACATATACTTTGACTACTCCACCTAAGTTCCTAAGTCTTTCATTGACCCTTAAGTAGGTCAATATTTTCAAGACCTGTCAATGTCTTTAAGACAAGGAAGGCAACTTTCCCAATAATCCAAATTCGCCATAGATCACACCAAAAGCTCACTTCCACATTCCCTTATCTTAATACCTAGGAAACCAGGATATTTACAGCACCAGTGCATCGTTACTCGTTCTGAACGTGTTCTTGTCACCGGAACTGGAAGACAGGCTGGACAGGCCTCGGGACCGCGTCAAAGGATTACTATTACCTACGCATTGAACCATTCATATTAAATTTGTCTAGTCATATAACTCACATAGACACTTGTATGTATTTACATTTAATATAAATTATCTTAAGAGAAATGTAATATGTGAATAGATACGGAGTTTTGTTGCACGAAAGTTTTAAATTTAATTTGTAAAACAATACATTGCATCTGTATCGTCTTCTAAAAAAAATCTGCAAATCGTCGAGTCTTTCGCTGATAGACGGCGCATACAATTAAAATGTGATTATCAGAAATAAATCATGTAACAAATTGTTAAGATGTTGATGTTAAAAAACCCTTAAACAGTTTTTTTAATAAATTTTAACATGATTTGCTCGTGACCATGAGACCTAAAGCGGAATATACCTTTTAAGCGTGGTTTATATAGTACATAAAATAGAGTGCTGCTATAAAGATCTAGACTAGCTCATTTCAGTACCTACACATTTGGCGAAATGTATCTGGATACAGACATTTCCTTAAAGCTCTCACAGTTAAGTCGAGCAACACGCCTATTGAAGCATTCCCACACGAATACCTTCCTTCGATATACAAGAAACATGTTTGGTGGATATGGTGTCTCTTCGTAAAATTTTGGCAGGATGGAAACTTTACGAACAATAATCATAATCTGCGTCGTTTTATTCCGGTTCATGGCTATTACTTGTTAGTCGTGCAGACTTGATGGGTAAGCGTGATATCGCGAGTTTTTTGGATGATTTAAGGGTTCTGGCAGCCTGTTTAGTCGTACTGAATTACTTCAAGGCCTATCACTGTTCCGTACTATTCAGAGTGTTTATTTTCTATAATTATATCTATGTCATACTTAAAAATGCTGATCCAATCATCATCATTTTATTATTCATTTCACACTTCTTTTAGTTCTCAGTTCGGGTCGTTACAACCTGTACGATTTTCATTAATTCCTATCATTATCTTTTTATCAGTTCATCATCATCAGCCAGAAGACTTCCACTGCTGAACATAGGCCTACCCCTCTAACTTCCACACTGAACGACATCCTGCCATCTGCATCCACTGGGTGCCCGTGACTCTCACAATGTCGTCGTTCCATCTAGTGGGAGGCCTACCTACGCTGCGTCTTCCGGTTCGTGGTCTCCACTCAAAAACCTTTCTTCCCCATCGGTTATCAGTTCTTCTAGCGATGTGGCCTGCCCATTGCCACCTTATCCGTTCAGCCCCTTTTTATTATTCTTAAATGCTGATAGAATACGGATATTTGTTGTTTGTAGCTTTGCCGCATCCACCTGGTGTGGTTTCCCTCCACACGTGGTGAACACGGCTCAACACGCCGATCAGGCTCGTAACTTGCGTGATACCATCGCCGAGCCGCGTGGGAGGCGACCAGAGGCGCTGATGTCGCAGGCACCGCTCCGATTGAGTCGTGAACGTTGCCCGATCGACATACGGACACTAGATTCGGAATCTATTTTGCCCGAAGGTAAATCTTAATCATAGATCAGAATTTCTTCAGCGATTAAAGCGTTTGCGTGTAAATGCAGATGATTTCAACGATCCCGATGTTTAGCTATGGGTGATTCAGCAATTCTTCGGATGAGTTACCGAGTAATTTTGAACTTAAGCATACTTTTTCTATTTATGTTTTCCTGTGGATATCGGTTATTGTGTAAAAAGATTATTTCCTCAACGAGTGAACAAATTGCATTCGTCATTTTGAAAAGTATTAAAAAGAAAAATTTATACTTTCGTGTAATTGAGCGTTGTTGTTGTTCTCTTCAAATATGCGTAACTATGAGCCTATTTTATTACTTTTCATCACTAGCTCACGGTAAGTGGGTCATTAATGACTAAATATCACTTTGCCTCCTTAGGGAGGTAATGTAATTTAAAAATAGAACTACTAGTACCTAGTAGTCTAAAAATACCTTTGAGCTTACTTTGTCTTTTCTTCGACCTTGTAGGTCTGTGTCAGAACTATTTTCTCCATGAAATGAAATTATGCATGTAAAACCTCTGTGGTGTGATGTGAACCTGGTGCTTTGCTCATTTTTTGGCGGGAAAATATAAATGAAACTATTTTTAAAGTTTTTTTTTGTCGTCTTACTTTACACTAGGGATGAAAAGTAGATTATTTACACACGCGAGTAAGTTAATTTTTTAATTTTTATGCATTTATTAAGAAAAGTATACAAAAAAGGATATAATGGCATTTAAAAACCACTATGGTTTAATAGTAACGTCATATGGAGAAGTGATCTTTTACACCTTCAAACTATTAGCGATTATTAGCCAAAATATCTCTTGCGTAAAAGAACACCTAGATCCATTGTGCAACAATCTACTATTTATTCTAATGGATTCATATACACAACTATAAAGTTATCAGGTAATGCAAAGTGTTGAAACGCCTCACGCACTTTACAGATTTACCAACAGGAAAAAAGGCAACCTTTACAAGTCGTGAGAAATTTGGCGTCATCGGACCCTCCAAGGCTTATCTTTCATTCAACCGATAGTGTCACTCTGGTTGTAACCGAAGTGAAAGTACCTCTGTCTGGCAGGCGCTTTATCAACTACTCCAGCTCTATATAAATTGCCTGCAGCTTCTCAGATAACCACTCACTGAAAGTTAAGGTTTTAACAAGATTTTACTCCCTAGGCATTTCTGATGAATGATGATAGAAAATTACTGATTGTATTTATGAAAAAACTAAGAAACATAGTCCTCGAGAATAACATATTACAACAACAATGTTTATTTACAAAAAAGTTATTTAAAATGAAATAATAAAAAATGTTGTTTAACAGTTTTTATGATATTTACTTCTGTATTTTGTTTATTTAACCCCTGACACAAACTTATCTTTGTGTCTGTATCGTAGCTCCGAAATGGCTCAACCGATTTTGATTTAGTTTTTTTGTTGGATTAATTTATCGGGAGTGTTCTTAAATTCAAGAAAAGCTTGTACATCCGTAAATAAAATCAGATCTTTTATAGGGGGTTAAAAAAACTATACCTTTTTATGATAGGTGGCAAACAAGCATACGGGCTGCCTGATGGTAAGCAGTCACTGTCTTCACCTGTTACTTTTTCATTCTTTCTTTTATATTCTTCTGTATTAAGATCCTCTACTGTTTATATCAGAACCGGCGGTCGGAATTTTATCTTCGGCATCGGTAATTAACTGATTTTATTTATAAACTGTATCCAAGATAGCTGGATGACAAACTACGAGTTGATTAACCACTCGATTATATTTAAGATTATCTTTATTTGTAGAAAGCAGTTGTATTGTGACAGCTCAAAGGATTAAAGAAGCTTAAATTTCTGCTTGATTAATTTCTGCTTTCCCTTTTTTTCTTTTCAATTTATCTATAATATATAGATATAATTATGTTGTATCGTAGTTTTATTCCGACACTTTGTAATGGCTAATCCATAATACTGGTTAACGCCTGTTGTTTTCCCATCTTATTATATTCATATGAAACTGTCTTGTCATAATGAACACTCCAGTCATGACAGATTCATTCCGAGGAGGATAACAAGTTGTTTCTCCTGTCACGGTCCGTCCAGGCGTTACCGTTAATTGACCACCCGTGGTTCTCGTCCGTTACTGCTGATGCCTCATCACTTCTACGTGATATAGATAATTCTATTCCGAGTGTTGTATGACTTAATGCCCGTTTTCACTAACCCCAGGAGTCGCCGAAATAAGATGCCTAAATATTTAGGAGTTGCCTAGGGCAAAACTCACACACACACATCATCAGCCAATTAACGTCCACTGTTGGACAAGGCCTCCTTCATAGAGAAGGGTGTTGCCATAATCCCCACGCTTGGCAGGCGGCTTGGAGATCGCAGTACGTTCACCGTGCGAGTATTAGGACGCTGCTGCCCATCCTCCGGTGGTTCACAAAACTCGGGCAAAGTCAGGGCAAAATTCGGTTCACCAAAATTCAGGAGGTGGTGGGAGGTGGTAGGCAACTCGCTCACTCACATCAAAACTATAGATAACTGTCAAAAATGTAGCATAGGAGTCACCTATTAAAAATGAATTGGGGAAACCAATGACTGTTTCAAAAAAGGGGAAAACGCGTGACATCCAAACATTGTACCGATTAAATATGGCTCGTTTCAAACAAAATTTTGACAAGTACTTCACGTGCTATCACAAACGCCAGTTGGATTGTAGCTGAAATTCCGTAGGCCCGTGGGCCTAATTTGTGGGATCCATGCACAGAAAAGAAAAGTAAATAAAAAGGAAATGAGAAAAAAAAATGGGTCCAAGTTAAGGAATTCGTCCCGTATCTTCCCACTATTTCCTTACATAAATGGCTGAAACAGAAGATTACGCTTAAGAGTGCTTAGAGGAGTTCCTTAGGTATTTTTTAATGTTTAAGAACCATTTAGGTTACATTATATTTCAATAGATCTCTTGTTTTGTTTGATCTTCTTTTTTTTTTCTATATCTTCATACATTTTTGTTTTTAACTTCGGTTTCTCTTTAAGCTCCAGTTTTCCAGTTTTTCCTTAGGAGTTCCTTAGTTAAGTGTCACCTTGTTCGTGGTTAGTGAAAACGGACGTAATTCTTTCTGTGTCTAAGGTCCTAAAAGTAAAGATAATGCTCATCAGAACATAATTTTCGTCTCAACATGTTTAGTACTTGAAAAAATTACCGCCATCTTATTTTTTTAAGAACTACGTTGCAACTTGCAACGTGCTCAAGTACGAATTCAGCTTCTAAACGAAATCGATGTACGACGAAAATGAATAAACTCACACGTGTACAAATTTATAAGCCTTTAAACTTGTTCGGACCCGTGCCTCATGTATCAGCATGTACTTTACAGCACATACTCCAAATGCACCACGTTCATGCACTGTGAACGCATACCTAGTTCACATAGCCGTTTGGGTTAATTCTCGTACATTTATTAAACATTACACCTTTTTCCGTTCAATCCTTAACTCTTCAATATATTCTACCGGAGATTTATCGATCATACGTCTAATGACGCAACATTGATAGCCTACTGTTTTGACTGCAGTGTTGTAATATAATAGGCCAAGTAATTTGATCGAATTGTGGGCGGAAGTAAATCACTTGTATGGGATGGAACGCTTTTGGTTACAATTAATTGAAGGTGAAAGCTTCTGTCTCTATCAGTACTCTTTTCTTTTCCAGTACATTATTAAATCTAAAGCTTAGATGTGCCGCCATTTACCCCTATTTGTTGGGCCATCTCTCTATTCTATATAGCTCGCCATGCTAAATCTAAATTTGTCTTCAAATCCAACCACATCTTCAAAAGTTCAGTGTGTAATGAGTATGAAAGTTCGAAAACTAAAATAAACACTTTCATTTACGTTCTGCACGTCTATCGAGGTGACTTCTGACTGATTTAGTGCTCAAACAAGGCCGTTAATCCAAGTCTAGTAATTAAACAATGCGATGTTTGACTTTCCGAGAATGTGTGAAATGAACAGGATAAGTTATTTAGTAGTTTCAGCAGTTCTTGGTATCTCATGATTCACGACGGAATAATTAAAATGTTGATGCTTAATTTGAACAACCGGTGTATCCTATTCACAACAACGTGCAAATATTCTTGATCCTTTTAAAGCTAATTAGCACTTAGGCCTACGTAACAGCAGTTACGCTCAGTACTTGAGATTGCTACAAAACTAATCTTAGTTTTCAGCTCGATCTCAATTACTACAGCCGGTTCAGGTAAATGTTCTGTAGACGTGGGCCCCCTGACCTATTCAAAATTTTACACCGCAATTCGGTTTTCCTGGTCCCGAGAATTTAGAGCAAGCGCAAAAATGCAGGCTCGTAGTACACCGCAAGTCGTAATCAGTAGACAAGAAGTGTCTCACTGAGCCGTGCCTTGCAACCCAGTCAGTCCGCAGGCCAGGGTATATGTTAGATGTTGCCTCTAGGCAAGATGTTTAACCGCCTTGTACGACTTGAAAACCGTCATAGAAGGAAAGAGAAAACCAGGGAGACCTAAGACAGCATTCTTAGACCAAAACAAAGTGAAAATAAATGTCATGTTGTACAGGGACAATAAACGTTGGAAGAAGATTGTCAAGCCTGGAAGATAACTCTTAAATTATGAGTGAATGAATGTAATTTCAATATTTCAAGGCTATCTCTAAAATCTAACTAAGATCAAAGACCAAAGATCCAGCTTGAAAAGTTTTGTCACTGTTGTAATAATACGTTTGCATGCGTAAGCTGTGGATTAGATAAGTAAATAACATTTTTAGCTGAACCCCTGTGAAACAATGTGCTGTTTTGTACAGAGTGGCACGAGGTTACTCAGTAGATATAAATTTTGTTTACAGCCTACAAGGTGATTAAAAGGGAATTTTCCGCTATTAGTTGTAAAATAAGTTGCTGGAGATTTTCAACTATGAATAAGTTTTTTTAAGTAGTTTTTTTTGTGTATTTTGACAAGTCTGTGCAGTCGTCTGTACAAATGCTTTAGAAAGGTCTAGAAAGATACCTACACAGTGACGTATTAGTGTATTGGTGAGATCTAAAACCACATCTTCTGTAGATAAACCCTTACGAAATCCATATTGTTTGTTAGAAAGTAAGTGATGTTTATTTAAATGTTTTAAGAGTCCATTATTTAATAATGTTTCAAGTATTTTAGAAAAGTATAGGATGGAAATTGTTCTATAATTACTAACACTGTCTCTGTCATCACTCTTAAAGATTGAAAGGACTAGGGCTTTCTTGAGAGATTTAAAAAAAGTACCAGTTGTGAGACACAGATTCAAAATGTATGTTAATGGGGGTACCAGCACTTCTCTAGCATCTATAAGGAGGCTAGCTGGAATGCCATCCCATCCAATGGCACAATCTCTGCGCATCCCTCGGATAATCCTTTCTACTTCCTCGCAGTCAGTTTCGAATATAGCCATAGTATCATATCCAAAGGTTTTACTTGCTATGTTATTCTCCTTACAGTTATCTATTCCGCTAGTGATAATGCTATTTGCCAGCTCACGCCCAATACCTACAAAGTAGTCATTGATTTTGTTAGTTGATATTTTGGGTTCAACGTTTGGGTCAATCAAAGATATTGCAGAGTTTGGCGTCTGCCGAATATTTGTAATTTTTTTAATGATTTTTCAGGTTTGTTTAGGATTACCCCTGTCTTTCTGAAACTCACTCTTTTTATATTGTTGCTTTAAACGTTTAAGTAAATTATTACAATAGTTTCTATAACGAACATAAGTTATTTTATTAATATAATTAATAGGGTCTGATTTAAATTTTTGATTTAATTTGTCTTGATTTTTGAAACATTTAAAAGTCCAGGATTGCCCTCGATTTCCCTGGGATCCCGTCAGATCCCGACATGTGTCTCAGGAAGATGTAACGGCGCAAAAGTATCAACACAGTCGCGTCCCATACAAAAGGCTGCCCCTACTTCCATGGAACAAGTATTATACCATCAGGCCTTTTTCCATCGTCACATGCAAGACTGCTCGTTTCGAGCACAGCTGAGATATTAGCAATAGAAAAAGCCCTATTTTTTTTTATAAAAGTTTCTTTTTAATAATTAAAATATCACTCCACAGACACCGGGGTCCGTGACTTTTGTTATGCTTTACTACTATTTTGTTAACTCTAACGAATTTACTTTACACAATACAGGGAGAGGAAGTTAGTTATATCTTAATCTAAGGTTAAAACAATTTAGTCATTTTATTACTAGTTTATGTGTATACCGCAAGGAGACCAGCGACCCGCAAGTAGCACCCGATCACGAGTATGACTCATGTGCCAGCCATCGCCCTCCTCAACCACATTTGAGGGAAGAGAGCGACCCGACACACGACGCCGCCGCAAGAAAGTGCCTTCGATGGTGAGCATGAATGCTCGAGGCATACACACAATCCTTATTTCTGAACGCTTTTTTTTACATTTCAAACTCTATTTTTACATTACAATCGTCTCCTCCCGGCCCAGGGCCTCCATCACCGCCGCGTTCCGATCTCTGATAGCCATCTGCAAGTTGTGATCTTTAATGGTAAATCATAGTTTTGTTTGGTATCTATCAATAGTGATTTCTGTACTTACCTGTCGCATGATTTTGAATTCATCATGTAAGTTATTCTTCCATACGTTCTTAATGCCCCTTGTACCCTCGTACCCCGTACCGTCGTATACCTCGTACCCCTTGGTCCATTGCTCGTTGCAAATCTCTGCAAAAAAAAAAACAGTATTGTGAGTAGTGATTTCTGTACTTACTCGTACCTGTCGTATGATTTTGAATTCATCATGCAAGTTGTTTTTCCATACGTTCTTAACGGAACCCCTTGGTTCATTGCTTGTTTCATATCTCTGCCAAAAAAAAAAACAGTATTGTGTCAGTCAGCGACCAAAATAATATATTAATAAAAAAAAACTTTTTTAAAACAAGATTTTCATGTTATTCTCAGCAAACCCTTTCATTTAACACCCATATCAAGAAGGTAGATATGGCCACCCTGGCTTCATCATCAGGACCCTGGTCATCATCAAGAACCAAATCAGAAAAAAAAAATTGAAGCATTCTACCTACAGTTTTCCCTTTAGCCATTTGTAAGTGCTAAAGGGAAAACTGTAGGGCCTGTAACTGTAACTGTAACGACAACTTGATGACTTTTGGGCATATTGTTTGCAGTTGTGTGCCACTCAATACTGAAGTGTGCGTTTGTAGAACTAGTAAGAATAATATGTATTCTGTGATAATATATCAGCCCCATTCAGTTACTGGCAAACTTTCAGTACTAGCTCGAGTTTAATGCAGATTCAAACTATACATCAACAAAGAGAATCAAAGCGCTTCGAAACGCAAATCCAACGAACCCATCTCAGATGGGTTTTGTTTTGGAGTTACTATGGCCATCTGTCTCCATCATCAGACCAGCTCGATGGTATTAGTACATTGTCATCATCATCATCATCGGTGATAATGGGACCAAATAACTTTTTTTTTAAGAATTCCATGTATTATATTTTTAATACCATTTGGTAAACTTTCTGTAGAAGTTAGAAAGTTAGTTAGTTAGAAGTACAGTCAGGTTAAAAGAAATAACTTTTTTCTTTAATCACAGATAATTGAAACACTTATCAGTTTTAATCTTTAATTCATAATACAAGAAATTTCATTCAAAGTGAATGTACAGCTTAAAAAGGTTTTCGTAACGCTTGCACACAAACGTGGCACCCTTAACTATGCACACTAGAAAATAAAGCACTAAGTAATTTTCAATATTTTCGTATTTTCAGTGTTGATTTGTGTGAATAAGCTGATGGACTTTGCTTTTCTCAAAAGCGATCTAGCAAAGTGCACAAAGCATCCTTTGACTATGACACTTGGAAATGTCTTTTTTATAGCATTTATTGGTGCTTTTTCGAAATAGGTTCTGGTTAAAATCTGGTAAATAAAATTGTATCGTGGGAAAAAGCTTTTCATTAGTAGCCTCTTCTTCATTAGTCAGTATGGCGTAAAATAAATGTATTTCATTTGTAGCAGTTTTAGTACTTCCAATATCACCATGTACTTAGGTTGTTCCGATTTTTTTAGCCACATAATAAGTTTGGTGAAAATCAGGCCGCCTATGTGCAGTTCTTTCTTGTAATATTTTCTTGAAGATTATCTCTCATTTTTCCTCATTTTTCTTTTGTTTGCAACAATGAACGTCTCGCGGGAAGGTTTTCGTGCTTTTTTTTTATGCCTATAAACCACAGAAAAGAGAAGGGTAAAAAAAATCTCACTTCAGTGCCAATAAATCACAGAAAAGAGATGTAAAACAAAAATTAAACAATTATTTTTTCTGTGCTATAGCGAGGGTTAACCTTTAAGGAATCTCACGAAAATTTACAAGCTGCATTTGACCTGCGTTAGTAACAGTTACTTAATAGTTTCGTGAATTTAAACGTGGTCGAGAGAACCTAAGCGACGACCCCAGACCCAACCGACCTGTAACTCAGGCCGGTTAGAGTGGTATTTGCGGGAGGTTAGACACATTACAGATCCAGATATTCATGCTGAAATGAAGAATAGAACACACGTTGTTTCCACCATCCTGTAGGAACACCTGAAAGTTAGAAAGCTTGTTTCGCGATGGATCATTCTCTCACCGAAGAGCACAAATTCCGTCGTATTGATTGGTGCAAATTAATGCTAGAAAAGTTCGTAGAAGGAACTTCGCATAACGTATCCTACATCCTTACAACTGACGAAACTTGGATCTACAGCTACAATCATTTCACAAAGTAACAATCCATGCAATGGGTGTTTGAAGAAGACGAGTTGCCCACAAAAGTTGTTCATGGTCGGAGCGTTAATAAAAAATAATATAGCAGTTTTTTTTCGACGCAGTGGACCAGTATCAGTAATTCCGCTAGAAGACCGTAGAACAGTTACAAGTGAACGGTATTGCGAAGCTTGTCTGCCTCAAGCTTTCGGGGAGTTGAATAGCGAGCGACCAAGGAGCGGTGTCCGTGACATTCTTTTTCACCAAAATAACGCCCGCTCACACAAGTGCTAGAACCAAGGACTATTTGAATCACAGACTAGGTAAAGCAACTACGTAGATTTGAATACTTTGGGGGTACAAATGTTACCCCATCTTCCGTGCAGCTGCCAGCCCAGTTCCATGTCTTTTTTCCCCTAAGATAAAAAAAATGCTTCATGGGCAAAAAATGTACACTTGCAGAAGAGGCCTTCTATGAATTTTGGCGGTCATGTTTTGACCAACCGTAAGATTTTATTGTTTTAAAAGCTTGTTCTCCCGAATGCATAAATACATTGGGGTTGGAGGGGAATATTTTGAAACGCTATGCATAAACTTTTTTCATATTCCTACCATTTTTAATTTCACTAAATTTTTTTGCAACAGCACACGTATGACGTACAACTGGAAAAACGGTTTTGCGCAACACTTAAACGTCCCATCCGCGAAATAATGGTGAACTTCCTTTAAATGTATACAAAATACAAATATTTTGTTTTCCAATGCACTTACATACTAACCTAATCAACTAGACGATTTACAAAATTGAATTTATAAAACACAAAGTGAATTAAGGCAAGGGGGAACGAGCACTACACACTACTACTTGCTGCACTCTTTGAAGCAAATAATAATGATTCTATTTTCACCGTAATTCTCATCACACAACAACTTGTCTTTAAAAAGTATGGAAATCACTACTTCTGTAGGGTTCCGCTCGGCCACCATCGCTCTTCACGCTCTATTGTTACACATGCGCTAGATGATGTTAAATTTTGAGGCTGTCGAGGCTGTCATGTAACTAGTTCAGGGTGACTTCCTTTTATCTGCCACTACTACATTTAAATCTTATACTTGTTTCTTAACACTGTCTTGTAAATGTTCTTTTTCTATTGGAAATCCTTGTTTTGGTCCATGTCACCAACATGATTACTATTTCATCTGTCATATAGCAGTATCTTCCCATTTAACATTCTAGTGGAGTATTTCCTCTTGCTTTATTTAGCAGTGTAACTTTTGGCACGCCAATTATTTGCCGCTGTGTCTGTTGGAACGCCCCTTGTACGTTTTTGAACAGCCGCTTCCATGTCAGCTTCAAAATATTGAAACATCGTCCCCTTTACTGGCGCCATGGTGCTTAACCATTCATCTAGAACCAGAAGACCCAATAGTTCACACCCATTTTACCCTAATAATAGACACTGTCTACTATTGGAATGAGTAACGTTAGAGCAACGAAATTGAAACAATACTTTATTTATAGGCTATATTGACGAAAGTTGCGTAAAGAATAGCTGGAAAATTTAACTTAGTGTGACATCAATGCGTGACACGGGTGTCGACTTTAAGATATTCGTTAATTTTCGGTACTAATGGTAGACTCATTAAAAATTTCTACAAAACCTAACAGTACGGAGAAAATAACATTCCTGGAATGCAACTAAATCTATTATTTTCCATATTCAAAACAAATAGAAGACAAAAACGTAAAAATGTAAAACAAAACCATACCTGCGAAAATTTGCCTCCTTAACAAAAATGCTTAGAATCGCAGAGCACGCTGTCACCTCCTGAAGTTGGTTATTGTGAACTGATGCCATTTTGAAATTTGATTAGGAAAGTGGGTGTGAGTTTTTGGGCACGCGTCGTAGATGAAGCTAGGTGTATCTTTCAAGAATAATAAAGTAATTCCAACGATAAGTTTTCTTAATAATTAATGTTTTTTTCCATTGGTTCACTGTCGGGCATTAGTGCTTTTACCTTACTGCACTCTTTGAAGCAAATAATAATGATTCTGTTTTCACCGTGATTCACATCACACAACTTGTCATTAAAAAGTATGGAAATCCCTACTTCCGTAGGGTTTGTATGCTGTGATTCAGTAAAACCCAAGTGTTTGTTTCTAGGCCTATAGTTCATAGTTCATAGTTAATTTATTCATATCAGAAAGATACATGTCACATACAGATTATTATTAACTTATGATAATTATTGCTTTAAATTATTAATTAATTATATAATAACATTATAATAATTTAGAAAAAAACATGAAAAATTTAAATAATTAATACCATCAACAAAAATTAAAATATATACTAGCTATTGTGGTAATTCTTGTAAGATTTCGTAGCCAGCATCTTTTAGTTTTGATGTAAGTGCATTGTAGTTAACTAACTGCATATTTTCGGGCAAATGCTAATAAAAGAAAAAAAAGAGAATCATTTGATTTTTGAACCTTACTGTACTGTACTGTATAAAAGTAGATAGATAGATAGAAAACTCTTTATTGTTCACACCAAAAATTATAATGAAAGAAAGAAAGTAATGAAATGAAAATGAAATGAAATAGTTAATTGGCCAGATTTGCATCCATAGCTTATAAATATTAAAGTACGAAAATTATAATACACATTTAAAATAAAATTAAGATTAATCATTATAATAATGAAGTGATAGGCGTGTGATACACCCTCCACGTGCGATGTATAGGGCTGGAGTGCCACTCTCGTACCGCAGCCTGTGCGTTATCTGAGCGGTGCAGGGCGGTGCGCACGGCGGCTGACCGGCTCTGGTCATGGTTTGCCAAACGAGATTAAATGTTTAAAGTAATAAAATATTTTACGAAACGCAATTTTTTAGTAGGTATATTAAGAGGTTTACCAAATGGGAAACTTACCAAACGGGACGTACCCGAGTTAAGCGTCATGACTACCAAACATGACAATTAGGGTGAACACTTAACAGCTGTCATTTATGTTTAGAGTTGGTTGAAGAGTCATTAGAACTAAAAGCGTTAATTTTAACAACTAAACAAACTTTTACAAAGTTTCACTGAAAAATTAATGTTGCCCCGGTTAAGTTTGTCCAGACATAATTCAATCACCACTTATAATAACCTAATTAATAGGATTAAAACAAACGGCGATACGAGCATACAATAAGGTTGCCTGGAAGAGATCGCTTATAGCGATAAGGCCGCCAATATTTATTTTATTTATTATTTATTTATGTTACCTACTATGTACGTATGTAATTTTTGGTGTGAACAATAAAGAGTTTTTTATCTATCTATCTATCTACAATGTTATATTACACTAAGCATTGATTTATTCACACTAATAAAAAAATATAAACGGTGTTCTTTTTCGTTAGTTAAAAGCTTGCCTTTTGTCCGTTCAAGCTTTTTCTTGTATCACGCTAGCTATTAAAAATTAACGTAAAATTTCTGATCTGTAGTAAATTCCGAAGATCCTTATCCATTGATTTGCAGGCGTTTCCTTGCCTGTTTTTATATATTTTCACTTTAAGCTATTATTCACTAAAATACTTCTAGCAACAATCGGCTTTACAAAAGACTTGAATACTTAAAGTTATAATAAATTCTACTCATATTTATAGAACTGTTGTTCATTCCCCACGGCGCGTCTCAAGGGACCTCGAGACGCGACGCTACTTGCCTAATTGCCTCTTGTCAGTTTTAAGGATTTGGGAGCAGTAAACTCGTCTTTTTAAATCTTTGAAAATCATTGAAAACGGACGAATTACGTCTCGGTCTGAAGGATGTCTCAAGGGATACTGAAGGGAACTCGTTATTTGAAGTAAAAAGGGCGTAGAGCTTGTAACTGCGTGCCTACAGTTGTAAAATTAGATGTGTTTATTAAACTCAAGTTTTTTTTTTGTATTCAAATGTAACTCCACGGACACCGGGTCCGTGACTTGTTATATTTATGTGACTACAATTTTGTTAACTTTAGCATATTTTTTTTAAACTAAATGTTATATAGTTTATGTATAAAATGTATGTTCAAATATGTTCAAATCACAAGAATTAAGAATATGATACTGTGTTTTTATATACATATATTAATATTTCACTTATCAGTAGTTACAAATATGCACTTAATTTTAGATGCGAAACTAAATTTAGATAAACTATTCTTGGGTACATCATCATCAAGTGCCATCTTTATGCCGAAATAGGTCAGATGGCAAAACTTCTTGATGAGTCCATGCTGCGTTCTTTAGGAGCTGTCAACTCTTAACTTGTAACTACTTAGATTAGTGAAGTTCCAGGTAATAACTGTACAAAAATCGTATAAAAATCGCAATACACGAAAAATAATTAAGCTACAACACCTACTTTTACATAAAAATAAGATTTCAGCTTTGACGCAAAAAAAAAATGTTTTATAAAGTAAATTGTTGATCGTTCAGACTGTTACCTAACTTTCTATTCCAATAGATGCTTGCTATCTTGCCAGTAAAATGTATAACCGAGAACATTTCCACGTACATGTTAAAGTAAAAAGGTTACGTCTTTAGAAAATGCCAGCCGCTAAATAACACTGAATCTTCAGTGTATCTCTATAGAAAATGACGTAACAGTTTCATATTACATTGGACGTGGTCGGCTTTACAGATCATAGTGCTATGTAGCATGCTTAATTTATCTGCTTTTAGATGTCACATGGCGAAATTGCAATAGTATACAAATACCAAAGTATGCAATAATGATGTACCATTGACTAAGTTTTGCTTTAAGTTACTTCATGTAATAATACTCCGAGTGCCAACCCGTCAGTCTACTGATAAAGTGCTTCGGGTGAATGCGACGTACCTTATGTACCTACGTATCTAAGAATATTTGGACCCTACATTACCACATCACGCACTGCCTCACTTGTTTACACGTAATGGGAGGGACGCCCTCACCGGCAAGTTCGTGAAAGCGTGCATGAGTGCCGTTGCAGCCTTGATGAGCTGTTCCGCCAATTCTGCGCTGAGCGCTAATGCTTGTGTGTGATGTCGTCATCCATCAAGACCGACGCAGGAGGCGGAGGTTTTAGTATTGAGTCCCCGGAAAACTCGCCCAACAGCATGAGGGACGGAGCTAACCCAGATTTTTCGATGTGCCCAAGGCATTCCTCATCTGGAGCGAATGGGGTGGAATAGGGATTCTGAGGATGTGGGGTGGTGGGGAATTGGGGAGGGCAGAGCCAGCGGCGCAGTCCAGAGCGGAGTGCTTCAAGTAGTATCGGCATCGGTAGCAGTGACGCGGTTAAGAATTGCCTGCAGAGCCGGCAGTAGAGGTGCCGGGGGTACTGAAGAAGTCCGGAGTTATCAAACGTATTTAATTTGTTTATAATGTTATTTATTTAAAAAATACCCTCTGTAAGTATGGCACCCTTACTAATTTTTCACGCACACTAAAAAGCTTTTAGCGACACCACTGAACTAATAGTTCACATGAAAAACAACAGCAGCAAAGGTCGTCTGTAGGGTGAGTTCAACTAAAGGCAACAAGCCTGATTTAGGCCTGATGCATTCACAGCCGTAACGCCATCGTAGCATATCTCCCTTGTTTGTCTGATCTGAATTTAGATACTACACTCAGCCTAACGAACATAGATACTACCCAGGAAACTAGACTTAGTTCAATAAACAATGCATCATCGTTCATGAACTATATTTATGTTTAATGATATGATTATACGAATAATATCATTTCATTCATCAATTCTACTCGTACCTTGTCTTTACCCTAAAATAAACTAATATTTACGACTATACTTCATACTGTTTGGCTCCACTTCCTTGTATGGAGTTTCCGTAAATTGCTTCTACACCCGTTGGCGACTAAATTTCTTCTACCTCTATCACTATTCCATATTCTATTTACGATTTAAAATTAAACTGTGTCTTATGTTTGTTACATTTATTATATCTAAATGACAACCGCTGTGGGCTCTAGGTGCAGCATTATCGTCGCGTCGGACTAAATGTGAAAGCACCCTTACGACTTTAATCTACATTTGTATGTGGACTAATAATGGCTTAATCTTAGAACTAGCTAGTGTTATAGTATATATACTTGCTAAGTTTTCTCTCGCAGTAGGGTTCTATGTTTCTTGTCGACAATTTTCTAGAGCTATCGTGACTAACCTTAGCAAATAACTATTTCATGTATCCTGGTTAGCTTTTCACTTATTTGCGTCAACTCTTGCGAATTCTCTTCCACTCTTTGGGGCTTATTTTCTTTCTTTCTAACTCTACAAAGTTTTAAATAGTTCAATGCAATATTATGTTTTGATGGTTATTTAATGAAATATAACTGTCCTACGAGAAGTATATTGCCATCCTAATCCACAGTCTTATACTACTGCTACAACACAGGCATCTCTGTTGTTATCACTTCTGCCTTGGTCGTTATTAAGTAAATTTTCTGTTAGTAAAGTCACTTTCCACTAGGCAAGCTCCTTGTAAAATAAGAAAAAAGCTTCGCCTTCAAGAAGCCCATTCTAGCTTTCATAAAGCGAACTTTAATAACAGAAAAGTTACATTATAAGATTTAGTGTTTATCGAGCGTTATTTTGGCTAATTATGAAGATAACAGTCTAATTTCTCGAAGTGGGACAAAGAAAACAATTTATAAGTATTAGAAGCGTACGAGTAGGAACATATTCATACCATCCATTGTTAGAATACAAAAACGCTATAATACCTGTACAAAATACTACCAGCGAACATAAAAGATGTAGCATATGTCAAACGCAAATAACTCAAAAAATTAAAATAAAAATCTTACGCAACATACGGTGTCACCGCAACAAACAAACAAAACGCTCGCCACAACGTCCACAAACATGTCATAGGTAGCGGCCGGGGACACACGAGCGGTAAATCACGCGAGCCAGCTCCCCATTAACCATATCCAGACGTGTTCGCCTAATACGTTACAAATATTTGTACAATGGACGAGTGTTTAAAACTGTCTCTTGTAGATTTATAGTTGGAGCGCGGGAACGGAGAGCAGGGACGAACTGTGTTTTTTTTTGTCTCCCGCGGCCGCGCCTTCGTGGCGATGGTTAGGTAATCCTGGTTAATGCTAAGTTTAAATTTCATAGTTGGCTAATTTCGACACAATGTTCTTTTGTGAAAAGAAGTATCAGGATCCAGTTTCTCGAAACCTCAACTATGGACGCATCTATTATAATAGGTCGGGGAAAAAGTCTTTTCGTATTTTGTATGTATAAAGTTGTAGTAAAAATCTCATCGGTTGTACTGTTTGTATCTGGCTGGTTTTGATACCATTAAAAATATGACATTTTAAAAAAGGAATATAAAAAGTAATAAGCAATTTCCTGCCATTTTTCAATTGTTTTTTTGTTCGATAAAATGAGTGAATCTAACGAAGAAATTCGATATATTGTGAAATTTTATTACAAAAAACTGAAAAATGCGACACAAGCCGCGAATAAAATTTGTGACGTTTATGGACCTAATGCAGTGTCATCAAGAGTAGCACAATGTTGGTTCAAGCGTTTTCAGTCCAGGAATTTTGATGTCAAAGATGCAGCTCGCTCTGGTCGCCCTGTTACGGATAAAGTCGATGCCATTTCTGAAAAAGTGGACCAAGATCGGCATATTAGTAGTTACGACGTAGCTGAAGACCTGGGGATTGACCACAAAACAGTTTTGACCCATTTGAAAATAACTGGGTATACAAAAAAACTCGATATTTGGGTGCCACACCAGCTCACTGAAAGAAACCAAATGAATCGTGTACTCATTTGCGATTCTCTATTGAAACGTAAAGAAACCGAACCGTTTTTGAAAAGATTGATCACTGGTGATGCAAAATGGATCACCTACGACAAGAATGTGCGCAAACGATCATGGTCAAAGGGCAGTGAAGCACCACAGACTGTAACGAAACCCAGATTAACACGTAATAAGGTGATGCTGTGTGTATGATGGGATTGGAAGGGCATCGTTCATTATGAGCATTTACCGCCGGGCAAAACCATCGATTCGGATCTCTACTGCCAACAGCAGATGAGACTCAAACAAGAAATTGAGAAAAAACGGCCGGAATTGATCAACATAAAGAGTGTGGTCTTTCATCATGATAACGCCAGACCGCACACATCTTTGGCCACTCAGCAAAAATTTAGAGAGCTTGGTTAGGAAGTGTTAATGCATCCACCACATAGCCCTGACCTTGCACCCTCAGATTTCTACCTGTTTCGATCTCTTCAGAATTCTTTGGGTAGTGTTAGATTAACATCAAGAGAGGACTGTCAAAACTACTTGTTGCATTTTATTGATCAGAATTCCCAAAATTTCTACAGCAACGGGGTCATGTCACTACCTAAAAGATGGCAACAAGTTATCGAACAAAATGGTACATATATATTATAATTAAATGTAATTAAACTTGAAAAAAATATGTCTTGAATTTGTTTATAAAATACGAAGAAACTTTTTCCCCGACCGTTATACTTCCTTGCTAAATTAATCAAGATCGTGTTAGCTTTTTAGTCGTAATAAGACCATCAGAGTTATTTTTGCTTTGATTATTTACTGTGATATGATAAAGAGATGATATTATGGTAAAAAATATGTTTTAATGCCAATTATAACAGAATTTGTAAGTAAAGGTATACGGTAGACTTTTGTTTAATTATTCTTGAAATGTCACAAATTTTCTAAAATGCATCATTATAGAAATGTCAAGTTCGTCTCTGCTTAATGGTAAGGCAATACCCACAAATCCATCTCTCTGTAACAGCGTCATTCGGCGGCGGCGCCTGCGCAGGTCAAGGGCCGACATGACGCCGCGTACGCCGTAAATGTATGGTAATACGTAATGACTGCCGAACGTTAAAGGATTTGCTAATACTTTGCACCAAACTTGATCTGAAAGCACTAACAGCGTCCTACAGTTCCGCAGAATATCGGCCTGACTGCCATTACTCCCAATATGGATAACTTTTAATAGTTGCTATAGCGTTCTCTATCATGGACCATATTATCGCCATCAGGCTAGTTGGCGGTCACACGCAAGCCTATATAGATTATACTTAATCAACGATTGTAAATAAGGGGGTTATGCTTTCATATTCGATCTTAGTTGTGATTACACCACTCCATAAAACAGCTGTTAACCGCAACGTTGACTAATTAGTTCATTTACAAGATCTCCTTCTGAACCGGTACAAGTGTTGCGCAGATTAGTCTTGATAACAAGGCGCTAGTTAACTCCGAGGTGGTCCAGTCTAACATGAATCTGTAGTTGATTCCGGACGCAGTCAAACTTCAATCGCATTAAAATAACAGAAATCGTCTTCACTCGAATATCTACCTTAACCTCCTGAAAATAAAGGAGATATCATATCTAGTTGAGAGCAGGGGAAGGCTCGCTAATTATTTTTATAGAATTAGGAGGGTGGATATAATTATTTAATTGTGACGTTCTTCAGTAATCCAATTCGATTGAATTTTGACAGCAATCATAATAGGACTGCTGATCCTAGTGCATCTAATTGAGGCCACTGGGAAATTACAGATCCTACCAGATTAAGAGCGAATTAACGGCAGTTGCATTTAGTGACTGCTCTCAGTGTGCAATTTAAATATAATTAATCAGAAAGTAAATATTCTGTTGTATATTAGTGGTCACGAAGAGAAAATTGTTGAACATCCGGTTTTCTATAGCGAAAGATTTAACTGAAAAATATTGACTTCAACAAAAAGTTGACACTAATGTCATATAATTCAGATACTATGTGCATGATTTTTGATTATTCTTTCATACTGGTATTCATTTACATTTCATGCTAATTCTATCAAGCATACTCTCAGTAAAGCATGTATGTTATACTGACATGTAACTATAGCAGTAATGCAGCGAACTGGTCCAATAAACATACTCGTAAAAGAAGAATAACGACGTTTATGCATAACATTGTTGCTTGAACTACCGCAATAGAACATAATATTACGAAAACTCCACGTGCATACTTCAATATAGCTGAATGAAACCAACGCAAGTTGTCAGTGCGAGGCCATAAAAACACGTTTAACAACGAAATGTAATCGTCTGTTCATAAAATACAAGTCGGGACGTTCTTGATGCTCTTTTTCATACAAATGCCCCACATTGTACTATTCTATGGTAGCTTGTTTCATAACCATGTCCAATTCCCGAGGGTACTCATTATGCGTTTTATTTACGCTATTTACTTTTAAGATGTTTCACGGCATTTATTACTTCATTCATATTTCGATTCACAAGCGTGTTGTGTAATAAATAAATATTGCCCTCGCGGTCAACGATAGAGTCGAGGTCGGCCATAATACTCATGTTTATTGGGTTTATATTGTTTCCATGTCCTGCGACCCGTGGGCGAACCTTTGAAGCATCATAAAGTCCCTTAATGACAATTGTTATGTTGTCTCACGCTGGCCGTTGAATAACATTGTCCTAACTCGTAAATGATCTTTCTTTCAGTGTGTTCTATTTATGTATTGGATTCTGTGCTCAACATTATAATATATAGTATATTACTCAGCAGCAAGCAACACATGCATTTATGGACGAATGTGAAAATTTTGACCGGGGCGTAGCCGATGCCAGCATAGTACCTGAGTCCATAAATGATCAGCTGCCGCCAAGACTTGTATAGTACTATTCCGAAACATAACGTTGTTATTCACTAAAAAATACGCATAAATATATTTGAGTATCTTTCACATTTAATTAAGAAAGTCTTAAGTCTTATTTGAAAAAAATACTAAATGGGGTTCCATAATTTCCACGCTTGGCAGGTGGCTTGGAGATCGCATAGCGTTCACAGTGCGGTAGAAGGATGCTGCTGCCAATCTTCTGGTGGTTCTGGTCGCAGTTTTAGGACATGCCCGGGTCAGCATAGCGTATCAATGAATGAGCCTTTTATCCTGAACTTTTAAGATGACTTATAACATTCGAGTACCTTGATTTGCTTTGCTTTGCTATTCAACACTAGATGTCTCCTAATGCTTTCGTGACAAATTGTATTATTGCTGCTACTCAATCAAAGATGTCGTGGCAATACAAAAATTAAATAAATAGGTACTATTTTGCTTATCTTTACATAAATTATAGTCGTAAGTCGTAATCGTAGTTTTTTATTGATTATTGTATATTGTGGTAGTACGGAACCCTTGGCGCGCGAGCCGGACTCACACTAGGCCAGTTATTCTTTTTCTGACCTGTTTTTTAACGCCAATCGTGCTCCTCTCCATTGCTCTTTGGCAGTGTACACTAGACTGTCTCTGAAAAGTTTAGTGAGGGACCAAGTTTCACAGCCATAGGTGATGCAGCAGAGCGTGTAGTCTCGGTTTAAATGCCAGGGTTTGACCTCGTACTAGTCTCCTTGTGCGGTCGTTCACAACACATTGGTAAACCCATTGTCTCTCTGATTAGTTGGCACATCATCTCTTAAGACTTCAAGCTAGTACCGCTCAGCACCACTAATTTCGATACCAATAACAAGATATGCTCCCAACCTAACAATACTGCCAATATGTATCTCAGGATCACTGTGATTTACTCCCTCATTTTCACCCATACATCATCTCTTTGCACCTTTCATTTGCAGCGGAATCCTGAATGGTATCCGAGGATCTAACGTCTTCCGCGCATTAAGTATATGATAAATGTTAAATCCGTATCAGTAAGATTGCGAGGCGCCTCGTTTCCACCTAATGGACCGGTCGCTATCGACACCCGCCGCATCGCTGCCTGTAATTTATCAATAAATCTAATAAATGAAAGTGGAAGTGTTAATGCTGCTTTCACGGAGAGTAAATGGACCAATCGAGAACTCGGGGGTGTAAGTATACTTGCCAATTTGTCGAGATTCTACTTGAGAATCTCTTCCTTGTGACTGCTAGGACATTTGCGTTGATCCAATATTTTATGTGGGTGTGACATCCACATATTATCGTAATTTAATAAATAAATATCTGGGACATTATTGCACACATGGTCATCTGACCCCAAACAAAGCAAAGGTTGTAATATGGCTGCCAGAGACTGATATACGTATAACGTACATATATATTTTTAAATACATACTTAAATAGATATTAACACATAGATATAGAACAAACACAAATGTTCATCACACAAATGTTTGTCCTAGGTGGGAATCGAACCCACGCCTCCAGGCGCAGAAGGCAGGTACACTACCAACTAAGCTAGCGAATTTGAATGCGACATTACTATAACTCTTTACTACTCTCTCTCTCTTTCTCTCTATTCTACGCTAAAAAACTAGTAGTTTGACAGCGCCTTGGTAGAAAATTGAGCTGAAAGGCTAAGCTAAAAAAATCGTTTTTAAAGTCAATAAAAGCTAAATTAGTCGGAAGGCGGTGGAAGAGCTTTGTGTTGTATTACGATAGTATTCTGATAACTTATCTCCGAAGAACTTCCGTATGGTTTAGAAAGTATATTTTACGGAAAGATGTGTTACGCAATATCTTGCAATCTAATATTTTTCTATTTGTACACAGTAGGTTACTCCTTCTTCGTTTTAATCTGAAGTATAGCCATGCGTTTTGCTACACTATCAAGTTTTGTGTCCTTTATTCATTTTTGGTGTCAAAGAAATAAATATCTCCTAAAAAAAAACAAATCTAGTTGTAATGAACCAACTGATCATCTCGCAGATGTATTGCCGAATCAGCTGTTATTCAAAACTACTAGCTATTTTACAAAACAGCTCCGTTATGTAAAACAGCTAAACAACCTTCAGCTGGATTGTCATTGCGCTACGTTTAACAAAACTGCTACGCAAGGTTAGACGTAATGCAGAATGGCTTATCAATAGTTACAATAAGCATTTTTTGTAGGCCCTACACCAAACGCTTTTACTATGGGTCGCCCAATAATTATAGTAAATAATTTTCATTCATATTAATCGTTTTATTGATTAATCTTGGCAAACAACTTTCTGTTTCGGACTTCATTATTGTTATTATGTCTGGGTGTTTTCAAATCTCTAGTGAATCGGTTTCTTCTGGGCAAGCGTGCTCCATCGTAGACCGCATCGCGCTTAACATCAGGCGAGTTGGCGGTCAAACGCAAGCTTATTACCGAATAAAAAAAAATGGCACAGAGCCATTAGTGACAAAATTTAGAACTAAAATCTACAATCTGTCATTTCATTTCACGATGATTTACATGACCTCTAATCGTTGACCCGCTGCATTGATAAATGTAAAACGTTTATGCAATTCTGCGTATTAAAGTTCAGTAATTATGATAAACTGCTAATCGTCGTTGAGCTGTTTCACATAACGGTGCTGTTTTGTAAAACAGCTAGCGTTTATGTAAAACAGCTAATTAAGCAATCCATCTGTCTTGACAACCTGATGTAATTGCCTCGCTCGCTGTCAGTTGTGTAGGTACTTAGATATTAACTTTATTTTTATAGTAGACGTAGAATTAAACTCCATATGGCATTACTATTAAACCTTAGTGGTTTGTAAATGCCATTATATCCTTTTTTGTATACTTTTCTTATTAAATGAAAAAAAAAAAAAAAACTGCGACACACAATAAATCACAAAATAACCTTTTTGGTAGAAATAGAAATAACATCGTACATCGTCTCAGTCTCTTTCATCGCCACTCAGCACTCCGGTATAAGCAGCAGTTACCGGCCGGAAAGTCAGGAAGTGTGGTCAGCCTGCTTCATCTTATAATTCTAATATTCCAGCTAAGACAAACCAGTATTTTTTTATTAAAAATGACCTGTACATACATACTTTCATAAATCACTTCTCCGGATCTTGTATAGGTGTCATGCTGTACAGTCAGTAATAAAATAAACAATTTACTCATAACGCTCAAATTATACTATTAACCATCGTAATGGCTTCCGGTTTTAATTGATATATTGTCATGTACGTGTATGGAATGTGTATGTTTAGTAATGCCATATACATGGTTTCACAACCATTAATTTCGTTGGGAAAGTCGATGGAATCTTTATCTTGTAGCTCTGAATTATAAGTGCTTTGGTGATCAAATGAAAATTGGACTTGAACTGATTTCTACATTCTGTCCATTGTAGAGATTGCTTGGACGGGACAGTAGCTTTTGTTTTAAGTAAATTTAGCTCATTTAAAAGTTCATGGTTTCTCAAACATTATTTTAGTAAGTACCTACACATTTTTGGATTGCATTTTAACACAAACTATATGAATTAAACTTACATAAAACTAAAAAAGAAGTAACTAAACATAACGAAATAAATACATAATTAAATTTGATCTAAACTAAAATATTTAAATAAACGCACATTTTAGTGCTATTTAAAACGAAATTCTGTTTTAACTTTTTCAAGATTTTTTAAATTAAATTACAAGCAATCATTTTTAATTAAAGTTAATTGTCGCTAATGGTTAAATCGTAGTTAAAGCCGTAGCTAGTTCGATTAAAGTGATAAATTGAAATAATTTAGAAATTATCCTAAACACGGAATGTTAATTCATTCAAATAGTCATTACATGCATTATAAATAAACATCCGAATCCGATATAACAGTATGGTCAGCACGTTTGTAACTCTACAGATAAATGTAATAAGACCACACAGGTAAAGCTTTTGACCGTAATCTCAATTGTAAGCATTTGTATTCTCTTGTCATCGATCAAAAAACACAATATAATTTTATATTCTTTCTTAATTAGTTATAGATTGTAGATTCGATAGTGCGCTACCGTCCAAAAAAGAATCATAATTATGTACACAATTCAGAGCCCGTGAATACTGACCAGTGGTGGATGTATCTGCGCCAAAATATCGGGAGCTCCATCCACATCCTAATCACGGTAAATTGTCCGTTTATTATCACTAGTGAAACCATGATAGTTTTTTTTGGTGGGGTTGGTGTTCATGTGTGTTGTGGCAAGTCGGTTCTAACATTATACTCCTTCCCACTACACTAGAGGGGTTGAGAGGGAATGGAAGAGGAAGAGGATTGGTAAAGAAGTGTGAGGAAGTATTGGATATGTGTAATCACACTAATATTATAAATGCGAAAGTAACTCTGTCTGTTTGCTACATAATCACGGCTTAACCGATCTCGATAAAATTTTGCGAGGCAATGGTATGTATCATGAGGACGGCCATAGGCAACTTTAAAAACTACTGGACCGATTTGGAAGAAATTTTGTGTACCTGGAGCGGGTCATAGTAGCGAGGCCGAAGGCCAAGCTAACACCCGTGCGAAGCCGGGGCGGATCGCTAGTAATGTATAGGTGTGTTATTAGTGTGGGTTTTTTTATGCCATACTCTCGCATGTTTTTCCGCAGCTTATTTTTTTACATTTCGTCATTGAGGTATGTAAACCACGTTCATTTTAATTACTATGGCTCCGCTAGTTTTGGCAGCTTTTTAATGAAGCGGGCATTCTCAAACTACCTAATCTGATCAATAAATCGTAGTAATAAAATCGTTGTCACGACCCATCCCGTTTAATAGCCACCTTCACAAATATAGCGATAAATAAAACGACAAAGTGCCACCCCTAAAAGGAGTTATAAATCTACCCTTCATGGGTAAAATGCCACAAATTAACCAAAGACATAGGTTGTTAAGAAATCGGTGCTTGGTGGCGTGAAGGCGGTCTATTTGTACTGTTTATATTATTTTTTATTTGAGACCAATAAATTAGTAGGATTTATTGTGATTAATTGATAAAACATGAGTTACGTTTACGTTCTGGTTCATTTATGAGGATACAAGCGTTTGTCGGCTGTCTCTAGAACAGGCCCATTGCTCCAGCTACCTTATGTCACAACTGAATGGTTTATAGCTGGAAACCTTCAAGTTTCATTAGCGTAAACTCTGATATAAATGTAGCTGGCTGTAAATCCATGAAATATTTATGTCTTTGTGTCCAGAAGAAAGCGATATTTGCAAGCGAGATCTAGTTTAAAAAAGATAAAGCCTACGAGTCTCATCATCAGCCAGAAGACGTACACTGCTGAACATAGACCTCCCCCTTTAACCTCCACACTGAACAACATCCTGCCATCTGCATCCACTCGATCCTGCCTACGAGTCTACTCTTCTTTAAATCTCGTCTTTGAGTGTCTTTGAGTAATCACTCCTTATATAAGTCTCTCGTATTTTTGTACGAGAATAGAACGCACAAATAAGTGTAACACTGGGAATAGTCACACCCGCTTTGGCGCACGACTTTGTTTGCTGTTCTTCCGCGCTTTACAGGTGCGGTGGCCACGCAATTAAATAAATAACCTGATAAATACTGTTTTTTTTCGTCAGCGAGCATTTTAAAACATAGATTAACTTGAGTAACGTTTTTAAGTAAGGCCCTAGGTTATTAACTTTATGACACAATACACAATATTTTTATGACTTCTTCAAAAAGGCTGTTAATAGAGTCTTTAAGGGTCGGCAACGTATCTGTGATGCCCTTGGTGTTGCAGGTATCCATAGGTGGCGGTGATCGGTTACCATCCGGCGACCCGCCTGCTTGTTTGCCACCTATGTCATAAAAAAGTATAATACATGCAAGCCAAAAAAGGCTCTTTAGATGTCATTTATACCTACTTACTTTCATTAATGAATTGTTTTTTTCCTGTAAAATCTCCATTGTTTTCTGGATATTAAATCATTTATGACAATCACATGAAAGTGTAAGTACACCTATCCACATTAAAACATTTCCATTTATCCATCGTGTCACCACATCACATTCTTCCTAAACATATAGAAAAGGTGGTCACACTAATCCCATCCAAAAAGTATTATTTTAAGAGGAACGAGGCAAACTGTTCCGGGTATCTTATTCCCGATGATTGTGTTTATTTTGAGAAGGAATCCCCACTTTTCCTGTCTGATTATATCCACCATCGGGTGTTGGGCAAACGGCGGCCAAAAATGGTGATGTGGTGATTATATCAGTCGTTTACTTCATCACAGGCGTTTAATATTTACGTTTAGAGAGTTATTTTTGGTGTTGCAGAACGTCGAGTGTGCTATTTGATAAATATATCTACTTACTTAAAATTAATGACTACTTTATTCAATAAATAAATATTCAAGCGAGTGAATCCGTTATAAAACAAATTCGTACTACGAAATTGGAAATAGACAACGCTTTTTTTACAACATTTTGACAACTCGCGATCCCGATCAAAGTTTCATAATAGCCCTGCCGGTTTGTCCGATTATCTAGTTCGTTTCACCAAAGAGTTCCCTCGCCGTAATGTTGGCTCCTTGCACTTTCCCTGTAATGGGTATGGGTAACATTACGGCGAGGGAACTCTTTGATATAAGCACTGAACCACTTGTACAAATACATCATTTATTTAAGTATCTAACGTAAATTTCATAAATAAACAATAGTTATTTCTTTGTTCCAGCCGGATGAACTGGCGAAATCGGTGAAGCTGACGTCCCGCGAGCGTCGGTTTATAAAGTTCGCGAGTGTCGAGTACGGCGGCCAGCTGTACATGACTCCCCAGGACTTCCTCGAGAGCGTCGTGGAACAGGAACCTAGGCGTGAGTGCCTACTACATAATTATACGTCTTTATTTAAACATTATCTACGTAGACATAGGAGTTTTTTGTCTGCCGGTTCTACACGCTTTTATAAGCTTGGTATGTATCTATGTAACAGAATCTTTGAACGTGATTTTCACCCCTTTCAAAACGACAGATTGATTTGAAACTTTGCACACTTATTAAGGACCGATGGCCTTATATTGTTAGGCAAGGAACTTGAGTTAGTTAAGTTACATGTTATCCCATCGTGATGTGTTGTTTCTTTGGACAGAATGTCAGGTAAAGTGAAACTACGCATACCGACAATAATTAAAATTAATCGACTTCACAATATGTATTAGTAAAATATGTGAGTTCGTTTACTTGGATGTGACCGTATTGTCATAATACTATGTCGAAATTTTTAGAGTGGCAAGAAACAGAACTGACAGTGACAGATGGCAGCAGACTGCTGACAGTTGACGTTTCGGCACTATCGAAACTTCCGGCGCATAGTTTTTATGGATGAGATTATTTAGTTAAATTTAAATTAAGTTTAGTAAAACATACAATATTTAGTTAAGCGCCAATAGCTTAGTTTTGGTGGACTAGTGATAGAAGTGGCGCCATCACTGGTGGTTCAATACATATTTTTTTTTTCCAGTTAACTATTTTGATTTAAAAGCCAAACTACTAATTTTGATCTGAAAGTATATATCAGTACTATCAGTCAAGTATATAATCCTTTCAAAAAATTAAAAAAAAAAAAACTTATTGGTTCATAAATGACGGAGTTCTGAGGTAACAAACTAACTGAGAACCCTCTCCTTTTTTTGAAGTCGGTTAAAATAATTAGGGAAAATGCAGAAAACTAAAAATAAATCCCAAGATAAATTTAAACGTTTATAAGTGAAACATTATCATTATTATTTGTGTTTGTTCTATGTCTGGGTGTTAATATCTATTTAAGTATGTATTTAAAAATATATATGTATGTATATATCAGTCTCTGGCAGCCATATTACAAGCTTTGCTTAGTTTGGGGTCAGATGACCATGTGTGCAATAAAGTCCCAGATTTTTTATTTTACAAACGCATATTGTATACAATTCATTGAGGTATATTTGAGTAAGGAAATGCACGTAGGCTAAATGGCCTCGGAGGAATGACGATATACATATATACGTTAGGGTGGCAAGTAGCACTGGCAATGGCTGGAAACAAAAGGCCAAAGACCAGGCTGAGTGGCGTGCCTTGGAAGCTAGAGACCTATGACCAGAAGTGAACTAAGATAGGCTGATGATGATGATTATAAGTGGCCAATCCTAGTGTTAACTTGTCAGTGCTTACAGGCAGCCCAGCAGAGGGCTAACGTCAAACCGACGTGTTCAATAACAGAAAAGTTTGTTTTTTTTGTTTAAATTAGAACGGCTGTCAAGGCATTTTTGTAAGAAATTTGTTGTAGCTACTTGCGCTCATATAAACCCATAGCAACTGTATCGCGGAGTTCGATGCGTTGACATAAATAAGAATAAACATTTTTATAATACCTGGCTACAGATTTTCCTTCACATTTCCGTTCTATTTACTTTCTTCTGTATGTTCAATCCATGGATGCACTCAGCTATGCTGTATGGAAAAGTATTATGATGGTATTAATCTAAACGTAAAATGTTTTTTCCAGCTCGTTTGAAGCGACGAGTGCTGACTACCAAAGAAATCGAGTACCTCAGAGACCACACCCCAGCACTGAAGAAGGGATCACCTCAGATGTTCCGGAAAATGAGAGATCAAGGTAACACATAATTATCAATATAAAAAAACTGACCTTATAAAAATGACAGAACTGAACCAAATTGAAATAGAACTACACGGGAAGCACCAGCTTTCAAATAAAAAAAGAATTATCAAAATCGGTTCAACCATTCGAAAGTTAAGATGTAACAAACATTAAAAAAAAAACCAGTTGAATTGAGTACCTCCTCCTTTTTGGAAATCTGTTAAAAATAATAATGCGTTTAGTACAAAGAGCCATTTGCAATGTTTGTACGTTTTATTATTATTGTGACTAGCTGTTGCCCGCCACTTCGTACACGTTGACTTTCGTATAGACTTTTGACTCCCATAATTTGCCCCTGTCGTAAAAAAAAAACTACATAAGCGGATGTTGGGTTTTTCGAGTACTAATATGCAATAATGGTAGATTTATTATTCAATAAGTGTTCGTGTACGTATTCGAGTGTAGGTAAGTGATATAATGAAATGAATCGTGTATTTTCATGTTTCCAAAACTCTATAGAATCATTTTAGTCTATACTAGTTTACAGTACCCTTAGTACAAGATTTGACAGTTTACGAAAACTTTTTTCGTTTCCGTATTGTCCCATACATTTTAGTAAAGCGTCTCTAGCGGAAACGCGGATGAACTAAAATCGGTAGTAATCGGCAGTATAGGTTGCTTCACTCAAATACGAAAAATAGTTTCGAATAGCTTTCAGCCCAGCAATGTATGCATCAAAACGAAAACGAAAAAAGATTTCGAAAACTATCAAATCTTGTACTAAGGGTACTGGGGAACACTTGCTACAGTAAAATATGTAAGGCGAGGCAGTATAGCCTTAATAGCTGTAGCTTGCCCAGCAACGGGGAAAATACAAATAAAAAAAACTATTCTCTTGTGATGGATGTCATGTCAGACAGATTGTCACTGGAAAGTTTTACTTTTATTTGCGCCAAGTAGGGATGTCGATTCTTCCTGAAAAAAATCGATTTTGAATCGATTCGAATCGATTCTCGATTAATTCGGTCTCTGGAAGATCGACCTTCGATTATTCGATTCGATTTAAAAAAAAAAGTTTTTTTTGATTCTATCTTGTTTTTGGTTAGATTCTCGAGAGCAAATGGATACTTATTCAATTTAAAAAATATTTTTATTTTATTTGGAGCAAAATAGATCGATTCTATTAAGAAAAATATTTTTAAATTGAATTAATATCTATTGCAAGAACAACTACTAGTTTTCGTTGAAACAAAATGAAATTACGATAAAATTATAAAGAATAATTAAATGGTCACCTGCTGGAAACGTGCTTTGGCTCATTTTTTTTCTTATAAATACAAAGCAAATAGATCACAAAACAAAATGTAATGTACACTGTTCATAGAACACCATAAAGTAAAATAAAAATATTATACATTCCGTTTTTGTTTTGTTTTTGGCCTTATAACTTGGTACGCTAAAGCTATTGAGGCCATGCTGCCTCGTCTTACGTATTTTAGCATAGAATTGGAATTATTTTTAGTTTAGATTCCCTTCTATTTTTTGTGTATTTTAGTCATTCTGTCCCAATAAAGTGGTGGAGACTTTACTAGGGGCATTTAAGAGTTTTGGAAACAACATGGAAATACGCGTTCACGAATACTTCGAATAAAATCCACCATTATTACTTCACATTAACAGTCAAAATACACAAGTGAAAATATTACCATGAGGCAACATGTTTTCTTCGCGTTGGCGCCAAAACTCTCATAACAACAAAGTATATAATATAATACTAGGTTATTAAGGATTTTTACTAATGTCGTTACTTCTAACCTAACTACCGTAATAAGCAGCGCAATTTGCGCATACTAGATCGCACAGACTGCTAGACTATTGTTTGATAATAAAACTTCTACAGCATAGATCGATAGAGCATAGAGATACCTTAACGATCTAGAAATTCGATCGATTCCGTAGATAATCCCGTGAAATATTATCAATTCTAGGTGCAACGCACTGCATTTCTACGATCTATATTAGTACCTCGATTTCAACGTCGTGCATCGGTCCGATTCTCAGTTCGAGAATCGATCTAGTGAATCGATCCACTCTGTCAGATCGATCTAAAAAATCGATTTTCTGACGTTTCAAAATCGATTAAAGATGGACATGCCTATCTGATGCCTAGCTTGGCGTCAATCAACTACTAATATTCTCTTTGGCGTCAACCGCGTAGAAAAAACATGTCGGCTCGTATTATTTTCCTAAACTTGTGTATTTTCCACTGTAAATGTGTAATGATGGTGGATTATTATTTATTAAGTGCTCGTGAACGTGCTCGAGTGTGGACAAGTGATATACCGAGGTGAAACATGTCTTCGTTTTGTTTCTACAACTCCATAGAAGCTTAGGTATTGTAAAGCCTCCATTTTTTTTTTTTTTTATAATTAAAATATCACTCCACAGACACCGGGGTCCGTGACTTTTGTTATAATTTACTACTATTTTGTTAACTTTAACGAATTTACATTACACAATACAGGGAGAGGAAGTTAGTTATTCTTAATCTAAGGTTAAAACAATTTAGTCACGTTATTACTAGTTTATGTGTATACCGCGAGCAGACCAGCGACCCGCAAGCAGCACCCGATCACGAGTATGACTCATGTGCCAGCCATCGCCCTCCTCAACCATATTTGAGGGAAGAGAGCGACCCGACACACGACGCCGCCGCAAGAAGGTGCCTTCGATGGCGAGCATGAATGCTCGAGGCATACACACAATCCTTATTTCTAAACGCTTTTTTTACATTTCAAATCCTATTTTTACATTACAATCGCCTCCTCCCGGCCCAGGGCCTCCATCACCGCCGCGTTCCGATCTCTGATGGCCATCTGCAAGTTGTAGTCTTTAATGGTCTTCGGTGACGCAGCCTCCACCTCCATTTCACTGGGGTGTGACTGGGGCATAAGTTTGACTTGACCGTGAGTTACTTTCCTTGACTATGACTTGTTTGACGCTATTTTAGACTATGTAAACATGTTTAATATTACGACCGAAGGACTTCGGTCGGAAGCACTTAGGATCCATGCATGAAAAAATTAATAAAAACGTTAATTTTCCTGAATCTTCTATTGTATTCTCTTTGGTCGTGATGGCGTGACGGTTTTGAATAGTGTTTTGAAGAAATGTATTTGGAGTTTTGTTAAAATAAAGCCATTTGTTGAAATGTTAATCCAACAATAATATGACAATAAAATATGTACGTGAATCTGTATAAAACAGTGTTCATTAAATTATGTTCCAGGGATCATCTCCTACACGGAATACCTGTTCCTACTATCGATATTAACGAGTAAGTATTTAACACATTACTAATTGGTTAGGCCATTTCAGAGCGTCGCTGAATTGATTTTCAATGTATTTGTCTTGCTTGGGACTTCTCCCAAGTAATCTACACTCCCTACCACCCTCTGAACGGCTCATATGTGGAATGACTAGTTACGCCATGAGCAATCACCAGCTATCGTACAGGAACTGTACACAGAATCATTTTCTGGGGACAAAAGCAGTTGTATGTGTTAATTCAGGATGTAAGCTCCAGTTTCTTACAAATCTGTTTTGTCATTATGGAGTTAAATGGGAACAAACACATAATATTAGTGTGTTAAGGATCAGGAACCGGAAGATGCAGCGTAGGTTGGCCTCCCACTAGATGGACCGACGACATTGTGAGAGTCGTGGGCATCCAGTGGATGCAGATGGCAGGATGTCGTTCAGTGTGGAGGTTAAAGGGCGAGGCGTATGTTCAGCAGTGGACGTCTTCTGGCTGATGAAGGAAACTTAATGGTTTTCACATTTTGTTTTAGGTGGAAATACACATTAAATTGTTATGTGATAATTCCTGTTTAATAAAATTGCTTAATTAACAGCTAAATTTCAAACCTTTTTTTGCATCATTTCAGAGCCAGCGTCAGGTTTCAGAATAGCTTTCAACATGTTTGATACAGACGGCAACCAACGAGTGGATAAGAATGAATTTCTAGTCGTGAGTTTTTGTTGCTATGTTATTTTGGGTTGAATTCGATATAGCGCAAAGAATTTTTAATATTAAAAAAGTGTCCTGTCCTGCCTGGTCCGACGCTTACATTGTAATTTGGGCCTTATTTTATATCATGTTTTTTTATTTTATTTTTTATGATACTGTGTTACTAGACGAGCATAAGTCGCTCGCTTGATGGCTCTTCATGCTTGCCCATAACAGCTCAATGCCACTCAAAATTTTGAACTTCAACAGTTCAAAACCCTGGATGGCAATGCACTGCGCTGGTTACCCCGAGATATAAGATGTCAAATCTATGTGTGCCCTGTAATTTCGCTGGAAACATTGCCCTTCAATCCGAAACACAGTAGTGATTGCACACTACTGCTTGGTGGTTGAATAACTGGCAAAGGTGTGGTACTTGGCCAGGCCCTTCCCCATGTTCAGCAGCATTTTGATGACAAAACTACTTAATTTTGGCCTGGGTTTGTCTCTATTACTAGCTATTGAGAATAACTCTTGATAGTTTTGTATGTGACTGCCATCTCATACTTTGTTGAACTCATATGGGACATGCCCATTGCGCAAAATTGTGAAATGGGCTTATAACAGAGCCTTATTGAAATTAGATAGTAAGTAAATCACATAAATGCATAAGCACAATTAGATAGAATGCAATGCACCAGTTAATTGTAGATATCCAAAGTAGTTCCAAAATTTTCTGAAGCAATACGAGCTTTGAAATAACTCAATACATGTGTATTTTTTGTATTGATACTATACATATTTGAGTCACATATTCAAACAGCTTTTTACAATTTACTGCAGTCGATAAAATGTTTCTTACCGCGGGTCGGGCACAATTTGCTTCAGAAAACTAAACATTAGTATAAAAGTGCACCAAACGTCATGTAAGACTGAAAAGCTGTTGCTCACCTGCGTAGTGGTAACAAGGAATGTTTTCATGGGACAAAGAACCAAGCACACATAAAAATATTATTTTTGTTACACATATTTACTTTTCGTTTTACTTGAGAGTTGAATACTATTCCAGGCTATGCGTTGATTACTATTTCACCACACCATAACTTAACAGCAGATCATGCTTGTTATGAGAACATTTAGTTCACTCTTTTGAAAAAAATATTTGCTGGCCAGCACACGTGCTGGGTTGGGCCAGCTGTGGTCTAACGCCTAGCCTGTATGCTGTATAGAAACTCCACCTATTTATTTTATTTATATATTTTCTTTACTTTCTTCCTTTGTGTTTTTATTTTATACATATTTAGATTCAACGTCTGCTGGGTGGCACTTTAAAGGAACGGAAAGATTTGGACCCCAAGAGCAAGGAGGCTGTGAGTGTAATTGTGAAAGTTACTCACAAAGTTATTAACTGCTTTTAAAGGCATTTAGTGAGCTTTAGTGCTCGTTAAATTGTGTGTATGTTGTACCTGAGTACTCATTATTTCAGTCATAAGACGTCCATTGCTGGACATAGGTCTCCCCCATCGATCTCCAAAAGGGCCGGTTGGAAGCGGCCTGCATCCAGCATTTTCCAGCGGTCTCTTTTAGGTCGTCTGTCCATCTATTCTTGTGGGTGGACGTCCTACGCTGCGCTCACCTGACCTGAGTACTGAATATTATAAATTTCAGGGCTATACATAATTATACCCTCATTTTCACAAACAGTGACAAAACATATTTCACTTACAAAGCTTATATTTCTGAATAACAGTTAATTATTTTAATGTTATCTACTAAGAACAGAGTATTCTGCTTAATTTTTATAGAAAGTAAATAATTTACTTACCAAATTAAGCCTCTCTCAGCTTTCTTGCTTCAGTAAAAAACTTGTCCGAGAGTTTTTTTATGTTTTATAGTTTATGTGTTTTCATAATTTATTATAAATAACTTATTTTTTGGCCATATTGACTTAGACATTCCTGATTTTAAGTAACTAAACCCCCTGTATGTATTCATTGTACACCCTTTAATAAAACACTCATTTGTGCCGTAATTCTTACTATGAGATTCAAAACATACCAACAAGACACACCTGGCAGCGCCAATATAAACTGACATTTTACGTAATATAGACACAGATTCAATACAAGCACACCAGTTAAAACACACACATAGTTACAGTTATGTTTATAATATAAAATTCTGTTTATCTTTATGTATATAAATGCTACAGTTATATGATTATTACCGGGATATTTACCGTCATAAGGTTGTGGATAGAGATCCTGATATTACAGGACTTAGGTTAGACAAAACTATCATATATGTTAGAGGGTAGATCGTTTTGTCTGCACTTTGAACTGTTCGACCAACCACCCACATTCATCAGTCTTTTCGTGAACATGACTCATTCTTATTCGAGATGGGGGCGATAAGTCCTGCACTGACGTCCCGCTTGGGGTGTATTGTGCATTTCCCCCTACCAGCAGTTACCCGAGCCAACCCAACTCATTGAAATATCAGAGTGAGGCTCTGGGGCACTGGCACAGTTGCTCCAGTGGTGCAGATGGAATTTGCTCCAGTGGCGCAGATGGAATTGACCATGACCTATGTAACTGCACCGAAATATCGGGAGCTCCATCCACAACCTTATCACGGTAAATATTCCGTTAATAATCATATAAATGTAGTAAACAGCTGTTTTTTTTTTTGTTATAGTTTAAAACAGTTACATAAATGTTAGTTTAGATAAGCACTATCATATACAGTCTCAGTATGAATTACCCCCGTCTTGCTCTCTATCTATTGCTATATGTACCCCCAAATTTCAGTGTATTATTGTAGTATATAATAATACTATGATATAATCAATGCTTTATACTCTTATGACGTGTAAATAATATTATATTTATGTGTGTAATATGTGCTCACGGCCTGGCTATGTAGCTGCTTTCCTTAGTGTCTTCAAGCGCAAACAAGAGCAGAATGGGTCAAACGGAACTAGTGCATAAGCCATCTACAGTAAGTTCAAAATACGTTGTGCTTCAATTGGCTTTTGTCATTGTTTAATAACGTTCTAGATTGTGTTGTCTTCGTTTTTTTTTTTTTAAACTCTTATTTACAAGGTTTTAATATATTGTTTTGAATATTTGCATTTTTCTGTGTGGCACAACGTTGAGCTTAAATTAACGCAAGACCTTTTTTTAAGTTTTCATCTGTTTTATATAATATATACAATTCCATTATTATAAATATAAAATAAATAAAAATCTTCTAGATTTGTCAAAACAAAATGTAACCGCCCTTTAGTTGTTCGTGGTCCTTCTCTGTTGAAATGCACCAATTACGAGATAAATAAATAAATAATAAATATCTGGGACATTATTGCACACATGTTCATCTGACCCGTCAACTTCACATCTAAGATAATGTGAAGTTGTCATAGCGCTATCTGAATTATTATAACGTAATTTAATTATACCTTTAAAAATTTGTTAAAATCTATATAAGCAACTGTGTCAAAATAATTGTAAGAGTAGAATTAAAACTTCTCTCATATTAATTTTCTTGTTAGTAATATATATATATTTTAAAAAAACAGCCAAGTGCGAGTCGGGCTTGCACACTGAGGGTTCCGTACCACCACAAAATACAATAATTTGCATTTAAAAAAAACCTACTAAAACTTCAAATTTAGTAAAATGTATGGCATTTGGGTTCGGTGAAAGAAATGATAAGGTCGTCCAAGTAACGATATTACCAGTTATAATTTGGTAATGAACAGAAATTTGGCACCGACTAATATTATTTGCTATTATTTATTATTTGTTGTTATACTTTAGAGTGTTTACTATAATAATGAAAAGTTTGACGCTTGTACGTATTACCGCTTTTACATTAGAGCAATTACAAAAATACGTAAAAAAATGCGTTGAATTGTATGTTTTTTTTTTACTTTTTGACTTTTGTATTATTTCTTAGTTAATCCGCCATAGCATTACATATTCTGTGAAAATTTCAACTGGCTATTTATTGCGGTTCCAAAGATACAGCTGTTTAAAGGTAGGACAGACAGCGTAGACTCAGAAATAGGGTCTCGCTTTTACGCTTTTGGTACGGAACCCTAAAAATCTGTTAATGTTATTAAAATTTGTATTAAACATGATTTTTAATTTTAATAATTAATCATTAAAAAAATTAAACTTAACCCTAAATGCATGATTGTTGAATAACTATGGCTTTTGTATGTATAAAATGTACATAATTGTGTTCATTAATTTTAAGTGCTAATGTTTATGTTAAGTGGTTTTTTTTTTTACTAATAAGTAAAACATTTCGCATTGCAGCTGGATAGATATCAGATTCTTAGTTTGTAGTTAATATAAAGGCCGTCTGTAGACCAAACCTGCATGTCTAACATGCACACCGCGACATAATCCTGTCGTCGCCCTGTCGAGCGAGAACTCGACAAAGGTGCCTACGGTTTTATATACGCCTGTCTCGCTTTGGCACGACAAAAAGAGTCGACAAAACCCTGTCGCGGTGCGCATGTTAGCCCGCCTGAACACTCTTTTATTTTAAATTAAATAATAGGCTTGCCCATGGCCGCCAACTCGCCTGATTTTAAGCGAAGATGCGGTCTACGATGGATCACGCTTACCTACGGGTTTTCGGAATATCAACCATAAAGCAGTGTTAATTTTAGAACTCTGTTATAATGAGATTTAATCACTGGACAGCAAACAGAAAATTGATTTTGACCGTGCTGGCTACATCCCGCGCTGTCTTCTGCCGGTAGGCAATGTCAATCCAAAACGAACTAATGTTAATGATGCTCTTCCCCTGTTTCCAGATGGAAAAGATCTTTAGCTACGCGTGGCGTGGCAAGCGCGGGCTGCCCGAAAGTGACGCGGGCGCCGGCAGCGACAAACCACACGATAACTATGTAAACGATGATCAGGGCCTGCAGCGTAGGCACAACGTTGACACTTTCCTACAGGCGAGTATTTTATTTGGGCAATGCTATTTATGCCATATATACCATAACGCCGGCACCACTCTTGACTGCCTTGGTGGCTCATTTGGTAGTGTTTTTTTTTTATATATATGGTTTCTATAGAATAGCAGGTGAGACCGTCGAGGCTGTGCTAGTAATGCCACAGAATACATATATCATTTAAATAAGTGCCGACTTTTGCTACTACACAATAAAGTGCAATTCAGGACGTGTCTCTAGCGTAACTCTTGTCGCGTTATCTCTGTATATCGCGCGGCAGCGGGCACGGCAAGTCCGACAAGACGACTACTTGTAGCTTCAACTTCATAAGTGCGGAGTGTATCAGGCCTGGTAATGCTAATATTTTTTGTTTACATTTTCAGGTTCATTTCTTCGGCAAGAAAGGCACAAACGATCTCAAGTTCGACGGGTTTCGCGAATTCATGGAGAACTTGCAGACTGAAGTATTGGAACTGGAGTTCCACGAGTTCTCTAAAGGTAAAACTATAAGAAAACATCAGCGGGCAAGCTCTAGAGCAATCTACATTGTTTCTGTACCCATCACTCTGATGTCTATCCTTATTTTTAACTGACTTCCAAAAAGGAATAGAGGTTCTCAATTCGACTGATTTTTAAAATATATATTTTACTAGCCGTCCGCCCCGGCTTCGCACGAGTGTAAGCTCGGCCTTCGGCCTCGCTACAAAATATAATATAGCCTATGTCACCCGGGGATAGTGTAGCTTCCCAACAGTGAAAGAATTTTTCAAATCGGTTCAGTAGTTTCGGAGCCTATTCATTACAAACATACAAAAATAGGTACAAATCTTTCCTCTTTATAATATTAGTGTAGATATGTTTGTTACCTCATTATCATGAGTAGCGGGCATCCAGTGGATGCAGATGGCAGGGTGTCGTTCAGTGTGGAGGTTAAAGGGAGAGGCCCATGTTCAGCAGTGGACGTCTTTTTGCTGCTGCTGATGATGATGATGACCTCATAACTTTCGACTGGGTGAACCGATTTTGATAATTATTTTTTCATGTGAAATCCATGCTTCCCGTGTAGTCGGATTTCAATTTGGTCCAGTTCTGTCATTTTTATGTGAAATCCATGCTTCCCGTGTAGTCACATTTCAATTTGGTCCAGTTCTGTCATTTTTATGTGAAATCCATGCTTCCCGTGTAGTCACATTTCAATTTGGTCCAGTTCTGACATTTTGATGAAGTCGGTTTTATATATTGATAATTATTTATCCTTGGCAGGTCACGAGACGATATCGGAGGTAGATTTCGCGAAGATCCTCCTTCGGTACACATACCTCGACACGGATGAATATGACATGTATCTGGACCGGCTCTTGGACCGCGTCAAAGATGAACGCGGGATCTCTTTCCAGGTAACAAGAGTTTTTTTTTACTGATTTTCAAAAAAAAAATATATAATACAAAAATCTTTTTTTTGAGGTAAGAGATTTTTTTTTTATAGAAAATGGTTTCGACCGCAAAAGGCTCAAAAATGTACCCACTGTCCAGGGTACATATTTGCGCCTTTTAAGGTCTTCTGCGAATTAGAAAATAGAAATTAGTATATAATATAGAAAATTAGTTTGCGCTTTACCGCCCCATGAAAATTACAAATTTCAAATGGCAAGTTAATCGGTTTCTTCTAGGCAAGTATGCTCCATCACAGACCGCATCATCGCTTAACATCAGGCGAGGTGGCGGTCAAACCTCCCTATTGAGTAATAAAAAAATACAGTGTAACCAGCCGTGTCTAGCAATTTTTGCTAGTCACGGCTGGTTACACAATACGCCAATGTTATCGTTCCAGGAGTTCAAGACTTTCTGCCAGTTCCTGAACAATCTGGAGGATTTCACCATCGCTATGCGCATGTACACTCTCGCGGACCATCCCATATCAAAAGGTACATTTACACCACTCATTGATGGAGCGTAATGAGGATGTTAGGAGTATCCACTACACTTACAAGTAGCGACTCTGTAAGTTTTCTATAGGACTCATTTCAGAGAGTGTGTATCGGAGCTACACGACCTTATCCTACCATCCCCTTTCTACTACAGGACAAGTAGGATATTGATCCATTACCACCCATACATTGTGGACTTTCCTTGGATACGTACCAAACGTTTCAAATAAATAAATAATAATATCTGGGACATTTTTGCACACACGGTCATCTGACCCCAAACTAAGCAAAGCTTGTAATATGGCTGCCAGAGACTGATATACGTACATATATATTTTTAAATACATACTTAAATAGATATTAACACCCAGATTTAGAACAAACACAAATGTTCATCACACAAATGTTTGTCCTAGATGGGAATCGAACCCACGCCCCCAAGCACAGAAGTTAGGTTCACTACCAACTGAGCCACCGGGGCAGTTTCGTTTCTACATTTCTAATCCATACGGCCAAGGAATAGAACAACCTGCCGGCTTGTTTCCTGAGTGTTACTGGACATTTTCAAAGCAAGAATGGATAGGTATCTTCTAAGTCTGCGTGTTTCGTCTTCGCCAACGTCGTCGCTTATCAATAGGCGAGTTGATCAAACACGGACTAATTTGCGATAAAAAAAAACTACAATTAGTTTATGCTGAGAATACCTTTGACAGCTGCAACTAGGGTTACCATCTATCCGGATTTGTCCGGCTTTTTTAGCTTGGGCAATGTAATACGAATAAATCTTGTTTAACGTTTGCCGAAACACGTTTTTGCAGTGATCATACCATTACAATAAATCTGTGTATTGTCCATATAGACGAGTTCCACCGAGCTGTGCTGATCTGCACGGGCATCTCTCAGTCTGAGCACCTCGTGAGCACCGTGTTCGCCATATTCGATGCAGATGGAGACGGCCTACTGAGCTACAAGGAGTTTATAGCCATCATGAAAGATCGTCTGCATCGCGGGTTCAAGGTACACCACGCTTCTACTATGCTTTACACTCTACTATCTTTAGCCAGTAACATTTGTGATGATCCAATACGCGATAGCGATAAGAAGACTCCATAAAAATTAAAAAAAACTCCCGCCCGCATTTTAATACTTGGTTTTTGGATCGGTGTTGTTTTACGGCTTGTGATGGCTACTGAGCAACACGACCATCAATCCCGCCAGACCTTGGATTGGTGACTGCAATTAGCATTCACAAACTATGCACTCCTATTAAAAGTTTGTTTCTTTTTTTCAGTCATATGCCAAAAACGAAGGATGGGAAGCTTTTAAGTCGTGCGTGAAGCAAGAAATGAAGAGTACCGTTTAAACTAGTTGAAATAGTGGCACCATCAGCCAGAAGACGTCCACTGCTAAACAGGCCTCGCCCTGCCTGCCCATCTGCATCCACTGGAAGCCCTCGACTATCACGTCGTCGGTCCATCTAGTGGGAGGCTTACCTACGCTGCGTCTTCCGGTGCATGGTCTCCACTCAAGAACTGTTTCTCCCCATCGGTAATCAGTTGATCGAGCAATTGGCCTGCCCACTGCCATTTCAACTTGCAAATTGTAATAGCTATGTCGATGACTCTATCATGCAAACAAACTCCGATAATAGTAAAAGTAGAACAATTATTATTTATTATTGCTTAGCATATTTACAATAATACATGCCCAAAAAGATGATTATAATTTCTAGAAGATAAAAACCACAAGTCATGTACAAAACCTAACGGCAAGACTCGAATGTGTGTTTCGAACAATTTTCTCAAGCACTCGTCAAGACTTTAACATTAGCTTGGTATGTATCTATGTAAAGGAATCTTTGAACGTGATTTTCACCCCCTTTCAAAACGATATATTGATTTGAAACTGCACACTTATCAAGGACCGATGACAATGTAATAATTTAAATAATTTTTCCCATTGTCCTTAAGGATCTTCAGGATTAGCGATTTGAAAGCGTGTTTTTTAGTAAATATGAGGATTATTTGTTAAAGTATCCCTTATATCACTTAAATATACAGTTTCAATATGCACAAGAAGCTCAATAGCAAACAAACTTAGCTTTTGACTAATTTTCTTTAGCGCTAACAGATTGTAGGAATTACTTTTTTTTCTATTAGCATAAATTCAGAGTCTTGTGGAAAGGTTTAGTTAGGTTTTGCTAGAATTCACCAAACAAGCCCAGTTTTGCCATACGTATCTCAGTGCTAGTGAAACTAGGTACTTACGAGATCTATAGATAAATTAAAGTCAGTCATTTATTATGTACTTATTGAAATTTTTGCAATATACGTACCTATATACAAATAAAGAAAAAGAAAAATAACACATGATCACTCATAAACTTTTGCAATTTCAATATTAGGGATCTGATAAACACCAAAAAATATATCTTTTTTGCTATAATTTGAATGCCATAATTTGACATGTGACATCAACTGTAATTGACATAAAATTCTATCCAGAATATTTTCTGATCAACTTAATTGAAAGTTGCAAATTCAAATGTGCATTTTCACCATTTGGAACTCTTATTACAGACAGAACAATACAATATCGGCCTTACAAACGTTACTTATTTATTTAGTTAAATTTCTCAAAAACTTACAGCTAAAAACCAAAACGTATTTGAGACAACTTAAGTAACGTCAATAAGTAAGGCCAATAATTTCTAAGGGCCTTACTTAAAAACGTTACTCAAGTTGAACTATGTTTTGAAATGCTCTCTCAACTTCTCGCTGACGGCAATCGTCACACGCGAAAACAAGACGGAGCATATTTAAGCGTATGTCAACTTGAGTAACGTTTTTAAGTAAGGCCCTAAAACTTTATTACAAATACGATAAATCTAAGAGTAGGAATTAGAGGTTTTTTAACACAGTGAGATTTTATGCTTTTACTAATTTATTTAGTACACATAAGAATTACGTTTTTAAAATTTTGTAATTACTTTTTTAAGATATAATAACATCTTAAAAATGTAAGTTATTTTCGCGAGGTTGTGTTTTAATTTATGTTATGATATAATATTTATTTATTATTATGGAGTTACTTTGACTCCATTAAGAAATCAGTATTTTGTGAGTTACCATTATTCTTATAAAGAACTAAACTTTAGGCGTGTTTTCATTATGAAAGCGCAACAAGTATTGGTTTCAAAGCGCGATTATTAACATATAGAGCCTTACTTAAACACGATACTCAAGTTGATCTATGCTTGAAATTGCTCTCTCAACTTCTCGCTTACGGCAATCGTCACACGCGAAAACGAGACAGCATATTTAAGCGTATGTCAACTTGAGCAACGTTTTTAAGTAAGACCCATATAGTTTAGCATCAATCCTGTTGAATCTTTTCCAAACACTAATTTGGGCAAGGTTATTGTTTACCAGTCGTTACGTATTGGATAACTTAAAACGCCTTGCTTACCAACCATAAAAAAGTATTGTCATTATACCGTCGAGATAAAATTCCTATAGAGTCACAATCTCTAAGTGAAACTGTCAAAAATCGTTCGAGCGTTGTTATATATACCTAGACAAGAATTATATAATTCGCAATGCCACATTTGGACCCGGGTATGCCCTAAAACTGCGACCAGAACCACCGGCGGATGGGCAGCAGCGTCCTAATAGTACACGGTGAACGTACTGTGATCCCCAAGCCGCCTGCCAAGCGTGAGGATTATGGCAACACTCCTCTCTATGGTCCAGGCCTTGTCCAACAGTGGACGTTAATTGGCTGATGATGTGATGTGAATGCCACATTTACTCCAATTTAGACGTTATATCGCTTGCTAGTATTGCTTGCATGCATAGTGTTCAACGTCGCTTGTCTGATAAGCCATCGTAACACTGGTATCAAATTCAATTTCATTGCCAAATTCAAATTTTTTATTTGCCTGCCAATGGGTATACAAGGTCTTAAAATTTAAAATGTCCATCCATTAACAGCCGTAAGGGGGTGCAAAATTAAATTCGATTATAAATATGTCAAAAGAATTACATTTATTTATTGCCGTAAAACCCGTACGAAGCGCTTTGATTCCACTTTTATTGTGCGAACTGCTAGTCTGGAATGCGCTGCCAGAATGGGTGTTCCGCGATAGTTACAATCTGGGTGTCTTCAAATCTCGAGTGTATCGGTTTCTTCTGGGCAAGCGTGCTCCATCGTAGACCGTATCGTCGCTTAACATCAGGCGAGTTGGCGGTCAAACGCAAGCCTATTACAGTGTAAAAAAAAATTTCCTTACAACTAATCAAAAACTGCGCAAATCGTAGCGTACGCTGAGTTTTAGTTCGGACATTTTTTGGCACGATTGTGACTTCTAAGTATTGTATCTTTATGCCTACCAACCATAAAAAAGTATTGTCTTTATACTCATATAACAGATTCGATGCTATTGTGTGGTTTTCTATTAATAAGCATTATAATACAAATGAAACTGCCATATTTCATTCCGAAAGTGTTTATAATAGGCCTGTATCCAATTTTTTTATTACGTCTTAAAAATGCTGATCATAAATAGAGCCCATCAACCAAATTAATATTTGTTCAAATATAAATAAGTATTTTAATTTCATGCTAGTCAGTGAGCGCACTATAGTACGTTATGACGTCAAGCCTCACGCGCCACACAAATGCTATACTAATACACGCTTTGCGAGAAAGGGACAGAGCATCCCATATCAATCCCTCAAAACTTAAAACACTTATATCTCAGAAATTTATCACCTAATCGAAATTACTTTTTCAGTATTTGTTGCATATTTAATTGTATCCTTCGATAAGCCTATTATCTCTTCTCTACATAGTATAAAATAAATTCGCTTTCCGCGTCTGTCTGTCTGTATATCCGCTAACTCCTACTAAAAAATAAAACCACAACGGATTTTGTTGCGGTTTTCACTTATCAGTGAAAACGAGAAATTATCTATCTCACGGAATGTTTCATCTATTATGTAATATTACTTACATCCGTGCGAAGCCGGGGCGGGTCGCTAGTTTGTAATAAATGATACATTGGGACAGGCCTATTATGTTAATATTATTTATATTGAGTATTTTTTACCTTCAAAACCAAATAATTCATATTGTAGGGCCTCAATTACTTAAACTGCTTACTAGTCATTTGCAAATAAATGTTCTAGGTATGATAGTCTGTTTGATCCATGAAGAATCTACCATTCTAGCGGGCCAATCCTGCGCAGGCGCAAATTTAACGAATGAATTTTGTATTCTCCAATCACAAGCGCCACACAAATTTACTGCTATTATTTTTATTAAACTGACCAATAGCAGATTATAAGCATACTTGCTATGTAAGCGGTTAGGAGATGGGCTAAGAAGCATCTCCGTGGATCGAACATGCTGTACCTATTTATTACGTGTAATGATTTTATAAGTTACTTTTAAGTTTTTTATTTATTGAAGTTATAGGATAATTACGACGCGTAATAGAGTCGATGCTACAGGGTGTTTGGATAGATCACGGACATAGAAGATATTAATACGATAAAAAATATGGTACATTTTTTTTTCTAATAAAATATTTTCAATGACATCCAAAAAAAAAAAGAAAAAAAAAATGTACTGGGCTTTATGAAATATAGACACGCACGCGAGTGCGCGCGCTTAAAGTGCAAAAGCGATGCGAAGGGCCTGAGGTCACTGTTCTAAAGAACTGTTTGATGCCGGCGTCGCGGTTTTACCATCGCACTAGCCGTCACCGTTTGAAAGCTCATCCACATACTATAGCCAGTGAAAATCGCACACAGTACGATTCACGAGATCTTTCTTGCCTCACCTGCAAAATGTGAACTAAGCTACCTTCCGCGGTGTTTCCAAGAAGCTACAATATAGGGTTCTTCAAAAGGCGAGTTGATAGAGTCGGATCGGCAATAGTAATGATGCCTCTGGCAGGCAGCCCGTCTGCTTGTTTGCCACCTGTGCCATAAAAAAATATAAATTGGCTTGGTAAATCTGCCTGCAGATTTTTTAGCGGATCTCGATTAAAAAAGATTTGATCCAACTTATTTACAATTTGAGTTCAGAATCTTATACTGAATACTTTCTAAAGTTTGTCGGTAGTCTAACCGAACACCTGTATATACCATTCTCTATCTACACTACGATTTACAACACCTCATTGTTATTTAGTTTCAGTTTGGATTTGACAAAATTAGTTTATATGTACAGGTTGATTACATAAAACTGACGCCTTTCTCAATTGACCTTTGAAATGTATTTAATTCATCTATCCCACTAACGAGAGTGGGAGAGAATTTTTAGTAAACATTGGCCAGCTTTAAATAATCGATCTGTGAGATTTCTAAAACTTGTATTATTAAGTCACAATCTATAAATGGAATCTGTTTTATGTAAAAAAAATTTAACTTTTGTCATCAGTAAATCATGCCTTTTTTTTAAATTTAAACGCTGACAAAATGTAATCGTTATTTGAAGTACTCATTGTCCTAAAACACGTCTTCCCTATTTATTATTGAATATAATGACATTTGAAGTTCAGGTTGTGTTTTTAATGTGCATGTGTTGGTAATTTCTGTGTTATCATATCATACTTATTATTGCAGTCAGTTAATTTCTTATACTGTATACCGAAACCGTTCTTAAATATGCCAATATACCAGGTGGTAGGATTTCTCTTCAGCGAGTGTCCGACTGAGTGGGTACCACCGCTTTGCCAGTTATTCTGCCGTCAAGCAGTAACGAGCAATCGTTGCTGTGTTCCGGTTTTGAAGGGCAAAGTAGTCAGTAAGTTAGGGAAAGCATAAAGGAAACAAGCACTGTTCAGTGCTAATTAGAATTAGGACTTAACACATCTAAAATTCGTTTAGATATCGTTGGTCGTTCCGTATGTTCGTTTGGTTTTGTCTGGAAAAACGGTTAATCGATAATAATGCTGAGTAAATTTGGTGATCTAACATGGAAAAAGAAGTAACAAAGAAAACAGTTCATCGACTCACAAAAATGGTTAATTCATAATAATGCCAAGTAATTTTGGTGATCTAACATGGAAAAGAAGAGCAAAGAAAACTGAGTTAATCGACATCACAAGCTAAAAGAAGCTGATATCTACGTCAACCGAATAACCAAATGATAATATTCTGACGAATCCAAATTAGAAAACCATTTATCGGATTTACAAATACTAGAAGAGCGTCAAAGAAGAATATTCTGTGGGTTTCAAAGTCGCCATTTCGTTTGCTGATCGCCTTGCCGGGCCTCCTCTGGTACGCCAAAGGTCTCACCTGGCAGGGTTCGATCGCACGGTGGCGTGAAAACTTCCTACAAACCACGAGTTAAGATTTAACAAGTAAAAAAATATGAACATGAAGAATGATGAAGAAATCCTCCACCTTTAATGAAGAAGTACCTGAAGAATCTTTATAAAGTTTATTGCATCTGTGTGGCTCTATTGACGTCGTTGTGGTTAGAAGTTTGATTGAAATATTATGGTCGCGCGTTCTCTAAAACTACGGTGCATTGAATTATACTATATTGCTATGAGAAAATAGCATGACAAATTAATTTAATCATTAATAGAATTTCTTTACAATAAAATATTATATAGGAAATGACAAGGAATTTTTTTTTTTATTGGAAAATAGGCTTGCGCTTGGCCGTTTTAAAATTATGTACAAATTCTGCAATAATTTTCAACTTTTGGAAATATGTCGAAAGCAAGAGGACGAACATTATCAGTTTTAACTAATGCAGTTTGTGTAAGCCAGTCTCGTAGCTGCCTTTGGCCAATGGAAAGTTCTCATAAACATGACCTTGCAAACATGAATTCTTTGAACAGTATTGTCTGATCGTAACAATAAAAAATACTTGAAAGACGTCCCTTTCCTTTCCTGCTACTTTCGTTATCAGAAGAATTACGACGATTTTGGGGTGAACTTACAACAACCAAGCTTCTTACATGATCTTTTCGTGCTTCCCAGGATTGCATTTTCCAAAACTCTTGGAATATTGACTGGCGACCGTTTTTTGATAAGTTTTTACATTCAAATTGCTGTTGAAGACCCCACGCAGTATTTTTGTGTGACCATCGCAAGTATCTTGCAGAACTTTTGCTGAACGTATGACATTTTTCTCATATTTTCCACCCTGATCTTTTTAAAAACCTTCATATTGCTCTCCTTTAAGTCTAGCTTCGGAGATTTTTATTCTTTTTCACGTAGATTTATCAGCTTGACCTTTGCTCTTTCTTTTTTTCGGCCGTTTTTTTTTCGTAAGCGGGTCAATTTTTCACATTTTTCGTCCAAAGTTTCTTCAATTTCAGACGAAGGTTGTCTGACTCTAAATTAAGGATGTCGATTCTTCCTGAAAAAAAACGATTTTTGAATCGAAATCGATTTGATCTTCTATGGTTAGATTCTCGACGACAAATGGATACTATTTCAATATAAATTAGAAAAAGATTTTTAAATTGAATAAGTATTCATTGCAAGGACAACTACTACTTTTCGTTGAAACAAAATGAAATTACGATCAAATTATAAAGAAGTTAATAATTAAATGGTCACCTGCTGGAAACGTGCTTTGGCTCACTTTTTTCTTATAAATACAAAGCAAATAAAGGGTTTTCCAATAAGAGGTGTTATTTTGATATTCAAAGAAAAATGCCATTTTTTATTATAAATCATCAGATGTTTATTTCATTACAAAGAGGAAGGTATGCCGTTAATAGTGGAAAATAACATCAGGCAAATGACCACCACGGCCACGCTTACAGGACAAAATCCTTTTCATGAAATTTTCCATAACTAAATCGCAAAGTGGCTGCTCTATGTCCTCGATAGCCTCACGAATTCCATCTTTGAGGTCTTGAATCGATACTGGGCTGTTGGCGTAGACCTTCTCCTTCACGTGGCCCCAAAGAAAGAAGTCGCAAGGTGTTAAATCACAAGATCTCGGTGGCCAATTGTGATCACCTCTTCGAGAGATAACACGGTCCGGAAACTTTTCCCTTAAAAGATCAATGGTTTCGTTGCTTGTGTGGCACGTAGCGCCGTCTTGTTGAAAGTGAACGTTGTCCAGATCAATACCATCCAATTCCGGCCATAAAAAATCGTTAATCATCTCTTGATAGCGCAATCCATTCACCGTAACTGTTGCGCCAGCCTCATTTTCGAAAAAGTAAGGTCCAATGACTCCGCCGGACCATAAACCGCACCAAACAGTCACACGTTGAGGATAGAGAGGCTTTTCAACAATAACTCTTGGGTTTTCTGAGCCCCAGATGCGACAATTTTGCTTGTTGACGAAGCCACCGAGGTGGAAATGGGCCTCATCACTGAAGATGATTTTTCGATGGAATTCCGGATCATTTTCATGCATTTCAACGACCCAATCAGCAAAGTCACGACGTTGTTGATGATCGGCCGGCTTGAGTTCTTGTGTTAACTGGACTTTATAAGCCTTAAGACCCAAATCTTTATGCAAAATACGGTGTAATGACGTTTGTGGAATACCTAATTCCAAAGAACGACGAGGAATGGACAAACCTGGGTTTTCTTCAACACTTTCGGCTACAGCAGCAATATTCTCGGCTGTTCTTGAGCGACGTGCACGGGTTTTATTCTTCTCATCACTAACTTGTCCCAACAGCTCGAATTTTTCCACCAATTTCTGTATTGCGGTCCGACAAGGTGCTTCACGACGACCCAAAAATGTTCGAGTTTTACGAACCGTCTCTGCCAAATTTTCACCATTTTTATAGTGAATTTTAATAATTTCAATGCGTTGTTGAAGCGTGTATCGTACCATTTTTATTAATGGCGTAGTTTCTACTTGTCAAATGCCAAGAAATGACAGCTTCAAAAGTGACATCTACCGAAATAGCGGGCTATTCAAAATAACACCTCTTATTGGAAAACCCTTTAGATCACAAAACAAAATGTACTGTACACTGTTCATAGAACACCATAAAGTAAAATAAAAATATTATAAAGGGTCTTTCAACAAGGACAGGTCGATGTTAAAATTGAATAAAAGAAGATGTGTGTGAGATATTAACGAAATTTATTTTTTATCTGAAAGGCCCATTTATGGATGGAATATGACATCGTTCAAATGTCCGCCACGCCTTCGTATGGTGGCACGAATCCGAGAGGTCCAATTTTTAATGACTGCTGCATAGATCTGGCTGAATCTGAGCGATGGCCTGCGTTATGTTGGCTTTCAGGGCAACAGTCGATTGTGGCTTATTGGCATAGACCTGCCAATAAGCCACAAGAAAAAGTCTAAAGGAGTCAAATCACACGATCTTGGTGGCCAATTCACGTCACCTCTGCGAGAGATAACCCTACCCTCAAACCGTTCATGCAGAATATCCATTGTGTCGTTCGCTGTGTGGCAAGTAGCGCCATCTTGCTGGAACCACATGTCGTTCACGTCCATATTGTTCAATTCAAGCCAAAAGAAATTGTTTATCATTGATCTGTAGCGCTCGCCGTTGACGGTGACGGCCTCGCCCACGTCGTTTTCGAAGAAGTACGGACCAATGACGCCGCCAGACCAAAATCCGCACCAAACAGTAACTTTTTGTGGATGCATTACCACCTGGTGAACCTCATGTGGGTTGTGGTCATCCCATATACGGCTTTTGCTTATTAACAAAACCATTCATCCAAAAATGTGCCTCGTCGCTAAAGATTATTTTTTGGCCAAAATCGGGGTCCTCTTCCAAGCGTTTCGAAGCCCATTCAGCGAACACATGGCGTTGTCTATGGTCATTAAATTTGAGCTCTTGGGTCAGTTGGATCTTGTACGGATGCAGGCCCAAGTCCCGACGCAAAATTCTCCAAGTTGAAGTCTGCGAAAGGCCGAGTTCTTGTGCACGGCGAGAAATCGACTGCCTCAGAGTCTCCTGAACACTCTCACGTACAGCGGCGATGTTCTCGGCCGATCTGGCGTTCCTTTGACGTAAAGGTGTTGGTTGGTTGTTTACCGAACCGGTCGTCTCAAATTTGGTCACCAATCGTTGGAGAGTAGACTTTGAAGGGCCACCGCGACTGCCGTAAAATGGGCGCAATGCGCGCAACGTTTGCACTAACGAACACTCATTTTGATAATAAAGTTTTATCATTTGCACATGCTGCTCAACCGTGTAACTTGCCATGGTGATTTGGCATCAGTGACTGAATAAGAAAAAACAGATTTGACAGATGCCGTCAAAACAAAATGGCCGCCACAGATTATTAACATCGACCCGCTCTATTTGAAAGACCCTTTCACATCATCAGCCAATTACCGTCCACTGTTGGACAAGGCCTCACTCATAGAGCCCTCTCTATGCCATGCTCTCTGTGTTGCCATAATCCCCACGCTTGGCAGGCGGCTTGGGGATCGCAGTAAAGGGGGGAAATATACAAGTGAAAATAATACAATGAGGCAACATGTTTTCTTCGCGTTGGCGCCAAAACTCTCATAACAACAAAATAAATAATAACGATTTAGAAAACCGATTACGTAGATAATCCCGTGAAATATTATCGATTCTAGGTGCAATGCACTGCATTTCTACGATCTATATTAGCACCTCGATTTCAACATCGTGAATCGGTCCGATTCTTAAGAGTCCGAAAATCGATTTAGTGAATAGATTCACTCTGTCAGATCGATCTAAAAATCGATTTTCCGAAGATCGACATGCCTACTCTAAATCAGAAAACCCACAAATAGTATCATCATCACTTGTATCGCTCCGTTTCGTAGAATTAAAGCAGAGTACATATCAGACGTGGTTGTCTAACAACAAGAAAATCTTATTGTCACTGCTTGGTCGGACTTGTTTCTTGAAGTGTTCCAAATAAACGTAAAAATCATCTTCTTGTATCCATCCAGATCCATTCGCTGTTCCGATAGATCCGGCTGGCTCATCAAGTATAAAATGATCATTGAACCTCTTACGCGGAAAGATGAATATCGGAGGTATGCACTTATGCAGTTGCTTATAGCATTTCCAGCGAGAGCTATGGTTACCAGCGTCCCTCTCTGCTGATGTCATTGCTCACTTGCTCACTCACTTGCTTTTGTCCACGCCTAGCAATGATTCGATCGGGTTTCTGGACCGTGATAATGCCCGATTCGTCCATATTCCAAATATATTGGGCTTCTAGCTTGGACTTATCAAGCGTTGCTGTATAGTTATTAAAAAACAGCTCAACGTTACTTTTATTAAAACTAGTTGCCCGTGCGATACTTGTGGCTTGTGGCATTCTCAAGGCAATAACAGGAAATCGTTTTATGAATAGATGAAACCACACGTCTCCAGCTATTTCATTTCATGCCAAGATTCAGAAAATTGCTTGTTGTGTTTTACTTCCAACTTATATGCCAGTAATCGTGCTGCTTTTGGAGTTAATCCATAATAGGCATCAGAGCAAAATAGAAGATACTCACAATTTTTGTTTCTGACTCGGAAAAGACGCTTTTGCTTGCATACCCAACTGATGGTGGCGTGGATGATTCTCCCGTTTCGAAAGCCTATTTCTTTTGAATAAAACGGAACAGAGAGCAATGGTTTAAATCATAGCTCATTGCTGCGTCACGCAGACTTTTGTTCCGTAGTGTAACTTCTTCGGCAGCGAGCTCGTATATCTCTTGGCTAGCCATGAGTTAAAACAAGCTGATTCAACATTCCTAGGTTCCAAAAATACGACGCTGCTTGATTTGGAACTCCATTATGATAAAATGCATCACAAACCAAGAAAATACATATAACGAATCGAATGCTGAGTTAGTAAGATTTCAAACAATTCATGTCATATACAGTTCAACAAGTAAACAAGGAAAGTAATGCTTGATGAAAATTACGACAATAAATTACTTTTGGTAAAATTTTTGGCACGAGTTTCGTTGGATACATATGTAAACACAAGTGAACAATCAAACACTGCTTCAGATATCCACAATTATATTATCTAAGTTTTATACTCATTAGCCGTAACTTTAACCAAACAATCCAATATTTTTCCGTACGGATCCAACCCCCGCACTGAGGGGTATTTGACCCAAAAATGCGGACAAAAATATTTTACTGTGTTATTGTACATATAAGTCCATAACAGTAATAAGTATACCAATTTTGTTTTTTACCTACCTTACTTTGGATAATAGCCAAGTGTGAAACGTACAGAATCTACTTTTTAGGAAAATGTGTAAAAAAATGTTGTTAAGTTCAGTAAAATTATTTAATTACTTTATAATTATATGCTAACATTACTCAGAGGACGAGTCCCACCCGTCTTCATCATTAGAATTATTTGTTTCGTCCATATCTTCAGTAATTTCAACTTCTTCGTATGAAACGTCAACTTCACCCGGTAATAACATTTCCATGGCTGCTTCACTAAATGGCTTTGATCTTTTTGGTGGTTTCGGCCTTATGCTGCTCATGTAAGGATCTGACGTTAAAAGCAACCTGTTTAAAACGTCTTGGTTACATTGCTCCCGAGAAATCTTTCACGAGAAGTTTTGGCGAAATTGCCGGAAGTGTTTGTTCCTCGCCTCACCTGCTTCTTCTGTCAAGGTTCCTATAGGTAATAGCGCATGTTGAACTATAAGGGGTCCGTGAATCAGTACCTTGTGTACCGTGGGCGTCATGGGGTGCCAGGAGTATAACTCTACATACAATAATGCTGTATCCATGCAAAATTTTGTAAATTTTTCAATATGGATCTTATGCCCACTGGAAATTACTTCTAATATGGCAGCAAATCTTTCGATTAATCTGAGGTCAATCCCAAGGATTTCTGAAGAGATTTGCGCATTCTCAAAAAATCTTTGACTTGTGTTCCCATCATTACTGTTGCCGAGTCCAGCTTTGGGGACATCAACAATAAGACCAAGCTGAGATCTGAACTTTTCCTGAATGTCTTTTTTTCTTTCTTTTACTATTTCTTTGTCAGACTGCTCTCTTATTTACCATTTCTGTACAGGTCTCTTGTAGGACAGATGGAGTAATGTTTCAAAAAACCTTATCCTTGCGTGTAACACAGACAATCCAAACTTAAGATTGTCTAAGTCCACTTCTTGTGATGCTGCAAAATTATTGAATTCTTTGGAAGTTGCCTTACAAATGTAACACCTCATAGTCGATTTAGTTTGGGTAGCTGAATTGCAAACTTTCCCGTCGACCATCGTAAAAAGCATCGTATGTTGTATGGTTACGTCTCCAGCTGTTCTTGCTACCTTTGTCTCTTCTAAATTCCTGATCTGATCATTGTAATATTGTATTTCCTCGTTAGTTATGTCAGACGTTTCGTGAATAAATCTAATCCTCATAGGTCTGCAAAATCGTGGCGAAGATGGTCTCGGGTTTTGCCAAATCACCCTTTTACTGCTGCGACAAACAAGTTTAAGTGGCACTAACGATGACTGGAAAATGTTTGCATCTGAGTCTGACATATTTGCAAATTTATGTTTATATTCTGTTTGTTGCGAACCATCACAACCCCACTTGTAAAATAGTTCTAATGAAGTTATTTCTTCACTTGGAAGACTTCGTAGGACATCCTCCAAGTATAACAGCAAGCGTTGAGATGTGTGATTAAGTAAATCTTGCAGTCTGACTTCTGCACACGTTTCAGTTACTTCAATACTCTCTTTAATTGGGTAGCAGTCATTCTTGGCTCTTTGCAAAACACTATAACATGGATATAGTTTTTTGTCAGCGGTTCTTACGATCTCGTACTGTTTTCTCGATAAAGACGCTTCCACGAAAATCGATAGCGCTTGAACGGGTGTTAATTGTGGTCTTGATGGTATATTGCTTTCATTGTACCTTTTGAGATATTTAACACCTCTAGTAGGAGTTGCGACTATGTCCTTGACGACTTTTGCGGCGTCTTTATTACCAGTCTCTCTGAGTTTCATCTGGGTAGCGTAAACTAGCTCATTCACTTCACTTTCGTCTCTCAGAGTTTCAATTTTGCGCCTCTTGCTGCGGTCACTCAAGTCATCGAATGTCTTTAATGGACGACCCGGTTTTTTTGAACATTGGGAAGGAATTTCCACTGTGCCTTGCAACCAATCATGATTTTTCTTTAAGAAAACACGTTCAGTCCTGTAAGCAGCAAGCCACCTGGTCTTCATTTCTGCCTTAATATAAAAAAATTGGCGGCGAAACACTTGTACTTCTTCAACGGGAAATGATGGATTGTTAATTATCGTGTTCTCAACAAATTCCCACTTATTTGCTAATACTCTTTCTGTGCTCTTTTTCGCCATATTATACAAATATTCTCGAGTCCAAACCCGGACATCGGATGCACCTAAACAAGAAAAAAGACGATATTAGAATATAAAGTGCATAATTAATTTGGTTTTGTAAAATGGCGTCATCGAAGAAAGGAGAAATAAAATACAATAGGCAAATTTAGGCATCCAATTTTAACTTATTCTAAGAGAAGGATAGTTACATCAAGCTAGGAAAAAATAATATGTACCGGGAAACTCCCTGAAATATAACTAAAACTCTATTATATCTAATTATAACACAAAATCTCACGAGCGAGTTTTGCGGTTCATAAAAACCACTACATCTTCTAATATCCTCGCATTATTTTAATACAATTAAGTAATATCGATGGTACATACCTGGCTCAACAGTATCCATTATGAGAATAATCACTTTTAAATACAACACTACTTTTGAAAGAGTTCCGAATGTGACTTCAAAATCGTTCACTTATTATTTAATTTCCGTGTTCGCTGTATGACGCTAAGATAACGACTAACAGCAACTAATACAAGCCAGTAAAAAATTAAATTACGGTCGGCTTTTGTTCTCCATGCATTGCGGTACTCCCAGGTACAGTTCGTGCAAAACTTTATGAGCCCTCTGAAGTTAGGCCCGAGTACGTAACCGCGCGTGGTACAGTTGAGCGCACAAACATTATTGTAAGATTTAAAAAAAAAAAAACATAGTACATTTATGCCTATCAAAAAGTATTTAGATTTTAGGTATTTTTTACGTGCAGTAAGATATTAGAACAAACAGGTAGGTATTTATTTAAGTAAATTAAAAACTTTAATATAAAACTTGTGCATTTATTTATTTATAACGGAGCTACACCTTCCATATACATTTCTTCCCGGCTAGTAGAAAGGATATCTTCATCTGAAGAAGCGTTATCATAGCTCTCATCTAAATCGGAATCTTCAGTCCCTGTCTCTGAACTGTCAGATTCATTTTCACTGACGTGAATCACAAACTGTTCGGTCATCTGGTCGATGACTACGTCACTTTTTTTATATTCTTCTTCTATACCTCTAACTTTAATACATAGTGCGCTCCATTCCGGCTCACCCATCGCGTTCACTTTTTCTTCAACTAATTTCATTATATTATTAATGTTCCACGTAACATTTTTCTGTGCTACGTATCCTTTAATTGCCGCCCAAGCCATTTCGATAGGGTTCAGGTCGGGGTGATAGTGTGGCAGCCGCATACAGTATGATTGTGGGCGCGTAATATGTTGTCAACAACATACTTTTTGTGGTTTTCTTTATTTGCACAAATTAATTTATATAGCTCAGGTTTCAGCATTGAGGGGCTAAAAGTTATATTCTTATCTCGCAGCCAAGCCTCCATTTCTGACTTCCGAGAACTGGATGTCGGTGCTGCGTCATCGAGTTTATTATGGTAGGACGCATTGTCGACTACCACAACTGACTTTTGCGGGAGATTGGGTATCAATTTAGTATCAACCCATTTTAAATAATTTTCGAAATTCATATTATTATGATAATCGCCCGTTTTAGTGCCTGCTTTAAATAATAAAAGAGCATTTGGCACAAAACCGGTTTCTGAACCGGCGTGCACAATAACGATGCGTTGGCCTTTTGATATATTTCTTTTCAGACCCTCTGTGGTACCGTCACTCCAGGCTTTTGGTTTTGTGTGTGAAGAATCTACATATGATTCATCAGTACCTATAGATGATAGGTCGTCCTTCTTCACGATATTTTGAATATTTTGAAAGTTTTCTCAAATATTCAATTATTTTTAATCTTATGTTTGTGTGCTCTATCAAAAGTTTTCTGTTATTTTCGGTCCTTTTCCATTTAAAACCAAGTCCTTTCAAAATACTTCTTAAACTTGAGGCGGAGCCTTTGAAATTTATATCCTGTCTTAGTTTATTTAAAAGTAATTTTACTGTTGGCAATTCTTTCTCAGTTTTATGAAAGTTGTGTACGCACCTTTTTATAACACTGAGGTCAAAGCTATCGATCCCGGTGAATAAATAAGTAATAATAATAAGTTTACATAATAGAATGAATTAGAAAACTAAACTTTAACTTGAGCCCAAATTAACTCAATGGCATTGTATTGACAATGGTACGGCGGTGTTCTTACAATGGTATGTCCGTGCTCTAGTGCCAGTTCGTCAATTTTATGTCTCAATTTTGCAGGTTTATTTTCTTTTACCAATTGTAATAACTCCGCCTTTAATGAGTGTATGTCGGCTTCAATGCCATTTCTTTGCAACCATGCCACTAAATCAGCTTTTTTATTTGCCTGAGTGGGTGGCTTATCAATTTGGACTGAATGGTAGGATGCATTGTCCATAACGATGGTAGATTGATTGGGGAGGTTGGGGAGTAAAGATGTTGTAAACCACTCTTTAAATTTAATGGCGTCCATTTCTTCGTGGTATTTATTCCTTTGTGCTCTTCGATTCGAATGCAAGCAAAGCATTGTTCACGAAACCTCCCCCAGCTGATCCAGCATGGCAAATTATTAATCGTCCACCTTATCCCATCGGCACATTAGAGCAGGATGCTTTTATGTCATCAGTCCACGATTACGGCACTGTATGATTAGAGTTCAACCACGTCTCGTCGATAAATATGACGTTATCCCAATCAGTAACTTTATTCATTTTTCTCAAAAATGAAACTCTTTGCAGTACTAAATCATATCTTTCTATCATGATCTTTCTTTTGTCGCTCTTCTTGTATTTGAAACCAATTTGTTTCATAATTGTGATTAAAGACTTAGAACTGCCAGTAAACAAGCCAGCTTCTTGAAGCGATATCAACAGTTTACTCACAGTAAGGTATTCTTTTCTCGTGTAATAACCATAAATATGGTTCCGAATAGCGTCTGCGTCGAATGTGTCAATACATGTTACAGGCTTGCTTTTTTCCGCTTTTTAGGCGTACGTAAAACGTTTTCTTCACTGCCGGAAGGCCCATACTTTTCCTTTAAGACGGTCCGTATAGTTTTTTTACCGATTCCAAGCGCATCTGACCCCAAACTAAGCAAAGCTTGTAATATGGCTGCCAGAGACTGATATACATACATATATATTTTTAAATACTTAAATAGATATTACCACCCAGACATAAACAAACACAAATGTTCATCACACAAATGTTTGTCCTAGATGGGAATCGAAAACACGCCCCCAGCCCAGAAGGCAGATTCACTATCAACTAAGCTAACGGGACTGTCAATAAGTGGGTAAAAAGTGGGTCTCCCTACATTTTAAACTATATATTACACATATAAACTTGCTATGCTGATAGGTAATATTAAAAATCTTAATTCAAAGTTTTTTTTTTACTTTTCAATTATCGCGATAAAACTGTAATAAATTTCTTAGACATTCTAGCTCAAAGGTCATTGATATTTTCGTTCAGGTTACCTGAGGAATAGAGCAGGAAGGTGACTTTGTTCGGTGTATGCTACTTAGGCTCTGCATCTCTTCTTATTGTGAAAGATTTCACAAGTTACTTATCTTTTATGTTGTCCCTTTTTAGAGTTCCGTAGTACTACACGGTAGGTAAGTTATAAGTTTGTTCTATGCGTCTGTCAGTCTGTTTGTCCGTTCGTCTTAATTTTTTAGAACCTTCTAACTTCTATAATTTTGATTAAGATAAGTGCATGAAATTATAGATTTCTAGTTTAGAAGTACCAAAAAAAATATTATTTCATGGGTGGTTCCCCATGGAATCGGGGTACGCAGTGTCGCCACTCACTGACGGCTCGCCATAAAGCCGCCCATGCGTTATAAAATAGTTGGACTGGACTCAGACTCACACTCAGACTCACTAAATGTTTTTTTTCTGTCAATAATCAACATTTTACGCTTTTTCGCTGGAGGCGGCACCATTTCCTCAAGTTCCTATAGAAATATAAATAAGTCTCATTAATGATATGCGGATTTTGTCTTAATGAAAGGAGTACATAAGTAACACTTTACTAAACACAATATCAATACGTAAAGGAAGCCTATGGTCTTCTAGTCTAGTCAAGAGTGAATCGGTATCTTCTCGGCAAGCGTGATCCACCGTAGGCCGCATCATCGCTTAACATTAGGCGAGTTGGCGGCCAAGCGCAAGCCTATTTTATAATAAATTTAAAAAACTTCGAAATAGATAAATTCGTTTTTAAATAATAATGTATTTGAACACGTAGAGCAACGATTTCATACTTATACTTCGTATGTCACTTAGACTTAGAGTAATTCCATAACTGTCTTGTTTTACCCAGTCTTTCTCGGTCAACGTTTTGAATTGACTGTAAGACTGTAATAAATTTAAGACGTTCTAGCTCTTTAGGTCATTGATATTTTCGTTCAGGTTACCTGAGGATCAAGAACGGAGCGAGATGACTCCCGTGTGTCACTTGAACTATCTCGGTCCTGCATCGCTTCCTGTGAAAGTTTTCACAAGTTACTTATCGATTATGTTGTCCCTTTTTAGAGTTCTGTAGTTACTACAAGGGTACCCTTATAAGTTTTTTCTGTTCGTCTGTCAATCTGTCCGTCCGTCCTATTTTTTTAGAACCTTCTAACTTCAATAGTTACTATAAAGACTTATAATATTAAGAATTCAAGTTTAGAAGTACAAAAAATATATAATTTTGCATTTCAGGGGTGGTTCTAGTTACAGAAAAAATTCTTACTTCTGTGGTGCTGGTACATGTGAAATGGGGATGAAATATTTTTTGCACCTCCTCATGTGGGTGGGGGGGGGACATGTCACGCCTAATACTAAACTACGATTTTATCGCTCTTTCTGGGGCATTCGAGCCCCAAAGAAACCTCTTACAGCGGCCTCGGAAGCCGCTTAATCTATCAAACGTTCCTAAATAAGCTGGCCTAGCATTGAGAGGCGGGGCGTGGGTTCGGAGGCCTCTTGTGTCTGATCTAGCCGGTGACATCAGCTTAGTAAGAGAACTAACCAGTGACCTATAGGAAATCATACACCAAACTTTCAAAAGCACATATTATATATTGCATCAAGCTTATGACTATCTACCAGTCCTACTTCCCTTGCAACCTATCCGAGCCTATCGAGCCCTGCAGCACTGCTGCAGAAATCTGGGTATGGCCCTCAAGAGGCCTTGGACTTCAGACCGACGCCCGATCTCGAGGGCGGTTGAAGGCAAAGGTTGTCCGTCCACGATGGCAGCTGGAGGCAAAGTCATGAAGACCTCGAATGCGCTTCTCTCGGAGACGCCGTTCTAGTTTCGCTACCTGCCGCCGTTGGCGCTTGTGATGCGAAATTCGCCCTTCTCCTGTTATGAGATTTGAAATGGGCCAATCACTGGCCTTGGCGCCGAGTTCAACGGACCGATGAGCCAATCACGGGACTTGCTGCCGAATTCAAATGACCGTTTCGATGCGCGGTAACCCGGGTTGACGCCTTATTTCATCTGTCAAGCTTGCCATAGACTTAGAGTAATTCCATAACTGTCTTGTTTTACCCAGTCTTTCTCGGTCAACGTTTTGAATTATAGACTGTAATAAATTTAAGACGTTCTAGCTCTAGGTCATTGATATTTTCGTTCAGGTTACCTGAGGATCAAGAATAGAGCGAGATGACTCCGGTGTGTCACTTGTAATCTGTGTGCTATTTCGGTCCTGCATCGCTTCCTGTGAAAGTTTTCACAAGTTACTTATCGATTATGTTGTCCCTTTTTAGAGTTCTGTAGTTACTACAAGGGTACCCTTATAAGTTTTTTCTGTCCGTCTGTCAATCTGTCCGTCCGTCCTATTTTTTTAGAACCTTCTAACTTCTATAGTTACTATAAAGACTTATAATATCAAGAATTCAAGTTTAGAAGTACAAAAAATATATAATTTTGCATTTCAGGGGTGATTCTAGTCACAGGAAAAATTCTTACTTCAGTGGTGCTGGTACATGTGAAATGGGGATGAAATATTTTTTGCACCTTCTCATGTGGGTGGGGTTCTTTAATTAGGTCTTTTAAAACGAAGGTAAGGTTTCATACATCTGTCACTTGTTATCAAGTGTATCTTGTGCTAAATATGGCCCGCCAATGGTGACAAAATAAATAATAATAAATAAATATCTGGGACATTATTGCACACATGGTCATCTGACCCCAAACTAAGCAAATCGTAAACTACAAGAATTTTCCTAGTATAGTCATTCCTTCCACTCGACACCACCAAAACGACACCATCCGTGGTGTCGTATGGAATCTCTAGTCCATACGACACCACCCTAGTGATGTCCAGAAACGCGTGTTTTTGACTAACAGCTCCCAGTTCATTAAAATAAATAAATAAATATCAGACAACATCACATACATTGATCCGACCCCAAAGTTATTATTTCAAGTTATCTATAGTTAAACGATAATTAATAAAACAGAGTTTATGAAATATTATTTTTTTATTTCAGTGAAGTAAGTAGATATGTAGGTATTAAAGAACGGACCGGAAAACTAGTCTTGCAGCGTGTCCACAATTGTTGTTACGTGCTTGTAATAGGCCTTAATGAACTTTTCTTTTAGTGTGTCTTTTCCGGGAAAAAAACTTTCAGCCAACAATTTTGCTGTATTTAATACAATCTGAGCATCACTCAAATGGTCCGTTTGTGTACAATTATCCTTCATATTTTGTTCCGTTTGCGTTTTCACGGACTTATAAATGTCTGGTGTGACGTCGTCATCTCTACACTCTACAACATACTCTTGAGTATCCTGCATTTCAAACACATCATCGGGCGAGAGTTGGTATTTAGGTTGAAAACTCAAAATTGATTGACTCTCCATACTTTCTAAATTATGTTATTAAGTATTTATATATTTCTAAATACAATAGTAATAGCACAGTGAACAAAACAGAAAACAACTGAATTCAGAAACGCCACAGTGACATACTTATATTCTTTAATGTCATGTGCTAGCATTATGGAAACATTAAAAAAGTTTCTACTCCGATTTACCCGATGATGTGATACTCTGTTTAAAAAAACCTCTATCTGAGTTCATCTAAAGCCTTGGCCACAGTGATATCACCATTGATTAATTGCATTTGAACATCAAGTATAAAGTCATCATCCACAATGTATTTACTCTTCCTTTTTTGTTCTAAAGCTTCCATACCTAAGTATTTATTCATGGTTCTGGTCAAAGTAACTGTTGTCTTGTTTATTCCCTTTATTAGTTTCGAATGAAAACCTTCGGATACATTATCGGTACGATGTCTTTCACCATATACGCTAAAAAGATCTGGGGAGTGAATTTTTGACCAATAATTTTCGATGTAACGTATAAATCTGGTCATGTTTATATTATTAATTCTATAAATTTGGGTTTTGATATACTCCCATCCTTCTGAAGTACATTGTGGTGGCAAGAGCGGTAAGGCCGCTGTTAGAGAGACAATTCTTTTTTCCGATTTGGTTTCATTATTTTTAAACTTTTTGGCATTTTTACTAATATTTTTGCACCAGTGATAATAGCAGCCTTTTATTATTACATTTGGATATTATTCTTTTATAGCGTTAATTGCTGCGGACTCATAGTCACAATGTACTTTATAAGGTTTAAATTCTGGTAATTGTGATTGAATCATGTGGAATAATAACTCATAGCTTTTCTGTGTTCGATTAGTCATAAATGCACTGATAAGTGGTACCGCTTTTGTTTCTTCAAAAGTGCTGCCTATGTCACCAAGAATATTGTAAATTTGTTGGAAGGGAGTCGGGCAGACTGCAAAAGTTCCATCAACGAAATACTCAGTGATTTTACAAATCATTACACGACAACGTTTGGGACAAAACACCAATATGCGAGTACCATCATAATAGTAATCCGCTAATATAGACTCGCGAAATCTTACCGGTACAGTGACCTCATTTATAGATTTAAAAATTGTAGCGGGAACTCCAAGTTCTTTATTTCTTGCATCATAAAGCAATTGTTTAATACTTTTAAACTTTGGAATTGCATTCAGTAAATCATGACCTTTTTCTTTCAATGTAAACACATTATCTTCATATAAGGTTGGTATTGGTTGGTCAGATGTAATTACCTTATTTCGTAATGCGTTTGTTACCAGCAAACGGTCATTTGCAAAGGCGTCTCTTCCGCAAGTGTGATCTTTGGTCTTTGTAATTATGTCATCCTAAAAAGCAATATTAAAATTTATTCTAGTAAAATAAGTAAAGGCTATGGAATACTCGAAAAAATGACAAATGAAAAGGATACTTACCATTATAGTTATCGTACCTGGACACTTTGTCCTTTTGAAGCTAGTGCATCTCCATAACACTGAGCCGTTTTTATATCCCTTGTGACGGTGAAATTTATACGTTTGCCAGAGGAAAGCTGTTCTGCCATTAGTTTTTATGTATTTTATGTCGTCAGTATTAGTATCCATGTCCATTGTGAAAAATTAAAATATTCGGACGGAAAGACAATAATATGCAAATTGCAATGAACAATGTCAAGATGACCATTTGAGTGACAGATAAATATAAACTTTATCAAATGACATACCTCATTAATGAAACTACTTGAACTTAATTGGAGTTTTCATATCAACAACTTTGTATGTAGGTAACCTCACTATTAGTCGGTGGTGTCGTATGGACTAGTGATTCCATACGACACCACCGATGGTGTCGTGTGGAAGGAAGGGTATAGTGCTCTTCGCTCTCGTGGATGCTAATTACAAATTCTTGTTTGTTAATGTCGGAAGTAAAGGGCATAATTACGACGGCGGAGTTTTTAAAAATACGATTTTATATCGAAAATTAGAAAACTGTCAACTGAACATTCCTGAAGCCCAGATACTACAAATACCGTACATAATGAAAATACCATATTTCATATTGGGCGACAAAGTTTTTATGCTTACCAAATATACTATGAAACCATTTGAACCTTCAAATGGTTCCTTCAAACGGTTCAAATGGTTCTTGAACCTTCAAATCCAGAGGCGGGTTCCAAAGAAAGAGTGTTTAATTACAGACTTAGCAGAGCTTGCAGAGTCGTTGAAAGTGCCTTTGGTATTTTAAGTTCAGTCTACAGAGTCCTTAGGAAACCTATCCTCCTAGAGCCAGAAAAAGCTACAAAAGTTGTCTTGGCAACAGTGTATTTATATAATTACTTACGAAGAAATAACTTTTCTATTCCACCAGAATATTATGATAGAGAAGTTGATGGTTCATTTATTCCAGGTCAATGGAGAAACAATATTCCATCTACAGCACTATTACCTCTAACGGCCATTCCGCCCAGAGGTACTGTTAGTGCTAAAGATATTCGTCTACATTCAGCAACACATTTTGTAACAAACGGAATAATTCCATGGCAGCATCAATATTAATGTTCAACTAATTTTGAAAATAAACATAAATAAAGGACTTACGTTATCTATTCCGCCTTCTTTTGTAATTCCTGTGTCATCTTTATTTGACATAAAGTCAAAATATTTGAAACCAAACCACTTCGATATATAAATTTCGGCAGCGCCTGTAACAAATATGTAGACGTTATAGGTTATTTTTCGTTTCCTATGGTGTGTCCTATAGTAAATGTTGTACATATTGATATTTGATAATGAAATTAACTAATCTAACATTCACTATTGTTAGAATAGCCTGGTGAAAACATTGCAAAATTATTTTTTTCGACTTCAGTATAATTATTTGGTTGAGACTGTGAAAACGGAGCCCCATCCACCGCTCCGCCTGATGAACATCGACTCCTGACAGTATGTCCTCTCGTCTCTTAAAACAGTCTGAATAATGTTATCTTATTCTTATGCGACTGTATAACTTTACCATAACAAAGATAATGCAGACTTCAGATTAAATTACTGAATACTGAAAACTAGACAATCGAGTCTTAACACAATTTTAGTGTATAACATAGAAGTGTTAGAATAAACCGTTACCAGGAGTTACGTTACCAGTGGTGACGTAACTACTACTTCTATTAGACTATTTCTATTAGAGGGTTCTACTAATGCAAATAAAACCTTAACTTTTTCAGGACTATCCTCTTCCATGCTACTTTCTAATTTTAGACTGAACCAAACTGACTTATTCACAGGGTAGGTAACCAAAACACATTATACTCCTGATAATGAATTTGGAGGGGCGTGTAAATTAAATAGCCCTTCCTGGATGTGATTGCTCACGATTTTTATGAAAAATAAGGGCGTTAGCTACCGTAGGAACTGGAGTGACTACAATTTCTGAGTGTCAATAAGAAACCACTAGAACCTGCACTGACCTGCAAATGACCGCTTCCATCTCTGTCATCCTGAGAGCAGCTGGCAGATCTCCTCTGCAGCAGGATCTTTTTGTCGTGTAAAACCAGGTTAGCCGGCCGGCACCTTCTCTCAAGCCGAAGTTTATTTAGCGCAAGTACGTGCACTCTTGCGACGAAACACAAAGCACACAGCACTGCACAGTCTACTCAAAAGTATCTTGTCACAGTCCTATTTAGGTAGCAAAAGGTTATAGTTTTTATAATTTTAGCGAGAGCGTTGAAAACATTTTCACACAAGTACAAGATTCCACCATCTTTTTTTTTGTATTGCGAAACCTGAGTGTTAGTGCGTTGGTCTATCCGCCGATCACAGCGCGATGCACGTCATATTCGACCAATGGAAGTCCCGGTTAGTCGTTGTTTTATAACACGGCTAAGAACAGCCAACGCCATCTCTCGTGATTCGATGCGGAACTTCGACGGATTCATTGACAAGCAGACAGGCCTGTGCTACTTATCAACAACTCAGAAAAGCGCGGTTTGTTTAAATCAAATCTAATTATTAAACATTAAGAAATTGCATGTATATGCATTGGCGCTTCACCAGAATTCTTGATCTTTTATCTCTGCACAGACCCTAAGAAGGTGCTCTATGCTAATGCAAATTTACTGCCACGTTCGTAAAAGCCTAGACGCTGTAGAAGAAGGGCAATAAACTACAGCGTCCACCAATTTAACCACAAATTCAACTTAATGTTTATCGTTTACAAATCAAGATATGAATTCAACAATAGTTAACTTGACATTTAACCAAAGATTAATTAGTCTTAAGTCATTCTTTTGCTGTGTCCGGAAAGGCAACAAACCATATTATTACATTTCGTTTTCCATAGTTATTTTAACAATTAAATAAGTAAACTAATGTTAGATAAAGGATTTATTCCACGGACTACTAGTCCACGATCAGGCCCCAATAATATACTGCAAATTGCCAAGACTCACGTCAACAATTACGCGCAATAATATGACCTTATTTGAATAACGTATATCTACTATTATTCTCTTGAATATAAATTACTTTTTACATCACCTTAAGAAGGGCCGCGCCGCACATAGGAGTATTTGAGCAATCTAGCCGGCCAAAACTTTTTCGTTGTTTAAATCAATGCTACTAGAGCTCATTTAAGAATTCCCATTTTTTTTAATTTTTTTTTTTGGTGACTTACATAAAAAATAAAATAGTTTTAAGATATCTATTTTATTAATTAATTAACATAATTGTAGTGACATAGCAAAAAACATGTGAAATTAGCCTGAAGAAGACCATGGTTCTTCATCCGAAGAACCAAGGCCTGATATATTATCTGATGATGACTCATCGTCATCATCATCATCCGATACAATGTCGGGTTCAGCGGCAAGTAACAAGGCTATTGTTTCTTTCGTAAAAGGTTTACTTATTTTCTTCGGGACGGGTCGCATTCCTGTTAAGACTGGATCAGAACTAAGAGACGAACGAAGATCAGAGCCGGTATAGAATGTCCATATTGCAGGCTTCTCGCGAAAATTTTCGCACAAAGTTCTGGTGATACATTCGGATATGTTTATTGCGTGCTTCCGCAGCTTCTTCCGACAACTGACCAAAGCAACGCTTTTTCTATAATTTCCGGTCCATGCATAAGAATTTTATGCAATGTTGGCGTCATAGGATGCCATGGGTAGAGCTCAACATACAGCTTTGCTGTTTCTGTGGCATAAACAGAAAACTTTTCTATGTCGATCTTGTGTCCACTTGACAAGGCTTCTAAAATTACTTTGAGGCGGTATATAAAATTTATATCAATTTCCGTTATTTCAGCAGACAGTTCATGATTAGCAAAAAATCTTCTGCTAGTGTTGCCATCATTCGTGCTTCCAAAGTTCGCTTTAGTAACGTCTACGATGAGACCCATCTCGACCCTGAATTTTTCTTGGATTTCGAGCTTCTTCTGTTTGACTGTTATTTTGTCGTTCTCAGCTCTTAGTTGCCATTTTTTTATTGGTAGCTTATACGCGAGATGCAGAATGGATTCGAAAAACCGAATTCGTGCATGAAGAATGGATAGTCCAAAGTCAAAAGTCAAGCGCTTCCGGTTTAACCTCTCCTTTTTTTCCATCGAATTAAAATCCTTTGAAGTCAAACCACATATATAACATCTCATTGTAGATATTGTGTTAGTGGCAGCATTACACACATTACCATCTACCATGGTAAGCATCATAGTGTGCTTCACCAAATAAGTTTTTTCTCCTCACTTTACTTCGGTTTTCAGCAAATCTTTTGCGGCATTGTTAACATAATTTATTTCTTCGTTTGTTACATCTTTGGTTTCTTTGATGAATCATATTCTTATAGGGCGGCAATAACGTGGTGAGGAGGGAGTTGGATTCTGTCACAACAGCTTGTTATTAGTGGAGCAAATAAGTCGTAGAGGCACGAAAGAACTTTGAAATAAATTTGCGTCAGAATTGGAATCGCATTCAAATTTTTGTTTATATTGAGTTTGTTGTGCTCCATCGCAACCCCACTTGCACATTAATAGTAATGAATTTCTTTCTTCAACATCTAACCTCAAAACTTATCACGTACACGTGCCTACGTATTTACCAGTTTAAAAAAAAATGAGAATAATGTGTAGATAAATATGACAAATAAACAGAAACACAAGACACTAGATTTGAAAGATAATATGTACATAAGTATATACATTATATTCTCTTTATGAAATGCTTTATTTTATATTTTTCTTTGTCTATAATCCATTAATCCGAACATTCCAATAATCCGGCACCCTCTGATTTTTAATAGGATTTGGATGAGTGAGATTATACTGTATATAAAAAAATAACACTACCAAATGAGCCACCAAGGCAGTCAAGAGTGGTGCCGGCCTTATGGTATATATGGCATAAATGGCATTCTACATGAGTCAATATACGTGTAGCAGTATGGTCCATTAAACTCTGTAGTTCTATTTCGGCACATGTTTCATTTACCCGATAAGATTATTTTCTTGGGTAGCATTCCTGCTTCGCTTTCTGTAATATGCTATAACAGGGATACATCTTTTTATTTGTACTCCGTACTATTTCATATTGCCTTCTAGAGAGATCAGCTTCAACAAATAGACAGAGCTAGTATTGGAGTCAACCGACAAGTCTTAGTCTGTAGTTTTGTTTCAGTAAATGCCTTTTTGAATTTTGTAGCTCGCTTTGGTGTTGTCATAATTTCTTTTAACACGGATGAGTCATCTCTCTTTCCAGTTTCTCCTAGCTTTGATTGTGTGACGTAGGTGAGCACTTCTAACTCAGTGTTTTTACGTAAATCTTCGGTTTTTCTGCGTTTACTCCTTTCACTTAACTCAGAAAAATATTTATTCGGTCGTCCTGATGCGCTTGAAACTTTTGGTACAACAAACGTGCCTTCCAACCAAGTTTTATTGTATTTCAGAAAGGTATCTTCTTTGTAGTAAGAGTCAGTCCATCTCCTTTTAATTTCTGACTTAAAACGTGACAAATCTTGCTTAATTTTCTTTATGTCTTCGTCAGAAAATGGGCCAAATTTAAGGATATATTTTTCCAAAAATTCCAACTTTTCATTAATATTACTTAAATTTTCTTTCATCATAATAGTAAACAAGTGTTTTCGAGTCATTACTCGGACTTCTGATAACCCTAAAACATGAAGTTTCAATTTGTAGCAAAATATAAGATATCGATATTATTGTCATTTATTTTCAAGTCGCCAAAATGTACAAAAATCGGATAAAAACGGATCAAACTTTAAATGTATCGTAATGACTAAAACACTGGCTATATCAAAATACTAAAATAAATACCGGGAAGTGCCGGGAAATATAACAAAATAGCTCAAATGTAAAAAAAGAAAAATAGAATGACTGTAAAACAGCATTTACTATAAAAAATACTGCAAATAGATTTCTTAACTATTATTATTACAAAAACGTAGAAAATACACATATTTACCTGCTTCATCACAATCCATAGCTATAACTTTTTTCCGTTTGCGAATAATTATAGAAATATGACTTAAAAGTCCGTTTACAAAGCTAACGCCAAAAACTGATACGTGCACTCAATGGAACGATCAAGTTTAGACTGGCGGTATCGACGGTAAAGTACCAAAAAATTATAATAAAGTATTGTATACGATTCCTTGACACATTAGCTTTCTGGGAACCCTTATCTTTTCTACCTGCTTGGAATTTTAGGAATTTGAGTATTGACCAGCGTTTTTCAGCGTTCCGCACCAATAATTCTATTCTCAAAGAGCTTCATATACAAGATAGACTATCGTCGATTGTGCAGTTGCGAATACTGAAGTTCTTTGGGCATATCTCCAGAAACATGAACTCGATGGAGAGGCTTGTGGTACAGGGCCCGGTAAAAGGCAAGCGTAGCCCTGGTCGGTCACCAACTCGCTGGACCGACTCCATCAAAAGTGCCACGCAGTCTACCATGGTGCAGTGTGCTCGCAATGCAACCAGCCGCCAGAAATAGAGAAGCATTGCTAGACAAGCGGCAGCCCTGGGAACGGACGACGACAGCGAGCAGCCTTTTTGTACCATCAACGCAATCACGACCACTCTGCCAAGAGTGCACGACTAAGAAGAAGAGTTGACCGGCCAGATCGCTCGATTGCCTGTATGTGCGCCGACCCCCCACAGCGCCTGTGTGCAAAACCTATGAAGCGCCTCTTTTTTCACGAATCTTCATGTTTCAACTTATGTTTTTTTATTATTTGTTAATTTTGACCAAAATAATTGTTCTCCAGTTTTATATACTTAGATAATATCTACCTAAATAGGTAAAACCAGTTCGTTTCCGCTTGCCATCCGCTTGAGTACATCACTCATCGTGAAAACACGTTAAAACAACCACTAACACACACACTATGTATTGTTTTTAGAGCTAGAACTTAATCTTATTCTTATTATAAAAAGCAAAGTTGCACACACTTTCAATTGACTGATTGTTCAATTGTTTTGGCTTGGCACTCTCGTTCCTTAAATTCGGGAATCCCCATGACCCCACCCAGCTTGCGTCGCACGCATCGCATCGGGTTACGTTCATAATTCATTCAAACAAACTCACGGCGGTTCTTTTGATTTTAACGCTGAGCTCGTAACTAATGTTAACTAAAACCCAAAGCGTAAAATTAAACCACAGACGTGAATATTATCTTAGAAGACTTGTTCAATAAGCGCATTATAATTATGTTTTGTTATTTACAAGGCATATGTAGCGCCTATTGTACCTACTTACTTATCGATACTCCACTACAAAGAATATGTTGTTGTGTAAGTGTATCAAAAATAATTTCGATGGCGGCGCCTCTATTGTCTTGGCGCCTGTGTGCGCCGTACACTTCGCACACAGGGGCGGGGCGGCCCTGACCTTAAGTTCCATGTATCCCGAGAAAACACATCAGCACACGTAACTCTCATAACTCACTTGACTTTAGGAGTACTTTTACGAATATAAGACTGTAGGGTATTCACAAGTATATTTTCACCGATTTACTACACAGCACTTATCCGAGAACCTTTCGGCTACAAATTAACAGCTTGTCTGCCTTGACGGCTTTTTTTTTTTTTCTAATGTGACTTATTGCTGTTGGCCTTGCGGCCTCTACAGCTTGACCGGACTAGTTGGTGAACGCAGAGGGCGTTGGGCCAACATGGTTTAGATTTTGGGCGACAAGCGCAAGGGCACCTCGGAGGTACGAGCCTCGGCTTGGACCGTCGCCGGGAGTGGGAGATTAGACTTGCCCTGGCACCCCAGAAGGGGTGTGCCCTGTGGCCCTAGTAGGTTGTTGAACTGAATGATTATTTGGAGAGAATCTAACCGATCTTCTAACAGATCCTGGGGGTCTCCGATCCCGCCGGCGGGATCGTTGTGTGTGTGTGTGCCTGTGGTAACCGGCGCCTATACCAAAAACTGAATATTTCCTGTTGCCAGGAGCAGTCGGATCGAGCCTTGACGGCCTCTGAACGACCCCATATATACTTTTCCGGTCTACCTCAATTAAGCCCCACCGCAATCGCTAACAACCAATGACAAGTGAGTTTGAAATTCATAAAGAGATAATCATACTTACAACTGTTGCCATGGATAACCCCAGAAGGCTCTTCTGGGGTTATCCATCTTTTTTTTTTCTAATATAAACATAGACCGGCAACAGCATTTTTGTCTTTTAAACATAATCTATTCAGTCATGCAATCTTAGCAGCAAAATCATCAATCTCGGTATTTGTGAGATGAACAAGTTTAACTTTAGGGTATGAAACCAGTGTGTTACCTATTCTACAGATGTGGTCAAAGCGAAGCCCTCTGTAAAACCTTTTAGCATGGCTTAGCAGTATTGTTAAACGCATTCTTTTTATGACAAATTCATGAAGGATCATCAGAAGAAAAGTACACTGACTCCCAAGGAGAAGATGCAAAACAAAATTGCAACTTATCCTAAACTGCTGTATTGCCACACCCGCTGAGTGCCTTTAGCGATGAGATCGGGCAGGGGGATTACAATCTTGACAGAAGACTATTTAGAACAGCTCTGCCGTGAAGTAGTTCGTTTTGACTACCTGCAAAAACAGGACATTGTCTTGTGGTAGATCTTCATCGATCAAAGATGAAGCAGGTTCATCTTATTCAACCAAAGATGGAGCAGGTATATTGGCGTCCAATGCCATGTTGTGCAATACACTGCAAGCAAGCACCATTTTCCCAGCTACAGTGGGATGGTAATGTAATGTTCTGTGCTTTAGTAAGCAGCGCCAACGGGATTTTAGTAGTCCAAAACAGCACTCAATACGGTTTCTTGCCTGCACGTGTCTCTGGGTATACATTTCTTCACGGGAGCCAGCTGCTGCGTTCAGTATAGGGGTCATCAATCAGGGTCGTTGAGGATATCCAAAATCACCTAAAAACATGTACTTAGTGAGCGACAAGTGTAAAACAATGATAATGGTTCAATTTTTGCCATTTTGCTGCAGTACCCTAAAATCAAGATAAGTAATTTAAACAAAATACATCAACATAAACACCTACCTAATAACCACACTTGTTCACCATTCTGATGGAGTTCCCTCATGAATGCTTCCATTCGGCTGGATGCCCATATAAATGAGTCATGGGTTGCGCCACCAAATTTAGAATTTACATTTAATATTTTCATATTGCTGTCGCACACCTGTAAGTAGTATTCTTTTATTAATATCTTTAACCAACTTCAAAAAAGGGGGAGGTTCTCATTTTTTTGCGCGCAGAAGGCAGTTCACTACCAATAAGCCTATCTATATATTACAAGTTCCTTTTTATCTACAAAGTAAAATGATAATGGTAACTTACCATTTGTACATTCAATGAATGATAACCCTTTCTGTTAAAATAATGATGCTCGTCTTGTGACGGCTTCACAATTGCCACATGAGTGCAGTCTATGCATCCCACTATCCCTGGCAGTCTAAATCTTCTCTGAAACCTGTAATAAAAGTATTTTTACAAATCAAATTCTACCCATGCATTGCAGTTCCAGTTTGAAGGGACTGATGGAAGGAGGGTGCCAGTGAAATTATAGGCTTTTCATCAGAGTGGTAGGTAGGCAAATACTTTGACCAACATGCTTACAAAAAAAACTGCTTTTTACATAAGTAATGTTACAGAATCTCATGGTCAATAGGTCATCATTTTACTATAGGTACCTAACCTAAAGTAGGTATAATATTGTTCACCTACTTATTGGAAAAGTGTTCTTAGTACATCTGTATCCCATAATTTATTTATTTTTTGTAAAACTTACTCCATCCTTATTTGGGCTCGTTCTTGTTGCGACCTCGGAAACACAATCCATTTATTTATAATGTCGGGATGGTTTAAGGCCTCAACTACTTGCTGTATGCACCTACTAACACTTCTTTGGACCAAGTGTTGAGTTAGCCCAACAATACGTTGGTATGAACCCGTCGCCAAAAAGCTGAGAGTACACAAAATCTGAAACAAATTATATAATTTTGAGTCAATATGTAGGTTACTTACCTTAAAAAGACAAAAGGGATGATAAAGCAAAGGTTAATGTAGGTATTTGAATCTCGTAGGTTATGTTAGGTCTTCTACAGTTTCCAAGATCTTTGGTTAGGTCTAACTTACCTTAATCTCAACACTTATTTCCTGGGTGCCTTTAATGTTTGTTAAACGTCGAAGATCGCTGCAAAGCATCCTGAAACACTGCTTGTTGAGCCGAAATCGACGAATAAACTCAGAGTCCGGTATCTCTTCAATCGTTTCCAAGCAATAGCGATTTCTTTCTCTTGCTCGGCGTCTTTCTCCCATTTCTTCTAAATTTGCAGCCCACAGCAATCTTAATGCTTGCATTTTAGCACAAATGAGAAAACTCTTCGCAAAAAATAAAAAACCGCCTCAAACCGTTGGATAAATCAAAACCCGCAACGACAAGCGACAGGGAGTTGGGTCACGCTATTATAGAGTGTTGCGGAAAAGAAAAAATAGCGTTTACTCCTGTCAAACATGGCATTTGTCTACCATTTCTATGAGAAGTCGCACGTGAGGAAACGCTAACTTTTCCGCACGCTAATTTTGATGGGCATTTGTCTACCAATCTTGCAGCAGTCACGTGACATCTCTCAAGCTAATGTCATTTTCATACATTTTTTCCTTTCCGCAGGCGTTAACGCTAACAGAAAGTGGCTCTTGTCTAGGCCCCCAGGTCAGATTAGAAAACTGGAGAGAAGGTAACAATGCCATGACTAGTATGTTACCCTTGCAAATAAGACCGCGAAGGGCTACAAGATCTGCTCACAATATTCGTAATGAAGTTGCTGAATACTGCATTCAGCAAGGGTCTGTAAGCTGGCAAGAAAATTATGCTTAAGGCACAGATTTCTAAACAAGTACAGATGGAGTGTAGGCATCAACGCAACACGAAGCGAACTTTGCATCTAGAGTGCGTGCCAGATAAATTGGCGCGCGGGAAACTGCGGAACTAATCTGGTATTTCTTTAAATTTCAATAAATAAATTTGTTTTGAGGAATTAATTAATTTGCTGAAACGTTCACCAAGTGAAGCTTGGTGAAGTTCTACCTAGCAGTGGGTAGGTGTTTCAAAGAAAAGAGTTTATGATAGTATAAGTTAAGATTTAATAGAGCAAGAATGAATTTACAAGTCAGACAGAGGGTCGTGAGCTCGGAAGGTGATGGCGATAAAAAAGTGTTGGTCCCTTGTTTGGAGACTTAGCTTGAAGAGCTTGGGGCGCCGGTCGCCGCGTAGCTCGACGCGGCTCGTGGCACGTGGAATGTCAGCTGGGCAGTGTAGCGACGAGACAGCTCCGTCCGAGGTTTTCAGGCGTGGTCAGAGTGTAGTCAGCGCGTCACGTCGCTGTTGGAGACGTGACCGGAGTACGGTCAACGTGGTAGCGAGTAAGGTCCGCACGTCACGACACTGTTGTCAGTATCGTGGCCGTAGTTTAGTAGAGGGTAGGAGCCTGAAATTGCGTCGAAGAACTCCGCATGAGGATCAGTACCGAAGCCGCTCGGCCACGTCGTGTGAGTCCCGTAGAAAAGACGGCAGATCGGACTAGGCGCCCATTATCTCACATGACGTGGTACCGGCGTTAACACAGTTTTTGATCGGAAGGATCCAAGTTACAGAATGCTTTAAGAGCTTAGAACACAATTATATTAGAAATATAAGTACAGCAAAATAAGTAGAATATAAGTATATGAACCGCACTTGCACTGCGTTTTACAACACAGGTGGTTTGTAAGATAATTCACATTTTAAAAGTATTTCCAGTTTTAACACTGAACGGAACTTACCCGATTGGAGTACGGGCTACAAGATTATTTATAAGTTTAAAGTTTAAGTCTGAACGACTTTCACACGGGAGTTCCGTTGCACAAATGGGCGAGATTTTTAGTTCGGGTTCTATATATAACCTATTCCTTCTAGAAAGAATATGATATTTACATACCCGAATCTTTTAAAAATGCAATTAAATTATTTCCGAGGGTTAGAACAATGTTTTTTCGCTTAACGAAATGAAAGTGATTGACATTACGTCAATCACCTTCATCTGTCAACAATGTTTATGTCATAGTAGTGACCTTTTTTATTGGTTAAGTTTGGCTTCTAGCTATGTGCCATTTGCCATGTATTGGAAGTCGGTAACGATCATGGAACGTTACATTGCATAATAAGTATTTTAATCAATCGACAATATTTTAAAACTAGCCTCTTTTACGATAATGCATAGTTTTTAGCATTAGCATTTCAAAATATCACCGAGGAATAGGTAAAAATATAAGTTCACCTCTGAATTTGTTAATCATTGACGAATGCTAAGTAGGGCATGCAAAACTCGGGTAATTGAAAAAACCCGGTTTTTTCGAGTTTTCAATTTCAAAAACCGGTTTTTTCGAGTTTTTCGGGTTTTTCGAGTTTTTCTTTATTTAAGCCTTAAAAATATTGTATTAGTGTGTCCAAGTAAAGAAAATGCTGAAATTTAGTTATATATGTATTTGCACTTATGCGTATTTTTATTGTTTAGCTTTAACAAGAGATTAATCAAGTAACATTTGGTATAATGTTGAGACTTCCAGCGTCCCGAACAAGCCGGTTTCCTTAAAGGCTGGAGCACCATAAACCACATACACACGCTCCGCCACATTATACAGATGACTGAGGAGTGTAATCGGCCATTATGCCTAGCGTTCGTGGACTATGAAAAAGCCTTTGATTCAATCGACACCTGGGTAGTATTGCAGTCCCTCCAGCGTTGTCGTATCGACTATAGATATATCGAAGTGCTGAAGTGTTTGTATAGAAACGACACCATGTCGATCAGATAAAAGGAGAGCACGGAACCAATCCAATTGTAGAAAGGCGTGAGACAGGGAGATGTTATCTCTCCAAAACTGTTCACGAACGCGTTGGAGGAAGTTTTCAAGCTTAGACTGGAACAGATTCAGCATCAACATCAATGGCGAATACATCACTCACCTTCGTTTTGCCGATGATATAGTTATCATGACAGAGTCACTATAGAACCTCAATACAATGCTCAGCGACCTCAGTAGCCTTTCCCAACAAGTGGGTCTTAAAATGAACATGGACAAGACAAAAATCATGTTCAATAGATAGATAGATAGAAAACTCTTTATTGTTCACACCAAAAATTATAAACGTACATAAAAACAACTTAAAAAACTAGTGAAACAATTGGCGGCCTTATCGCTATAAGCGATCTCTTCCAGGCAACCTTATCTCTTCAAGGTAACCTTAATATTCAATGTCCATGTTATACCCGTGCCGGTAGTTATAGGGGACGATACTCTCGAAGTTGTTGACTATTACATTACATGTATCTTGGTCAGATTGTTCAGTTAGGTAAGTCCAACTAAGGCAAAGAGGTCACCCAAAAAATCCAACTCGGATGGGCAGCGTTCGAGAAATTGCGTGAAATTTTCTCGTCAAAGATACGACAGTGCATAAAAACAAGGGTCTTTGATCAATGTGTGTTGCCGGTGATGACATATGGTACTGAGACGTGGTCCTTAATTGTTGGCCTTTTGTAGAATCTCAGAGTCACACAACAGGCAATGGAGAGAGCTGTGCTCGGAGTTTCTTTGGGCGATAGAATCCTGAACGTGGATATTCGCCAAAGAACCAGAGCCACCGATATAGCTATTAAAATTTGCAAGTTGAAGACGCAGCCTAGGTAGGCCCCCACTAGATGGAACGACGACATCGTGAGAGTCGTGGGCATCCAGTGGATGCAGATGGCAGAGTGTCGTACAGGGTGGAGGTTAATGGGGGAGGCCTATTTTAAGCAGTGGACATCTTCCGGCTAATGATGATGACGATAGACAGCGGGAGTCACTAAATAGTCTATGTTGGGGCATGTTAAACTTCTTAGTGTGAAAAGCCGCGACGGAATCTTCAATAGAACTGCCTGACATCTTCAGCATTTTATTACATTCTAAAGAATGTAATAAAATGCCCTTGGAGCTGTTTCCATCCGTGGCATGCAATGATTAAAACCATGCTGATGATTTATCGCAAGCAGATTTTTTATACTCTATATATTTTAATGTTGCTGAATCGGCACTGGCAGTCCTCCTATTTTTTTTCTCTCTGTTGATATGAAGAACTAGTATAGCGTACGTTTATCAAAATATTGAAAATAATAATATGGGATGATGATGGTTATTGATTTAGCTATGTTAACACAAAAACATGAAAATTGAGAAACAAAAAGACTATACATTAAAATACGTAGTAGTAGAAATATTGTCAAAAAATCATAGAGATATCACATCGCTACACATTGTGCCAACTTTATGGTTAGTTGTAAGGCAATCGCGATCCGACTATAATGCCCCGCGATGCCAGTGCTGTAATTCCATAGCTGACAAGCGACGTTGAACGCTATGCAAGCGACATAACGTCTAAATTGGAAAGTGTCATTGTGATGTCTAGGTATTTACATCGACGCTCGGACGTTTTTTGACTACTTTTACTTGGTGATTGTGAGTCTATAGGTATTGTATCTCGATAGAAGAAATATATAATTTATGATATAATAATAAAGACCTAGTTCTCCTTGTGAAAACCCAACAAACACAAGTCATTGTCAAACCAAACCAAGCAAAGCCTAACAATATATTACTCCCTAATACTTAATTATTATTATAGATTGTAGTCAACCTATTAAATTTATTCGATCAGTAGAGAAGAAATACAGAAATAGTAAGTTTTTATGAAGTTTCATTGTTTATTAATGTTCTGGTGGTAGTATTTTACATAAACCATCGTGAATAAAAAAAACTCGAAAAACCCGAAAAACCCGGTTTTTCAATTCTAAAAACCCGGTTTTCAAATCAGTCGGTTAATCGGGTTTTTCGGGTACTCGGGTACCCGGTTTGCATGCCCTAATGCTAAGTCAGTCTCCAAGAGATTACGAGTGGTGGCAATACAAGGTACTAGCGCCATCTAGAGATAGCGTTTTGAATTATTTAGATCAAACGCTCAAAGTCATTGGCAAATGTTAACCGCTTAAAATGGACTTACAGTATATGTTGTAGTACGAGGATTATTTCTATCCAGTAGAAATATCATAGCTTTGTATGCAAACCAATTACTTTGGTATACTTCATCTGCACCTGAAATTGAAGTTGAAATCAACAAACGTCGACCCAGAGTAGTATATTTCGTGAATACCGTAATCTATGCTAGAAAAATAATTGTAAAAAATTAATAAATAACCAAATTGTATCTGTTACTTGTTTGAAAAAATTTGACCGCTACCCTTGTGAACCTATGTACTTAAAAACTTAATAAATAATTACGTAAGTACCTTTTCCTGTACCAGTTGACTGTTTAATTTTTTTCTTTTCCCTCCTCAATGATGCCAGTAAACTTGTCATTTTATTTTTACATATTTGTCTATCGCTGTCGAGTAACGAAGCCAATCTATTCCAAGCGTCTTCTTTCTTCAGTTTATTATAATGCTCTAGATGAGCTGGGTTCCACAACACTTCCTCTTCTCTGTATTTTTCTATAAAATATAGAGTTTTTTCTTGGGTCCACTCCATGTTTTAAGAACGACGTGTGATTACTCGCGACGACTTGCAGGAGCGTACTGACCGAACCGCGTAACACTCAAAGGATTCGCCAAAAAACCGACAGCCGGGTGGAGCGTTCCTAGCGAGCAACGAGCGGCTCGTTGCTCGCTGGTTTCCCCGTTACGGCGTACTGACTGCACGAAGGCTCGCGGTGTAACACGTAGCATTACGCCGCGTAACGCCGGTCAGTACCCACCTTAACGTGTACCGCGATTATGTTCTATCCACAACACATGTTTTTTCTCAACAGGCATTAATTTCGAAAATTGATATGGTGGCTTTACTAAAAATGTTTGGGTATAATCCTCTGCTGCTAAAGCAAACTCACACAATGAAATTGTCGACGATGATGACGTCGATTCTTTCCGTTTACGCGCTCGTTTCAGTTTCTATTTAAACTTTTTTATTTGATCACACTAATTAAGCCGGAATTACATTACGAAATTAGTGTCATGCATATTGAAATCAGTTTCACGAAAGTAGTTTCGATATATGCGAAAGTAATTTTGTAGAATAAAAAGTGTCGTGAAATCCACAGTATCGCAGTAACCATGGCCCCATCAGCATCAAAGCTATATTTTTCTATATTCAATGTAGTTAATTCTTTATTCAGTAAGACTTACATATTACAAATATTTACTTAAATAATGCATTTAATTTAGTCTAGATTATAAACACTAAATGATGTGCCCTAGACCCTACACTAGGCGAAACCTGTGTTGCAGGATCTAGTAGTTAAAGAGATGCTTCTATATAAACTTAAAAAAGACTATCAAGAAAAAAAAAGACGTTGGTGGATTCGAGGATGGTTAACAAGAAAGCATTTGGGTGCAATGAAGTTAGTCTCTGAATTAGCAGATGAAGATCCTGAGAGCTATAAAAACTATTTCCGAATGAGTGAAGATAATTTTATTTTTTTACCGAAAAGAGTTAACAAAACAAACAACTTGTGTCCAACAAAATATCAAAACAATATACGATATGTCGAGAAGCGTTACCAGCAAAACTTAAACTTCAAATTATGCTGCGCTTTTTAGCAACTGGAAATAGTTTTAAGTCTGTATCATACAAATTCAGGGTGCCATCATGTAGTATATCGAAATTTGTGTCTGAGATCCTGGATGCAGTCTACGAAGAATTGAAAAACCCGTGCGAGTACGTCGTAGTCCTCATCATGAAAATACTCGTTGTCTGTTATTACACCACTGGTACCACTGGTTGAAGCAAAGGTATCGGGTTCCGAGGATGAAGCTGGAAGGCTAATTTGTTGAGTTGAAGTCTGTCGTTTTGCCAATTTGATATGTTGCTTTCGTACTGTTGACAAAATCATTTCCTCTGTTTCCAGAGCTATTTCTAGAGGAAGTTGCCGTAACTGTTGAGCTATAGTTTGGCCAAAAAGATCAAATTCATCATTAGTAGTATTTGAAAACTGCTGCGTTGAAACTTTTTCTAATAAATGATTATTATATTATTATATAATAGCTGGCTGTGCTTTCCTTGCCGTACTTGATAGACACGAGCCGATAATTGAAGGCCAGTATTGTAAGACATGGAATGTACAGCATGTGATATTCGGTGTACATGTACAACAATTCGGTATGCTAAAAAAATTACCTATGCTTGGCTCCTCAACGCAATGACATATTTGTGCTACCGTGTGACGTCACAGGATTCAAAATTTAAAAAAAAATATATAAAATAACTGCTGAATAGAAAACAAAAATATTGAAATTGGTTTCTTATAATAACTTAATCTACCAAATAAAAATATAAAAGAAATACCAACAGCGTTCGGAATATTGCGTGACATCTTCTCGTCCAAGATGCAAAATACAAATATGTTTATTTGTTATAAAAACCAATTACATGAAACCTTATATGTATAAGCATTATGTAGATGCACGGTTATTCAGAGTGCTACATAGTACGGTGCGGTGAAATAGAGGTACAGATAACAAGATAACACAGTGATGATGAAATAAATATTTAAAATATTAATACATCTACTGCCTTCAGTAGGGGATCTTTTATTTCTTGTAGGTATGCATGGTACGGTAAAATCTTGGCTCTCGGATCCTGAAGTAGAAGTTGCCTGGCTATTTGGTGCCTGAAACAATGAATTAAATTTATTATGTACATTTATTATTGAACTTTTTTTCTTTACAGATGGCAAACACAGAAGAAACTTGGAGCGAGATAGTTGATGGTTATAGTGACAAATGTAATTTTCCGTTATGTGGTGGCGCTATAGATGGCAAACATGTCCAAATTCGTTGTCCAGCGCATTCAGGAACTGATTACTATAATTACAAGGGAACTTCTGGCAGTCTGTGACAGTAATCTAAAATTTAGATATATTAACGTGGGTCATTATGGTCGTGCTTCTGATGGGGGAATTTTTGCAAGATCAAATTTAAAAACAATGTTGGAGGAACATTTATTGAACGCTCCTTAAGGAATGGTTTTGTTGGGAGATCAAGCTTTCCCCTTAACCGAATATCTTATGACACCATATAGTCGTCGATTAAACTTATCAAACCCACAAAAAAAATTCAACTACAGATTAAGCAGAGCTCGAAGAACTATAGAAAATACTTTTGGTGACTTAGTAAATTTCGGATATTCGAGAAGTCTATCCCGGTATTGCCAGAAACTGTGGACAAAATAATAAAGACATGTTGTGTCTTGCATAATTGGCTGAAAAATATTTCATCGACTTATGTAGAACCGGGTTTGATTGATGAAGAAAATCCAGAAACGGGAGAAGTAGTAGAAGGTTCATTTCGGACGGTAACCCTCGGAGCTTTTTCCCCACTTCGTAATTTGGGTAGAAATCATTCTAGAAATGCAACCCTCATAAGACAAGGTTATACTGAATACTTTGTTGGACATGGGCGTGTAGAATGGCAAGACAGAATGATTTTTTAAATGGAAGGAGGCGAAAACAAAACATTCATTGTAAAATTGTATATGTAGAATAAATGATACTTACCACATTTTCTGTATTTTCTCTCGTGTAGCTGTCAATATTTAAAAAAAAATCCAACTGAGATAGTTAAGGAATTTTAGAAATATACAGTTCATTAGCTGCCATACCCGTGGTATTAGATTTTTTCGCCTTTAACAACTCATTGTTGTTAGTATTTCGAAGTGATCGTATTTTACCAACAACTTCTTTGTCATTTTGCATCTCCATGGCTTCCATAATTATTTTGTAGGCCGCATCTCAAGAAGGCTCATATGTTTATAAGTATGCCATCTACACTCGAGGAGCAGCTAAATACGATGAGTGATTTTAGAGCAATTTCGAATTTCGGTACTGTTTTTGGGGCTATTGACTGCACCCACATTAGGATAAAAAAAGTAGGAGGAGACTTCAGCGAAGCCTATGTGAATAGAAAGGGATATTTCTCAATAAATGTGCAGGTTGTCTGTGATGCGAATTTAAAAATTCGAGATATTAATGCACGATGGAGAGGAAGTGCTCATGACTCCCGGATCTTTAATGAAAGCTCTATTAAATAACGTTTGGAAAATGGAGAGTTTCGTGGAAGGCTTCTTGGTGATAGTGGTTATGGGTGTACTCCACACCTTTTTACTCCAGTGCTCAACCCACAGAACCAGAAGGAAGAAGTTTACAACAGGGCACATATTCAGACAAGAAATACAATTGAAAGGTGTTTTGGCTTGTGGAAGCAAAGATTTAGATGTCTTTTAAGAGGCATGTATATGAAATTAACCACTGCGAAAACTACAATAGTGGCTTTAGCAGTACTGCATAACATAGCCATTGATATGAATGAAAGTAGAGAAATCATTCGCTATGTACGTCAGCGGAGGGCAAGACAACATAACCCTCCAGATACACTAAGAGGAAATATTGCAAGAAGGAACTTTATTAAGAACCATTTTTAGTTAATTCAATTGTTTTATTGTACTATATGAAATAAATGTAAACTCAGTTTTTTTTTTATAATTTTAACTCCGTCTCTTTTTTCTCTTTTTCAAGTTTTAAGATTTCCAATTCCAATTTATGTCTCAGCTCTTGGTGTCGTAATTCTTGTCTCTGATACTGGAGTTTTAGAGCATATTCTTCCTCCAGCAGTTTAAATGTTTTTTTCTTTATTTCTGAGTTTGTTTCTACCACAGCAGCTTTATGGCTTTTTCTGAAAAAGAAAGTATTGTTATATGTAGTTGCAAGTTACAACAATATCCCATGTAAGGTTATTTGACATAATCATTGTATACTTTGACATTTATTTTTATGTCTAAATTCACATGCCGAGTAACGGCAAAATAGGAGAACTAAATATAAAATACCTAAGACCAATGTATAACCCAATTTTTTGTGAATAAATTTAATTTCAAAAATTTACAAAATAAATTCAACGTAGGTACATATATAAAGATTAATGTCAAATTTATGGCATAAAATATAATATGATATACTTAGAATGTACTAGTCACCCTCACGGGTGTAATTTACATGCGAAGCTAGAGCGGGTCGCTAGTTATATATCACCTTCCGTGAAAAACTATCTAACTGTTGATAAAAACCGCATCAAAATCCATTACGTGGTTTAGTAGGAGTTAGCGGTTATACAGATCGGTAAGGATCATTTTATCAAAAGACAAATAATACTGAAATATAATTAACGAATTAGAACTTCTCAAAAAAAAGGTAAACAAAGGACTTATAGGGTAGTGGTGTGACGTGCGTTGGTAACTCTGTTGGACGTACATCGTTGTGGTATACGCACGTAGTGTTCTTACGACTAAGATGCAAATCGTGCGTATGACGGAGGTACGATTCGTACGGCGGCCGGGAAGCCCTCGGCTATGATGCTTCAATTCGGCTAGAGGTCGGACGTCACAACACTCACTATTAATGAAAGGCAGAAGGCGGATTGATCGTTTATGAGAGTAAACAAGTACAATATTAGACACAAGAAAGTGGCGAGGATAACAGAATATAGTGTCACGGTTTCGCACTCAATATCTGAGTCGTGACTGGTGGTGCCATGCGCGGCCGCTGGTGCAGGCGTTGTCACCACGTCAACCGGTTTTGCTGGTTGAGTGGGGGGGAGCGCCTGCATTAGCGGTGCGCGTATTGTTATGTATATTATTTAATATGTGGGTTGCCCACAGACTTTACTAAAACAAGAAAATGAAACAAGTTAATACATTTAAAGTACATTTATTGCATTTAATTTTCTTACAATAAATGCGCAAAATGGCTACCGTTAGTTCTAATGCACGCTGTGCATCTTCTTATAAAAGAGCGCTGTATCTTTCTTACTGGTCGATTCGTCGCTCCACAGGATCCTGTTAAAAAAATCGGGTTCTTCTCTCATTTTTCTTAACATTGTTTGACAAAAAGCCTTTCTCTGGGAATAATCTCGTGGTAATAAACTCTGGACACGCTGATAATGATAAGGATGGAGCTGCTCTCTGTTCAAAATTCTGTGTACTGTCCTTGTCGATATGCCAGTGTTTCTTGCAATTACTCGCACCGACGTTGTTGGATCGGCTTCGATCTCATCGAGAACAGCTACATGGTCAACCTGTTGTGGCCTCCCCGAACTAGTACCACCGACACCAGCTCCAGGAATTCGACCATCCGCGTATGTATTATGTACTCTGATAAATACACGGTAATGATGACATCTTTCAATTAAAAAAATATTCATGTTAAGATGGGTAAGGATAATTTTCTCAAAACACACTTATTTAATTGGAATTTCTCAAAACTAAGTTAAACAAAGGAGTTTGTTTACTAAAACAAGTAAATGAAAGAAATGAAATGAGTTAAGTTATTTGAAGTACATTTTATTACGTTTAATTTTTCTACAATAAATGCTCAAAATGGCTACCATTACTTCTAATGCACACTCTGCATCTTCTTATAAAAGAGCGCTTAATATTGCGCGCGTGACCAGATTCGGTAATCGTTTGAGCCGCTGTTTGAATGCGCTCACGTAGCTGCTCAATCGAGGTGATGGGCTCCTTGTAAACCATCTCTTTAAGGCACCCCCAATAAAAAAAGTCCAGCGGGTTAAGATCTGGGGACCGTGGTGGCCACAGAATTGTCCCCAAGCGCCCGATCCATCTACGAGGATATGTTTCATTGAGGTACTGTCTCACATTGCGGGCGTAATGCGCAGGGCAACCGTCATGCTGCAGCCACATTGTTCTCCTATCTTCTAACGAGACCTCTTCTAACAGTGTAGGAAGATCTATTGTTAAACATTTTAAATTTCCCTCGGCAGTCAGTGTGGCTGGCAACTCTACTGGGCCGATGACTTGGCCGTTCCAGATCCCTGTCCACAAATTTATTTTGAACTGGTACTGGGATCTATCTTCTCTCTTTGGTCTCGGATTGGTGAGTTGCCTGAGCTGTGTAAGTTGTGCATATTAAAATAACCATCTTTCTTACAGGTCGATTCGTCGCTACACAGGATCCTGTTAAAAAAATCGGGTTCTCTCATTTTCCTTAACATTATTTGACAAAAAGCCTTTCTCTGGGAATAATCTCGTGGTAATAAACTCTGGACACGCTGATAATGATAAGGATGGAGCTGGTCTCTCTTCAAAATTCTGTGTACCGTCCTTGTCGATATGCCAGTGTTTCTTGCAATTACTCGCACCGACGTTGTTGGATCGGCTTCGATCTAATCGAGAACAGCTACATGGTCAACCTGTTGTGGCCTCCCCGAACTAGTACCACCGACACCAGCTCCAGGAATTCGACCATCCGCGTATGTATTATGTACTCTGATAAATACACGGTAATCGGGATGGCGTGCATTGGGGAACCTTTCCCGATACAGTGCTGCTGCTTGAACGGAATTTCCACCACACTCGCCGTAAATAAAGTGCATTTCAGCATACTCTCTTGGAGTGTATTGTGTATGTCGTGGCATTGCACTCAATTAAAAGTCCAAATCAGTAAGCAAAATCAAGTCCGGGCTCACAGAAAAATCGTTATTTAAATCCAATCTAGAGCAAAGTAAAAACGTTGTAGCACGGAAGTAGTATGATAGCACACTGAGGCGAGCGAGCCCTCGATCCACACAACAAGTAGGGCTGTGGGTAATTACAAAGAACAATAGAGTCTAAATCATTTAACACGCCTATTACTAGTAAAACTTCAGTCACACAGTCGGCTAACGCGTAATATTCAGCATGAGTAAACGCTCTAGAAACAATTTTCTGCTTATGTGTCTTCCACATCACTGGATTGTTATATACTCTTAACACAATACCAGTAGTTGACTTTCTGTCGTTTTTATCCGCTGCCCAATCAGCATCTACAAACGCATCTAGACATTCTTCATATTCTGCATTGTAGTTAAGTGCCATATCACGAGTATAATACAGATACTTCAAAACACGTAAAGCGTATTTATAATGAGTGTCACTGTACGCATTTTGAAAACGTCTTAAATAATTCACACTATGAAATATCAGGTCGAGTTCCACTAGCAACATGTAGTAGAGCGCCAATCAAATTTCTATACCTTAGGTCGTCATTATTGATTTCCCCTGGTGCAATATCTAAGTTTTGTTCCATTGGTGTTTCATATTTCTTCGAATCTTTTACATTATATATACAGGGTGTCCGGTGGCGGATTTATGTTTTTGAAAGCAAATAAAAGAAAAACTTATAAACTTAGGGTTTTATTAAGTAATTTAATCAATAAACGCATAATGCGGATTTCACTTTTTAAAAATCACTTCGTCTAAATGCTGTCCATTTATACGCACACACTGTTCAAAACGGTCCACCGTATTACGGGCTACGCGCTGCAACAGGCTCGGCTGGATTTGCTGAATTTCATTGCGGATATTTTCCTTCAACTGCACAACAGACAAAGGATTATTGGCATAGACTTTGCTTTTGAGACAGCCCCATAAAAAAAAGTCCATTGGAGTTAAATCTGGTGACCTCGGAGGCCACGAGATGTCACCAAAGCGGCTTATCAATTTCCGTGGAAAATTTTGTCGAAGTAAAGCCATAGACGTCCTGGCTGTATGCGGAGTCGCCCCATCTTGCTGAAACCACGTGTGCGTCGAGTAGGATGGATGTGCTCGCAAATTTGGTAAAAAATATTCAGTGATCATGCGTCCATAGTTTTCACTGTTGACATTTACAGCTTCACCCCGAGAATTCTCAAAAAAATAGGGACCGATGATTCCATTCGTCGATAATGCGCACCAAACAGTAACTCTTGGGCAATGCAGGGGCCGCTGATGTTTTTGTCGTGGATTACGTCTTTTTGGGGCCCAGTAACGACAGTTTTGTTTATTGACATGGCCGTTCAAATGAAAATGGGCCTCATCGCTCCAGAAAACGCAATTTACTGTGCGAAATCCCTCCAACATCCGTTCGCAGAAGTTTTTTCTTAAAATGAAGTCATTTTCTTTAAGTTCTTGGACTATCTGGATCTTGTAGGGATGGAACTTTAAGTCTTTTTTTAAAATTTCGTGAACAATGCTTTTAGGAAGTGTCAAAGCAGCTGCTCTTTTCCGCACTGAGAGTCGTGGATTTTCCCGTAAGCTTCTTTCAACTTCTTGAACGTTTTCTGTGGTCCTTGATGTTCTGCTCGGTCCCGGCTGAGGGTTATTTAAAGCAGAAGATGTTTGGCGGAACCTTTGCACCCACGATCTAATCAAATTAACACTTGGTCCATCGCTTAATCGCCGAATATTGTAGTGGGCACAAAACTGTCGGCGCGCAGTCACGTAAGAATCACCACTCTTAAAAAATGCCTCAATAGCGTACGCACGGTGCTGCCCCGACCACTGCGGCATTGTGACTAACAAATCCGCATTCGCGGCGCGTCGAATGACACCGCTCTCCCCCCGCACCGTTTATAACTTTTTTAGATATACCCTTTCAAAAACATAAATCTGCCACCGGACACCCTGTATATCTACCAAGCCTTCTATATATTTTCTTTGACTCAAAGTCATTTTCTTTAATTCCGGATTATAATCAAAATCGATTCCCAAATATTGTGTCACAGTTCCCAAACCTTTCATTCTAAATCTGTTACTTAACATTTGTTTTACTTTTTTAATAGTTTTTTCATAATCTGCACATATTAGAATATCATCAACGCATAGACATATGTAAACTCTTATATTATTAATACACCTGTATACAGGCAATAGTCATAGTTTGATCTTTTGAAATCTATTCTCAGCATAAATTCGTTAAAACACTCATACCAATCTCTCGGACTCTCTCTCTCAATCCATATAAAGCTTTTCTCAGCTTGTAGACTTTATTATCTTCAATTTCAAATCTATCTGGTGGATAAATATAAACTTCTGATTTTATTATTCCATTCAAAAAGACTCGTTTCCACGTCCATGCTTTCTATTCGCCAACCTCTGACATGCTATTGACATCATAGTTTTCAGTGTTGTCAATCTAGCTACAGGCGAGTATATTTCTTCGTTTTCATTATAGATTTGTTGAAAGCCTTTCGCCACAATACGCGCTTTATATATTCCGTTTGACTTTATATTATTCTAAAAATCCATTTACTTCAATAATATTCTTGTTCTTTGGTTCATCAACAATTTCCCACGTTAAATTTTTTTCTAAACTGGTAATCTCGTTATTCATTGCACTCTTCCAGTTTTTTGCTTCCAGACTGCTTATAGCCTCCTGGTAGGTTTCTGGTACTCTAGCATCACAAACATTTATATAAACTACATGATCATTAAATTTTCCAGGTAACCTTCTTTCTCTTCTTGGGCGACTTGATTCGCTCACCTCCTCAACATCAATTTTCTTCCTTTCGACTTCTTCATTTTCAACAGTGTCATAAAATTTATCATTATCACTACAGTCTTTTTCAAATAGCTAGTCATGTCAATGGCTTATGACATTTCCGAAATGTCAGCTGTCAAACATACATTGATAATTGTTATGATGTACCGCACCTATATTAGATTTGTAATTACCGATTATTATCGATTTTACGTACTTATCGAAATTATCGAACAATATACCTAAAAGTGTTTTGTGAATTTATATACAAGTCAGTAGGACTTACTTATACGATAGGTTTAAATTTAGAGGAATCAAAAAGAAATAAAAAAGTGACAGTGACAGGTAAAAAAAAGATTTATTTGGGAAATAATGTCCTCGCCACTTCGTCATCGGAGCTATCATCATTATCATCATTTGACGAATCTTCCAGATTTATAATCATTTGATTATCCATCATATTGTCTATGTGAACATCTCTGTCCCAGTCGTCCGCAATAGTTTTCCTTGTTTTTTCAACCACATTTCTCCAGTCTTCAGCGGTGACTTTTTCGCAAGCTTCTTTTAAAAGAAGCATCATTTTGTTTGCTGTGAACGGTGGTGCGGTGTTATGTCGAGCAGCGTATCTTAAAAAAATAATACATTGAGATGAGCTGATATCTGCTGCTGCATGCTGCGTTGCACTGCCGACTCAAACACTTTTGCCGGTGTAGAAAGTATCGCCACGGGTCTGAATCCACTTACCTCTGAGCCGGCGTAACCTTTTGGTATTGGAATCACCCTGATAACTCTCCATCGTTCGGGGAAATATGACACATCCAAACATAAGTTAAATATGTGTCCGAGTGGCTCCGCCAAGGCGCGACTACAGTCCCTCATCACAAACACTGGAATACCGTCCGGGCCTGTGGATATTTTTGGCTTGAGCTTTGTGAGTGCCGCCTGTACTTCGGTCTTCGTGAGCCGAGCCGAGCATACTCGTACCATCGCGGACGTTTTTGTAGACCTTTTTGAGGTATACAATACTGTAGTACATTATTTTGCTCTATCTCGTAGGGTTCAGCCAGCGTTTGCAATGTAAGCGCAAAAAAGTGTTAATTTTCGACATCACATTAGAAACCTCTAAAATTATCAGTGTTTCTCTACTATATTATGCATGTATTATACATATAAACCTTGAATCATTCTATCTATTTAAAAAAAACCGCATCAAAATCCGTTGCGTAGTTTTAAAGATATAAGCATATTATGTAGGGACAGACAGAGGAAAGCGATATGTAGCGATAATACTCGTAGTTAGGGTACTGATACAATAATAATAGTAAACAGTCGACGTAGCTCAGAAGGCAGTTCTACTTTAGGCAGCTTGCCTAAAGTAGAACTGGGCCGGTTCATGTCAGTCGAATGTCGGAGGATCGTTAAGCGGCTAAAAAGCAAGAAGCTTTACTACCGCGCTAGCTCTACTCACTGAGGAGCATTTGATGTTTTAACCTCTTGCACTGTGAACGTTAGAAATTGTAGCACTGTGTGTGAGGATTCGAAAGTATCATCGAATCTCTTGTTTTAACATTCACTGAGCCTGCGCCTTGAGACAGCCATGTTATAAGTGGTATATATTTATGTTAAATTTTTTATCTCACATGTGCGTACTGTAATGCTCAGTTCTCCTACTCACTACCGTAATGTTACATATTGTAGCATTAGAAGTTGCGCACTGTAATGCTTGGTTTGCCCCACTCACTGATATTATGTACAAATCTGAATTTATGCATTACAAGCGAATGCTACCAGAGAGTGACCGCTTTAATGTGTACTCATTTGTTTACTCTTCTTAAACACCCAGCAGCAGTTTTTAACAGTAATAGATTTAGATGAAATTTATACAGGATATAGTTAACACCATGCACATGACGCTGTTGAACAATGAACATAAATAATAATGCTGTATTGTACTTACAAAAGGTTAAGCTGTTCCTCCATGACGGCGTTACTCCTGCGCGCTTCGGTGAGTAATTCCTCCTTGAGTGCATTGCTCCTGCCCAATTCGGTAATTATTAAAGTTATATGTTTATTTTCGGGATATTTAGCGTGGTAAGGTTGTGGAAAGAGCTCCCGATATTTCGGCGCAGTTACATGCACCATGTTCACGGGAAGACTGAAGAATGCGGGTGGTTGGTGAAAAAGTTCAAAGTTAGGTACAGACAAAACGATCTACCCTCTTTCTTAGTCTTTTGCTAGGGTTATCACTGGAACTCGAACTCAAACCCAAGTCTCGACAAAACACACTCACTGTATCACTGCGTATAGTATTTTGAACACATTTTGAACGCGGACTTTTATTTTTAAAGCAACCTAATACTGGATTCCACGCACTAGCGAGTTGAAAACCATCACCTCGATTGAAATTCTGGCATTTCGAGATTTCAATAGTTTCCTTTACCAGCCTTGGTATGTAGTGACGCTCGGTGCACAGGATTTCGGGATTATGAAATTCAATCCAGTGGTTAGGACCCGCGTCACTCGGTAATTATTTTTTTCATTTAATTTGTTTCTCCGGCATGCTTCGGTGATTAATAATATAGTAATTACGATGATAAATTAAACATACTCTGTCAAAATACGTTATTTTTTCTTGCGCGATAGCGTTGCGCTCCCTTTTTATAGCGAGTTTTTGTTCCTCGATGTCGAGGAGTTTGAAAAAATTTAAACAAAAACTTTTTTTTTTAAATTAATTTTTATTGATTTTGATGTCAAAATTATCTGAAAATAGACAATAGCTTTACTCTTAGTGGAATATCATCATCATCATAATATTATCAGCCTATCATATTCCCACTGCTGGGACACAGGCCTTCTCTCAGAAAGAGAAGTTGGACCATGGATAGGATTCACCATGCCAGCCCAGTGCATGTTGGTGAATTTAATACGAGTTTGAACTTTTTTTAGGTTTTTGGACATTCCACTACCAGCTTCCTCACAATATTTTCCTTCACCGTTGTTGAGCGATGACATCGAAACTGCATATAGTTTTTTTAAGTGCTAAAATAAGTAATTGGTACAGGGCCGAGGATCCAACCCGGTGACATCAGATTATAAAGCGTACATGCTACCGTCTGGCTACCATCACTCTCTGCTTCATGTCATAGTGGAATATGCAAAAAAGTCAAGATAATATAATGCCTCCGTTCCATAAAGTCTTCAAGTTAAATTTTGTTATACTTCTCTGTTGTTATCTTGTACTCAGCAAAACTATACAGGGTTATGCAAAAAGAGTGTACATAGCGACAAAGGGGTCCGATAAAATCATCATTATGCACAACTTTTACTATGGAATAAACCCTAAAATTTCCATACATTTTGCCCCGTGTATAAGTCTGTTTTCTCTGCAACATCTGATATTTTTTTCGCAATTTTAGGGTTTATCCCTTAGTAAAAGTGGTTAATAATGATGGGTATTACGGACCCTTACACACCCAGTACACCCTTTCCACTTAACCCTGTAAAAGGATTGCAGCTTACCATGTTATTTTGATTCAACACGTTTGCGTGATCGTGTAGCTCGTGGTGGTTCAGGGACTTCAAAGTCTGGTACTGGTCCGGGCAGCACAAACAATGATTCCGTATCGCAGGGCGCAGGTTGTGTCTCAGACACAGGTGGATCCGCTGCATAATTATGCTCTATGAAGTGCACAAAATAAATCATTTTAAGCATTGGAGCTATGATACATGGACAGTTTAGCATTGGTATAAAAAAGTGTGATTTCCAATCAGCAACATCTCAGGAACCACACTTTGCTCACATAAGAGATGAGTTTTCAAAAACCCTAACTCATTTCCTTTATTCCTCTATAGGCGGAAACTTTTAATTGGCCCAGTCACCAAATCTATTTTTAAGTTTATACTATTAGGTTGTAAGTTTCACTAAAAATGCAAAATAAATAAAACTTTTTTATTGAGATTGGCTTATACAAGTATAAATAGTCTGTATGAGTGATAAAAAATATCTTAAGTTGCATAAGAAACACATGCTTCCATATCCACTGGCTTAGGCTTTGTGTTGTTTGTCTGTCAATCCCAAAAATTGAACTATGTACAAGATACAAAACACTAAAATATACATACCTCAGTAGAGGCGACATCCTCCATGCCATACACGGCCACAGGGCCCATTATGGACAGCACCTGCTCCTCCACCTGCGTCAAATCTTTTGAAGTTGGGGGACCATTGCCTGTGCTTCCAAGGCCATAACCCCGGAATTCATTATGGTTGTGAGCTGCCTTGCATTTCACCTTGTTTCGTAGATCCCTCCAGAACTAAAATGTTCAAAAAATATTTAAAATGTTTGCTTTTTCTCTATACTTACCTACATAAATATAAATAAAAGAATACCTTTCGTTTATATACCCTGAATCAAAAGATCGCTATTTACTTACTTGTTTCCATTTGGCCACAGTTTTAATAGCCCTCCCATAGCATTTAATTTTGCGGCTAAGCTCTTCCACTCCGACTCTAAATTTGCTCGCCCTTGAAAAGATTGGCTGATCCCTGAAGCCATACTGGGATGGCTATTCATATGCTCAGTCAAAAGCGCAAGTTGGGCTAGGCTAGACTTACATCTAGATTTGTCGTTTTGTTGTGTTTGTTCTTGCATTTTGGCTACAAATAAGAGCATGAAATTAGTTTTTACACAATGGCAAAATTCACAGTAGGTCACAAAACACAATTTTATCCAAAACACAATGTTGATACGTAAATTGGGAATATAATTATTACATTCATACCCTTGTTTTATAATTAAAGTCTTGATAAAACCTGCGTAAGTGTAAAACGTAACCTCTAAAAACCAAAACACAGCCCAAACGCGCCTCTAACGCGCAAGTTCAGGGGTGGTAAGCGTAGGCAGAGCGTTAGGTCTAGGTGGTGAGCGTTGTGCCGGAGTCGGTGTCGGGAGCTGTTGCCGGCTGTACAGAAGAGAAGGTAGGAATACTGCCGGTAGAGGTGGTGACGGAGACGGTATTAATACCATTCCTGCAAAATAAATGAATGTTCTCATTTTTGTTTTACTACTATCTACAAAACTTATATTATGCTGTGGGCAACCCACATATTAAATAATATATGTAGCGGTACGCGCGCCGCTAATGCAGGCGCTCCCCTTCACTCAACCAGAAAAACCGGTTGACGTGGTGACAACGGCTGAACCAGCGGCCGCGCATGGCACCTGTTCCTTCAGCCACTCCATAAATATTGGTCTTGTAACCCAAGCACTTCTTTGACCTGTGTAATGAACCGGTAATTTTCTGACTGTTGCAAATGCACGTGGCCTTTGTGCTTTGCCTACAACCAGCAAGGGCAGTTTGTGCGTTCCGGTTACGTTCGCGCATGGCATAAATGTGATCCTCTCCTTCGACACTTTGGAACCTGGGGCCCTAATTTCTGATGCCGACGCCAATGTTTTATCTGGTATCGATCTCCAGTACAGGCCTGACTCATCAGCATTATAGATTTGGTCTGCAGATAGATCCTGTTCCCTTATTACATCCATGAATTTGTCCTGGAATGGCTTTACAGCTGCTTCATTATTCGACAATTTTTCGCCACTTACCTTAAGTTGGCGTATACCATGTCTTTTCTTAAAATTATCTAACCATCCTCTGCTAGCCACAAACTCTCCTCTTCCAAGTCGTTCATGGAAAAACTTAGCCTTCTGCATCAGTATATCACCAGACAAAGGGACGTTCTTTCTTCGCTGCTCTATGAACCACGTAAATAAAGCATCTTCAAGCAAAGGATTTTCAGGAGTTTTCAAGGTTTTCCTAGCACCTGGACCCTTTTCTGTGTTTATTACAAATGATCGTATTTTTTCCTCCTTGTGTTTGATATCTGTAATTGTGGCTTTTCCAACGTTATACTGCTGTGCGAGAATTGATGACGAGATGCCTTCTTTAATCTTGTCCAAAATCTCGCACTTTTGTCCAATTGTTAGCGTCACGTGTTTACTTTTCTTCGATGTTGAGGCTATGATGCAAATTTGAGACGCCAACACAATAAAATGGCGGAAAGGCGCGCGGGCGGACGAAAAAGCGATACGTGTGTTATCTAAAACGCACTGCGTGGCACTGCGGGACAGAAACTGAGAAATGGCGGTTGCGCAGGGGTAAGAGGGGTCGTTCGGATTATAGAAGCGTTCGGACGAGCTGGGGTACGGATTATCAAGGCCGTGCTGTACTTGGACCACCACCAGTGCCACTACTAGCATGACGACCTATAGTCAGTCCTTTTTTTCGTTCTCTTCTTTTTTAAATTTTGTGAATTCGAGTATTTTTTTCGATATTTTGCATTTTCTGAAAACATTTACTAGTAATGTATTTTTTTACACAATCAGAAAGTAAGAGATATCAGCGAACAAAAAGCCCACCGACTTTTTGAAAAAGCTGATATTTTGACGCAAGAATTTTCGATTGAAAAGTAGGGTGCTTTTAAAATAAGGTGAAAAAATCCATATTTTAAATTAAATAAATTAAGTACAGTGTATTTGGGACATAAAAAGGTAAGTTTTCACTGAATTTCGTAGTTTTTTATTTTTTTGAAAAAGTTTAAAATAAAAAACCAAATACTTGGTTATTTGATTTTTTTAACATAAGTTTTGAGGTTATGTGAAAAAATTGTATATTCAAAAGTTGTAGATCTTTTTAATAACCTACAACTTTGCCATTTAACTCTTTTCCATAGGACTTGTAGTTTTGCCGTAAATTGAGATAAACCATTTTTTACTCTTAAAAACTTACCCCCTTCCACTTTCCGAACTCAGATCGCCCGTAATGTATTTTTCCTTTAATTTTTATCATATTCCCCTCATTTTCTAATGGGTTTCATCCTACTGTTATTATTTTGTTTAAAAATTATTGACCTTGGTCTATTAATCTCGAACGATATTTGTTTTTCAAATATTTTTTTTTTTTTTTGGCATGTAAAGCCGTCAGAGTCGACCAGTCAATGTAAATTTTTGCCCTAGTAACAATTGTGAGAAATCTTTTTAGTCTGTGCACTAGACAACTTATTTGTCAGTGAACATACTCGTATCAACAATTTCTGAGAATGATGAAGGATGGAAAAAGAAATGCTGTAAAAACAAACAAGGCAAAGATGGCGCTACCATGCAGCAACATTACCAGCAGGCTTCAATCAATAAAACATAAGACTTTTCCATATAGCATAGATGTAACCATCGAGCCCTCATTCGATAGATGTATAAAGACCGTTTGTTAGAGCACCTAATATTTAAAACTTTATAAATATCAGATAAAATGGCAAAGTTGTTCACCCAATAAAGATATTTTCATACATAGTCAGAATATATCGTTAAGGTTGTCAAAATATAAACCACAATACTTTTTTCATTATTTTATAACATTAGGTACGGTGGGTACTTTTAAACTGAAAATATACATTAAACTGACCAACGCTTCATATGTATTTGTAATTGTAACAGCTACCTATAAAATATAATTATGTATTATATTTTTACCAAGAAACAAAATAAAAAACTCGTTTTAAATTTCTGTATCCACGTCCACGTCATATCAAACAACATTTTAAATGAATGTCTAATTTAAATAAAAATCTAAATCTAATCTTAATATAGAGTCTTTGGGATGGTTGATGCCAATGAAATCACACATAGGTCAATGATTGATGCCTATTTATTTGTAGTTATTATATGGACTAAATAGTTATACAGCAAAGAGTTAAGTACTATTGACAAACAGTCTCCGGCACGAGGCGCGGTAGCAAGAGAGAGAGTAATAATACTAATGGCGGGCAGATGATGCCATCTCTCATAGACAAGTGTCAACAATCTAGAAGTGTGCTCTTGACATAGACAAGGCACGTTAATGTGTGGCGTGGCGTGGAGTATGTCGCCACAACCACCCCCCCCCACGGAGAGTAGTAACGCAGTTACAGAAAAAATTACTTAACTAGGTATAATGAGTGACAATATTGTTCTATCTAAACTTATATTATCATAATATCTAATTATACAAGAATAAAAATATATATGACAACATAAAATGATATAAACTATCCACTATAGGTCTAATCTATCCTTAAATCTAACTTTGCGCCCTGATCGAGTGGTAACTTGAGGCGCAGAGATTGTGGAGGGCGCAGATGGCACGCAAGGCGAAGCCGACGCGGAAGGCGTAGGAGTTATTGCTGGTGGTGCTGAAGGCGCGTTCATGGTGTAATCAGGCAGCATGTGCGCGGGTTTTACGCGATCAATACTGACCGTCGACTCTCTCCCTGCAATGTCGATAGTTAGCGTTTTGTTGTCACGTGACCGTGAGATAATTTTGTATGGTCCCGTGTACGGTGGTTGGAGCGATCTTCGCACGGTGTCATCACGCAAGAACACGTGGGAAGAAGTTGCCAAGTCCTTGAAAATGAATGAAGTTGGCTGTGTATGATGGCTGGCGGGAACCGGTCGTAGCTCCGCCATCTTGGAACGGAGCTCGGCAGCAAAGTCATTTGCTTCATGAGGCTTGGAGGGACTGGGTACCAGGAGCTCGCCCGGTAGCCGCAGAGGCTCTCCATACACCAGCTCAGCCGGTGAACATCCTAGGTCCTCTTTTAGTGCGGAGCGTATGCCCAGCAAGACTAAGGGCAGGGCCTGGTGCCAGGTATCGTAGTGGCACATGAGGGCAGCTTTCAGATGGCGATGAAAGCGTTCTATGATGCATTAGCTTGCGGATGGTAGCTCGTGGTTCTTATGCGTTTGGTGGCCCCAATGTTCATGAGTCGACTGAATAGCTGGGACTCGAACTGGCGGCCTTGGTCGGTGGTGATGGTGGTGGGCACGCCGAAGCGCGCGATCCAACCGTGTGTGAACCGCTCGGCAACCTCTTCTGCGGTGATGCTGGACATAGGCCAGACCTCAGGCCATCGCGAGAATCGGTCGATTGCCGTTAAGCAGTACGAGAAACCGTTCGATGTCTGTAAAGGTCCTATGATGTCTAAATTTACGTTCCTGAACCTTGATGTGGGTGCGACGTAGGTGCTCAGAGGTGCCCTTACGTGGCGCGTTACCTTACTCTTCTGGCATGGTAGGCAAGCGAGGGCCCAGGTACGGCAGTCCCGCGATACGCCGGGCCACACGTAACGAGCGGCGACGAGGCGTGCGGAGGCACGGGCACCAGGGTGGCTGAGTCCGTGCAGGCGCTCGAAAGTAGGTCGGCGTAGCTGCGGTGGTAGGTAAGGCCGTGGCCTTCCCGTCGACACGTCGCACAGGATGGTAATGTCCGTTCCTGGAATTAAAGTGGGCTCTAGTTTAAGAGAAGAATTATTGCGAAGCGCCTGTAATTCTTCATCTGCTTGCTGTGCTTTGGCTAGTGTAGCATAGTCATCGACCAGGGTGGTAGACTCGATGCGGGACAATGTGTCGGCGACAACGTTGTCCTCTCCCTTGATATGTTTGATATCAGTTGTGAACTGTGAAATAAATGTTAGCTGGTTTAGCTGTGCTGGGGGAAGCTTTTCCCTGCGCTGTTTAAACGCATACAGCAGTGGTTTGTGGTCGGTATATATGGTGTCATGTTGTGCCTCTAATATATGCCGGAATTGCTGCACCGCTGAATAAACAGCTAATAGTTCACGATAATAGACCGGCCATGCAGTCTGGCTTACCGTGAGCTTGCGACTAAAGAAAGCTATTGGTTGCCATCCCTGGTCCACTTGCTGTTGCAAACAAGCCCCTACCTGAGTGCTGGAAGCATCGGTAAACAAAGCCAAGGGGGCATTTGGTAAGGGGTGTGCCAACTGTGTGGCCTGTGAGAGGTTGTCTTTACAGGCTAGGAAGGCGCACTCCAATTCAGGAGTCCAGGGCATTGGTTTGGCTCCCTTGAGCTTGGTAGCTGTAAGGAAATCAATTAGTGGAGCTTGGGCTTCAGCCGCCTGAGGCAAAAATTGACGGTAATAGTTTATCATGCCCAAGAATCTTCTCAGACCCTGGGCGGTTTTAGGGAGGGGGAAATCGCGAATAGCTGCGATCTTCTCTTCAGGAGGACGAATGCCATCTTTGGAGACTCGGTATCCCAGAAAAGTTACCTCGCTGGCGCCTAGTACACATTTACCAGGGTTGACAACTACACCGTAGTCTGCCAGTCTCTGGAACAACGTGCGGAGGTGATGTGCATGGGATTTAGCATCCTTGGAATGCAGTAATATGTCGTCAACATAGGGAAAACAGAAGTCCAACCCTCTGACAATTTCATCAATGAAACGTTGGAAAGTTTGTCCAGCGTTCCTTAACCCGAACGTCATGTAGGGGAATTCGAAGAGACCAAAGGGTGTCGTTATGGCAGTCTTACACACGTCCTGGGGGGCCACCTTTATTTGTTGGTAGGCCTTCACCAAGTCGATGACAGAAAATATAGTCGAGCCAGCAAGGTTATTAACGAAGTCCCCCACGTGACGGACTGGATAGCAGTCCGGGATAGTGCGAGCATTTAAAGCTCTATAGTCACCACACGGTCGCAGAGTATTATCCTTTTTGGGCGCGAGGTGAAGGGGCGACGACCAAGGGCTCTTGGAGGGCCGTGCTGTCCCAGAGTTCACCATGTTGGTAAACTCCTTCTGCGCAGCTCGAAGTTTGTCGGGCGCGAGACGACGCGGTCGCCCTACGACGGGTGGTCCATCGGTAGTCTTGATATGGTGCACGGTGTCATGCTTAACTTCGCGGTGAATGGGGGCCGTGTGATAATTGGAAATTCAGACAGAATTTTACTGAAAGGTGAGTCGTCAATGTTTACCGTTCTCACACTTGGTTGCTTGATGTTTGATATAGAGGCTGGGACAGTGAGTCCAGTCACTCCACATCGCACAAGTCTGTTCCGACAGTCAGGCAAGAGATTGTAGAATGCTAGAAAATCAGCTCCGATAATTGCTGTGTCAACATCGGCTATAATGAAATTCCACCTAAAATCGCGGCGTAGACCGAGGTTCAAGTTGAGTGTGCAGCAGCCATAAGTTTTGATGGTAGTGCCGTTAGCAGCAGACAGGTTGTAATCTGTGGCCTGCGTTCGTTTACCCAACAGTTTCTTAGGGAAACAACAGAGGTCTGAGCCTGTGTCCAAAAGAAAAGAGTGCTTGGTTTCCTTGTCAACGACGAATAGGCGGCTGCTTCTATTGTGGCAGTCAGAAGCCGCCGTTACTGACTGCTGGTTTGGTTTCCCGACCAGGAACAGGGTTGTGCGCATTTGATGGCCTTGGTATCATACGTAGAATGGTACCAACAGATTCCGCTTTTGGAGTCAGGCGTAGCTGCTCTGGAATATCTAGGCTTAGATTTGGACATGCGGTTAGCGGCGGACACCCCTACCGGACAAGCGCTGCACCGGTTGTGTAGCCGTCCGGTAGCCATCCAGCCACATCACCGGAGCGACTTGATGTGTCTAGTCGCTCCCATTCCTCACCGGACCTACCACCCGCCCAGCCCGGCCTGAGTACATCGGGCCTGGCCGGGCCTAACAAGCCTGCCGAGCTGCCCGCGATATGTTGCGATGGCCGTTCATCGGACATACGACCTTCTATGCCCGGGCACCCGCCCCGCGCTCTCGCGCACGCCGGGAGCCCGGGCCAACCTGCCTACTGCCCGGGTCGAGTATCTCCCCGGGCCATCACACTGAAGGATGACCCGCCGCCCGCTTCCCTGCGGCCGTCCCCGCGGTGCAGCCTGCGCGCCCGACCGTCTGGTGGAGGCGTAGTATCGGACCGCGGCGCCCGCCGCGACTGCCATGGCGCGGCGAGTGAGTCGGCGTCCCCTTCAGTGCCCGGCACCTCCGGCTGCGCCCACCTAAACGTACGCCGCCGTCGAGACGCCGACTACCGCGCCCAGGGGTGCCTAGAGCGGTTGCTCCGCTATCGCTGTCCCTTTCTCCCGGCTCGAGTGCCTCTCACCGGAGAAGGGCCCTGATTGGCATGCGCCCCCGTCAGTGCGCGGTAGACATACGACGGAGTGCTCGAGCTTGCTCGCACTCCGACGCTCCAACTCCGGACAAGACCACAGGACGCAGTGTCCGCTTCGAGGGGCTCGAGATGCCACCCGGTCACCTTGTACCGGGTCGGGTACTCGCCCCTCCAACTCCCCCGGGGGCCGTGTCCCCCGGAGTCCAGCCCCGGCAAATAGGGCATCCCTCGCCGCCGGTATCCCTACCTGCTTCAAGAGTGAAGAGGAAGAAGACCCGAGATTGATTGATTTCAAATTGCGGCTACGAATAATTCTCGCAATTTAAATTATTGCATTATTATCGGTCCTTGATAAGTGTGCAAAATTTCAGTTTTATTCGACCTATTGAAGTACTAGAAAATCAAGTTTAAATATTCCGTTTCATACATACACAGCTAATAATCAATTTTCAATCGTGACGATTTTTACCTGTACGCGGCACGACGATGGCGGGCGGGCAGTTTTCATCGTTACGCGCTACTGCTCTCGACACGTGCGGCGTTGCTGTAAAATTAAATGGCATTTTGAGTAACTGAAACTTCAGGTGTCAAGTGTAATGCAATGCCATGTAGGGAGGGTTATGAACCAGACATAATGCTTACCATCAGGTAAAGGACTTGCTCAACAAAAAATTACTGCTATAAATTTCAAATTGCGGCTACGAATAATTCTCGCAATTTAAATTATTGCATTATTATCGGTCCTTGATAAGTGTGCAAAATTTCAGTTTTATTCGACGTTTTGAAGTACTAGAAAATCAAGTTTAAATATTCCGTTACATACATACATACAAAGCTAATAATCAATTTTCAATCGTGACGATTTTTACCTGTACGCGGCACGACGATGGCGGGCGGGCAGTTTTCATCGTTACGCGCTACTGCTCTCGACACGTGCGGCGTTGCTGTAAAATTAAATGGCATTTTGAGTAACTGAAACTTCAGGTGTCAAGTGTAATGCAATACCATGTAGGGAGGGTTATGAACCAGACATAATGCTTACCATCAGGTAAAGGACTTGCTCAACAAAAAATTACTGCTATAAATTTCTAATTGCGGCTACGAATAATTCTCGCAATTTAAATTATTGCATTATTATCGGTCCTTGATAAGTGTGCAAAATTTCAGTTTTATTCGACGTTTTGAAGTACTAGAAAATCAAGTTTAAATATTCCGTTACATACATACATACAAAGCTAATAATCAATTTTCAATCTTGACGATTTTTACCCGTACGCGGCACGACGATGGCGGGCGGGCAGATTTCATCGTTACGCGCTACTGCTCTAGACACGTGCGGCGTTGCTGTAAAATTAAATGGCATTTTGAGTAACTGAAATTTCAGGTGTCAAGTGTAATGCAATGCCATGTAGGGAGGGTTATGAAACAGACATAATGCTTACCATCAGGTAAAGGACTTGCTCAACAAAAAATTACTGCTATAAATTTCAAATTGCGGCTACGAATAATTCTCGCAATTTAAATTATTGCATTATTATCGGTACTTGATAAGTGTGCAAAATTTCAGCTTTATTCGACGTTTTGAAGTACTAGAAAATCAAGTTTAAATATTCCGTTCCATACATACATACAAAGCTAATAATCAATTTTCAATCGTGACGATTTTTACCTGTACGCGGCACGACGATGGCGGGCGGGCAGTTTTCATCGTTACGCGCTACTGCTCTCGACACGTGCGGCGTTGCTGTAAAATTAAATGGCATTTTGAGTAACTGAAACTTCAGGTGTCAAGTGTAATGCAATGCCATGTAGGGAGGGTTATGAACCAGACATAATGCTTACCATCAGGTAAAGGACTTGCTCAACAAAAAATTACTGCTATAAATTTCTAATTGCGGCTACGAATAATTCTCGCAATTTAAATTATTGCATTATTATCGGTCCTTGATAAGTGTGCAAAATTTCAGTTTTATTCGACGTTTTGAAGTACTAGAAAATCAAGTTTAAATATTCCGTTACATACATACATACATACAAAGCTAATAATCAATTTTCAATCGTGACGATTTTTACCTGTACGCGGCACGACGATGGCGGGCGGGCAGATTTCATCGTTACGCGCTACTGCTCTAGACACGTGCGGCGTTGCTGTAAAATTAAATGGCATTTTGAGTAACTGAAATTTCAGGTGTCAAGTGTAATGCAATGCCATGTAGGGAGGGTTATGAAACAGACATAATGCTTACCATCAGGTAAAGGACTTGCTCAACAAAAAATTACTGCTATAAATTTCAAATTGCGGCTACGAATAATTCTCGCAATTTAAATTATTGCATTATTATCGGTACTTGATAAGTGTGCAAAATTTCAGTTTTATTCGACGTTTTGAAGTACTAGAAAATCAAGTTTAAATATTCCGTTACATACATACATACATACAAAGCTAATAATCAATTTTCAATCGTGACGATTTTTACCTGTACGCGGCACGACGATGGCGGGCGGGCAGTTAAGCGCGACACGTGCGGCGTTGCTGTAAAATTAAATGGCATTTTGAGTAACTGAAATTTCAGGTGTCAAGTGTAATGCAATGCCATGTAGGGAGGGTTATGAACCAGACATAATGCTTACCATCAGGTAAACAGCTTGCTTACAAAATTAATTATTAGCTACAAATTCTAGAATTTCGGCTACAATTACTACAAATGACCTTATTACGAGTACTAGTTTTCTTTCAAAAGCCTTTCATTCCTGACACTGTCTACATGTTTGTGGAAAGAAGATGGGCGGGAAGTAGTCATCCTCGTCTGAGGGCAGTGGTTGCGTTTCCAGCGACGGTGTGGCCAGCAGTGGCTGTTGGACTGGCTCCAGCGCTGGTGTGGCCGGCAGTGGCTGTAAAAAAGATTTATACATAGTATACATTTCAAACTTGTAAATAAGATAACTCTTTATTAAAAAACTACACAAACAAAGAAAACATACATTACAATGAAAATATTATCTAGGTTTTTAGGGTTCCGTAGCCCGACAAGGAACCCTTATAAATTTGTTCTGTCCGTCCGTCTGTCTATCTGTCCGTCCGAATTTTTTAGAACCTTCTAAATTCTATAATTATTAAGGTAAGTGCATAAAACTTTGCATAATGACAGTTGTTAATGTTGTGAATCACAATAGTAAAAAAGTGGCCTTAACTAAAATAATTCAGAAGTAAATACCAACCTAAGCAAATAACAAACAATCAGTAGGCTACAAATTAATGAAATACATAGACAACTAAAATATTTCAAACTAGCCTGTATGATCATGGCTTCACCCGCTGTTTTTTTAGGATATAAAATTGCCAACGCTTAAATTCAGGGTAAAAGCTACCTCCATATTAAAATTCATCCAAATCTTTGCAGCCGTTAAGAAATGCGGACAAAGATACTTACAAAAAATGTTCACATTTAAAATGTTATTATTATTGTGATGTGATAAAATTAACATAATTATATTCATAACAAAAAAAGGATATAAAATGAAAAACAAAATACTAACATTGAATGCAATGCGCACGGACTCATTTCCGTGTACCGACACCTTCCCTATGACAGAGAGCACGCGTTCGTCCAGAAGCGTTAGCCCTTCCTTTTTTGGGGGCCCACCACCTGTACGCATTGCATGCCCTCTGCATTCAGCAGACTTGTGACGCACGCTGTACTTCAAGTTATTCCAATACTAGTAGAAAAACAAGCATCATGCTACATAAAGCTTTTAAATCTGACATTTATGAATACGAACATAAAACCCAGGCACTTATCAACCATCACAAATTGTTAATATTACATCAGCTTCACTGGTGTGTAGGTGTGCATTTACTATGTAGTAGCGTTAGATAGTAAGGCTTTGTTTCAGAATGTCTGGTCAAGATAATAAGAAATTATCTATTAAATAAATACTGTGCTTGCGTCTTGCGTTTCACATTCATTAAAAAGGACTAACCATAAGATAAAAGCTTTTATTAATTTATGTCAGATCAAGTTTCAAATAAAAGTTATTAGTTGGTTAGAGAGTTCAACAGAAAAAAATATGGTGTTACCATTTCCGCTGCCCGAGTAATAAAGAACTATGTGTCTGGATGATAATAAAGGATTGTGAAACGTGATGTGAGATAACCAAAAGTTTCATCATCCACATAATGAACTAGGTACTTTTATAGCACATTCTGAATCAAACCCTTAGTATTGTTAGTTTGTAATATATGTGTTTCCCATTAAAAAAATGTAAGACCACATACATTTTTGTTTAGGTAACCATCAGCAAAGGCGGCTGGTGGCAAGTGCATGCGACAAGTCATGGCGTGGCTTGCAAATGAACATCAATCAAACAGGCTGCCCAACAGTAATTTTCTTTTAAATTAAAAGTGGTTAATTCGATGCATTAAAAATAAATAAATAAACGAATTTACTTACATTTCGCCATTTCGCGCCAGTTTTCGTGACGCCTTCGCCAAGGGAGTTCAGCGAAGACGCCAAGGCCTCCCACCTCTCATGTTTCTCCGGAGGTTTCATGTTTGGCCAATGGGCCGCTGTTTACCAGCTGACCCAAAGCAAGTGCCCTATTGTCTTCTATATACTGGAGCAGAAGCTCCATCTGCCTAGGGCTTACTTGTTTGGGTGCTGGCATCATGAAATTTCTGAAACGAACATTTATACGATAGGTCACACAGTTGTTCATATTATAATAAAACATGCTTCCTTACTTATTGTCGCGAAGGGTGTCAAGAGTAAGGTAAGGTAAGATAAATATGCTTCGCTACTAAATATAATACCCCCCACGAATGTTTCTGGAAAGACTTATGATTCTCATGTGGGTTTCCCTAACAATAAATAGTCAACTTTCTTACCTATGTCCTGTCCCAGATATACCTACTGATATCTGTTATGTATATACCTCTCTGATAGCACCTGCAAGTATAAAACACTATTAGTGACAACTAAGTATCTCCGCGTCAGTAATTAGAATTATTGATTTAGATTACATTCAACTCAAATATATTCTCTGGTGATATTCACGACCTTAGCGATAGTCTGCTGTAACAATCACCTTATCATTTATATAACAGGATCTTTCATTGCTGAGGAGCCACCTTCTGACAACCCCTATCTTGGGAGAGTGACTCTATGCCAAGCAGAAGCTCTTGCCTTCTCTGCTATAAGGGAAGGACTTTGATCTTAATCGTCATTGTTCCTGTATGTATTACATATTAAATATATAGAAAGTTGAAGTACTCGACATTTCGATACTTAGGTGTCTGTTATCTTACTTGCCCGTGTGGAAGTAGTCAACTTCAACTCTTATTGAATGGCCTCTTTTGTGGAGTGGTGCCACCACAATTTCGCCAATGCAACGTATTGAGATAAACTAGCAAACGAAGGAGATTGACCGGTGAAAACAAATTTATTTAATTATAATTCCACTTCGCAGCATTCACAAAAAACAAACTATCTGAGAAAATCCCGAGACATAGAGAACATCATAGACAATATTCTAAAGTAAAGAAGTAAAGTTTGTTGTGAATTGCGTTTTGATATTGCTTTTTGAGAAAACAGTACATTCCGTAAAATAACAAATTCTTCTAATGATGGTTATTTGTGCTATGTACAAAATGTTTAATCAGCATAACGGAAATATTTTATAAAGTTAATGCACTTATTTGCGAACGCCTGCCACAAAGTGCCAGCTCATCATAATTATGTTCCAGTACATAGGTTTTCAGAATCGAAACGCCGAAAAAGTACAGACTTGCTTCACTTGTAGTCATTCGTTCATTAGCGATCGCGAGCCAAAACACTACGTAATACCAAAAATCGATAGATTTCGCACACCAATCGATCGATTCACGGCCCCAGTCACGATCCCGATCAAAGTTTCATAATAGCCCTGCAGTTCAGTTTCTGCTCTCGATCAAACATCTCGTCGCAGTTGGTTGAAATGTACGAGAATTTAGCAATTTCATGTGTCTGTTTTATTGTCATTCACAACATTCTAACCTCAAAACCAAAACAGAGACGATGGTGGCAAACGGAATTATTTAGAAACAGAAACAGACTTGGAGGAAGAGCTTTGATGAGAGACGTAAGATTTCAACACATAAGTGGTAAATACAAAAACTTCACCCGTATGGCACCTAGTGACTTCGAATATTTGATAAATTTGATTGGCCACAAAAAAAAAACGGTTACTACATACAGGAAAGCAATTACTATTGAAGAAAGATTAGATGAGATTTTTAGCCAGCGGAGATTCCTATACAAGCCTACAATATTTATTCAGAGTTTCGAAACAATCGATAATTAGTGTTATAGTGCCAGAGACCTGTCAAGCTATCGTGGAGGCATTAAAAGACAACATCAAGGTAGGATATTTTTTATTACAGAAATAATTATTGATCCATGTCATCAATTATTTATAAGTTTATAAACAATTATTATTTATTACTAATAATTGATGTCATGGATCAAATCACGAAAAGAATCTTCGGAATCCATCGACGAATCATCCACTTGAGTCATTTGTGGAGTTGTAGTATCAGCCATGGGATATGTAGATGCCGGAGTGGAGTACCCGCGCTGATATTCATATTGTCCACAATCAGCGTTATATAGGATGTTGTTTATTTGATGTTCCACAGTCATGTAGGTTTGCTTGGAATAACCCCTAAATTTGCCTGCCAAATAATTAGCGTATAGCTGATACTGGTCTAATCCAGTAGCAGGTGCAGTCGAAGCAGTAGCTACCGCTTTAGCAGCCGAAGCTGATGCTGTCAGCAAATCAAATGCCGATTGCAACATTGGGTTCTGGTTCGCGACGTATTTTCTCTTTTTCGGAAGTGGAGATTTGAATTGCGATTTTGATGAATTCTTTGCATTATCGGTTGTTTTGTCCGATTCAGTGCTCGCGATGGAACAGGGTTGTTTATCTTGTGACTGATCATGATCTTCATCTATGTCGTCATATTCCTCATTTTCAGATGTATTATCCTTCAAAGCGCGGTCTTGGCCTTCCTGCAAGCAAAATAAAATAATTATAATATATTTGTTACAGATGCCTACATCGCATCAAGAATAGGAGGAAATTAGTTCCGAGTTTCCAAGCTATTGGGATCTTCCACACGTGGTTGGTGCTATGGACGGGAAACATCATGTTGCAGGCACCTTTCAATAGCGGATCGGAGTTTTATAATTATAATTTTTTTTTTTGTATTGTTATGTTCGCTTTAGTTGATGCTTCATATAAATTTATATTTGTCGATGTAGGGTGTCAAGGGAGAATTTCCGCTAAAGCAACACTGATGTTTATGTTGTTTATCCTTAACATCCCAAATTACTTTTTCGGTTTCCAGTAGTTCTAAGAATTTTATTGTAATCTCATTGCTCCATTCGGACGACATTTTCGATGATCTAAACGAACGTCTTTCTCCTCCAGGCGCTCGGCGAGCACTGAGCGTCGGAGCAGAATGTAAACACGCACTGCCGCTCGCGCTGCCGGTCCTTTGACTTCCGCACAAAAAACCGCCATTTTGGGGAGCGCCGGGCAGCGCGAGTGACAATGGCAGTGGCATGAGAAGTATCGCGTTTACACACTCGTCCTGCCCACTTCCCTGCTCACTACGGCTGAATGTAAATGCGACATAATAATACATTGTAGTTTGTGTCTGGTAGCGCCTAAGATTAGTATAAATAGTGATTGTAATAATAATAGGGATATTGCATGTGGGATGAAAAGTGAGAAGCAGATCTCAATGTATTATGAAGAATGTCATAAGAGACTTAAATGATAAATTTTCCAGTGGAATGTACACATTGTGCGGATTATTTGTGTAATGACCCTGACCACGGGCGTATTCTAGACAAGATGTACTCCGACATCGTGGTCGCCCTCCAGGATGCGGCGGTGGTGAGTCGGGGGAGCGCGCGGAAAGGTGGGGGTGGGGCGCGCTTGGCGGGGTGGAACAAGCATGTAGCCGAGGCTCACAGGGTGGCCAAGAGATTTGTTGAGATTTAGCGAATGGGTACAGTACCCATGTGGGAGTAATGGGTAAACTAATCATCACTGCATGTTGTTATCTGACTCTTGGTAGAGCACAGGCAGGCTAACGGATCTGATGGCTGTAGCTAAAATTTCCGCAGCCTGCACTATGCTCTCCCGCCACAACCTTGAATTTTCGTTCATGGCTTGTAGGAGGTTGTTAGTTATGTTCCTACGCGCTTGTATTCTGCGTCTTGCGGGTCGACGGGGTGACCTTTCTCTTTCTGCTCCCATGTGTTCCGTTGCAGGACGTATAGGGGGCAGCTCGTCGGAGTGTGGATATTCCAAGGCATCTGCTTCAGTTGATGATGCTTGAGTTGCAGGGGTTGATAGGATTCCCGTTTCCATGTCACCAAAGCCATAAACAGATGCAGACCCAATGATATCTAAGACCTTTGTATCACTATCATTAAGGTCTGCACCTACTCCAGGTCCACCACCGATAGCGCTCATTGATGTCCGCAGTTTCCTGGCCTTTGTTTTGACCTTGGCTACCCACACCTGCCAAACGTGCTGCCACTCCTGCACAGTCCTGTTGCAGCCTATATTGTTCAGGTCGCTGGCCAAGTTTATCTAGAACTCCTGGACAGAAGAGTCCGCTTGATTTTCTAAAACAATTATAATTATAGGCTTTAAGTAAACAGGAGACAAAAAGTACTTATCACTCCCTAGGAAAAGAAATACTCTCTAGGTTATCTCTGCGAGCTTTAATTACTTAAATGAGGTTAATTTGAATAAAAGAATCACAATAAATAAAACTAAAACAGTTGTAACTTGCGAATCAACTTACCTCCCGCCATTTCAATATTTGAGTGGAGTGTCTCGACGAGCAACTCTCGTTGTCTTTTATTCGCCCTTTTCTTACTGTTTTCCATTTTTTGTTTTTGGTTTAGGATAAATAGCAAAATTTTATGTGATTTTATGTATGAGTGAGGAATGGAATAAAACAAAAACCAACACAATGTTCAGTGTTGCTAGCCCTGTCTTAGAAAAAATTTGCAAACTTAAAAAAAAAGTATAACCACAGCTAAAATCTACAAATTTTACCTTAATCTAGTCAAAAATGCTTTTTAGTTAGTAATGAACTGTTAACACAAATAAATAAATATAATCTGACTACAGTAAGTTACTTTCATTTAGTGTCTTTTCCGAATAAAAGCGACTTTTTAAACTTCAAATGATCGTACTCTTAAACCTGTATTTCGAACCTAACATGTAAATACCCAGATACCACAATTAGGCATTTATTTAGTCATATATCATCAATATTTGATGTTTAAAATTCGTACATATACGGACAAATCTGTTTTTATGGCAATGCCGCTTAATTTTTTACTACCATAGATTGCTGTTATGCCACAGACAAAAAATCTCGATTTGTTGCCTATGCGCCCCCTGGTGTCGCGTAGCGCAACTAGCCAACTTAATTTAGAGAATCCATTGAGTGCAGAGCAAATTTAGTTAAACGTAAACCGGGAATACGTTTTGACTTATCACGCACTAAAATTCAAAACTTATTTTAGTTAAGTCTAGTTTAGTGAGGCATGCAAGAATCGCGACCCTCCAGTGTTGCGAAAACATGGAAATACTATCTACCATCTATACTACGTTCCATTACACGTTACTTTGCACAAAAATATGGAGAAACAATTTCAACTATTATTTGAAAATGTGAAGATAGAAATGCAGAAGCAAACAGCTGAACTAACTGAATCACTTACTAAAAACTTAATGGATAGGATGGATGAAAAACTTACCCCTATTATTGAAGAAAATAAACAATTGAAACAAAAAGTTAGTGATATTGAGATGGAGATTGAATATTTGAAAAGAGAAAAGAAAAGTAACAACATAATTATTTTTGGGCTTGAAGAGGGGGAAAATTCGACATCGGAGCTATTTAAAAGTGTCACAGTTACCTTCAAAGAAGACCTAAACATAAATATAGAACAATCCGAAATAAACAAATTATACCGCTTGGGAAAAAATATAGTACAGAATAAATCAAGGCCGGTGCTATGTTCTTTTATAAATGCATGGAGAAAAGATGAAATTATGAAGGAGTTTTAAGAACATTTATGTATCGGAGGATTACTCGAAGGACGTTTTGGAGAAAAGAAAATCACTGCTACCACAGCTGAAGGAAGAAAGAGAAAAGGGAAATACAGCTTTTCTGATTTACAACAAACTAGTAGTCAAAGAATCCAATACTGAAAAAAGGAAAAGGGAACCAACTACCTCACTGTCACCTTCCAAAACAACCCAGAAAACAGCAAATCCTAAGCTCTGCCAAAGTTAACAGGATAAATGCCTTCGAGGCAATGAGACCCAGATCGAACTCTTTTACCAACAAACCTACACCCAAAAAACAATGACAACTAACCGGTAAACGGAAAATCCAAACAAACAAAAACAACAAGCAAAACTTTTTCAGGTACCAAGATCAACAATACAGTTTCGGATAAATAACCCTGATAAAATAGATCCTCGCCCTGGCCCTTCCACAGTTCTAACATGCCTGGAAGCATGGTGGTATCAAAAAATGATATTAGAGCATGGTTCCATGGTATTGAAACCTATTTAAAAGACAAAGATTTCTTTGATATTCTTTCGGATTCTAGTAGGGTTCTTAACGGCGATGAAACAAATTTCTTGCTGTGTCCAAAGACAGGAGTGGTATTAGCATTGAAAGGTGATAAGAATGTCTATGAAATTGATAGAGGGCAAGCAAAAGCTGCTATAACAGTGATGTTCACTTTCTGCGCCAACTGAGACTTAACCCCCCAATGGTAATTTTACCATATAAGCGTCTTCCTGGAGAAATAGCAGCCAAAATACCAAACTAATGGGGCATTGGATTAAGTGAAAATGGCTGGATGAAAGCAGATCTATTCTTTGAGTACGTTAAAAATGTACTGCATCCATATCTTATAAAACAAGGGAAGACATTTCCAGTAATATTATTTGTTGATGGACACAAAACCCATCTTACATTGCAAGTCAGTGAACTTTGCTCAGAGTTAAAAATTATACTCATAGCTCTCTACCATAACTGCACCCGAATTTTACAGCCTGCAGATGTAGCAGCATTTTCCCCTTTAAAGTGTGCATGGAAAAAAAGCGTCCTTCGATGGAGACGAGACCACCCAGGACAGGCATTAACAAAATTAGAATTTGTATCAATTCTTCAAACTGCTATTACAGATTATTTAAAGTCTAATACCATCAAAAATGGCTTTCGGGCTTGCGGTCTGCATCCATGCAATGCTAATGCATTGGATTATACGAAATGTTTAGGGGAGAAAGAAAAAAACAGGAAATTCAAAAGAACAACAGACTGGAGAATCGCAAGATGTAAAGCTTATAGATTCAAAAGTAACACAGACAGAGGATTCAAAAACAGAAATACACCATCAAAACCAAATGACACAAGAAGATTTTATTAACATTATTGGTAGAGAAACCTTGAACAAACTTATCAGAAAAGATCTAAACATGATACTCGATGCGTCCAAACTTCAGAATATATGGATTTTTTTGGAGCGCTCATCAACAACAACGGAAAATTCTAAAACTCCTAATGTTTCTGAAGTCTCATTAAAAGATCAACTGGATATTGAAAACATGCCGGTGATTTGGACAGATCATTTACCAAAATCTAAAAATGAAACTTCTATTGCCACAGTTTCTAATGTTACCTCTTCAACAATAATTGAAACAAAAAATTCTAAAACTCCTATTATTTCTAAAGACGTATCGGCAGATCACGTAAAAAAAACTAATAATGAAAATTCTATTGTCACAGTTTCTCACAAAATTGAGATTCATAGTAGTTATAAACCTGACCTGCCATGCATTCCAGAGATGCCACTGCAACAAACTGTTCATCAAACAAATATACAAAAAACATCAGGGGCACAATCAGATCATGAACCAATCAAAAATATAATAATCCCAAAAACTCCGTGCAAGCTCAAATTAACACCAGTCAATCTAAATGACATTCTTGTTTTGCCTAATACACCAAAACGAAAGGGCAGTAAAAATTCGGAAAAAACACATTTTGTCTTAACTTCAGAAGAATGGCAAAGAATACATACTCAAAAAAAATTGGCAAAAGAGCTGAAAGAAGAAGGTATTAAACAGAGAAAATTCAAAAGGGAACAAAAAAATTGTACAAGAAGACAAAAAACAATACACAGGAAAAGGTAAACGAAAGGGGAAGGGAAAAGTGAAGATAGAAAGTGTAGAGAATGTTAAAAAGCTCTTATTTAGCAAGGAATTTTACTTGCCATCTCCTATAGACAATCAAGTAAATGAAAAAGAAAATGCAGTGAGACCAGACAATCAAGTACATAGCCTCTTCAGACCTGAACCTTATGCAAATGCAATTAAAGTTATTTTATGCTAAAATAGGGGTAATTAGGGTTCAAATAAAACATTTTGATCAGTTTTAAAAAAAATGGTTTTATATTTTTTGGAAAAAACATGGGTACACATATGTGTACCTCAGGTCTATACAATAGAAAAATCCCTAAAATTTGAGAAATTTTCACCCTACTTTTTGGTGTGGAAGACCTCAAAGCAATTATTTTTTGTGACACACAGGTATACCTGGCACTTTGTGCACATGGTGCGGCATCGTGAGGAACAGTGTGGGTGTCGGCATTTTGATGCGAACTTGTCTTCCAGGAAGCGAGGGAGATGACCAACGCCATCCAGCCGAACCTCAGGGTTCGGAAGGGCCACCACTGCTCGGTGTTTCTTTTTGGGTTCACCCTGCTCATATCTAGTGGACGAAGAAACTTGTTCAACATCTGCCCTACTTGTGCTGGGTCTGGATGTGAAATCAGGGTCAACCCTCCCACCAGCAAATTTGACCATAGCTGTTGCTACATTCAGCCTGTACTGCAATAGCCCGAGCTTGTCTTTAGGTGCGACGTCCTCCTGGTTGCAGCAACGGCCGTACATAATCCAGCTGTTGACTATGGCTAGGTCCACAAAGTGGCTGAAGGCTCTAACAGTCCACTTAGTAGTACGCATGTCGCTCCGGTAGTAGGCTACGAGCCTATCGCAAAGATCGATGCCTCCCATGCAGGTGTTGTAATTTTTCACCACAGTAGGTTGTGGTACATCTATCTTTCTCTTTTGAATTTTGCACCAGCGCTTACATGTAGTCATTGGAGCACTTCCGGTGCAAGTTGAAAGCATTGTGACGGCTTTCGTGTCCTTCCATTTCAACACGCATACTTTTTCGTCGTTTCGTACTTTCTCATCAAATTCACCACGTTTCAGCTGTTTGTCTGTCTTCAGTTTCTTAGATACATCTCCAAACCGGTTGCTCATGACAGTACCAGTCAAGAAAACATTCAGTTTGTTTTCATTCAAATAATTGGCAAGCTTTAGGCTCGTAAAGAACCTATCTGTGTACAACACGCAGTTTTCGTCGATCGTTCGGCAGAGCAGTTTTACAATTCCAGCTCCTAGTCCGAGATGTGCCATATCTTCCTGGGGTATTGTGTTTGAACCCACATAAATAGCAAAGTCCAGCACCAGACCATCCCTCGCAGCCAAAACGAAATTCTTTAGCCCTAGTGGATTCGGTTTTGATGGTACGTATTGCCGGTATTCGCACCGTCCAGCAAACGGCACCATTTGCTCATCGATAGACATGTGCAATGATCGGGGCAAGCTGTAGCATTTTTGAAGGATTTTCTGTATAATCGGCCTTATTTTCCACAGCTTGTCGCCATCAGTACGTACCGCAGTATTATCTACAAAGTGGATATGGTTTCGTAGTTCAAAAAACCTATCCCGAGTCATCGTGTCCTTGATGAGGGGCACACAGAGTTCCCTGCTCCAGTAAAGCCTTGCTTGGGGATACTTCAGTGTCCCCATGATAATCTGAATACCCGTAAATTGTATCATCTCTATGTAATTAGTTTGAACTGATTTCAAATCTCGCACCTGTGCAGAATACAAGTTGGTTTGCTCTGCGGTCAGTTTCCAAAAGTCGATATCAAGATATTCGAAAAATGAGTAGAGGCAGTTGGCCTTTGAAGTACCTTGGCTGAGGAGTACGTCTTCGTTGATGTCAGGCCCACGAGGAACCATTTCTTTGGTCAGCCAGAATTGACGAGCCGGCTCCTCAGAAGGAATTTCATCATTGCTGACTTGCTCCTCTTCCGACTCTGAAGATGAGGGTCCATCGGCATCGGGCGGAAAATACTCTGGCTCATCCTCACCTCCTGAGATGTCCAGGTCGCTGTCATCAAGTACCGCCGCGATAGCTGCGTCATCCATGATCTACCAAGCAAAAGAAATTGTTTCTATTTTTTCATACTAGTAAAAATCCAATAGTAACAACCCGAGGTACACAAATGTGTACTCTGGAAAAGAACCATGATTTTTCACTGAAAAAACTATATTTTTCTAAAACTTTCGTAAAAATATTAGAAAACAACATTTTACCTACTAAATCACACAAAAAAATCAATCAGTTATCATGTTTTTTCATATTTACCTGTTTTACGAAGTTTCCGCGCCGGCGAAGTGAAAAAAAAACGGTGCACTTTTGAATTCAAATACAGTTTTCATCCACTTGTCACGATGTTCCCGCTCTGGCTGCGGTTTTATTAGGAACTAATACGTTTACTCGTCATCTAGTTAGAACCAAAAGCTACTAAGAGATGACGCTAGTAGTAAAAAAAAACGCTTTACTGAGGTGCACATATGTGTACCCCAGGTCTGAAGAGGATAGAAAATAAATTAAACCATTTGAACTAGACGAGGAGTCGTTTTATGAAAAACATCAAGATAAGGATGATGCCATACCTTCTACTTCAAAAAAGGGTTTCACAACTGACGAAATTTTTAAAATGCTGGCAAACTGAGTTAATTGACTAGTTTGGAACAAACTTCTACTCTTATTTAAGTTAATACTCGTAAGTATAGGTGTAAGTTAAAGTGATGTAGTAGAAATATATTAAAACATATTAAAATTATTCCGATAGTCTTATTTATTGTTTAATTGAGATAATTTGCAAGAGTTTTTAATTTAATAAAGGTGTGCCAATAAGTGGTTTAACTGGTGCCAACAGCTGAGATCATAAGTGCCAGTAATTGGTTTTTCTATAAAAATACTTAAAATATTTTTCTTTATTTAATCTGACAACACTGATTATTTTTTGGTTATGATATTAATAGTAGATCATAAGAAGGCTGTTATGTCAAAATGACACTGACCTTTACTGGTTTCTATAGTACGAAAAACTATTTTACATCTCATACATGGCTTAGAGTGCCAATAATTGGGTCACTTATCCTGGGTGGAAAAGGTTGGAGGAGGCCTTTGTCGACTGGCAAACAGATCTACAGAAAATAAGTAAAATTCAAATATTTAATCATATAACTGTAATGTTGATCTGAATAAAAGGCTATTATTATTATTTAAAACTAAATTTACATAAATAAAAACATTAAAAACAGTCGTGACAATTCTTGATTTTAGGCCAAAGCAGTCGAGAAAACTGAACTTATTTGCAAATGTCTACGAAAAAGTCTATGACCAAAATGTCTATATTGACCGAGAATATTTTTTTTTAAATTGTAGACATTTTGGCGACATGTTTCGTAGAGATGTAAGATTAGAGATAATCTCGGATTCGGCATAAATGTCATTTCGCGAGAATTGGGCTCCTGGTCTGGTACAGCTTTGTCTCCTTTTCCAGTATAAATCAGTATTCTCCATAAATAGCCGGTACGAGACTCGCAAAGTTCGTAGCTTTTAATCCCTACCCTCGCAGCTTTCGTAGCAATTAGTTGGACAAAAGTCAACCTACCTTTCCATAGCAGAAGGGATTCGTTGATGACGATATTTATTTGCTTTTTGATTGCTCGGGTAGATCGTTTTGATCGGAGCTAAATTTATTGTTTAATTATGTATAATTGGCCAATTTTTTTGCAGCTTTATATTTTCGCCAGTCAACTGTGCCAGAACTGCGTTGTTTACAAAATGCAAACATTTTTTAACAACAAAAGCCTTTTATGTTGCATTAACCTTCTGAAGTTGCCAATTTGCAGATAGGCTAAGCAGGGGTACCAGTATTCTTTTTAACTGGCAGTGGTATAATACTTTGGAGCATTATAATTGCGAAGAATATCCATATTTCTTCAACATTTACATCTGTACAAAACGAACGTGCCCGCATTTTTAATTTTTGGCCATACCTGTTTGTTGCCTGCACTATGAAGTCTAAAATACTATCGTCCCAAAATAAATAAAATATGTCTAACGGCGACATTCCGTCTGAGTTAAATGTACGATAGGGCCAGCTTCTTCTATAAATTCCTCTCGTTGGCCAGTAAACCTATCAGAATCATTTGACCAATTAAAATATAGCATGTCATGTCTGAAGCTTCTCCCTGAGATCTGAGTCATCGCGCTGGTCAATTTTCGCTAGCAATCTTATGTTTTGCCAATTCTCTGTACCCTAGCCGTTGGCATTGTATTCCTTGTTGTGCTAATTCTTTATCGGCAGTACAAACTTTAGCTTCCGATTCCTGCGTTTCTGGCATGAAGTCAAGAAAGGCATTGGCCTCTGCAATATTTGTGGGAGGTTCATCTTCAAGCTCTTGGTCATATACTGGGGTACAGCTATACAGTCCCATCCCTGGTTTCTTTTTCTGAACTTGAATCTTCGTTTAATCTGCCCTGGTTTTTTAGTTCACCTTGTAATGATTAAATTGTCTTGTTTAACTTTTCTAAAAGAAAATTATTTTGTCTCATAAAATTCACCATAGGGGTGCATTGGCTCGTTTCACTTTTTCAGCCTGCCTAATAGGAAATAAATGTAGATATTATGTACCTACCTAATCTTCTATTACAAATATTTATAAATGTTAATGTTAATTAGTTACTACAACTTTGGCATGTTACAGACTTTTTATAAATGAACATGATATGGCAGGCAGGTAGGTAGGTCAGACACATCATTATATAGGTAGGTGTACCAAACAACTTGAATAAATTTTATGAATTCAAAAAGCCACAGATGCCTACGTAACAATTTGTACTTATGAATATAAAACGCTTACAAAATAATACTATTAGAAAAACTTATTGTAACAAACACTATGATTTCCTTAGTTTACTAGACTTTTTATTATAAATTAGCATGACAAGGCTGGCACTACGTCAAAAACTAAATTAACAATGTACCTAGGTAGGTAACAATTTAAAATGAGGTAATTAAAAACAACGCTTATAAACACATTGTAACAACAATTATTGATTTAATCTATTTTATATTTAATTTCACTAGACGTGTGTAAGTTATGATTATGATTTTATCTGCATGTTGCAGAGTTTGAGCTTCACAATAATAATTGTAGTTAGTTATAGGATCAACAATTATAGGATCGCTGGGCTTCTTTTTCTTAATAGACTGCTTCAAACACAGGCGAGGTCTTTTGCGTTTATTAGTTTTATTAGAAAATGTCTCTTCTATTTCTTCCTCGCTGCTACTTAAAGTGCCATACACATTTATATTAGTATTGACTTGTTTTGGTGGCTCGCTACGATATCTCGCAGATGATAATATGTCACAATTTTTGTCTATTTCAAGTAGATTCAATGTACCCATGTCCCATATTTTTTAAACCATAAAATGGTGCATTCTGTTTAGTAAATTTTACATCTAATAGAACCAATACCTTTATATTTTTGTTAGAGTTTTGTGTTTTTGACTTTGGTGATACATCTATTATACTTTCGGTAATACTATTTTCTTTGTTGCATTTTAAGTCCGATAAAAGTGTCACGTTTGTCAGTTTGACGGAACGCTTAACTTGGGTCTCTTTTTTCCTCACTGTTTTTTTGGGTGCTAATACTTCTTCAACTGATTTGCCTGCAGTTACTTGCAATTTATAATTTCTTCCACTTAACAATGGTTCAGCTTCTCGGGACGCTTTAACGTTGTTCAGGAGGGTCTGATCAAATTTTCTAGGAGCTACGGTGGTGTCTATTGTCTCTTCAGTTAGGTAGGTATTATTATGATTAGTATTTTCAGTGCTGTCAGCGAATATTATATTAGGAAGCGCGGGGTCATGGCAAAGAGAGTCAGTGTAATATTTTGTAATATTAGGTTGCATTTCAGGTTTGACAAAACAAGTAGGAGCGATGTGTGCAAGGCAATATGGCTAAACGAGCTACTATACTACCGGTGAATAAAGGGAAACAGAAAAAAGCCCACTACGTATCCTCACCTTGCACAGCTCTGTTGGACAGAGCCACATTTTCACATTTTGACATCAGATCATCTGTAGTTGAAACAAAAACGTATCCACCTCCGAATAAAATGCTAGATTGTATTAATGAAGAAATACCAAAAACATTATCACATTTTTTGGAAGAAATGATATTAAAAAATAGAAAAGGACAAGTAAATCATTTAAAAACGAAATGCACATCTATTAGCCACGCAATAATGGCTTCGATACGAGAACGTTCATTTTCATCACAGCTACTGTTGGGCCTTTCCGTATTTCTTCACAGAAGATATGGGTCTAAAAAATTGTTGGATGTTTTATCATCTTTAGGATTTGCTGCATCATATAGTAATACCATACAGTATGAAGTTTCAGCAGTTTACCATCCACAACCTCGTATTTTACCATCAGAGTCTGGTGCGTTGGTACAATATGTTGGAGACAATGCAGATATTAATGTCAGTACTCTTGACGGTAATAATACTCTTCACGTTATGGGAATGATAAAAATAATTACTCCGAAAGATGCTGTAATTTATGATGATCGCATAAAAAAATGTACAACTAAACCGAGTGCAAAAGAGTTAGCAGCAATATCACATGTATCTCTTTTAGCATATGAAAAGCCAGTTGTACCTGGGTACAGCAAGATTCAAGTCCAAAATCTACATGATGATCAAGTACTGATTGAAAAAAAAATTTATGCAGTTGATTTGTTGTGGTTATACGGAAAATGGAAGAATCTTTCACCGTTGCCAGGGTGGAATGGCTATCTTCAACAACTTACGAAAAATAATCAAAATTTTTCAACTTCTCTGGTTATATTTCTACCTTTCATTGATCATCCTGCCAGTAATTTAGACACAATTTATACAACTTTACATAGTGCTATAAATATTGCCAAGTCACATCAACAAAAAACGTGCATAATTACATTTGATCAGCCCCTGTACTCAAAAGCACGTGAAATGGTTGCTGCGTCAGATGCAAACTCAGACTTGTCTAAAACAGTTGTCAAACTTGGAGGATTTCATATGCTCATGTCTTTTCTTGGATGCATAGGACATGTAATGGACGGTAGTGGTCTCAAGGAAGCTTTAAGTAAAATATATGCTACAAATTCGGTCGACAAAATGTTGAATGGTCACGCTTATGCAAGAAGTATCAGAGGCCATATATTATTACGACTTGCATTATCAATAAAGATTTTTGAAGAGATGAAAATTGAAAATTGTGTGTTAGATGAGTTAATTGAACAGATAACTAGTCGCGATGTTTCCTACGAAGATGTTGAAGGATGTACGAGCAGCTCCAACTCGTTAATTGATCAATTTCAGGATAAACTAAAAGAATTAAAAGCTCGAGGTCCCACGGCACAGTTATGGGTGCAATATTTTGAAATGGTATCAATAGCCCTAGATTTCATTCGCGCTGAAAGGCTGGGACTTTTTCAAGAACATTTGGATGCAGTGCGAAAAATGCTGCCCTATTTTCATGCTGGTGGTCATTTCCTATATGCGAAGTCAGCTCATTTGTATCTTCAAGATATGTTAAAACTTGAGGAGACAATGGATCAACAGGCTTTTGAGAACTTTAAAAACGGATTCTTTACTGTAAAACGAACAGAAAAATTCAATTCTGGTACATGGACAGACATGGTAATCGAGCAAAGTCTGATGAAATCTATGAAGACAGAAGGAGGAGTATCTCGAGGCCGAAGTACACAAGAAAGTGTTCTATGTAAGTGGGTATATGCTATGTATGCCACGAATACAATTTGTGAAGAAATTGAACGGTTTTGTAACATTTCTTTCGATTCTGTGGACCAACATGTTGATGCTAGAGATTCACGAATAAAAAGGGATGATACTGATGTAAATGAACTGGTTGGTTGGTTTACGCTTCATAATCCCTTTCCAAATGCGAATCAGTTGGTATCCTTAGCTTCAGGAATCGTTGGAAATGACCAAATTAATTGTCACCGAGCCCATGAAATCGGATTGCAATCTATGGTAAAGATAACTGGTTTGAACTTCAACGAAATAAAGTTAAAACGCGTCGATAAGGTTTTACCGCTTTCAGCCATTAACAAATCTGTCAAAATTAATGATTGTAAAGTTTCTATAGATCCAATGTTACTTTTCCAGAGAATAACTGTAAGCAAAAAATTTGAAAGTAATTTACAAGAATATCTTCAGTATGAACTAAGTCCGTATCCGACATCTTTATTTGATAGTAATGGCATGAGAAAAACCACGAAAGCAACATTATATGACAATATGATGCCTGTCGTTATCGATCTTGATGAAAATAATGTAACATACATCATCGATGGTGGATTTCTTCTGCATCGCGTCGTATGGAGCAAAGACGATACTTTCTCTATTATTTTAAATACGAGTAAGTACATTAAATATTTACAAACACATTATGGCTCAGCAATTGTTGTTGTATTTGACGGATATTCGGACTATAGTAAAAATATTAAAGCACTGGAACAACAAAGAAGAACTGCTGCACTTTCAAAATCATATGAAGTTTGTTTTGACGAAACAATGGTTGTGCCAATCAGTCAAGAATTTTTTTTATCAAATCGGTCTAATAAAAAAAAAAATATCGACATGCTTGTTGAAAAATTTAAAACTGTTAATATCACAACAAAACAAGCCAGAGATGATGCTGATGTTCTCATCATTGACACAGCTATTGCCTTATCAGAACATCAAAAGACTGCTGTCATCATAGGAGAAGATATCGATTTGCTCGTTATTTTAATTGGACGTACTCAGTCACATCATCAGGAATTTTTTTTGAAAAAAGTTGGCAAAGGCAATGTCAAAACACAAATATATTCTACTAAAAGTTTTGACCAATATCCTCGTACTAAAAAGCACATTTTATTTTTACACGCATTCAGTGGCTGTGACACGACTTCTGCGCTATTTAAAAAAGGAAAAAAAACTGTTACTAGAGCATTGGAAAAAATTCCTGATTTAGATAAACTGGTGGAAGTATTCCAACAAGAAAACTGCCCAAAACAAACATTATTAGAAAATGGAGTGCGCATCTTGTTGGCATTATATAATGCTCCAAAATCTGAGGACAACATTGATCATTTCCGCTACACGCAATTCATCAAATTTACAAAACTAAATAAACCTGTACAACTGTCAACACTTCCACCAACAAGTGTAGCAGCTCATCAACACATAAAACGTGTCTACTACCAGATTCAAACGTGGTTAGGGAAGGACTTAGAACCTCAAGAATGGGGCTGGATGCTTGAAAATGAAATCCTGGAGCCCATACGAACGTTATTACCTCCAGCACCAGCCGAACTACTAAACGTAATATTTTGCAATTGCAAAAATGGTTGTGGTTCCCGCTGTGGATGCAGAAAATCAGGGCTACAATGTTCTTTAGCTTGCGGCCAGTGCAACGGACAAGCTTGCCTCAACGCTTCACTGTATCCAAGTAATCCCGATGAAGAAAATACATATGATCCCGATATTCTGGAAGGTTTGGAGATGAACATGACAGATAATGAGGATGATGACAATGAATCGAACATTTTTGAGCGACAAGAAGAAGAAGACGACGAAGAAGAAGAAGATAATTAGCTTCCATTTCCAATTTCATTACAATTAAAATCAACAAAGATACTTTTGATATTTGAACTCACATTTTGATAAATGTATATTATGCCGTATTTAATAATAAATAAAAATATGTGTAAAATATATACTCTTACTATCATTTTAACTTAAAATAAAACTAAAATATATAATCCAGAATTAATAATATTTTATACTTAAATAGTTAAATATGAATAATTATATATAAATAATCAAGTTACTTACTTTAATTAAATATAAATAATTAATAGTTAGTACATAAATAATAGGCATTGTTTAATAATTATAATTTCCAAGTAAATAATTGACTTTATAACGTACTGATAACCATAACTCACGCTTGACCTTGCATTAGGCCGTATATGACTGTACGATGTGCACTCTTCGCGCTCTACCTTCAAAACGGTTAGTCGTATGAAAAAAAAGTTTAAACAAAAGTTTTAGGGAATTTTATAGCCTACAACTTTTATAATAAATGCAAATCTCATTTAACCGATAGGAAGCCAGATATTCGCGAAAAACCGATTTTTGTGACCTTTGACCTTGAATATCTTGAGACGCGGACACGATAACGATTGTGACTTTTGAGACAACATTTAGAATGACAAAACAAAGGTTCATACCAATTTGCAGCTTATTATCTTTCATTCCGAGGTGAAAGCCCTAATATGACTGGGCTATTACCTTTCGAACCGTTATAGATAGCCAGTTGAAATTTTTACAGAATATGTGATGTTACGGCGGATTTACTAAGAAATAATAAAATCGTCAAAACGTAAGGTTGTTAATATTCTCCGTAATATATAAAACATACAACATACAAAAGCCATATTTTTTAACGTATTTTTGTGTTAGCTCTAATGTAAAAACGGTAATATGTACAAGCGTTAAACTTGGTATGATTATAGTACTTTTTTATTGTAAATAGGCTTGCGCTTGGCCGCCAAATCGCCTGATGTTAAGCGATGATGCGGTCATCGATGGAGCATGCTTGCCTAGAAGAAACCGATTCACACTCCACTTGGAGACACCCAGAGTGTAACTATCGAGGATCATTCACTCAGGCAGCACTTAGGCAGTACAGACTCTAAAGTAAAGGGTTTTCCAATAAGAGGTGTTATTTTGAATAGCCCGCTATTTCGGTAGATGTCACTTTTGAAGCTGTCATTTCTTGGCATTTGACAAGTAGAAACTACGCCATTAATAAAAATGGTACGATACACGCTTCAACAACGCATTGAAATTATTAAAATTCACTATAAAAATGGTGAAAATTTGGCAGAGACGGTTCGTAAAACTCGAACATTTTTGGGTCGTCGTGAAGCACCTTGTCGGACCGCAATACAGAAATTGGTGGAAAAATTCGAGCTGTTGGGACAAGTTAGTGATGAGAAGAATAAAACCCGTGCACGTCGCTCAAGAACAGCCGAGAATATTGCTGCTGTAGCCGAAAGTGTTGAAGAAAACCCAGGTTTGTCCATTCCTCGTCGTTCTTTGGAATTAGGTATTCCACAAACGTCATTACACCGTATTTTGCATAAAGATTTGGGTCTTAAGGCTTATAAAGTCCAGTTAACACAAGAACTCAAGCCGGCCGATCATCAACAACGTCGTGACTTTGCTGATTGGGTCGTTGAAATGCATGAAAATGATCCGGAATTCCATCGAAAAATCATCTTCAGTGATGAGGCCCATTTCCACCTCGGTGGCTTCGTCAACAAGCAAAATTGTCGCATCTGGGGCTCAGAAAACCCAAGAGTTATTGTTGAAAAGCCTCTCTATCCTCAACGTGTGACTGTTTGGTGCGGTTTATGGTCCGGCGGAGTCATTGGACCTTACTTTTTCGAAAATGAGGCTGGCGCAACAGTTACGGTGAATGGATTGCGCTATCAAGAGATGATTAACGATTTTTTATGGCCGGAATTGGATGGTATTGATCTGGACAACGTTCACTTTCAACAAGACGGCGCTACGTGCCACACAAGCAACGAAACCATTGATCTTTTAAGGGAAAAGTTTCCGGACCGTGTTATCTCTCGAAGAGGTGATCACAATTGGCCACCGAGATCTTGTGATTTAACACCTTGCGACTTCTTTCTTTGGGGCCACGTGAAGGAGAAGGTCTACGCCAACAGCCCAGTATCGATTCAAGACCTCAAAGATGGAATTCGTGAGGCTATCGAGGACATAGAGCAGCCACTTTGCGATTTAGTTATGGAAAATTTCATGAAAAGGATTTTGTCCTGTAAGCGTGGCCGTGGTGGTCATTTGCCTGATGTTATTTTCCACTATTAACGGCATACCTTCCTCTTTGTAATGAAATAAACATCTGATGATTTATAATAAAAAATGGCATTTTTCTTTGAATATCAAAATAACACCTCTTATTGGAAAACCCTTTATAATAACAAATAATAAATAATGGCCAAGTGCCAGTCGCTGACAAATTTCTGCTCATTACCAAGTTATAATTGTTATACTCGAGCGTCAAATAGCTATGTGAATGTGTGTGTGGCAATTGCTTTGACTATTTTGCAAGATGTTTTACGTTGCCTGAACTGACAATTTGATTACTTGGACGTCCTTATTGTGGCTGGTTTATTTTATATTCTATTCATAGGTAACAAATGTTTATACTTGCAGGAAATACAAGAGCTGGTTGAAGTATATATACCTATTGTCAGCTCACCATCACCACACCAGTCACTGCTCACTGACACCATTTCTATATCTACTCCTCGTGTGCCAACAACACCGCCGAGTGATAGACCCAGGCTCGTGAGCGAGTCTCTACTTGACATGATAGATACGTTGCAAGTGCGTCCCATTCCAGCGTCACTGCCTGGCCCTCCGCCACCATCTGTCGAGGCTCAAATACAAAATGATCAGAGCTCCCAATACAACCGCCGAGACGCTCTGATGACGACGCCGCTAGATTCCCCGCGCCGCAGTCGTCGCCGTCTAGATGATCCGCCACGAAACTCTCCACGCCGCCGTCAACGAATGCAGCGCGGTCCACCAATGTCAGCGGAGGCATGTCGGCGGGCGTTCGTCGAAATATCGAACCGCCGATCAGAAGAAGAAATTAATAGGAATAGAATTTTAGATGAAAGGCTGCAACAAATATGTGTTGTAGTAAATAATTTAACAGAATCCATAATTTCACGGTAAACATTTTTATTTATGTTTAGTCAAATTTTTATACATAATTATGTTTAAATGAAGTTAATACTAGACGCTTCTACAACTACTAAAACACTACTTAATTTTTCAGATTCCCTGAGCCAAGATCCCGTGAGAATCAATAATAAATTTAGAAATAAATGTAAGTAAACTAATGTAATGTAAACTCTGGAATGACTTGCCGTTGGAAATCAAGCGTGCCCCCTCCCTTGACGTTTTCAAACTCCGCGTAAACACTATAGCTGCTATCTATTTCTCAAACTTATGTGACAAATATAATGTATGTATCAACATGTGTATGTATCTTAGCTAACAGTAGGTATGTTAATTAATATTTATGTAGTTTATTAATTACTAGCGACCCGTCCGCCCGGCTTTGCAGGGGTGTAATTTACGTGCGAAGCCGGGGCGGGTCGCTAGTTATACAATACATATAAACCTTCCGTGAAAATGTATCTAACTGATGGTGAAAACCGCATCAAAATCCGTTGCGTGCTTTAGGAGTTAGCGGCCATACAGACAGACAGACAGACGCGGAAAGCGACTTCAATTTATATTATGTAGAGATAGAGATGTACGTATATAGTATGTTGTCTATATTATGTAGTCTATGTATATGTATGATGTATGTATATATCAGTATGTTATATTTATTTGTAGTCTATTGATTGTTTGTTGTTATTTGCATAGGTATTTACTTTTTTTTTTTTTTGTCAAGGCCACATTTTGTTTGTATAATTCCTTTCCGTGCACGGTTGCCTGGAAGAGAGCGCTTTAAGCGATAAGGTCGTCTGTTAAAAGCCTAGACAATATTTTAATTGTAACGTTTATGTTATTCTTGTTTTGTAGTATTGTCATTGTATTGTAAGTATTTTTGCTTATATATAATACACTAGGTGCGTCCCGCGGTATCACCCGCGTGGATTACTCCTGCCAGTGAAAGTAGCGACAAAACCGGGGCAGCCTTTTTGGAGTCTATACATATACACGCACCATTAATGATTGGGCATTAGAGACAAATAACTGTACATGATTTTGTTAAGAATAATAATCAATTTGCGCAAACATTATGATCGTTTACAATAATTACCAAGCCAAGCTACAAGGACAAGAAAACTGTTTGAAATCTATCTAATAACATTTCAGGTTTGCCGCCTGATCCACAAGCAATGCACCACGGAATTCCTTGTTGACACACCTTGTTGAAGAGCCAAGTTACTGCTACTGGCCATTGCAGAAGTAACAGCAGCACTATCCGTCAGCTGGATCATCTTGGAGCATGTCTTCGTCGCTTATTGTGGGTGGTGGGAGGCAGGCTCTATTACAAATGTTGTGTAAGATGACACATGCATTTATAATAGAGGCTGCCTTTTGCGGTTTGTAGTGCAGAACCCTGTGCTCTAATAAGCAACGAAAACGTGCTTTCAGAAGCCCAATTGTTCGCTCTATGATATTTCTTGTCCGAACATGCATGCTTGTGTAGTGCGCTTCGGGTGTTCCTTGTGGTGCATCAACAATAGGCGTGAGCATGTACCACCTTAGAGGATACCCGGAATCTCCTGTAACAAAAAATAGTTTTGTTCCTTGATGATTGCATAATTTGTACGTCTTACATTGTATGAACCTTTATTGTAAAGGTGTGTCCACTTTGAAGTTATGTGGAACAACATTTAACATATCAGTCATTTTGCATTTATACTAAATGAATCCTAAAATAACATTATATAACTGCTTTTGTTTATTCAAATCCATTTTAGCCCACTAATTTTGTAAATGTTGCTCCATAAAACGTAACTTTGGTGTGTATGTGCCTTAAAATAATAATTTTATAGTTCATGTTAAGTCAAGATCATGCACGGCTAGGCACTGTGTAATTTGAATCATCTTTTAATCTACGTACTTACCCAAAAACCATGTTGTTTCGGGAAGGTTCTCCATATGGCCTCTAAGTGGGTGCACGTTCCAAATAAATGAATTGTGCGAGGCACCTCCGTAACTGATGTCTACGCTGATTATGTTCATGTCTGCGTCATATATCTGAAAATGTTGTTTGCTTTATTGTTATAAGTTTAGTAATTTTTGTTTTTAACGCGCCATCGGTGCAACGAACATTTTCGTTTAATCCCAATTAATATGCGCGACACACTAGAGCGAAGAGTGGAAAAGGCGCGTTAACGAGTTTTCTTTCAACGTACAATGGGCAGAGCGCTTTGCTATTATTTCCATTTCTTTTAGTGCAGTGCACCACACGTAAAAAGTAGTAGTTACCTACAACATTAATTTTTGATTCTAGGTTCATCTTAAATTGTTTAACGTATATAGGTTAAACTGTATGATTATTTAACGTTGATTGTGTATTAATTATTTTTGTCACGCACTTTAATTATTTTGTTACTTGAAGTCGTTGTAATATTTTTCATATTGTTTATTTTCTGTGAGAAAGAAGAGATTTCTTATTTATTTGTTGATTATACTGTAGTATTTAGAGTGGATTTATATCTGTGATTTTTAATGTTTACTCTAAAGTTTGCTTTAATTTCGATATTGTTTTTTTTTTACTGCAAGTGCCTTTATTAACTAAACAAAATACAAGCTAATACTAAAACTGTTGTTGCGTCGGTACAAGTTACTTTGTTTGTATGCTAATATTATGTTATGATACCAAATAAAAAATAAGTTGATGCTCTATTATTATAACTGATGTTAACTTAATGTACCTATAACTAGACTAATTTAAGACTGAATTATAATATATATCCTTGATTTTTTACTATCTAATAGACTATTTTGAAATATAAAAGTGGTATTTTTAATACATTTTTATTTTTAATGGTTTAGACGGTAAAATATATTTAATGAAAGTAAAAAAAAAACTAATAAAAATGGTCTCACCAGTTGAACATTTAAGGAATGATAATGTTTTCGCCAGAAATATCGCTTTTATAACTAAGTTTTTTGTAAGTCTATATCGTTTTATAAATTCTTCATCACTAAAGTCATTGAATGGGTCACACTGTTGTCTTAGTTGTTGCCTATGAATCTGCTCCGCAGCAATGTCACACTCTATGAATTCGAACATTAACTGTTCGTCTGACATCTGGAACCCAATAATTAGTGAACATTATAACCTTTTAAGTAGTTAATTTAAGAACAAAATAGGTACCACTTACTAACTTGTTAAACCTGTGTCTATATAGAGTTTCGGGTTTAATCTTATTTGATTTAATTAAAGATTTCATAACTTTCAAATGTTTATTTTATTAATTACAACTGCGCGGCTCGGGCCACGGTTGGGAGACGACTGGAGCGGAGGGGGGCGCTCGGGCAGTCGCTCTACAAAATATGCAAACTTGCATTCTTGTCCCTACATAATATTCCCCCCCCCCCTTTTTAAAAAATAATCAAAATAAAATCTACTCTACTTACTACAAACAAAACTTATTGCTAATACACTTGCACGAAACATGGCACATTACACGGCGAATGTTGCTGACGGTGCAGGCGCCGGCTGACCTATGCGACTTGCGTGGGCAGCGGCGGTGGCGCGCTACCGGCCGCTACCTGCGACTGCAACCAGCCTCCTACTCGGTTACGAAAATTCCTCCAAAGTATGTAAGCTAGTATCATCGCAAGCACACTAACTATGATTGTTAACATCAAACTTTGTTGAGACATGTGCGTCTCAACGGCGGAATTCCCGTTTTGGGCAATGACAATCTCTTCTTTCTCCGCTTTATCTTCCTTGCTATACCACTTTCCCATGATGTCTGATAAAACAAAATATTAAATAAAACTTGAGCGGCTTCTTGCAAAGTCGGGAATAGAATGTACTATGCCATTTTTCGCGCGGTAGAATCAATTGACATATGAAACTTAATAAATAGTTTCTAACAATTCCACTAAAAAAATACAATCCTAATCCTCCTAATATGCATTACCGTGGGTATGCGGTTTGCATGATACCGTCATACCCATGGCATAATATCATATAACATTACTTGGTAAAACTATTTCTAACATACAAACTCAGTACACTATCTCTTACTTAACGCAGTTAACAAAACGTACTGGGGGGCGAATTATACGTCCCCTACTGGATAACTTCGGCGCATCCGTCCGTGTACCCGCTGTACCGAGGTTCTGTGGTACAGGGCTCGATAAGCCTCTCTGTGGTACCGGTTTGTCTGATGTCTCGAACCGTCCGTCCGTGCCTGGGATCTTTAACGGCACGGGACACGATGTGTCTCTCTGTGCAACGGTTTGCTCGCCTTCAGTTTCCAATAAATATGCTGGTTTTAACCTATCTATTGAAACACGTGAAATCTTATTATTTATCATTATGACAAAAACTTTGGTACCTCTGCGTACGACACCGTAAGGGCCGTCGTACGTAGGTTGCAAAGGTTTCCTCACTATATCATTCCTTACAAACACATAATCGGTAGTTTGAAGGTCGGGATGTACAAATATAGCACGAGAACTGGCGTGATTCGATCTTGCAACAGGTTTATATTTACCTATCGTATCCCTAATATGTTCAACTAACGTGGCAGGATCGCTTACTGGTTGTTTAATGACGTCAAAAAATTCCCCAGGTATTCTGAGTACTCGCCCATATACCATTTCCGCTGCGCTTACGCCGCTATCTCTTCTGATAGCTGCGCGCAAACCTAGCATAACTGTCGGTAGCTCGTCAACCCACGACGTACAGTTTAGACGAGCAGTAAGGGCTACTTTAAATGAGCGGTGCCACCTCTCCACCATCCCATTGCTTTGGGGATGATAGGCAGTGGTGCGTGATTTATCTACCCCCATATAATGCATCAACCTAGTAAAAAGTGAACTTTCAAACTGCCGGCCTTGGTCGGTTGTTATACGCTGGCAGATTCCAAACCGTGCTATCCAGCCCACGTAAAAAACTTTCGCGACTGTATCTGCTGTTATGTCCTTGACTGGAAATGCCTTGGGCCATTTGGTACATCTGTCGATCATCGTGACTAAGTACCTATAGCCATCACTCGTAATCGGAAGCGGACCTACTATATCCAGATTCACCCATGAAAATCTATCGCATGGCGGAAACTCTTCCAAACGTGAAACCGTGTGCCGTTGCACCTTGGCACGCTGGCAACGGATGCATGTCTTAGCCCACATACCAACATCACGATTCATCCCTGGCCAAAAAAACTTTTCGCAAACTAATTTTCGTGTGGTGCGGATACCGGGATGACTGAGGCTGTGTACAATGTTAAAAATAGACTTACGAAATGATTCTGGTACATAAGGTCTAACGTTGTTAGTAAATAATTCGCAGTATACATTCTTATCGCAACCGGGTAATCTAATACATTTCAGTATAATGTTACCTGATATGTTGCTTGACGTCACATAGTCATCGTGGGACTGCGCTTCGGCTAATGCTGCATAATCAACCGGTGACGGGCAAAACACAGTTTCTACTCTAGATAAAGCGTCAGCACATTGGTTATTCTCACCTTCAATATGGCGTATATCCGTTGTGAATTCGCTGATAAACATAAGGTGTCGAGCTCGTCGTGGGGTCTCCTTATCTGTACCTATCTTCTTAAATGCGTAAATCAATGGCTTGTGGTCGGTATAAATAGTCAGTAAACGACCTTCACGCATGCTCCTAAAATGCTGAATGGCCATGTAAATAGCCAACAATTCACGATCATAAGCAGAGTACTTACGTTGACTTGCTGATAGCGCCTTGGAGAAGTATCCAAGCGGTTTCCATGAATGATTCCAATGAACAAAATAACAATAATGAATTGTACATATTACACGATATTAATAATGACATTGAGAAAAACTACAAAATAATAATTAACAACGAATCGAGAATAATGCGGGAAATTTTACTATTATGGTAGCCCTAAAATTACCTGTCAAATAAGCAACGCGGGCTCTAACTTTGGAAAACGTTACCACAGCTCCGTTCTTGTCTCGTTCTTCTTCACAAGCACGTTTGATCTTCAAAATAATGTCCCAGCCAGCACTTTTAATCACTTTTGGCATAATGATGGCGAATAATTACATTCAAAACGATTAAAAATACAGCACACTCTTGACATCTGCGACCCGACATAAACGACAAGATGGCGTCACTCACGATTAGTTCCATTTTCTGCCGTGCGCAGACTTATCTTGCGCGCACTCTAGAATAGGTATGATAGCCGCTATTTTCTTGACTGTAATTGTATGGTGGATATTGATAAGATGAAAATGCTGGAAGATTATTTTCAAGATTATCAATAATTTGTAGAACTGCTATTTGAAAATGTATAAACCAGAGAAAATATGGAACTTAGGTGAAAGTAGTTTATGCGTAGATATGGATCTATGAAATTAGTTGGAGAAAAGGGCCAAAGCGTGTCAAGGGTAACAAGCACTTCCGGTAGGGAAAATACAACTTTTGTACTGGCAGTTAATGCGGCAGGTGAAAGAGTTCCGCCTCTAATAATATATGAGGGTTAAGAATGTGTGGGATCAATGGCGAGCTCTTCCTGAAAAAGAATTTCCTGGTACTGCGTATGCGGCCAGCCCAAACGGATGGATGGAAACGGAACTGTTTAAAAACTACTTTACAAAGACTTTGATTCCCGCTTAAGGAGACAAGCGACCTGTACGATGGTCATGCTACTCATATTTCATTTGAACTTGTTGAAACGGCAGCAGCCAATGATATATGCATATTAAAACTGTTTTTTAAATTGATAATTGTTAGTAGAACCGGAATGCGAGATACACACAAAATTATTATCACAGGTAGCAGAATAGTTGATATTGTTTATTTTCTGAAGCAGTAATTCTGTTGCAGGAACAAAAGCACTTCTCTTCAAGTGTGATATTGGCTGCTTGGATTTACAGACAGAAAAAAAGATGTCTTTTTCACATTTTAGTTTTGAGTGTAAGATGTGCAAGAAAATTTTCAAAGTGGGCTCCGATTATATTAATAATAATACCGGCGTGAATGTGAACACTGCAGCACTTTCTGGGATAGTAGCCTCTAGTATCGGGTACTCTCAATTCGAGGAAACTATGTCAGCCATGGATATATCCATTTTTCAAGAAGGTATTACGCAAAAACACAAGACCTTAAGGGGCAATTTGGGCAGCGTTTAGTCCATACAAACTTATTCTCCTGTTTGCTCCCTGGATAATACAGCTAGATCTATATATTTTTTATAAATAATATTTGTCTCCTTTATGTTCAGGCTTGTATCATTTATTTTTTCTCGTAAGTTAAGTATTAAAAGAAATATGAGCCTTTAAAAATCCCAAAAAAAAAAAAAATTTTTTACCATCGTGTTCAGACGTCTCTCAAACAAAAGTGATGAGTTTCTAAAACAAAAATAAATGACAGAAGCCGAGATCAATCCTTTTCAAACAATTAACTGAAAAAAAATAATGAAATCGGCCTATTTTTGAATGAGGAAACAGAAGAATCCGAGACGATGATATTGTCTACTTTTCGTAGGTATAAATCGATCCGAGCTGCAGTTGTCCTTATTGCGCTCTACGGGCAGAGGCTCTCGAGGTCAAGGGAGGGTCGGTCTATTACGTATACAGTTAGAGAAGAGAGTCGATAATTGTATTGACACATTAGTGTTGTCCATCGATTTTTGCAGCCCAGTCGTTCTTTTGGATAAAATCGGGTTTGTGAATGTTTACGAGTCTGAATTTGTCGGTATCCACATAAAAGTTTAGGTTTTTGAGATTGAAAATTGGCCTCGTTGAGCCGTCGGTCTTGGGTCGAAAGAACATCGGCGACACAAAACTGGGCGAGGCTTGAACTTCCTTGAGTACACCTTGTGCAATGATTTTTAAGATTGCTTTTGTCATATTCTCGGAATGAGGGGTTACCCTGTGTTTCGCATCCGGTATGTGTAGAGGAGGTTATTCGACAAAAGGAATGCGGTACCCTTTTATGAGTTTCAGTATGTAAGGTGGGGCGTTTAACTTTCTCCAGTTGTTACTTGTGGAGTCGACCCGCATTGAACTTCATTTTGTTTGGATAGTCAAAATTTGCGATTGTTTGTGTATCTCCTTTCACGGTGGGAAGAGGGAGGCGTTTTGTCACGGCCTTGATTTTTTTGTCTAACGTTTGTTGAGATTCTTTTTAGGGTACCCACGAAAGGAATTGTGTTTTTTGTTTGCAGGTTGCTTTTGGTGTGCGTATGTAGGCCCATTCGTGGTTTTTTGTATTGAGGGTAATCAGAAGGCTGGTTTCGTTGAATGGGTCGTGAGCGGTACTTGTCTTTGTTCCAGAATACATTTCGGACACCTCCTGCTTTGTCTAAAACAGCTGTTAATTTTTCGTGGTCGAACAAGTGGGAGCAGCTTGGAGCAATTTTTCGTAGACTGTTTTTGTACAAAGGATCTTTTACGGCTGATAGTATTGTTTCTCTGCGATGTTGCACTAGTTCAGCTCTATGACCGCACACATTTGTAAGGCATCATTAAATATTTCAATGTACTCGCCATTACATATTGAATCGTTTAGTTCTCGATTCACGTCTTCGTAGTTCAATATATTACCTTGTCGAACCTTGGAGAGATAAGCATTGAGGTCACTCTGAAGCGCGTTGCGCTGTTTTAGCAGAGTACATGTTAGACTTGCAAAGGCTTTCTCCATATTGACATTTGTCTCCGAGTTGTCGTATCTCTTAACCTCTTCATTGGCTTCGAGATTGGTGAACCCAAGACTTTGTAGGTATATTTTTTGAACGTCTGAATAACGATCATCATTCCATTCGGCACTTTCAAATCTCTGTAAATCTTTCAAATTCTCAAGCAATTTAGGGCATGCGGGGGGCCACGGCAGGCTCTTTAGTTTTAGTACTTAAAGAGAAGGTAAGCTCTGGTTCTGCGGTAGGTTCTTGTAATCGTGATGATCATGCGGGTAACTTGACCAAATATCACTCGCATCAAGGCTGATGCAATCACCGCTCTCTATACAACCAGGCTGCCCTCCGTAAGAAGAGTGCAGTAACTAAGTCAAACAGGTTTTTGAGTAAAAACGCGGGTAAACGAAATTATTTTGTATTTGTTGTAACCTCAAAACTACGTTAGTTATTGCAACAAGCAATATATCAAATGAAAGAGAAAAAAATAAAGTTTTTTTGAAGTTATAATTATTTAAATAATATTTAAGTAATATACGATTATATTCAAAAAATATACTTATGTTTAGTTATTGCTTAGCTGGCAAAGCTTAGCTTCCTAGCAATTACTGCAGTAAGTACCTTAGTTACTGCACTTATGAATAGAAAAATTACTTAATGCAATTTTATTTACAGACCACAGGTTGCAATTTTGGGAATTTGTAATCATAGGTGCAGTAACTGCATAGTTACTGCAGTATTGATAAGAGTTTCTCTTACTTTAAAACTGTTTTGAAAACATGTATGTAGTTAATGTTCATAGCAATTTTTGCAAATTACCTAATATAATCGTAAGGGTGAGGTCGTTTAATAGAAAACAAAAGAGGTAGGCTCATGTTATATTATTTAAATAGTATCCACATAATTAGAAAAAATTGTAAGGATCAAAAAATAAACAATACCAAACTAAAACTATAAACTCGTTAAACCAGCGTAATATAACTAAAGACACATTTTAATTATTTAATAAATTGAAACAAGGTCATTTTGGTTTCTTTAATTCTTAGTTTAATAACTTCAAGAGTTTGACTTATTATTTACAATATGTCTTTTTTATAATAAAGTTAACCCTCAATTTAAATGTAACCCATAAATTCCGTTTCAGAGGGACACATTTATATTTATGGGTTACATTTAAATTTAATGTTATCCATAAAGTGTGGTTTTCACTTAATAAATAATAATTTTTAAAGTTAACCTTGTTTTAATTGACAATACTATTTTTACTAAATATAAATGAAATAGGTAACCTTTTCAGTCTTTTAATTACTTAAGGCACAATATGAGATCAATCACGCTTTTGTTTTTCAAACAACTTACATATTATTTAAACATAGAGATCAGCGTTCTTACTAACTACTTAATATAGTATTTCAGTCTTGGCGGCATGACTGGTTTAATCAACAGAATATTGTAATATAGTAACTCCGATAAATTTATGTCAATTTATCATTTCACGTAGTTTGAATGTGACTAAATGTAACGAATACTTAATATTATCTCAGGTAGATTTTAAGTTACAACCTAACTTATTTCTATAAAATTTTGTTTCACTTATGTTAGAAAAAATATCAGCAAAAATGAGACTAATCTAAATACAACATCTATCAAAATTACAGTTTAATCTTTCCCAATCAAAATAAATTCAGTACTGCCATAAAAGATATAAACGAAAAAACGCTATTTTTGGACATTATGATAAATTTAAATCCTAATTTTGTCAGCTCAGGTGCATAATGCACCTAATTTATGTTAGGTCTGAAACACCATCAGAAACAGGTATTTTTTGCCAAAAACTTCTCCTTGTTTCTGGCATTAGTGGCACCAGTTTTGAGATTATTTCAGCTTTTCGATCAGTAGTGATTCCTCGTGGTGTGGTTTTACTTGTTGTGTTCGGAAATATGTGAGATTTTTGAATTTTGAGCTGGAGAAAGTTTAGTTCTTGCCATTCTGAACCATGGTTATCCTTGAATTGTAAATTAAAATCTCCTCTCTTTACTTTTATAGCCATCATATCTTTTAAATAAGCTCTTGGCTCGCGCTTTCGGATTATGTGCTGTGAACTCAAATCTTCATAACGATAAAAATCTGATAAAGTCATGACTTTGACAACGTTTTTCTTTGCGTTTGATGCCTTAACAGTATCGACAAAGTCATCAAAATCATAAACTTTCTTCCTTTTTTTCAATTGTGTTTCCACTTGGTGGTGGAAGTGATCAGCTGACATAAACGAGTGGCCGGGCTCGAAGTATTTTATTATGATGGATTCAGCTGCAATTAAGTCGCTGTTTATCATGTTTACCAAGAAACACATCAAAGCCCAATTTTTATTTTGCGCCGCGCAGTTATCTGCCCACAAAATGATATCGTTGATGTCACGCTTGTGTATTAGAAAAGATCTGAACGCTGAAATAATATCCTCTTGATTTCGACCAGAAATCGTTTCATTCCATAGAACAGCGTAAGGCACATTTTCATTCTTGCTAGGTCCTAATGGGACAAAGCTTTCATTAAAAGCCACAATACGAGGGCAAAAAATTGCTACTTTAAATTGGTCCATCCTAGGAAGCATGATAACTTTTTGCAAATCGACGGAGTAATAAGTACATGCGCTGTCAGTCTGATTCATACAATTCTTGTCATTACTATATTCTTCTCGAGTGGTTTCGTATCTTTTCTTATGAGTTTGGTAATGAATACATGTTTCACATGACTCTGGACCTTGTTCACATCCATTATTATCGATATGCTGTTTATGTAAAGCACATACTTCACACTCTTCGTTACCTAGATTGGTGAATGAAATGTTCATCTGTTTGACAATTTTACGATATGTTTCTAGTGATACTGGCTTGTCGAGATATTTTTCCATGTATTGTTGATGCATGAATGTAATATTTACATCACTTGGTAAGTAAAGCCTATTCGGGGCATGCTCTCGGCGGTAATGTGATATACTTGGACGGAAACTTAGAATGTGTTCCTTTATTATGTCTTTGTCAATAACGTGTTGACGTTCATACTTTCCACGCTTATCTTGTTGTTCATCTACTGGATTCTTCAAAGCCAAATGAAGGTGTCTATCATTTGTGGGATTGTAGCCAAGAGTGGTCAGAAAAAACTTTTTGCACACTTCAATCCTCTCAATATTATTATTGAAGTAATATTTATAAGTGGTTTGTCGCTTTTCATTTCCTTTTCCGGCTGTTCTAACTTTTACTTCTTCAGGTTTCACAAATCCTTTGATGAATAATCCTCTTCCTTCCCAGTTTAGATTTATGTAACGTCTGTGGATATCCGTCCTTATTTCTGCAGTAAATTTAGTTGAGCATTTTTTTCGGCATGTATCTCCACACGGAGGTTTTAATGAAAGTTTATCAATATCTCTTTCTTTCTTCTGCTTAACTCTTTCTGATAATGGCTCCTCAAACCTGGGCCTTTTTCTAGGCACACCTGCTTTCGTGAATCCCTTTTCAGTATCAATAATGTTTGACTCAATTGCTAATACCTCTGCCCCAACAATATCAGCTTGGGTAAATATATTGAAAGACTCGTCCGGAGCATTAACAAGCTGTATTTCGCTTGTACCTGGTGATGAACACCACTGAGAATCTATAAAATTTGTATATTCTGTTTGAGCTTTGTGTACATCAACTGCCACCACACGTACCAGGTTACTGGCGAACTGTGTGTTTAAGCAATCGGAATCAGAATCTGATGAATTTGGTTCATAGTTTTTATCTTTGACACTATCGTCAGAATTTTCAAATAAATCATGCCTTGTGGCTGACAAATCTTCTTCTTTGTCTGAAGGTGGCATCCTCTCATAACATTTCAAGTTCGATCGCATTGATTTGTTTTTGTTTGTACATGCTGTTTTCAGGAGACTAGCGTCATTATGTATCTGCTGAGAAGTAGCGTCAATTTCGATTGTATTCGTTGATTCTATTTGCTGGGGAATAGTGTGAATATAAATAAATAAATAATAAATCTGGGACATTATTGCACACATGGTCATCTGACCCCAAACTAAGCAAAGCTTGTAATATGGCTGCCAGAGACTGATATACATACATATATATTTTTAAATACATACTTAGATAGATATTAACACCCAGACATAGAACAAACACAAATGTTCATCACACAAATGAATGTCGATTGTGTTCATAAGTTCCGTTTGCTGGGAAGTAGCATCTTTGTTGGGAGATTCTTCTTGCGGAATAGCATTGAAAGCTTCTGTTTGTTGATTTTTATAATTAGTTATATTTGTTTCTTCTCGCAACATGGATTGCATTTTTTTAAAATCATACGTATGTATGAATGAGAAAGAATTTTCGTATTCTTTTTTATTCCCAACAATTGATGGAAAATCATTGAAATCGTATGCTCGAGACCACAGTTTCTTAATGTCGGTATAATGTATCGGTTTAGCTGTTTTTTGACGAACAGTGTTGACGCCTCTTTCAGTAGGGATTTTTAACGATATTGTAGATTGTGAAGGTGTTTTTGAAATAGCTAGCGCTAGTATATGGTCTTTTCTTGAACAATTTCTTTACATTTTTACCTGTAATATAAATAAAACCAATAAGCATCTCACATTTGAAACAGGTACTTACCTGCGGCAATAATATAAACTGCGTATTTATTTTCAAATACCAATACGTAAAACAATCAGTTTACATTTATTAATATTACGAATGATATATTTTTGCATACGACTTTTAACCGCTTACGTTTATTATATAGCCTATCCGTATATAATATTATATGTATATTCTATTTTATATTAACTTACCACGGGAAATAATTGATACAAGCGACACGTGCATCCCGCATGGAGTAAAGGCCCTGACTGATTGACTGATTTCAACCAAATTACTACTCCCCGCACTCCCTACTATGCACCATGTAGCTAACTATAACTGCAGTATCTTGCTAAGTTATCGCAGTTTCAAATAGTATTTTCACTGTAAATATTGGATTATACCCAACGATAACCGCAGCATCTATTAGATAATGCATTCTTAATAAGCTAAGCTCATAGTCTATCCAAAATGCACATAAAATAAATGCAGTATCTAGTAGATACTGCACTTTTAATAGTTTTCACGTAGATAATTAACAAAATACTAATTTAAAGAATGCATTATCTATACTTACTGCACTACTTATAAGAATTATATAATTATTGCATTATCATGTGTGTAGTAACTACACTCACTGCACTTCTCATAAGCTAATTATTCACTGAAAGCAGAGTTACTGCATTCTTGGTTCCTAAAATTCCGGGTTCTTGATGGAATTTTGATACGTGAGTGAGACTTGAATATTGTATTTTCTTAGGCGATTCCAAAAATGTATTCAACTCAATTTCGCCAAAAACGCTAGTTGCTGCACTCTTCGTAAGGAGGGCAGCAGGATTGTCCGCGTTTTTTGGTCAATTTGCCTCCTTAGATAACCTATTTCAGCAAATAATTTATTAAACTTACTCTCGCAGTGGTGGCGGTGGCGCTTGCGCTTAGTATTCTTGGAGCGCTTTTTCCGTTTCTCTTCCAAATGAAAGAATACGCTTAAATCTCAGAAATGAAACCAGGATTATTAAGATATTAGAGGATTTATTATAATATTACAATAATGTCCTATTTGCTTTACAGCTCGATATCAAGTGCCAGTCTTAAATTCAACTGACAATTATCTATTGGTGACGAGTATCTGTCAAAGTCAATGTTACCGTTTGAAACGTCATTACTATTGTATCTGTCAACAGTCAACAGATGCTCGTCACCACAGAGCATAAATACTTTTACATTGTGGTTCATAATAATATTAGATACAAATGATTATATACTGGTAAATAAAGTAATAGTCTTACATCTCGGCCATCCTCAAAAAAAAGTGAGTCCTCGCACTTTCAGACGTTATTAGGAGCCAACATAAATATATGAAAGTTAGAACAAAACAATAGTAATTATCAGAATAATAAGATACCTAATTCGTACTTATGACATAATTAACATAATCTAGTAATAGTATAATCGGTAATAACTAAACATTTATTTTCCACAGTCTGTTACGATCGGCAATCATCTGTGCGATACCAATAATTGATACCATTCACATTCTGCACTGATTGCTCGTAACCCGCGGTCCTGTTATCCCCACCATATTTTCTTGCACAGTCTGCCACGATCTGCAATCATCTGTGCGATACCAATCATTGATACCATTCACATTCTGCACTGATTGCTCGTAACCCGCGCTCCTGATATCCCCACCATATTTTCTTGCACAGTCTGCCACGATCTGCAATCATCGGTGCGATACCAATCATTGATACCATTCACATTCTGCACTGATTGCTCGTAACCCGCGCTCCTAATATCCCCACCATATTTTCTTGCACAGTCTGCCAAGATCTGCAATCATCTGTGTGATACCAATCATTGATACCATTCTCATTCTGCACTGATTGCTTGTAACCCGCGCTCCTGACATCCTTACAATATTTTTTTGCACAGTCTGTCACAATCTGCAATCATCTGTGCGGTCGGCACGCTGGCCATGTCACTCGCTGTCGGCACGCTGGCCACATCGCTCGCTGTCGACATGCTGACTACGTCGCCTGCTGTCACCACTTAGGTGACGCATCTGGCGGAGTGCTGGCATTTTCGCCAAACTCCACTGTCGTATGACAGTGGAGTATGTCGTAAGCATACATTGTCTCCGGCAGATTACATTCAAAATTAAACAGTCAAACAACTACTCCGTAATTAACTGATAACTTTCATAAAATCCAATGCAATATTTGAGCTTACTCAATTGGGAAAATATAGTAAATTTTATCATTAATTCGACGACTAATGACTCTCAGCCGTCGAACGGGACACAGTGATTGCGTAAACTCGTCAAACATAATTCAGTAGAAGCACAGTCAGTCAAAGTAGGGAGTAAAAACTGTTCTTCTGATGAATTCCTAGTGTAATTTCGCTTCTACTATTCAATCAACTACTACTACTATTTTTATTTCAATCAACTAACTAAAGTAGATATTCATAGAATAGAATGTACATATTCGAATCTTGGCACACATAGCCAGTCTTCATTCAGTATGCCTAATCGTACACACAGTCATGGCCAAATTCATTATTGATCAAACATAATCCAATCGTGGAACACATGACTAAATTCATCATAATATAACATACATTATAGGCATGATGACTAATAATGTTTTATTACCTCATAAAACAAAATCTGATTATCAATAGAGCCTATCAACGAAAACAAAATTTAAATTCGTTCAAAAATAAATAAGTTATAAGTATTTTACTTTCATGCCAACCAGCGAGCGCACTATAGCGAGCTATGACGTCAAGCCTCAGGCTCAGCATACAAATCGGCAAAGCCTCGAAGACCTCAAAGTTACATAAAAATCATTGTTAGAATACCCGCAGAAACGTAGATATGAACTTTAAACAATCGTCTTGATATCGTTCTATCGTTAGGAAACTATATTTTGGAAACTATTAGAAACTCGATTTTATTGTCATACTCTTCTTTGCAAGGTATCGTTAAATATTTGTCTTTAAAAATGAAGGTATGGTTTCATAGATCACTTTCTTATCAAGTGTATCTTTTGCGAAATATGGCCCGCCAAGTGGCATAAAGAGAGTCTCCTGCCTCTCTTTTGCATTTCTAAACTTTTATACATAAACTTAATTTACAACTAGCCATACTGATAGATCATATTAATACGGAACCCTAAAAACGATCATTCAATTTATTTTTTTTTCACTAAACCTTAAAAAGTACATGTAATGTCGGGATGATAATAATTATATGAAACACTCGTATATTATCATCCGTTATCATCGCCACACAGTGGCGAATACTTCATTTATTCATCAATCGAAATGAACTGGCCGGAATCCTACCATATGAATGTCTTGACACGCTCTTGGCCAGTTATTGTTTGATGTTGTAATGAACTACTCAACAAACTTGTTCATAGAAAAAACATAAATTTGAATACTATTTATGCCATATGTATCACTGTTTATAATAAACAACCGACATCCCTAATAGAGCTTTCATACGGAATATGCCGGAAAAATTTAAGACCTTGTTAATCGAAAAAAAAACGCTTTTATTGTTTAAAAGACTTTTTATGTTACCCTAAAATGCAAATTTAATTATTATTCAAATTCTATTTTTACTGACATCTCATATCATATCCTATCGTATACTATCGTATACTACCGTATACTATCGTATCCTTTCGTATCGTATCTTATCATGTCGTATCGTATCTTACCATATCTTATCATGTCGTATCGTATCGTATCATATCTTATCGTGGCGTATCGTATCGTATCGTATCATACCATATCATATTGTATCCTATCCTATCTAATCGTATCCTATCGTATATTATCATATCGTATCGTATCGTATAATATCGTACCATACCATACCATATCATATCACACTATATCATATCATCTTCCTCTCAATCTTCCTGTCAAGGGACTGTTTGACCACAGCGCTGGATCTCTCTTCATCACAACACACACGCATGCAGATACACCCGCACACACATCTCACACCACTCTCACACATCACACTCATACACTCCCACACATCCCTACCCCTCATACTTACACTCATAACACCTCATCATACATTCAGGCAACAATCAAAATTATTATTTAATATTTCTAAAACAAGTTAATTTCAATTTAGTAACTAATTGTTAAACCTTGATTAAAGTTAAATGTTTCTTATTCACACCGCGCCGCATCGATTTTAAGCAATCTTTAGAATGTAGGCCCTGCGACACAGGCGTCTTGCCTAGTGCAGGGACTACAAGCACTTGTAAACCTACATTAATGTACCTCGTTATCCGTTGCCTTAATTAACTTTGTTTTTTAAATTAAATTTTTGTTAATCGTTTAGTTGATTAGGTTAGTATGTAGTATGTAATTGTGTATTGTAAATAAAAATATTTTGTATTTTTGTATCTCATATCATTTCATCTCATCTCATGTCATTGCATTTAGATGAAATAATGTTCATAAAAATATTATAATACCTATAGTATTTGGCTGGTAATCTTCATACATACCTACATAGCGCTAATAATTTTATTGTTTCTATTTTTTAAGACGGTGTTTCGTAAATAATTTATATGATATAATTTTTTTTATTTTTTTTTCATTTGCCACCTCAATGGCACTCTCCGTGGCCTCATACTTTTAAGCACACTTGGCCTAGTACAGCGTACATAGGAACATAGCACAATGGATCGGTTTCTACATATATCATACATAAATTTTGTTTCTTTCAAAAATTCAACGTATAGCCGAATATTAAATATATTCAATTTCTCAAAGTGAAAATAGCCCAAAGTGGCGATTACTTCATTTATCTAGCAATCGATGTAAACAGAGATAATAATAAAATGATGTGCTGGCTGGCGATTTATTACTTCCAATAAATCAAAATATATATTTTTTTCAGTCCGAGACCGAATGAACTACCGGCCACTGTCAATAATGAATGCTATTGATGATATTGTATACATAACTCGATAGTTATGTGTTATCAGATTAATTGAAACTACCGGTTCCAGAAAGACTATTGGTTTCATAAAAATATCGGTTCCATAAAAACTTTTGGTGCTATCAACCGTTGGCGCTACCAACTATTTAAGCTATAAAGTTATTGGTGCTATCAAAACTATTATGACACTTTATTTAATTACATTCTCGGGTCTAGCCCGGACATTTGGTTATTATTATTATTCACACATTTATTTCTCTTCTTAAATTTAAGTTTTTTTACAATATCTATATAAAAACAAAATATTCTAAAAAAACTTAAGCCTAGGGTGCCGCCGACAGCGGGGCAGGGCCCAAGCTACCGGTGGTTAGGGCTGCAGAGTGAGGAACCTCCTGACAATGCGTGCCGTGTCAAGAATTACTGCCTTCTGCATCTGACCCTTGACCCAACCGTCTAGCGAGAGCCTCTTAAGGTGGTGGTCGAGGCTCTTCGCTATAAGGCCATTCACCGATACGACTATCGGGACAATGATCGTCGAGTCAACATCCCACATGGCGGTAACCTCATGAGCCAAGTCAAGGTACTTGCTGAGTTTGTCCTTCTCAGCCTTCACGAGGTTCTCGTCATGCGGGATGGTGATGTCGACGAGCACTGCCCGGCGCTGGGACCGGTCGACCATCACGATATCAGGCTTATTGGCGACAATAGTCCTGTCCGTGACGATAGACCGGTCCCAGTAGAGCAACGCACGACCATTCTCGAGAACTGGTGCTGGTGCGTACTTATAGTACGGCACCTCAGACTCGACAAGGCCGTATCGAAGGGCAAGTTGCTGGTGGATGATCCTGGCTACTTAGTTGTGCCTGTGCAAGTACTCGCCGTTAGCAAGATGCGAACAACCGGAGATGATATGTCGGAGTGACTCTCCAGGACGGTGGCATGCCCGACAGATGTCGACCGTACCGTCCTTCATGATATATTTCCGGTAGTTGTTGGTCTTGATAACTTCATCCGCAATCGCACAGGCAAACCCCTCGGTTTCCCCAAAGAGGTCCCCGAAACGTAACCAGTTCACCGACGCAAGCAGGTTCACATCGGGCCCTGTTAAGACCCGATAGAACCGCCCGTGCAGCTCCTTGTCTTTCCATACGTCCTTGCGATCCTCGATGCTTAGCACCGATGGTTTGCGCCAGTTCTCGTTTGCCAAGGAGAGCGGCGTGAGGCCCCTGTCAACAGCCACAACATCGCGATGCATCCCACTCTCACTGTCACGGAAAAAATCCCTGAGACTGCACACCTCACGGTTGTGTAGGTTCTTGGCATTTAAAAAGCCTCGACCCCCCCACTTCCGTGGAATGTACAGTCTCATAACAGACGAGCGTGGGTGTAGCATGCGATGTGAAGTGAGCTGTTGACGGACCCTTCTGTCCAGGGCGTCCAGCTCAGTTTGAGTCCACCTCAATATGCCAAAGGAGTATATCAGTAAAGGCATCACCCAACCGTTGAAGGCACGCACCTTGTTGCCACCAGACAAAAGACTATTAAGTACTTTGGTCAGGCGACAAAAGAAGCTCTCCTTCACCGATTTCTTGATGTCCTCTACCGATACACCCAACGACTCTGACATACCGAGGTACTTGTAGGTCTCGGCCTCAGAGAGAGACCTGAGAGTCATCCCCTCAGAAAGCTGTAAATTCGGGGAATCTACAACTTTCCCCCGTTGCACATGCATGACCGCACACTTATCTACACCGAATTCCATCCTGATGGCGCTGCTAAAAACCTCTGTGATTTTTAGCAGCTCCACCAAGTCTTGGCGTTTCGGTGTAAACAGCTTGAGATCGTCCATGTACAACAGGTGGGAGATGACTTGACCATCTCTTCGAAGTCGATAGCCTAGTCCAGAATCCCTCAGCAAAGTGCTGAGAGGGTTCAGAGCTAGGCAAAACCACAATGGACTAAAACTGTCACCCTGAAAGATGCCTCGCTCAATCCTTATTAAGTCCTGCGGGACAGAGGAGCCATCTCCCCCGCCTGGTTGACGAAGAACTGTGGTCCACTGCCCCATACATGCGCCTAAGAATGATTTTAGAGTTGTATCAATTTTATACAACTCTAAAACCCTCTCTAGCCATGAATGAGGCACCGAATCATAGGCCTTCTTATAGTCAATCCAGGCAGCGGAGAGGGCTCCTCTGTTTCGCCGGACTTGTTGGCTAATGGCCGTGTCGATGAGGAGGAGCTCCTTAGTACCACGGGACCCAACCCTACATCCATTTTGAGCGTGGGCCAAAACGTTGTTCGCGACAATGTGCGCATTAATTTTATTTCTCAAAATGGATGTAAGGAGCTTGTAGATGGTAGGCAAGCACGTGATGGGTCTGTAGTTCTTAGGTTCCGTGGTACTACCGGACTTGTGGAGCAGGAAGGTGACACCGGTGGTAAGGAAGCTAGGAAGGGTGCCGAGCTCAAGGGCTTCTTGAAATTGGGTCGCCAAGCGGTCATGTGAGCATCGAATCCACTTTATCCAGAAGTTGTGCAACCCGTCCGGCCCAGGACTTTTCCAGTTCTGTGCCGTACGGATCGCACAACTAATGTCTACGGAGTCTATTAAAATAGACCCCATGGGTTCGATGGACTCACATTCGCGCTCGACAACACGCATCCAATCACCCTCCGTGTGCTCGACAGGCACCGACCACATGCTGCGCCAGAAATTAATCATAGCGCTTGCATCCGGTAGCTGCCCGTCGCTCACACGTTGCTCAGTTCCTTCCCAGCTTCGGTACACCTTCCTCTGGTCACTTTGGAAGAGGCGATTTTGCCAATATCTATCTACACGTTCTCTGTAGCGGTGAATACGGTTTGCCCATGCATAGACTTTCTGCTTCAGATAGTCAATACGTTCCGTGACTTTGGCTAGGTAGTCGTGGGGCCTAATACCGGTCCCAGCGAATGCCTGTGTCACGAAACGCATGACTCGGGGGCGATTATTCCCCCGGCTGAAGCAGATTAGCTTTGCAATGAGAGTCCTGAACGAGGTGATACGCCGCTCGATCCGCACTTGCCATGCGGGCAAGTGCGGTTCGCGATGCACGGTTAGTGTCCGGAAACTCAACACGTGCAACGCGACACGCCGCGATGGCCCCGCAGTACATGATCGAGTGGGTATCAACTAAATCTTCACTAGCCCGCAAATATGGAGCTAGCAAAGCATTCAGGGCTCCCATTAAAGCCAAATTGCGTCTATGGGTGGGCAAACGTGGTGGGCATTATTATTATTATTACGACAACTATTATTATTATTACATTACTCAAAATGTTACAACTTCTGGTGTCGCTCATGGCAAAGTCAGGGTTATAGAAAATGTCAGAACTACTGGTAATCACGTTATAATTATGTGGCGCACACGCTTTGTGATCTGTTCCTAAGACACCACCTTCAAACTAGTATGTTTGTACCTACTTTACCCGAAAACTACTTAAAGATGAATGGTCATGATTCATACTACTGACAGGTAACTCAACTATAATACCGAATAGGCAACTAATAATATGAAGTTTGTTTTGTAGAGGTTTGACATCTATAACTATAGTATCTTACAATATCATTATAAGCACTTTAGATAAACTAACTGTGCCTATGGAATTTATGCAATACTGCAAGTGTGATAGAACACACAAGAGTTTACTAAATCCTCATCTACCTGAGCGACTTCTTTTAGCAATTTAATTTTGTATATTCATGATTATTTTGGAGAATCTACACATTGTGAGCACTAACTTAAGATTCTGTTTCAAGTGAAGAGATAATATTTCAGAATAGATTTTTGCACATTTACTTTCGGCTCATTTATTATTTTCTAATCTACCTACATATTTGACCTTTTTTTTAAAACACGTATGAAATCATAAACTTTTTTCGTTTACATATTTGAACGACGTATAACGCCATCTATTAACGTTCGACATGACTTTGTACCTCTTTTTTTTAATAGCACGCGACGCCTGATCTTCACCAAGATTATGAGATGAGTTTTCACTTCTACATTTTCTAATTTAATCTTGAATTAGTGGCAATAATGTCAGTGATAAGTATATCACGTCTAGCATAATGAAAAACAGAAACAAACACACTTGGCTATTAGGCTGTGAGTCTTCTTACTCACATCCGCGGCTGGCTCACGACAAGATCTCGCGCAGCTGCTACTCCGCTCACGGTTGGAACTCTCCATGAAGCTGCAACTCCGCTTACGGCGGCCAATTCTGTTGTGGCTGGCTACGGCTGGTCGATTCTCGTGCATGCGTCTGCGACTCAATCTTCTACTGCGATGACGAGAAAGTACACACCGCTCTCCCGAACGACTCGTCTTGCCGCTTGGCCTTGAAGTTTTCGGCGTTTTTTTTTTTTTTCTGGCAGTCCTGCTAATAACAATGAGCCGACCCACTCATCACTGATTGTAAATCCTGTTCCATTAAGACGATGCGCCGTATCTACTAGTTGCGTCACGTAGGTAGTCATTGAATCACATTTATCTCTTCTGATTGATATCAAATGTCGTAGTAAGGAGATTCTTCTGCTGAAACCGGAATCATCGAACAACGATTTTAACTTGTCCCACAATTCCTGTGTCGTCGTGGCACTTTTAATGTGAACGTACAATCCGAGGTCTATTGTTAAAATTAGCTTTGCCTTCGTCTTCGCATCATCGCTCGGTTTCTGTTCAGTGCCCGAGATTGGTTTGATGTACTGGACCATGCCTTCCAAGACGAGCAAGTTTTCCGCCGCGAAACTCCATTCGTCGTAGTTTTCGCGACCTTTCAATTTCGGAACACTTTGAATATAGTTGGTGGTCATACCGGTTTGTTTTTCACTATTTTTTCACAAAAACTGAAAAAATATGGGATATTTCGCCCATAACCTATAAATAAAACACGTTCTTCCGCTATGGCTGAATCGAAGTGACGTTTAATAACAAAAAACTAAATACTACCCTACACCACAGATGGCAACACTACAGTGATTTGATACCACAGATTAACAATTCAGTCCTCGATGTGGACGGATTGTCATCCATTTTATACAATTCTAAAAAAGAAATCGGAAAGCCATAAAAAATGTTTTAAAACAAAACCAATCGGTAACACCGTTTAAAATTATTATACTACCTTACTTGAAAATTATACCGTATGTGTATATTATAAAGATAGTCGTCTTAATCGCTTGTTAGCAGTGCTGGTGAAACTATTCTGAAGAACGAGAAACTTCACCAGTCGAGAAACAGGACGCTAATGAAGACAATTCGAAACAAATTCGACTGCCACAGTGGCGGTAGGATATGACGTCAGAGCAGACGGAGTGAGCGCGCATGCGCGCAGATATCGGACGGAGGAAAGCACTCGCTTGCACAGAACAGAAACGGAAGTCGCTTATCTCATATTTTAGTAATTAGGTTTTCAAATAACGGTCAAGCTATTCAATGTGTATTTATATATTGAACAATAATTGTCACAAAATAAACTTTTCTGATTTCTGAATAAAGAAACAATTTCAATATTACCACTAGTTTCATTAACACCTGACCCAAAACTCGTGTGTGAGGGTGTGTGTGTGTGTGTGTGTGTGTTATTATTAAAATAAACTTACATACCTTAATGTTACTGCCAACATTTCCTCTGGTGATATGGGATCTCGCATATTAGTAGGTATGTTGTTTTTGAAGAGCAGTTTCTGTTTTTCTTAAAAGTTCTAAATAACTAGATACGGACATTCGAAAATAATTAAAGAACTTTTCTTCATCCTTCTTTAACTCATTAATAAGAGTAACAAATAATCCATAACGATATCTTTCCGCAATCAGTGGATGTATCCAGAACCTTTTAGGCCTTCTTTTTTTTAATTCTTCTGTGAAGTAAGTATAACGCAACAGCTCGTTTCTGGTGTGTCCATGGCGGTCTGGAACTCAACTGATAGTTTAACCGCCCGTCTTGTAACCGCCCGTTTTACGATAATCAACCGCCAAGATTGCGAGCGATAATCGCAACCGCGACGGCTGCGTAACCGCACAAAACTCCGGTCTCGTGAGTTTTGAAAATAAAACTCCATTCCGCCACCGCAGCGGGCTCGGGTAAAAATCGCTCCGTGAGTCCTTAGCCTTAGTGAGTTCAACGCCGTGCAGCCTTGCGGACGCCTTTATACGACAGCGTGTAATACTCCGTTATTTTTTGTGTATTTTCAAAATGACGGTGAGTGAAAATTGCGTAATGTGATACGCTCATGACAGAGTTACGTAGTTATATCATAAAAAATATATTAAGCCATGTATTCTCTGAGCAACAATGTTTCGGATACACAGTTTCTGAAACATCACGTAAATGTTTCCAGGAACAATGTTTCGGAAACTCTGCCGTCCACACAGTCAGTTGCTTAGGTCATGTCGCCCGAGGAAGTAGTGTTGTTATGTGGTGCCTACATTTTTTTGCATAAGTCCATTTCTAGTAAAAAGAAAAGAAAAAGATGGTGGGTCAGGAACTGCTTGCTAAGAAGACAAGAGTATTAAGCGATTTACGCATGTTTGATGGATCATTTATAAACTTTCTACGAATGTCAAAATCAGATTTTGAATATCTTTTGCAAAATGTTGGACCATTTATAGAGAAACAAGATACAAACTTACGAAGTTTAGGTTTTAAGACAACTTATGATGTGAAACATTGTAAATTTTTGGTATTAATAAAAAAAGTGCAGTTACCGCTGAAACAAGACTAGTGTAGTGTGTAAGCAACATTAGTTATGTGTAGTGTGTAGGAATAAGATTACATTCAATAAAGGTCTCTCGAGGAAAGCGCACGACTTTCATTAATCGTCTGATCCCTGGCTGCCATCACATCACATCACATCATCACATGGCGACCCTGCCAGTGCCGGACGTCGGCGTGGCCCATGGGCCCATAAGCGGCAACCGGACTTGAGTAATTTTTTTTTTTTTTGTGATATAGTGATCATTGAACATATCAAATGTCGGAGCCGAGCGGAAAACAGCAACATTGCACATTCCCGTGTGCCTCAGTGAACAAAATAGACTAAAACGTAAATAAAATAATGTAACAATTTTTACAATCGTCAACCAGTGCGTCATTATTGTTATTATTACGTAAAAATGTGCCAAATCGAAAAGGAAGAGGTCTTTTTGGACCAAAACGCAAATGCGGGAAACGAGGCAACATTATCGATATTGAAAGGACAATTAAATAATGTAACAATTTTTACAATCGTCATCCTGTGCATCATTATTGTTATGCTCTTGTATTTTCTTATCAAAAAATACAAAGAGACACACATAAACTGGATGGGCAAACAGTTGAACATCCTACGATTCCGGGACTCTCTTAGAAGAATAACAACAGTTGAACATCCAACGATTCCGGGACTCTCTAAGAAGAAAAACAAAAAATTAGTGAAGGTAAATGAACTATACCATAATTATAAGTTAATACTAGAAAATTTCGCCTCTACATCTAGCGTTAAAATTAATTTAGACACTTGTGAACAGATAGAAAGTTTATACAATAAAATATTAAGCTATTATAGTCAGGAAAAAGAGGAAAGAAAAATTGCCATGGATAATTTTGATATAAAAACGGCAAGTACCTTAATTCCAGTAATGGATGGTAAGGAAGGAACTACAGAAAGAATTATAGAGGGCATTGAAATGTTAAACGATTATCTAAAAGGTGAAGAAAACAAAAAAATACTGATATCCTTTGTACTGAAAACGAGACTGTCAAAAATTGCAAAGTTAAAATTACAATCAGAATATACAACAGTTGACAGCCTAATTGCAGATATCAAACTGTATCTAGACAAGTTGCGGCGGGCAGCTGACTATGACGGGCCGGAAGGGTGGTATTAAATAAATAATACATTATTTAATATTAAAGACGTTTAATCGCCATGATGGCTGAGCTAATACTGACTTAAACTAACATGCGCACATTTTAGGAAATAACCAAAAGTAGAAAAAAAGGTCTTTAGAATTTCTCATGATAATACAAGAGACGAAACTTTTAGAAAGTTAATTTACTATTTATTGCTTTGGTCTCAACTAAGAATTGTTTATTGACTATTGATTCTAATTTCTTTGAACACGGCGAGGAAGTGATATTTAAGATGTCAAAAAGAGTTGGCACAAAAAAAGGGTCAGCACAACATAACTTCTCCCTCCTTAAGATCAAAATTATCTGAAGATACGAGTATATGAAGATAACTTTGATCAAAATTATCAAGCATTAGTTTTAACAAAATTGAACAATAAACACAATTTATAAAAAATATTATTGCGATTAGTACCATAGTTCACATTAATGGAAATTTTTAAAATCATTTTATTAACTGAAGAAAGTTACAACTAAAGAATTACAATGTTTAAAACTTAAGAGGAGTCTATAGCAAACACTGTTTTCGCGTTGTAGGTATTTGGCAAACGTATTGCTATCTCAACGTTCCCCCGCAGCCGCGTCACAGATTCTATAGCAGTGTGTCACCGTAAGCTTCGGTGTGTGCGTGCTTGCGCGCACACATCTAAACTCACTACCCGTAGTAAAGCCACCTATACGGGCCTCTGGCCTGGCTAACGGCCTAGCCACGGCAAATCGCGATCTAGGAAAATAAATGGTCCCTGAAATTGATGTGTTTCTTTCATTTTAAAATAGTACAAGTTTTGATAGTCATGTGATTAATTTTCAACCGACTTCCAAAAATGAGGAGGTTATCAATTCGACTGTATTTTTTTAACCAACTTCCAAAAATGAGGAGGTCATCAGTTCGACTGTATTTTTTTAACCGACTTCCAAAAAGGAGGAGTTTATCAATTCGACTGTTTTTATTAAATTTATTTTTATTTTTATGTTTCTTACCTCAGAACTTTTTACTGGGTAAACCGATTTTGATCATTCTTTTTTTATTTGAAAGCTGGTGCTTCTCATTTGGTTCCATTTTAATTTGGTCTAGTTCTGATGAAGCCGGTTTTTTATATATGAAAAATTTTATATATATATATACAGGGTGTTTGGTAGAGGGTCCGACAAATCAAATGAGCGTGTTCGGGGGCCCATTTGGAGAATACAAGTTGGCCAAAAAAAATCCCTGACCCCCCTAATTTTTTTAAAGGTTTTTTTTGTGAATTTTCCCATTTTCACCGAAATTGTACCTATTTACCTCCATAACATTTGTAAAATCTGTTTTAGACCGGATGTTTTTACTTGAATTTGGTCTCTAATACACCTTCAGGCCACGCAAAGCAAAATTGGATACAAAACAGAGCTAAATAACTGATTTAGAGCTCATAGAGTGAAAAAATGAAAATTATAATTACCTCATAGTTCAACTTTCACAGTGATCTAAAAAAAAAAACACTAGCAATTCGGGAGGTAATATGCATTTAAAAACTTCTCTATTTATTACTTATTACAATGACATACTAAGTTGGTATAAAACTTACTAACTTGTTGAATAAATGAGGCAGAAGGGAAAATTCAAACAACAGAAATAAATACAATTATTTATTTAATTTAAATTTTGTTCGAACACAGCTCCTCTGTTATGAATACACGCCCGGCATCTACGGCGTATTTCTTTTGTAGTCGTGTTCAGCGTCATTTCTACTTTCATTTTTGAAAAAGCATCCCCAATTCTCGTCACCAATTCTTCTTTTGTGTTTATTTCAACTTCGTACACCAACTCTTTAGCACGTCCCCAGACATAAAAATCGAGTGGTGTTAGGTCTGGGGAACGTGCGGGCCATTCAATTGGGCCACCTCTCCCAATCCATGAATTGGGGAAAACGTTGTCTAGGTACTCGCGTACTATGTTCCGGTAGTGAGCCGGGCAGCCGTCATGTTGAAATACAACTGCCCGGTCATCTTCAAAAATCGGCAGGTCACTCATTAATTCCGGTAGGTCATTCATTAAAAATTCTAGGTAATTTTCCCCATTCAGTGTATCTGGGAGATAATGGGGTCCTATGAGGTCTCTCCCAATGACACCTGCCCATACGTTGACCGAAAACTTATGTTGGTGTGAGGCCTCTCTAGTCGCGCGAGGATTTTGCGATTCCCATCTGTGGAGATTATGTTGGTTAAAGATCTCGTGAATTTAGATTCATCCGTCCAGAGAATGGTCTTCAGGAATTCGTCATTATCTACGTCCGTATGTAAAAGAAAACGGCAAAACCGCAAACGCCGCTCTTGGTCCCCTTCTACTAAACCTGAAACCAAAACAAAACCGTTTGAGAACATGAGATGGGCAACTTGTACGGCAATTATTATTATTATTGTAGAGTTCGATACACCACCGAAGTCATAATAATAAAAAAATTACAATCCACTATTCAAGAGAATTTGAGCAAAGCCCATTGTCCAGTAAACAATTTATGTAAGGTTCGTATTTTAAATGAGCAATCAGGAGCTCTAATATTCTGACGCGTGAGATATTATCTAGGTCATTATCTCTCTCTCGTTTCAAAAGTCATAAGAGTGAGAGTGATCAAAATAATCTCAAGCGTCAGAATCTAGAACACAGTTTAGAGTTAATGTCATAAATTAAATTTACCTTGCACCGGAGTGTAGTGAAAAGGATGCCTTCCGTCTGCATTGACTACTGACCAAACTTTCCATGTCGAAACTCCCAAGTCACGGGCCACTTTTCTAATGCTGGTGGTGGGATCCACATCGAACTCTTGTAGAATACTTTCATCTACAACAACACGATGCTGTCTAGCATTGAGTCGTGGTTCCCTAAAATGTAGGGTGCCGGTTTCCCGCAGTCTCCGGAAAGTATTTGAGAATGTGGTGTGATGTGGTACATGTCTGTTGGGATACGACTCTCTGTACATTCTTTGGGCTGCACGTGAGTTCCCATCAGCTCGGCCATAGGCAAAAACCATGTCGGCGTATTCTTCGTTACTAAACTCCGTCATGTCGGCGCAGAAAGAATCAGCAACAACAGTCAACGTCAACAAAAACAACAGTAACAACGGTAACAGTCAACAACGGTAACAGTCAACAACGGTAACAGAACAACGGTAACAGACAACAACGGTAACAATCAACAAGGTAACAATTTAACAAATCAAAACAGAAAACAGAAACCGTTGGGTTATTCGTACACGCGTCAAACAGTGATAGCAGTCAAAGCTCGACTGATAATCAGTCACACTGATTTTATTGGTTAGACAACTGGTAGCTTAAAGCCTTAGCACGCTGCCTCTGCATTCTTGGAGAGACGGAGAAAGAAGAACTAATAACAATGTTTTTATACCTGCTCGTCGTAATTGGTCCCTTACTTTACGTAGATGACACATTTTTTTTTTTTCTAGAGTTGTTACTTAGAATCCTATTTTAACTCAATAAGCTGGTAAGTTTTATACCAACTTAGTATGTCATTGTAATAAGTAATAAATAGAGAAGTTTTTAAATGCATATTACCTCCCGAATTGCTAGTGTTTTTTTTTTAGATCACTGTGAAAGTTGAACTATGAGGTAATTTTTATTTTCATTTTTTCACTCTATGAGCTCTAAATCAGTTATTTAGCTCTGTTTTGTATCCAATTTTGCTTTGCGTGGCCTGAAGGTGTATTAGAGACCAAATTCAAGTAAAAACATCCGGTCTAAAACAGATTTTACAAATGTTATGGAGGTAAATAGGTACAATTTCGGTGAAAATGGGAAAATTCACAAAAAAAACCTTTAAAAAAATTAGGGGGGTCAGGGATTTTTTTTGGCCAACTTGTATTCTCCAAATGGGCCCCCGAACACGCTCATTTGATTTGTCGGACCCTCTACCAAACACCCTGTATATATTATGTTTGTTACCTCAGAACTTTCGACTGGGTAAACCAATTTTGATGTTTTTTTTTTATTTGAAGCTGGTGCTTCCCGTGTGGTCCCATTTCAATTTGGTCCAGTTCTGTAATTTTTATGAAGTCGGTTTTTATATTGATAATTATTCTTTAAAAAGGTATCAGGCTTCTCTGTAGGTACCTATTAGGGTTCAGAATCAGTAAATCACGGAACCCAAAATACCAGGATTTTCCGGTATTATTAAACGTAATTTAAGACCAGGCATTAAAACTGATTCCCGGCTTTTTCGGTACTCTCGGGATTCGGTATCGACGACATAAAATCTCGTTTTTATAGCAAATATTTTACTGTCGGACTGTCTGTTTCTATCTTTGTATCGAACATGCACTGTAATTTAGAATTATCGACATTTTCTACAAGAAAAATAAAACCCCTGTGGAAGAAGAAGCTGAAAATCTGCAGTTTTTGCGATTAGCGATGAAGACGATTTAGACTGTATACCTTTAGCTAGATTTATATTTGATTTAATTATAGGCTTGCATTTGATCGCCAACTCGCCTGATGTTAGGCGATGATGCGGTCTACGATGGAGCACGCTTGCCAAGAAGAAACAGATGCACTCGTGGTTTGGAGACACTCAGATTGTATTGTGACTGTTGGGGAACACCCATTCAGGAAGCGTATTCCACAGACTAGCAGTTTGCACAATAAAAGTGGAATCAAAATAATTAGGAATATCAACGCTTTCGACTTTTGTGCCCACTCTGGCAGTCTGATAGAAACATGGGCAGGAGGGAAATAGACTAGCAACTTTGCGCCGATGTTCAAAACTAAGAAGCTTCGTTTAAACTAGGGATTCGTTGCTAATGAGCATTTTGGCACGTTTCTCAATAGACTCAAACACATCAAGCTTAGATGACTATCCAAAAAGGAAATTCAGTACTTACTTGACGTGCAGTAGGAAGAGCGTTGCAGAGACCAAACCACCGGCCCTTTGAGAACACCGGCATTAATTGCCAATCGATTGGACGAGCAGCCATCAATGATAACTCGAATTGATTTATCCGTAAATAAGTCTGATATCCACGCAACGAAACCGGTGGACAACACAAATGAGGAAAATTGCTTATAAGGTCGTCATGATAAACCCTGTCGAAAACCTTAGAGATGTCGAGGAAAACGGCGAACGCTACTCCGTTTTTATCGATGGTCTAACTCCAGATGTGTGTGGCTTACGCTACACGATCTCCAGTCGACCGGTTTCGGTGAAATCCGTATTGCCGGTCACTGAGATCATTTTGTACATTTGCAAGCTTTGGCACTGGTTGTAAATTTTCAAGCTTCCACCCTTACGAAGGAAAACATTTGATGAGACTATGACGATGAAAATAACGATGCAGATTATTACTCTCTGATCCAGCCCGCTACTCAGTAGCGGTTTCTTCACCTTTCGTAATTCTGACCATTCTGGTGAAATCTGTATCTATCTACATCCCACTCGATATCAACTCTAAAGGTACTAGGCAGGTGTGACAATACAAATCAGTGGGTTCGGATGAAATGCAATCTTCCTTAGTGTCTTATCATTGGCAGTCAGTATGCCTTTCTTCTGAAGATCCTTCGACCTGCACAGATGGGACGAATGCTTAGTGTCAGTCCATGGAGTACTACATTTTTTTATCCAATGTACTACTGAAGTAAAGCTCGCTGATAGTTAAGGCCTCAATGTAGCCATGTTAAAGCGCGCACGCATAAGATATATTACCTAGCTTAAGTAATGTCTCAGATCCGTCCGATGCTGTAGAAAAGCTATTCCTACACACTGCATACTGCATATTTGTAACTGCATATCAACTGTCCCCTCAAACTCGACACTTGGGTATGCAGACGACAGCACAGAGCTACATATCCAATGCATGAACTGGTTGACCACAAATTCAGTCTCTCTGAGAAGCCATGGTTGAACGCATGAACTTGTCCCGTCAGGCAGTTTCCGATTGGGGCGATACCAATCAGGTCAAGTTCAATGCAGCTAAGACCCACGCGTGTATGTTCTCCACAAATAGGACATCATTCCACCTGACTTCTTTTTTTCCGGGATGTAGATATTCCAATAACTAACCGGCTCGTGCTTTTGGAAGATTCCCTGACAACATCCCACAACTTTGGCTTCTATATTGAGAATAAGGCTCCTTGGCTGCCAAAAAGCTGGGTATTCTTCCAAAGATGCGACAGTACCTCACGTCCAAACAGTTGTTATTTCTGTACCAAGCACAAGTTCAGACGTGCATGGAGTACCTACTGCTCGGACCTTTGGGATGAATTAGCCAAGTAAGTATCAGCTTAGAACTCTGGAGTCCATTGAGAATAGTGACAACAAGCTCACCAGCAACATCGGAATGAATTGTTATGCATTTATCATTTGACAGCAGCAGAAAGAACTTTGAAGTAAAATTCAGAATAATAATTTGGCAATTATTCATCTGAATTTTTTCGTCACCAAAATAGACACACTGCTTAAACGCACTATAAACCATACTACCGATATTGACATTCGATCACCAAAGCTCTTAGTGGGTGAATATTATTCCGTGGCAGAAAGAAGTACAGTACACTGAACTATCAAGAACCATCAGTAAAACTCTTTGACTTATTTAAATCGTTCATATATTCATTACTACTTCTTGTTTCACTTATAATTGCACCATTAGTTAACAAAATTAAGGTAGTACCGAAAGTACCGAGAAATCCCAGTTCTGATGACGTCAAGTACCGAAAATCCCGGTTCTTAAATTCAGTACCAGTTCCAGAAACCCTAGTACCTACATTATATTTGGCTAATGTTCTAGATGACTGTAACTATAATTCCCTAAAAAGTTTACCACTAAGCTTAGATAAAAAAGTCAGCTACCAAACAACCAAAACACATCCAGATCAGATCAAAACACAGGCTTTATTGCAAAAATTACGCGTCCTAAATAAAAATAGGAGATCAACGTAATACCACAAATAGCATCTAGTAAGTTAGGTACCACTAATAGGTATATTCTTTACATTACCTACCACCTCCCTGCCCATTAAATGCCTTTATTATATAGTACTAGGTATAATAATTATATGTACGTAGTACACAATACTTACGTAGGTATGTTGAATGAATTCGATTGAACATTAATAATAATTCGAAATGCCCATTTTACTTCAATAACGTAAGTAAATAAGAAAAAGTAATTTTGATTACTTTCCCATCTCTAGTGTCGATATAACCGTTAGCATCCCTATTGCTTGTCTGTGTGAAGTAAAGTAAGTAAAGAAGTAAAGTCTTACCTTCCCCCCGACCCCCATGTGCCCGATAGAGAGAATTGCTGCTCGTGAGATTTTTAGGTATATTTTTTGTTAGAATTTAGGTTCTGCGGCATACCTCTTTTTACCCCCTAAATTGTAACAAAATGTTTTGTTATTGGTGTCAATAGCTTGAATAGAATGTAATCTAAAAGAAAAAACTAAAAGAAAAAGACGTCGAAATTTTGGTCCTCAAAGATTCTCTGGAGCAGATGCGGTCTAGGATGGACTTTCAGGAGCAGTGCTCAATGAAAAACGAACTTGAGATCGTCGGTGTCCCGGAGGTTGTAAATGAAAATCTGTACCATATAGCTTTAATAACGGCGAAAAAAATCGGTGTTGATCTGATTGAGTCTGACATAGACGAGGTCACCCGTGTTGGACCACGGCGCCTGGCGTCTGTGCCCGCGAACGAGAATAGGCCGCGCCTTATAGTGATGAGACTGACCCGCCGCGCTAAGCGGGTTGAATTAACCAAGGCTGCAAAAAGTCGACGTAACCAAACAACAGCTGATATTGTACCTGGGTCCTCAAACATCTTGTACTTCAACGAGCGCCTGACTAAATTAAATCGTACCTTGTTTCACGAGGCCCGCTTGCGTTGTAAACAACAGAATTTTCGCTATTGCTGGGTCCGTGACGGTGCTATCTACGTGCGCAGAGCGGAAAAAACACCTGCCATCCATATCCGGTGCCTTGAGGAGCTCGAACAGCGCATCGGACCCGCTTCTATCCCAGTCACGGATAAATAAAAATATATATGATGGATCATGAGTTGGCCGGTGATATTGATAACTCTTTCAATATTAAGTGTCATACAATAGACTTACCTGAGAACTGCAGGGAAATATTGACTGACGATTTTAACATTAAAACTCTAACTTTGAATATCCGCAGCATTCATAAGAATTTTAATTCTTTTTGTGTAGCTTTGAAAGGAATGGACACTGCTTTTGATTTAATTGTGCTCACAGAATGTTGGCTTGGACTCAACGACACCGTAGGGCAAATACCCGGCTATAGTGCGTTTAAAACAACAAATATTATTAATCAATGTGGTGGCGTGGTAACTTATGTCAAAGACTCTTGGAATGCTACTGCTTATGAGCCCACAATTGAAGATGCTGAAACTCTAGTCGTGCAGCTATCCAACCACATCTCATTGCTTGCAATCTACCGTTCACCCTCATTTAGAAATAAGAATAATTTTATTATATCTCTTGATAAAACCTTAACGTCCCTTAAAAAATGCCCTATTATTATTCTTACTGGCGATATCAATATAAATATCCTAGCTACTGCTGACAGCGATAGCAATGAGTACCTATGTCTTATGGCTGCGCACGGCTTGCTGCCAGCTATAACAATGCCCACTAGAGGCGTCGCGTGCTTGGATCACATATTCTTAAAATCAAGCTCTCAGCTGTCTACTGGGCTTGTCTGTGACGTTGACATCACCGACCATCATATGGTAATGCTAGGTACCAAATTGACAGATCCTGAAGTTAACTCTAAATCTCAAAATCGTGTAATCTCTGTGATAAACTACACTGCCGTTGTAGATGAGTTAAAATTGGTAGACTGGTCATCTTTAACTGCAACACTGGATATAGACACGGCGGTAGATAAATTTAATACCATCATTACTCATGTAGTCTCCAAGCATACAAAAAATAAAACAATTAGTCGATCTAAGTTTATTTTAAAGCCCTGGATTACTCCTGGGCTTATCAAATGCATGAAAAAACGTGATAAGCTTCACCTTGACGTCAGAAAACACCCTAAAGACCAACTTCTTAAACTTAAATACTCGCGTTACCGCAACGTGTTTACTGACCTGATGCACAACCTTAAACGAAGTCATGAAAATACTGAACTTAATAATAATAAACATAACCCCAGAAATTTGTGGCAAACTATCCAGAAAATTAGTGAGAAATCAACTCGCAAAAACATTTCCACTAATTTACTTTCTGCTCAAACCACACCTCAACAATCATTAGACTACTGTAATGATTATTTTTCCAGCGTCGGTGAGAATCTAGCCAGCCACCTACTACGTAAACTCAATAAAAGCCCTAAAACCTTAGCATCACAATTAAATCTAGGTGAAAGTGCCCCGTTAAGCTTCTTTTTGCAACCCACCGATTTATTTGAAGTCACTAAACTAATAATCAAACTGAAAAATGGTAGCGCTCCAGGTGATGATGGCTTCACAGTAAAATTAATTAAAGAGATTAGGCTTGTCATTATTGTACCTCTCACCCACATACTTAACCTTAGTCTAACCAGCGGCTCTTTTCCTGATTCATGGAAGCATGCTGTTGTAATTCCCATCCACAAAAAAGGAACTACTAACAACCCTGAAAACTATAGACCCATATCACTTCTTGGTATTTTTTCTAAACTACTTGAGAAAATAGTAAATAAACGCCTAATAGCTTACCTAGAAAAACATAAACTTCTCTCAGATAATCAGTTCGGGTTTAGGCCGGGGAAATCTACCGAAGACGCTGTAAGATCTCTTACTAGCCTAATCAGTGGCTCTCTTGATGGAAACCAAAAGTGTATTGGAGTATTTCTGGACCTCGCCAAAGCTTTCGACACGGTTTCGGTACCAATTCTCCTTAAGAAGCTGGAGCACATAGGTGTTAGAGGCTTACCTTTGAGTTGGTTTCAGAGCTACCTGTCATACAGACGGCAATCTCTGAAAGTTGACAATCTCACCAGTTCAAAACTACCTATCAGTTACGGTGTCCCACAAGGAAGTGTCCTTGGACCCACCCTCTTCATAATCTACATGAATGACATACACCTAGCCGTTAATCGTACCGCAAACCTAATTTGCTATGCAGATGACACTGTTGCTCTGTTTTATGGCAGAACCTGGAAATCTGCTCTGGACTCGGCTGAAGCAGGCATGAGAACGATTGGTGACTGGCTGGACAATAATCTCCTAACTCTAAATGCTAAGAAAACTAATTATATCTGCTTCCACAAGACCCGAGCTTCCCAGCCTAAAGTACCAATGTGCCTCAAAATTCATTCGGTTGCCTGCAACCGTTCTCTATGTCAATGTCAACTGATCGACAGAGTTGGCACTATACGTTATCTTGGCGTAGTTATAGATGAAAACCTATCCTTTAAAGCGCATCTAATGACCACAGCCAAGCGGGTTCGTAAAATCGTATACATAATGAAACTGCTGCGCAACTCTGCAGACCTCTGGGTTCTGCAACTTGTTTACTCCTCGCTTTGCGAATCTATTATCGGTTACTGCATTACCATATGGGGAGGCGCTGCTGTCACGTTTATGCTGGGACTTGAACGTGCTCAACGCGCGGTTCTTAAAACTATGCTCAAAAAGCCCTTCCGATACCCCACTAAAAAACTATACGCTGATGCTAAATGTTTGAATGTCCGTCAACTATTTATCCTCCGTGCTTTTACTAAGCACCACTCTAAAGTCCTAAACTCCCCGGACTACCTCGAAAAACTAAGAAATCGCACTTTCAGAACTCCCCATGCCTTTGTTCGTACCAAATTCGCTCAAAAACTTCCTGACTTCCTGATCCCATATATTTACAACAAAATTGTTAAAACGCTAAATGTTAAATACTTTTCGGTTAACCAGGCCAAGCGCATTGTTCAAAAGTGGCTTCTATCATTATCTTATGATGACACTGAAAACTTTCTTAAAATTATTTCTTAATGTAATGTTTTTAACTTTTTGTTATTTGTGAGCTCTTGTCGTATTTTCGTACATAGTCAAGTATATTATTTCTGTTAATTTGTTTTAAGGTCCCCACGAGACAGGCTTTGTCCTAGTGTGGGGACCAATAGTAAAATATTATTTTAAGGTGTTACTTTTTTAAGCAATAAATAAATCTTAAATCTTAATCTAGGCTTATACGTTTTATTATTTTCAAAAAAGTTTTTGGTTTCTAAAATATGATGACTTTTAATAGACATAGTTTCAGAGCAAAAATATGGCTGTTTTAAATGCTTATAACATTACAGTGATAAAACAAACTGGAAAAAATAAGACGAATAAGCCTAGTAAATAATGAGCTGAATACATGAAAAAAAAAACACCGAAATCGGATAATATTAGGAGGTAGAAAACAGCTTTTTCTTTTTGTATGGACAAGTACGCGCTATAGACCCCTCTTAACTTAAAGAAGCACTTTTATTGTCTTTTAATTTGGTTGATTTTCACATTAATTACTTTTCACTAAACTTATTGATTTTCTATTTTAAATATTCCACCTTTTTTTGTTCTCACTGATTTTATTATGCACTGATTTTATTCGCAATTACGTGACGTGGTCGGCAGGATCAGGCTGCATTGAGCAGGCTAAGCTGGACCTAGATCAGGAACCTCGATGATTCAGCAGCAAGCTGGGCAATGCTGTGTGAGTAGCTGTAAGATAGTCCCTTTCACTATGAGGAGAGGATAGAGGTCAGGTAGTAGAAACATTTTATTTTTTTGCGTGAGATACCTGTAGTTCTTATAATTTCAACTGCTACATCCCTATTGAATTGATTGTACAAATTACATGGATGGCATTAATATCAAAAGTTAAGTTTTTTTTTTTTTTTTCAAATAATGGGCTATCTTTAGGTGCAACGTACAATAAAATTATAACTAGTTGTTACTAATAAACTTGTTATTTTAGAACATTTAAGTATTTACGCTAAAACTACTAAAGTTTTTTTTGTTTTATTACTCACCAAACTCTTTTTTGGTATTTATATTGGCATAAAAGTCCGACTCTGTTAGCACAGTAGAAACTGCTTCATGCAGAGTAATACACCCTTTTGCCTGGATTACCTTAATTAGGTCTTCAGGTATGTTGTATAAAAATACATTTATCGACATGTGATCGTAGATCGTTACTATCAATACTTCTTGTGGATGTGCCATAATGTGCGTCGTTAATTACTTTTTTAAATTATACTTAAATATTCTATTAAATATTACACAGATAAAACGTAATCGATGTGAGTATTACGGTTATCAGTTAGTGATATTTCCTAAATATGTATATCTAACCTAACTTTAACTAATTGAATACTACATACACAAACACAATCGATTTTAGTATTGTGATTACGCAGCATTATTCTGAATTTATATTTTAAAGTTTTATTTTATATATCTAAACGTACAATTCACACACTTAAACACAATCGATATTAGTATTGTTATAAATGCTAGAATTGTTCGATTCTATTTAAAATGCCTACTTAGTTACATATAATTAATTACTTAAGTTAAATGACTCGATGTGTGTAGTCTGTGTTAATCCTAAAAAGACTCGATTTGTGTAGTCTGTATTAATCCTAAAAGACTCGATTTGTGTAGTCTATATTAATCCTAAAAGACTCGATTTGTGTAGTCTTAACTTACGACTCGATGTGTGTAGTCATCTAATCTCTAACTAAGTCGTTATGCATACCGCCGATTTCTAGTGCAGTGCAGGGAACGACACCTGGATAAAATGAGTGATGGGTATCTCACGTTACATAGGTCATGGAAAAGGCAGGCCCATACGAATAAGAAATGGCTCCGTTGTCATTTCTCATACATATGGCAGGACATACAAGGAATAGTGATGGGTATCTACTCACAAGCCATCCGCTGCCCTCCTGAGTAAAGCTGCCAGCGATGTCTCCACTCCAACTCGAACCTCGTTCTTCAGCTTTTTGTTGCGCGACGCGAAGCGTGTCTAATTTATTTGATTCGCGGATTAGGGGAAGCGTTTTCGTTCCACCAGAAAATGATTCGTCAGGTTTCACTTTATAAAACGCATTTTTCCCGAAATCCTTACCGGCTGCGCCAGACAAGTTGCGGCGGGCAGCTGACTATGATGGGCCGGAAGGGTGGTATTAAATAAATAATACATTATTTAATATTAAAGACGTTTAATCGCCATGATGGCTGAGCTAATACTGACTTAAACTAACATGCGCACATTTTAGGAAATAACCAAAAGTAGAAAAAAAGGTCTTTAGAATTTCTCATGATAATACAAGGGACGAAACTTTTAGAAAGTTAATTTACTATTTATTGCTTTGGTCTCAACTAAGAATTGTTTATTGACTATTGTTTCTAATTTCTTTGAACACGGCGAGGAAGTGATATTTAAGATGTACAAAAAGAGTTGGCACAAAAAAAGGGTCAGCACAACATAACTATCTTTTAACAAGGAAATCAGCTAATTCTTTGTTATGACACACTGAATAGAAATGTTTATGTGTCCCATGCTCCCGGTCCCCAAGGGTCCAATGTCTCAACCCCAAACGGCTCAAACATGTAACTACTGCCGAGGTTAGCATATTTGCGCCGCGTTTGCTGCTCTGCTGAATTGGCAGCCGTATCAGCTCTACCATGTGTCTCAGGAAGATGTAACGGCGCAAAAGTATCAACACAGTCGTGTCCCATACAAGAGGCTGCCCCAACTTCCATGGAACAAGTATTATACAATCAGGCCTTTTTCCATCGTCACATGCAAGACTGCTCGTTTCGAGCACAGCTGAGATATTGGCAACAGAAAATGCCCTGCAAATGGTATCTTATCAATAGTGATTTCTGTACTTACTTGTTGTATGGCTTTGATTTCTTTATGTAAGTTATGACGCCACACATTCTTAATATTCCCACCCCTTGGTCCAAACTCTCCTGCAAATCTCTGCAAAAAAACAGTATTGTGTCAGTCAGTGAATCTTATCAATAGTGATTTCTGTACTTACCATTTGTATGGCTTTGAATTCTTTATGTAAGTTATGACGCCACACATACTTAATATTACCACCCCTTGGTCCAATCTCTCCTGCAAATCTCTGCAAAAAAACAGTATTGTGTCAGTCAGTGACCAAAATAATTTATTAATAAAAAAAAATCTTTTTTAAAACAAGCTTTTCATGTTCTTCTCAGCAAACACTTTCATTTCACACCCATATCAAGAAAGTAGATATGGCCACCTTCTGGCTTCATCATCAGGACCCTGGTCATCATCAAGGACCAACTCAGAAAAAAATTATAAATGGAAGCATTGTACCTACAGTTTTCCCTTTAGCACTTACAAATGAACGACAACTTGATGACTTTTGGGCATATTGTTTGCAGTTGTGTGCCACTCAATACTGAAGTGTGCGTTTGTAGAACTAGTAAGAATAATATGTATTCTGTGATAATATGTCAGCCCCCTTCAGTTTCTGGCAAACTTTCAACACTAGCTTGAGTTTAATTCAGATTCAAACTATACATCATCAAAGAGAAAGTGCTTCGAAAGGCAAATCCAACGAACCCATCTCAGAGGGGTTTTGTTTTGTAGTTACTATGGCCATCTGTCACCATCATCAGACCAGCTCGGTGGTATTGGTACATTGTCATCATCATCATCATCATTTCAGCCATAGGACGTCCACTGCTGGACATAGGCCTACCTACCCATCGATTTCCAAAAGGGCCGGTTGGAAGCTGCCTGCATCCAGCGTTTTCCTGCGGTCTCTTTTAGGTCGTCTGTCCATCTTGTGGGTGGACGTCCTATGCTGCGCTTACCGGTCCGTGGTCTCCATTCGAGAACCTTTCGGCCCCATCAGCCATCTGTTCTGCATGCTATGTGCCCTGCCCACTGCCACTTCAACTTGACAATCCTATGTCTATGTCTGTAACTTTAGTTCGTCTACGGATCTTCTCATTTCTGATTCGATCTCGTAGAGAAACCCCGAGCATAGCCCTCTCCATAGCTCGTTATGCGACCAACTCAATAATCTTGCACAAAATAATCTCACTATATCTAAGTACGGCGAAAAGTTAGAAGACTTATTTATAGGCCTCACAATCGCTCAAGCAGACGGAAATCCGAAGGCCACCGAAATACTGAGACCTATAAACGAAAAGTTAGCTCTAAAAAGATTCGCAGATGGTCTCCGTAATCGGCGTTTAAGTACAATTATAGCAGTGCGCAGCTTTACCACGCTGAAGGATGCGGTGCGTGCTGCCGAAGATGGAGAATTGTCTACCCCCGTGCCTTCGAGCCAGAGTGCAGTATACACGTATTCGCGAAATGTAAGTAGGGGACGCTACCCAAGATACAATCGTGGACGAAATTTTTATAGAGGAAATCAGCGAAGTCAATATCAGCATCAAGGACAGCGAGATTCATTATTTCATTAATCGCCTGATCCCTGGCTGCCTACCAACATCACACTAGCCATTACTTTAAGATACTTAGCTACTGGAGATTCGTATTCTTCACTCTCATACACTTTTAGAGTTTCCAAACAATTAATCAGCCGGATCATACCCGAAGTTTGTAAGAATATAATACGTGTATTAAAGAACTACATCCAGGTAAGAGAAACTAAAAGTTATGAATCATTTTTTTTTATTCATTATATAAAATTAGGCGTTGTATCTACTGGGTACTACTATCGGTTTCTTCTACTGATGCGATTTGTGAAACTATTTCTCCAATGGTTTCAAGTTCTTTTTGTGAGGTTGAACTTGCTGGTGTCGACGCAGTTTCATATCCAAGATGGCTATGATATCCGTAACCATAATTGTATTTGCCCATTCGCATGTCTATTAAAATATTATTAATATAAGCTTTGGCTTGTATTATTGCAGTCTCGTTTTGTACCGCTCTTAATTCTGAAGCGATGTATTGCCCATAAATATCATATTCATCCTTAGATTCATCCATTTTGCGTTTTGCAGACTTAACTATTTCAAATACTTCACTTAGATTGTCATCCACTTTTCTTTTAGCTGTTTTTTTGCTACTTGTAGTGGGGATGGTGGTAGTGGAGATTGTGGTTTCTGCTGCTCAGATTGATGTTCTGGCTCCTCAGTTGCCAGGTCTTCACGGTTTGCCTGCAATTTTAAACACTTTTTTTAAGGTTCCGAGTTCCGAAGCGCACTGGAAAGAAAAGGCCCGTGAGTGGAACGAATTATGGAATTTTCCACACTGTATCGGAGCTATAGATGGAAAGCATGTGGTTATTGAAGCGCCCAGCAATAGTAAGTGATTACTACAACTACAAAGATCACTTTAGTATTGTACTTCTGGCTATTGTAGATGCATCTTATAATGTTATATATCCATATAGGCCATATAGGCCTCCAGAGTGGAGAAGAACACCTAAACTTTGGCGTCCCGCAAGGCAGCGTTATCGGCCCGTCCCTGTTTCTAATCTACATAAATGACTTGTGTAACATGTCCCTACCAAATTGTAAAATAGTCACTTACGCTGATGATACAGCACTACTAATCCATGGCCAAAATTGGCAGGAAGTTCGCGTCTACTGTGAAAATGCTTTGCGAACAGTAATGATTTGGCTAAATGAAAATCTTCTAACCCTCAACCTCTCAAAAACCAAATTTATTACTTTTGCACCGAACAATTCAATGCAACCTACTTCCTCTTTCTCCATCCGAGCTCACACTTGTCCCAGTAACACGGCTAATAGCAGCTGTGAATGCACGCTATTGGAGCAATCCACGTTCATAAAGTACCTTGGTGTGACAGTAGACAATGCCATGTCCTGGAAACTCCACATAGACTCTATGGTGACCCGCGTACGAAAGCTCATCTATGTATTCAAATCTCTTAGATCCGTGGTCGACTTGCGATACCTAAAGTGTGTGTACTATGCTTTAGCCCAATCAGTTTTATCGTATTGTATTACCTCATGGGGTGGCTCTGCTAAAACGCATATGTTAAGACTGGAGAGAGCGCAGAGAGCAGTCCTTAAAGTCCTTGCCAAGAAACCTCTCCGTTTTCCCACCACTGATCTCTACTCGTTGTGTGAAGTCCTTACTGTAAGACAGCTTTTTGTGCTGCAAACTGTTTTAAAAAAACATTCAGAGTTAAATTTCGATCCGGACTTAATTGTTAACAAACGTAGATCTGACAAAGTATGCAGCTACAAACGTTGCCGCACAGCCATTGCAAGTCGTCATTATCATTTTATCAGCTCCTTACTATATAACAGACTTAAGCCGGTATACCACGGCCAAGAAATTTGATGAATAGGTATTTAGCAACTCTATTGCTGTCTCGCTGCGCCCTGACCAGCGAGCTATCGATGTGTGCGTGTCGAACAGACTGTGCGTGTGTGCGTGCCCGCCCGTGCTCCCGCACTGAATACCTAGTTGCCTACAAATTCATTTCGCCTCGCAGTCTACTCGGCTAGTTGATATCGTCGTTTGCCGAATGTCGAGTGATTTTTGTTATTTTGCGATCTGCTCATATTTACTAACCGACTACGCCAAATAGACCAGGGTCGATAATTTTTGAAACAAAAAAAACACATTAGGATGAAAGATGAAACCCATTAAAAAAGGAGGAGAATATGATAAAAATGAAAGGAAAAATAAATAATTGGCCAAGAGCGTGTCGAGACACGCATATGGTAGGGTTTCGTAACTTAAGCCATATAATTGTAGTCATAGTTCAGAAATTTATAGTTATAGAAAAATTCGAACGAACGAAGCTCTGTGGACTTAGTCAAATTTCAGAGATGTACCATTCCGACATAGCATATACTTTTTATAGTTCAAACATAGAGAAAACTGATTGAAAAACATTATTTGTTTGGATACGCTTTGAATTTATTACAGTTTTATCTCTGTTACTCAAAAAGTCATCATCAGATAATGTTCAAAATAATTTTGAATGAAGGTTTTAAATATGACCTATCTGTATTGTAAGACTCAAGTTTCTATGTCTAGTATAGAAATGCAGGGGGGGGGGGGGGGGCAACTTTTTGCCACTTTGGCGGGCCATATTTCGCAAAGTATAGACTTTATAAAAAAGTGATGTATCAAACTTTACCTTCATTTTAAAAGACCAAAAATGAGATCAACTTCATCATGACGACCAAGAAGCGAATATTCAATGATGTCTGCGTGATCAGCAAGGTGAAAACCGGTAGCGATCACCGTATTGTCAGAGGCACATTGAATATCAACAAGCTCGAGAGGTCGCGTCTGGTGAAGTCCACGCTCCATTCTGATCATACTCAACTCCAAAACTTCAAAGACTTCCAACTCGAATTGCATAATCACTTCCAGGGCCGAAAGCAGAACTGTTCGTACTAAACAATGGGCTGGTGGAAACTGTCCAAGCAGTGGGGTCCAAGTTATTTAAGATCCCACGCCGGAAAAGACTTCAGAAGCTCTCAGATGAAACCATTAAGCTAATGAAAGATCTGACTGAGATGAGACTGCAACCTTTAGCTGATATGTCGGAATATGGCAAACTTAATAGACGAATCTCGAAATCGGTGCAACACGATCTACGTTCCAATCGTTCGATAATACAAGATGTATTAGGTACGCAATTGAGCGGAACCAAGACTCGAAAGTGTTCGCAAAGAATTCGTCTATTGCGAAAAGCCAAATGTCGAAACTGAAAATCGAGGTTGGCAGTATCATTTCATCGAAGCCGGAGAATCCAACTCAGATGGGCAGCATTTGGGAAATTGCGTGACATCTTCTCGTCCAAGATACTACAGTGCTTAAAGACAAGGGTCTTTGACCAGAGTGTGTTGCCAGTTGCCAGTAATAACATATGGTACTGAGACGTGGTCCTTAACTGTTGGCTTTTTAGAAAAACTCAAAAGTCACACAACGGGCAATGGAGAGAGCTATGCTCGGAGTTTCTTTGCGCGATAAAATCCGAAACGTGAATATCCGCCAAAGAGCCAGAGTCATCGACATAGCTATTCAAATTTGCAAGTTGAAGTGGCAATTGGGCAGGCCACGTCGCTCGAAGTACCGATAACCGATGGGGAAGAAAGGTCCTTGAGTGGAGACCACGAACCGGAAGACGCAGCGTAGGTAGGCCTCCCACTAGATGGACCGACGACATTGTGAGAGTCGCGGGCATCCAGTGGATGCAGATGACAGGATGTCGATCACTATCAGTATAGAGGTTAAAAGGGGAGGCCCATGTTCAGCAGTGGATGTCTTCTGGCTGATGATGATAAGCTATAATCTAATCACTTAGCAACGTAATAACCTAATGTATTTGAATAAAATTTTGAAAAAATATCTCAACAAAATTAAATAATATTAAGAGAATTACTTATTTATACATTTTTCCCCTTGTTACGATCCTGATATTCCTGATACACAAGTTACAATTTATTTTTTTATTCTTTCTTTTCGTACTTAAATGTGTTATGTGTGAAAACCACGTCAGTTTCCATAGTAAAAATAAACCATGTTGTGCGTCAACAATTTTGTCCAAATCCTAACTTGCCGGCCGTTGCAGTAATGTGCTAAATTCACTGCACGCACAAAACACTAACTAAAGACGAGAACCGTCACATATCGATATCGATGGACAGCACTAATGTGTCGATACAATTATCGACTACATGTCTCTTCTCTAACTGTATACGTATTAGACCGACCCTCCCCTGACCTCGAGCCTCTGCCCGTAGAGCGCAATAAAGACAACTGCAGCTCTGATCGAATTATACCTACGAAAAGTAGACAAAATCATCGTCTCGTATTCTTCTGTTTCCTCATTCAAAAATAGGCCGATTTCATTATTTTTTTCAATTAATTGTTTAAAAAGGATTGATCTCGGCTTCTGTCATTTACTTTTGTTTTAGAAACTCATAAATTTTGTTTGAGAGACGTCTGAACACGGAGGTAAAAATGTGATATTTTTTGGGATTTTTAAAGGCTCATATTTCTTATAGTACTTAACTTACGAGAAAAAATAAATGACACAAGCCTGACCATAAATGAGATAAATTTGATAAAAAAATAATATATAGCTCTAGCGGTATTATCCAGGGAGGAAACAGGAGAACAAGTTTGTATGGACTAAACGCTGCCCAAATTGCCCCTTAATAAATATTTATGTATTTACCCTCTCCCTTTGTATAAGTGTAAACAAAAATGTATGGAATGGCTTAAATCCTTGTCATATCAAGACACTGAAGATCTGATTAAAGTATCTACATAACCAATCACATTTACATACCTAACATATCTCAAAGACATCACACACAACACACACTCACGTATGCACGCACTCTCGCGCGCGCGCGCACACTCAGCCACACACACACACACACACACACACACACCAACAAACACATATACTACACATACACAACACACACGCTGAAACGACACATACTAAATCGATACATCGAATTATTGTTTGTTTAAGGAAATCTCTCATTGTAACTACGAATTTTGTGCAGTTTCGAAGGTGGGCGTTGTTACCTGCGACACAGTTCTCGAACTACTGTGGGTAACACCGTTCCTATTGTTTATAATACCACTGTAATTTTTTCCAAATAAACATTATTATTATTATTATATGCAAACTGTAGTGCGAAAGGAAGAGCATCTGACAGTGGCATCTTTCAAGAAACGAGTTTCTATCAAAGAATGGTGGAAGACCGTCTTAATTTTCCAAACCAAGAAACGATATCACCAGATGGACCTGACCTTCCATATGTAATACTGGGCGATAGTGCATTTCCATTATCGGAAAACATGATGAGGCCGTACCCGGGTATTCATAACCGTGGCACAATGAAACGCATTTTCAACTATAGACTCTGTAGGGCCAGGAGGGTTGTAGAAAATGTTTTTGGAATTTTATGCGTGGTTTTTCGTGTATTTCGTAAACCAATTCCTCTCAAGCCTGAAAATTGTGAACTTATTGTAATGGCCTGTCTTTACATGCATAACTTTTTAAGAAGGAATAAACAATATAGAGCAGTGGTTCTTAACCGGTGGTCCGCGGACCACAGGTGGTCCCTGAAAGCAGCCCAAGTGGTCCGCGGAGTCATCCAAATAAATAAGTTAGGTAGGTAAGTAAAACGAGTCGACACAAGCGACCCGGGCGCGTCGCGAGTGCGAAAGCAAATAGTGTAATATCACTTGTCCGAAAGCACGAGCGAGGTGCACGAGTGAGGGAGAGGGGGCCGGATGGCATGTGCAACGAGCGCCGCCCGGTGTCTCTGTCTCACTTTACTTAGTGATAGTCCAACCTACCTACGAGTACGTTCGGTGTTTTGTTCGCAGTGTTTGTTTATTTACCATTTTAAATAATTATAGTTGGTTAACGAAGATTATTCAAAAGAAAATAACTGCTACTGGCTGGAACGCGTAAGTAAAATAAACCTTTGTTTTATTTATATCACACACTTTGATTAATTATTATTTAATGTAGTCTAAGATCACACAATTAGGTACTGTGAATACATGTGGCATTAACAATTTTACTTTATTTTCATCGCATTGTCAAATTTGCTAGGTTTATTTGCTATTTACTTAGTATGCCAGTTCCAGGGGTTTGTCATTGAAATTAATTTGGCCTATTTTACAAGCTTTTAATTAACTTGCAGTGTTTGAATGTAGGTGGGTTTGTGTGAATGCCGGGGTCAAATCTTGCAACTAAATTTTAAACCAGTTATACCTATACTCATTCAATTGAGCTGAAATTTGGTTGAATGCAACTTCGATGACAATGCACTGCTATCTATTGTATACATAAGCTTGGCCCTTACCACGATTCTTAACATCCGAAACTTCGGACCCGAACGAAGTACGAACGCAAATCGTAATGTGTACCTAGTTATGTTAGCAGCCCAAGCAGGTAGACGACAAGGGCTTGCACCTACTTGAGATTTAGTCAACCCCTCATCTATTTTAAGCATTCTACATCTAAGTTACTTAAGATTTTAAAAGGCATTAAATAAGCTTATGTCCTTCTGAGCGGACCTCTACATCGGTTTTTATTTATTTATTTATTTATTTATTTATTTATCAAAATTACAACTATTATTACAGGATAGCCTAATGCAATAGTGTAAGTCACCTTATGAAATAACATTAAATTAATTTTGTACAAAATAATATTAGAATTATAACGATAGACAAACAGACATAAAATATAAAATCATTAAATTAAACTAATTTTACACACAAAAACACACTTCATATAAAATAGTCATTTTAAATTCTGCCACCGAGCAGACAAATAAATCAATTTTCTCGGCAACTCGATTTAACCCATGCAACATGCGTATCAAAGGCGACTTAGCCAGTAAATTAGTCTTTGCGCAGGGAACCGCGAACAGATGCGGACGCCGGCGCCGCGTCACATACCCGTCCGGCACACACAGCCCCATCATCAGCAGTATGCCAGGATTTGAGATGCTACCCCGGAATACTCTCATCATATAATATGCGAGTGCCAAATCCCTTCTAGTTTCCAATTTGTTGTATCCAACCATGCCCAAAACGAACAAGGTTGGATACATCAGTGGATAGAACGGATAAACTCCATATAACCTAAAGTACATATATCTAGTAAATTTATTTTGAATGCGTTCCAACATGAGACTGTATTTAGTTTCATGTGGAGCCCAGACGGTAGCATTAAATTCGAGCTGGCTTCGGACGAGAGAGTCGTACAGGGTCGATATCGCTCTTACTTCCGAGAAGCTTTCAGTTTGACGCAACACAAAACCTAAATTCCTGTAAGCCTTTTTACAGACTAGTTTAATGTGGTCTCTGAATGTCAGTTCAGTGTCTATGTTAACTCCGAGATCCCTGACGCTAACTACACGATCCAAAAACTCGCCATTGACCTCATAGTTAAAGTGTAGCGGAGCTCTTGACCTACTGAACGATATTACAGAGCATTTAGTGACATTAAACTGCAGTTTGTTCTTACGACTCCATTCGACCAACCTATCTACGTCTTCTTGCAGCCGCTTGCAGTCTCCTTTCTCTTTAACCGCTAGCATTAACTTAAGGTCGTCTGCGAACAGTAAACATTTGGCTTCCCGTACTACATCTGGCAGGTCGTTTATCATAATGATAAATTCCAACGGGCCGAGATTTGAACCTTGGCTCACTCCTGTTCGTGTAAAATAAGTTTCCGATTTGCACCCAGCGTATTCCACGTACTGCTTTCGGTCCCTCATGTAACTCGCAAAAAAATGTAACAATTTGTTGGTAAATCCGGCCGCCGCCAACTTAGACAACAGAATATCATTATCGACCAAGTCGAACGCCTTTTTAAAGTCAAAGTAGGCGACATCGACCTGGACCCCCGCATCCACATGAGGGATGACGTACGCCATCGCATCGAGCAGGTTGCTGGTGGTGCTGCGTGCAGGCCTGAACCCGTGCTGGGCGTCTGACAGTAGCGCCGACACCTGGCGCTGGATACTACACTGCATAGCTGACTCGAACACTTTCGCTGGTGTCGAGAGGATCGCCACCGGCCTGAAACCGCTCACTTCTGAACCGGAGTCACTTTTTGGTATCGGAATTACCCGTGTTGTTTTCCAGAATGTTGGGAAATATGACGTCTCTAAGCATAAGTTGTAAATGTGTAGAAGTGGTTCTGTTAGGACTATGCGACAATCTTTGACAACAAAAGAAGGAATACCATCAGGTCCCGCTGAACGCTTCGGCTTGAGTCGTGCGAGCGCCGCGCGCACCTCGGTCGCCGTGAGGCATGGGAGATGAACGCGCGCGGCGCTCGCGCCCCCCGCTGCTTCCGCTGCCTCGACATCCAATTTTGCACTCTCCCTCCCGTACACCGAATGGAAAAAATTTGCAAACTCTTGTACGCATTCCGGGTCGGATAAAACTTTTCCATCACTGGTAATTTTTTTGCGATTTACCGTACCTTTCTTTGATCTTACATAATCCCAAAATGACTTAGGATCCTTAATTAAATTTCTTTGCACCTTTTCTTTATATTGTACCTGCGCAGTATTAATCATGTATTTTACATTAGACCTACATTCCGCGAAAGTCGCATAGTTCACCGCAGTATTGCTAGCTTTGTACCTCTTATGAAGTTTTGCTTTTAAGCGTATAGCTCGAATTATTTCCAGGGTGTACCACTCTGGATAACTATACCTTTCAGGTTGTTTACCTAGCCGCTTTTTCGGTACACAATCACAGATAATACCGTTGAGTTTACTATAAAAATATTCGACAGCCTTCTCTGGCTCTCGCATATCATACAATGGACTCCAATCCACACCTGCGATTCCCGCATATAACGAACTAAAATCCGCCTTATTAAAGTTATATTTGTGGATTAAAGCGGGCGGTAAGTGTTGTGTTGACGCGGGCGGTAAGTGGTGTGTCGAGGCGGGCGGTGGAGCGGCGCCGGCACCGGAGCGGGCGCGGCCACGGGCGAGGCGCACCGCGACGGCGAGCGGCGGGTGATATGCGTCCACCGGCACCATCGCCTCGTCCGCTGCAGACACTTCCACTTCCATCGCTATACGCAATGAGCATAATACTAAATCGAGCTGCCGGTCATTACAATTTGGAACCTTATTTAGTTGTACAAACTCGCAAAAAGTTAAAAAATATTCATAATAATTAATAACATTGTCGTTACTTGAATTTAAATTAAAATCCCCTACCACTATCATTACTTCGTATTTTGCACACCAATTTTCTATAATTCGAAATAAAATCATGTACTCTGCTTCTCTACTACTCGGTGGTATATAAAGGACACAACACAAAAACAAGAATCTATTATTTAAATATACCGCAGCTCCAACTATTTCGAATGTACGAGTATCTATGTCGACATCGCTCGGTAAATTCACTCGCCGCAGCTCGTACCGGTTTGCGGCCACTAAGAACGCGCCGCCTTGTTTTCTCCCGTCTGTTCGGTCACATCGTATTATTTGATATCCCGGTGGAATAATTTCTGCATCTTGTATAGATTCATTGCAGCCTGTCTCCGTAATTGCAAACAAATCAGCGCCCGAGGAATCAACATTATTGTAAAATAAATTTAACTTGGTTCGGAGACCCCTCACATTCTGGTAGAACAAATGGATACTACTATACCTTGTCAATATGTTTATTTGTCTGTCTCCGAAACCAGATCCACTCGCCGAAAGCTACATTTATAGGCCATGCTTCAGGCTGACACAGCTTTTCATATAGCTTTTCAGAAACTGTTATAATAAATGACGAATATTCTCGTTCAATCCTATGCTTAATTTTTTCTATCTTAACCATAATGTCAGAACCACATATTTCCTTTACGTGAGATGTTAGCATTTCCACTGTAGTGTCCAAAGTAAGCCGCCATACATGAAGATGTTTTTTTTGCTCTAAGGCCTTAATTTCTGTAAACTTTGAATTTTGACCTCTCATTACATCTTTAGGTTGCGGTTTTACCTTGCGGTTTTTAATTTAATCATGTTATTATTATATATTTTTTTCAGAAAAATGCCGCCAAAAAGAAAATATGATGGAGATTATATTAAACTGGGATTTACTTCAATAGAAATAAATGGAGAAACTAGACCTCAATGTGTATTATGCGCAACAGTTCTTGCTAATGATGCTTTAAAACCGGCAAAGATGGAACGTCATTTAAAGTCCGTACATCCGAATTATTGTAACCGTTCGCGGGAATTCTTCGAAGGCAAACTATCAAATCTTAAAAAAATGAAACTTGGACCCAGTGGAACAAGTTATGTAACATCCGAAAAAACATTATCTGCTTCGTTTGAAGTTTCAAAATTGATTGCCAAATCAAAAAAAGCCCATACAATCGGTGAATCTCTAATAAAACCTTGTATGCTCAAAGTTGCAGAAGAGCTTTTAGGCCTGGAAGCTCAAAAGAAAATTCGTGAAATACCACTTTCAAACGACACAGTGAAGTCGCGTATTCAGAAAATGTCGACTGATATTGAAGAACAAGTTATCGACAAGATAAAAAGTAGTCCTTATTTTGCGTTACAATGTGATGAATCTACCGACGTTTCGCAATGTTGTCAATTACTGGTATTTATTCGATTTTTGGATGATAATAAAACCTTTAAAGAAGAGTTACTATTTTCTTAAGAACTTGAAACGACGTCGCAAGGTGCAGATGTTATGGCTGTAATAAGTCAATATATGGAGAAACATGGACTTATGTGGGAAAATCTTGCGGGGTTTTGTACGGACGGCGCTCCTGCTATGCTTGGTTCTCGCTCTGGTCTCGCAGCATTAATAAAAACCAAAAATCCAGCTGCAATTACAACGCACTGCGTTATTCATCGTCAAGCACTAGCTGCGAAAACGCTCCCAGAATGTTTTGCTTCGACGATGAAAACAGCTATAAAAGTAGTAAATTTCATTAAAAAGAGTGCACTCAATACTCGTCTCTTCAAAAAATTGTGTTCTGATATGAACTCTGAACACGAAACTTTGCTTTTCCACACAGAAGTGCGTTGGCTTTCCAAAGGAAACATGCTGTTGAGGTTGTACGAACTAAGAGAGGAAGTAAAAGTATTTTTAACTAACAAGGAAAACAAAGAGTTGCTTAATCAGTTCTCTGAGTCAGAATTTCAAATACGTTTCGCTTATTTAGTCGATTTTTTCGCGCAACTAAATAAATTAAACCTTCAACTGCAAGGGTCGGGAAATTTGAAATTACAAGGCATGAGCAATATATTTGCATATGAAGATAAAATCAGTGCGTTTATAGCTAAAATTCAACTATGGATTAGCAAAATCGAAAAAAAAAACTTTTCTGCGTTTGATACGCTCAATAAAATTATTGACGGACAACAGGGTGCTGAGATTATAGGAGAAATACAGAAGAACATAGTACTGCATTTAACAAACTTAAATAATGAATTCAATCGGTATTTTCCCGACTGCGAGGATAAAAGTATTCAGAAACTGATCCGCAATCCTTTCATCGTGACCGTTTCTGAGGTGCCTGATGTAATTCAAGAAGAAGTCATAGAAATGCAACACGACAGTAACTTAAAAGATACCTTTGAGTCAGGAATTAATCTTGAAGATTTTTGGAGCCAAAAGGCAATTTCTTTACCAAAACTTCGAGACATTGCTATTCGTTACCTCACTTTATTTTCATCCACATATCTGTGTGAGCAGGGATTCTCGGCGCTTCTGATGATTAAAAACAAGCACCGGAATCGGTTGGATGCCACTGCCGACATGCGTTTGGCTTTGAGTAGCACTGAACCAAGGATTCAGAAATTAGTAAAGAGCATGCAATCACAAAAATCACATTAAAATCTATCACTGTAATGTGAATTTATCGTAAAGAAAATTATAATACCTAGGAATAAATAAGAATGGAGGCTTTGAATAATTTTATGCGTGTTTTATTTTTCAACAACCTCTCAACAATCATAATTAGGTACTGTAGGTATATTATCTCTAAACCAATCAACTAGCTGGGTGGTCCCTGGTAAGATATAAATTTTGTCAAATGGTCCCTCATGACTAAAAGGTTAAGAACCACTGATCTAGAGCCTTGTATACGCCCCCGATGACATTTGATTTTGAAGACAGTGAACATAATGTCATAGAAGGTGCTTGGCGTAGAGAGTATACAGTTGAAGGAACTATGTTGGAATTGGAAAGGCGACCTATAAATTCAGCACGTACTGCTACAATCATAAGGGATCAATTTGGTGAATATTTCATGAGCGAAAGAGGAAGCCTGCCGTGGCAAAACAATGTAGCTTAATGCTATGGCGGTAATGTTTTCGTATATGTTAGATAGAATATTACATGCTTACACCTGTTTACATAAAAATAAAATATGAATAATGCACTCACTGTTTCATTTAAAGTATCAGCACCACCACACCTTGTCGTCGTGCTTTGTAAAAAAATTTGTTCTTCATAAAATTTCCATTTTGATTTCTTAATATCTGCAGTACCAGCACCTGTGGTTTTTGTAGACAACATTTTCTTCCTCTCTCTTGCAAATTGCGACCGCAATATATGCATTTTATTCTCAACATCTGTTTTTGGAATTGCCAAAGCATTCGAAATTTCTTCCCAGGCGTCATTCTTTTTGATTTTATTTTTGTAGTCCTTTGTCGAGCAATCCCATAATATTCGTTTTTTCTCAAACTGTTCTATCAATTTAAAGCCACACTACAGCCATGTTTATAAACAAATGTAAGACGTGTCCACACTCGCATACGCCTGTTGCGCAACTGATTTGTTTCTGTGTTCTCCGCCGCAAGTGGGGAGCACCGAAACATCCGATAAACACGTAGTGTTTACAGAAACAAAATGATATGTTTCTGATACAAAATCATTTGTTTCAGAAACACGTAGATTTTGTTTCTGAAACAGAGTTTATAAACAATTGTTGCTCAGTGAATACGTGGCTTTACCATCATCAGCAAAGTTGTTTGTGCGGTTTCCCCACGGAATAAAGAGACAAGGAGCAGTGAAAATTAGGCGGGCCCTTCAACCACAGTTATGCGTTTTACGCATAACCAACGTATTCGTGGCGCCAGCGGGTGTAGACTCCGCTACTGATTGCGTCTCTGCCAAGTCTACGCGAAGCTTTGCAAAATATGCCTAATTGTGTGATTTTGGACTGCAAGAATCAAAGCAAAACCAAAAATATATCGAAAAGAGGTGTTCTATACCACCAGCAGGTGTTATTTTACGATTTTTCCAATTAAAAACGGAGATTTCTCAAAATATATACATATTTTAAAGTAGCCCTCTAGTCCAAAAACAACCTTTTTGGTAACGGAATAATGTTTATTTCGCTTTGTGCTACACTTGTAACTCTGTCTGTGATCTTTTACTGGAAAGTTCATTCCTGCCTAATTAGTTGTGTGAAAATTTACTATCTACGAATTACATCGATAGAAATTTACTTTTTACATTAGTTAGTGCTTGTTCACGTTAACTCGCGGGCGCGGTCACGAAATATCAAACATACAGCATACTATGCAAGTGTTCACGTACAAAACGCAGGTGCGGCGAAAGTAGCGGGCCAACTAGCGACTAGCGCGCGCAGCGCGCTCGCGGCTATATCAAACGCGTGAGACGTTTGTATGTGTTCACGTCGAACTAGCGGCGGGGCGTGCGATTCACTCGCGACGCCAGGTAAGTTCAACCAGTTTGAACTTGTCGCTAGAAACGAAAGCACGTGTTTATCATGTCGTTCGATACAGAAGAGTTTATTAGTGCTGTCCAGGCTAGAACTCCGATTTTGCAAAGTAAACACACGCATCATATGAACAGAAACGTTCTTAATAAGTTATGGAAGGAAATTGCCGAATTATTTCCAGATATGGAGGGTGAGAAAAAGAAATATTGTCACATTTATCTATAACTAGGTAGTAATTTTAAACTTTTTATTTAGGAATGTTATGACACACTACAAAAATACAAAATTACAGTAACGAATACGTATATATTAAACGATTGTTCTCCCAAAAATATTTCGTGAAAAGATTCCGAACTTGTTTAGCTCGATTTGATGGATTGTTATTTCTTCCCGATTCTAAAGAAGAATGTACTTGAAAGTGTTCCTTAAAGAGGTTGGCAATCTGGTCAGTGTCACAAATACCCTCAACGCTCACGGGAACACTCGGTCTCGGATTCAGTTTGTTGGTCTCTTTCCAAAATTTGCTAAAATTTTTAGTTTTGTGCTGCGTCGCAAGAATGTCCATTTTTATTTGAGTTTCATTGGTTTTACACTATTTCAGTTTACTTTTAAACTCACTTCTTGACTCTCTCATCCGATCGTAAAATTGACCCAATGTGGGCTTACCGTGTAAAACCCACTCATGAAACCGCAGTCGAGCGTTCCCATGCGCCTCCTTACAATGCTTGTTCCAACCTGTCACCTGACTATTTTTCTTAAATCTACCAGTACACTTTTTAGAACATTCCGATGCCGCATTTCTAAGTGTGTCAACTATTGTAGCATACATTTTATCAATAACATGCCTGTGGTCCAAATTATTACATAATACATCTGCACAGTTGTGAAATTCAGCAGGAAATTGTATGTCGCGCAACCCAGATGAACATATTTGCCAGTACCGTTTAGACTGCATATTGTCTCTCTCACCCCAGATAGCCCTATCCGGCACAGAGCTTCGATGTATAATTTTAGGTACTAATATGTTTAAGTCACACGTTAATTCCACAGCAAAATGATCAGACCATGACACTTCGTATTTTATGTCTACACGCAGAACCGATTTTTTCGCAACTTCTGTCGTAATTACATGGTCTAACCATGACGTGGTCCCATGTGCATCACTTAGAAAAGTGTACGAGTTCGAATCTACTCCTAAATATTCCATGTCCGCGCATGTCCACTTTTGCTCAGCACAAAAGTTTAGAAGCTCCATACCAAACAAAGCACCGGGATGAGCGTTAAAATCACCAAGCACATATACTGAATCTACATCACTAGTTTCTATAATAGCACTAATCTGACCGAGACAGTCTATAAACGTTTCTAAATTATCAGGTTTATTTGTAGGCATATATACGGACATCACTAAAAACTCGCGATCATCTAGCACCACTTTAACCACCATAATGCGCTCACTCGTACACTCAATAACGGACACAGCACGAAAAACATTCTTTCGCCACATCAGACAAACGCCACCAAAACTTCTCCCCTTTAAAATTCCCGAAGATGTATCCACCGCTGATTTCCCTGCGTATGCGAAGTTTGGATCAATCTCTCCTAAGTAAGGGATTTCATCAGGGAGGAGCCATGTCTCCTGTAACGCCAAAAAGTCCGCAGTCTGACACAATTTTCTAATGTAATCAACGGAGCTCTTAATCGAGTGGCAGTTAAAACTAACGAATTTAGTTCTATTGATTTTCTTGTCTGTTTTGTATCCCATAAGTCCTGTGTTTAAATTCAATAAACTTTCTTACAGTTATCCCCTCAGGCCATAAGCCATCTTCCAAAAACAGAGATAGTTTTGCGCTAGGTACATAGACCTTATAGGCCTTATACTGACGCTGCACCTTCGCTTTAATTTTCTGCAAGGTAACACGAACCTGTGTTTTTCCCAATATGTATTCAATTATGTCACTGTCTGAAGTATCCTTATCTACATTATTTACGAATAACGGCACTCTGATATCTGCAGCTTTAAACTTCTCGTTTATATTGTTTTGAGCTTTGCCCTCCAAAGTACTAAAACGATTCCTTAGTCTTTTACGCTGTGCTACAATCCATTCGTCATTCCGCTTCACTGACCTCCATTGCCCCTCCCGGCTTATAACATTCGCAAAAGTTTTGTCAACGGCAGCTGTCGGCGTAGATGTTGCTTGACGACGCATAGATATAACGTTCGTGTTGAGGCCGCCCGGCAGCTCGGAAGCAGTACAAGGTGCAAGCGGTGGCGTAGCGTTCGAAACCGCAGTGCTATTTTCGATGGCCTCCTCGTGCCGTTGCGCTAGCGCAGGCGGCGAAACAGCGCTCAAAACAGCGGTGCGAGTCCCGGGGGCCTCCACCTGCTCAGCCACCTGTTGCACCTGTGATGGCGACCGAGGGGCGGTGAGGTTAGTTGCTCGCTGGGGGGACACTGCCGCTGCTATTATACATGTATCTCTCGACGTCGACGCGCTTGCCGCTCGCTCGCTTTGAGATATGTTTTGCTCCGTATGAGAAATTGGGGGTAGTCCGACCGGGCCGCTATCCATAAAATGCTTATCTGTATGGCTTTGAATTCTTTATGTAAGTTATGACGCCACACATACTTAATATTCCCACCCCTTGGTCCAATCTCTCCTGCAAATCTCTGCAAAAAACAGTATTGTGTCAGTCAGTGACCAAAATAATTTATTAATAAAAAAAAACTTTTTTAAAACAAGCTTTTCATGTTCTTCTCAGCAAACACTTTCATTTCACACCCATATCAAGAAAGTAGATATGGCCACCTTCTGGCTTCATCATCAGGACCCTGGTCATCATCAAGGACCAACTCAGAAAAAAATTATAAATGGAAGCATTGTACCTACAGTTTTCCCTTTAGCACTTACAAATGAACGACAACTTGATGACTTTTGGGCATATTGTTTGCAGTTGTGTGCCACTCAATACTGAAGTGTGCGTTTGTAGAACTAGTAAGAATAATATGTATTCTGTGATAATATGTCAGCCCCCTTCAGTTTCTGGCAAACTTTCAGTACTAGCTTGAGTTTAATTCAGATTCAAACTATACATCATCAAAGAGAAAGTGCTTCGAAAGGCAAATCCAACGAACCCATCTCAGAGGGGTTTTGTTTTGGAGTTACTATGGCCATCTGTCACCATCATCAGACCAGCTCGGTGGTATTGGTACATTGTCATCATCATCATCATTTCAGCCATAGGACGTCCACTGCTGGACATAGGCCTACCTACCCATCGATTTCCAAAAGGGCCGGTTGGAAGCTGCCTGCATCCAGCGTTTTCCTGCGGTCTCTTTTAGGTCGTCTGTCCATCTTGTGGGTGGACGTCCTATGCTGCGCTTACCGGTCCGTGGTCTCCATTCGAGAACCTTTCGGCCCCATCAGCCATCTGTTCTGCATGCTATGGGCCCTGCCCACTGCCACTTCAACTTGACAATCCTATGTCTATGTCTGTAACTTTAGTTCGTCTACGGATCTTCTCATTTCTGATTCGATCTCGTAGAGAAACCCCGAGCATAGCCCTCTCCATAGCTCGTTATGCGACCAACTCAATAATCTTGCACAAAATAATCTCACTATATCTAAGTACGGCGAAAAGTTAGAAGACTTATTTATAGGCCTCACAATCGCTCAAGCAGACGGAAATCCGAAGGCCACCGAAATACTGAGACCTATAAACGAAAAGTTAGCTCTAAAAAGATTCGCAGATGGTCTCCGTAATCGGCGTTTAAGTACAATTATAGCAGTGCGCAGCTTTACCACGCTGAAGGATGCGGTGCGTGCTGCCGAAGATGAAGAATTGTCTACCCCCGTGCCTTCGAGCCAGAGTGCAGTATACACGTATTCGCGAAATGTAAGTAGGGGACGCTACCCAAGATACAATCGTGGACGAAATTTTTATAGAGGAAATCAGCGAAGTCAATATCAGCATCAAGGACAGCGAGATTCATTATTTCATTAATCGCCTGGGGGTCTAGACAAGAGCCACTTTCTGTTAGCGTTAACGCCTGCGGAAAGGAAAAAAATGTATGAAAATGACATTAGCTTGAGAGATGTCACGTGACTGCTGCAAGATTGGTAGACAAATGCCATCAAAATTAGCGTGCGGAAAAGTTAGCGTTTCCTCACGTGCGACTTCTCATAGAAATGGTAGACAAATGCCATGTTTGACAGGAGTAAACGCTATTTTTTCTTTTCCGCAACACTCTATAATAGCGTGACCCAACTCCCTGACGCTTGTCGTTGCGGGTTTTGATTTATCCAACGGTTTGAGGCGGTTTTTTATTTTTTGCGAAGAGTTTTCTCATTTGTGCTAAAATGCAAGCATTAAGATTGCTGTGGGCTGCAAATTTAGAAGAAATGGGAGAAAGACGCCGAGCAAGAGAAAGAAATCGCTATTGCTTGGAAACGATTGAAGAGATACCGGACGCTGAGTTTATTCGTCGATTTCGGCTCAACAAGCAGTGTTTCAGGATGCTTTGCAGCGATCTTCGACGTTTAACAAACATTAAAGGCACCCAGGAAATAAGTGTTGAGATTAAGGTAAGTTAGACCTAACCAAAGATCTTGGAAACTGTAGAAGACCTAACATAACCTACGAGATTCAAATACCTACATTAACCTTTGCTTTATCATCCCTTTTGTCTTTTTTAAGGTAAGTAACCTACATATTGACTCAAAATTATATAATTTGTTTCAGATTTTGTGTACTCTCAGCTTTTTGGCGACGGGTTCATACCAACGTATTGTTGGGCTAACTCAACACTTGGTCCAAAGAAGTGTTAGTAGGTGCATACAGCAAGTAGTTGAGGCCTTAAACCATCCCGACATTATAAATAAATGGATTGTGTTTCCGAGGTCGCAACAAGAACGAGCCCAAATAAGGATGGAGTAAGTTTTACAAAAAATAAATAAATTATGGGATACAGATGTACTAAGAACACTTTTCCAATAAGTAGGTGAACAATATTATACCTACTTTAGGTTAGGTACCTATAGTAAAATGATGACCTATTGACCATGAGATTCTGTAACATTACTTATGTAAAAAGCAGTTTTTTTTGTAAGCATGTTGGTCAAAGTATTTGCCTACCTACCACTCTGATGAAAAGCCTATAATTTCACTGGCACCCTCCTTCCATCAGTCCCTTCAAACTGGAACTGCAATGCATGGGTAGAATTTGATTTGTAAAAATACTTTTATTACAGGTTTCAGAGAAGATTTAGACTGCCAGGGATAGTGGGATGCATAGACTGCACTCATGTGGCAATTGTGAAGCCGTCACAAGACGAGCATCATTATTTTAACAGAAAGGGTTATCATTCATTGAATGTACAAATGGTAAGTTACCATTATCATTTTACTTTGTAGATAAAAAGGAACTTGTAAGATATAGATAGGCCTATTGGTAGTGAACTGCCTTCTGCGCGCAAAAAAATGAGAACCTCCCCCTTTCTTGAAGTTGGTTAAAGATATTAATAAAAGAATACTACTTACAGGTGTGCGACAGCAATATGAAAATATTAAATGTAAATTCTAAATTTGGTGGCGCAACCCATGACTCATTTATATGGGCATCCAGCCGAATGGAAGCATTCATGAGGGAACTCCATCAGAATGGTGAACAAGTGTGGTTATTAGGTAGGTGTTTATGTTGATGTATTTTGTTTAAATTACTTATCTTGATTTTAGGGTATTGCAGCAAAATGGCAAAAATGGAACCATTATCATTGTTTTATACTTGTCGCTCACTAAGTACATGTTTTTAGGTGATTCTGGGTATCCTCAACGACCCTGGTTGATGACCCCTATACTGAACGCAGCAGCTGGCTCCCGTGAAGCAGTGTATACCCAAAGACATGTGAAAGCAAGAAACCGGATTGAGTGCTGTTTTGGACTATTAAAATCCCGTTGGCGCTGCTTACTAAAGCACAGGACTTTGCATTACCATCCTACTGTAGCTGCGAAAATGGTGCTTGCTTGCAGTGTATTGCACAACATTGCATTGGACGCCAATATACCTGCTCCATCTTTGATTGACGAAGATGAACCTGCTTCATCTTTGATCGAAGATCTACCACAAGACAATGTTCCTGTTTTTGTAGGTAGTCAAAACGAATTACTTCAAGGCAGAGCTGTTCTAAATAGTCTTCTGTCAAGACTGTAATCGCCCTGCCCAATCTCAGCCATGGCGAACAAGTGTGGTTATTAGGTAGGTGTTTATGTTGATGTATTTTGTTTAAATTACTTATCTTGATTTTAGGGTACTGCAGCAAAATGGCAAAAATTGAACCATTATCATTGTTTTACACTTGTCGCTCACTAAGTACATGTTTTTAGGTGATTTTGGATATCCTCAACGACCCTGATTGATGACCCCTATACTGAACGCAGCAGCTGGCTCCCGTGAAGAAATGTATACCTAGAGACACGTGCAGGCAAGAAACCGTATTGAGTGCTGTTTTGGACTACTAAAATCCCGTTGGCGCTGCTTACTAAAGCACAGAACATTACATTACCATCCCACTGTAGCTGGGAAAATGGTGCTTGCTTGCAGTGTACTGCACAACATGGCATTGGACGCCAATATACCTGCTCCATCTTTGGTTGAATAAAATGAACCTGCTTCATCTTTAATCGATGAAGATCTACCACAAGACAATGTCCTGTTTTTGCAGGTAGTCAAAACGAACTACTTCACGGCAGAGCTGTTCTAAATAGTCTTCTGTCAAGATTGTAATCCCCCTGCCCGATCTCATCGCTAAAGGCACTCAGCGGGTGTGGCAATACAGCAGATTAGGATAAGTTGCAATTTTGTTTTGCATCTTCTCCTTGGGAGTCAGTGTACTTTTCTTCTGATGATCCTTCATGAATTTGTCATAAAAAGAATGCGTTTAACAATACTGCTAAGCCATGCTAAAAGGTTTTACAGAGGGCTTCGCTTTGACCACATCTGTAGAATAGGTAACACACTGGTTTCATACCCTAAAGTTAAACTTGTTCATCTCACAAATACCGAGATTGATGATTTTGCTGCTAAGATTGCATGACTGAATAGATTATGTTTAAAAGACAAAAATGCTGTTGCCGGTCTATGTTTATATTAGAAAAAAAAAGACTGATAGTTGCACCTCATTTTACTAAACATTAAATAATTTCTTAAGCTTCCGTCCCTATGTAGATATTGGAAATTGCATTATTTGTAAAAACTAATCCAGAATTATTCCTGACAATATCTGACTTGGCGGTATGAAGCTGTAGAGACCAAACAGATGTTTTATACCACCCTAATGAACCACAGTATAATGTGTATGGGACCTATTATCTACAACACTACCTAAATCAATAAGCGATCTAAAAACGAGTCTATTTAAGATAAACCCAAATAGTTCTCGGTTTAAAAATGTAAAAAACACGCTTATAATCGCTTATCCTGAAGATCCTAGTAAGGATAATGGGACAAACTATTTAAATTATTACATAGTCATCGCTTCTTGATAGGCGTGCCATATTTCAATTTAATTCGACGATTGAAGTAGTTGAAAATCAAGTTCAAAGATTCCGCTACATACATACCAAACTATAGAAAAAAAAGTGATTTATCATCCATAAACCATTATTTTGACCTACTGGTAAAATATTGTTTTTGCATTATATATCAGAAATGTCTATTTGGTAATTAACAATTTTAACCATTGATAATTGAGATAAAAAAATTAAAGGATAACAAATTGAAAACTAAATTTAAGTTATGGCTTATTTCCAAAGGATATTAAAAGATAATTATTAGAAGGTAAGGGATATTAGAAGAAGGAATATTTTGATGACTGATTACAATTTTATTGTTAATAATTATAACTTATTTAAATATGTTAGCATAATACTTATAGTCCGGTCAATTTAGATAATTGAAATAAAGAAAATTCCGACAGAGCCAAAGCTTCGTAGAGACTTTAGATTTACCACAAGGAATAAAGTGTCAAAAGTCCCAAGCAGTCCCATGTGCGCTAAGGGACTCATTCGGGGCCCAAGGTCAAAATTTTAGGTTTTTTGGATTTTTGTCGAAAACGGTAAGTTTTATCGAAAAAGTAAGTCCCTTAGCGCACATGGGGCTGATTGGGATTTTTGACACTTTATTCCTTGTGGTAAACCTAAGGTATCTACGAAGATTTGGCTCTGTCGGAATTTTCTTTATTTGATCACTATTTTTATGTCTAAATTGACCGGACTATTACCTTATTTTATTATACGCTCGTAAAGAGCAGACTGTTGATACTAATCATATTATGTTTTACCATCTTTTGTACACAGTTTTTACAATAAATTATTACGGATTCAGATTGAAATGAGTGTGTAATTTACTCCTGTTTTGTGCAAATCAATTATCTTTATTTTGGAAATTGTAAAGGTGTTTCAAAACCTGATAAAAAAATCAAATAAAAAATGTTTTTTCTTTCAGTAACATATTTAATCTGTTAATTATTTAAATTCCTTTTTCACAAAATATGGACAGAGATATTAGAATCCTTAACATAACAAATAACAGAGCATGGCTTTGGGTCACTGACTAAACCGTTCTATCCGTATTTCACCGGGTGTTCTAGTATTGAAGACTTGTTGTTGTTGAGTTTCTTCAAGGAGTTCCAACCTTAATTTAAAGAATAGATATCTTCAAGACTGCGTGCTTCATCTTCGACCATATCGTCGCTTAACAACAGGAGAGTTGGTAGTGAAACGCGATAAAAAAAATGGTTTGCTTAATCTTTGACTACATCGTCGCTTATCAACAGGCGAGTTGGTGGTAAAACGTAATGAAAAAAATAAAAAAATTAGAGGTTGGCGTTTTCCCTCGGTTCCAACCTCACCAATAAAGCCGTAATATTATTGTGTAACTGCATTACGGACTCCCGCAGCAGTCGCTCGTTCTCCACACGCACTTCTTCAACACCAACTCTTTTTTCTTCAACCCGAACTCTCTCAAGTTCGACTTGTAGTCGCTCCCTGTCGAGTTGCACGCGCTCACTATCCACACGCAGTCTCTCAGCCTCCAAGTCTAGCCGCCTATTCTCGATCGCCACAAATTCGGTGGTGGCTCGATCGAATGAACCCTGGCGATATCTTCGACGTGGACGTGGACGACGTGGTGTCGACACTGGCGATCTTTCTACAAACAACAAAAGTATTTTTATTTTTTTTAATGTATTTCATAAAATGGTCCTAGTTTCTCACTTAAAGCATCATTATTGAAGACATGCTTTTGCCCTCAACATCATTAGTTTGGACTTAAAAATTATTCTTATGTTAACCCAGGATACGGTCTGATTGTGTGCGAAATTTCATCTAAATCCGTTCAGTGGTTAAAGATTAATTTAGTAACAAAAATCCAAACTTTCATATTGATAGTCATAATTTTAAAAGAAGTATAGAATATAAAATTTAAAATAATCACCTTCTTGTGGAGCTGCCACAGGTATGACGGGAGTCGGTAGAGCTGCCCCAGGAATGACAGGAGCCGGTAGATCTACCCATAACTCTGGACCCACCTCTATCGGAGATGGTACTCTTGGTGGTACCTAGAACAAATAAATAACTAATTAATGAATTATTTACTTACTTGAGCACAATTGGTTCTTAGGCTAGTTTATTAAGAAGTTCTTAAGGCTAATCTATTCAAATAACTAATACTCGGGCTATGCTCGTCGTTTGTCTGAGGGAACGTTTCCAAAACGAAGTAATAAGTAAGCTGAATTGACAGTGAGCCGGTCATATCTATTGCAGAACCGATAACTGTTGGAGTAGACATGTTCTAAGTGGAGACTAGGAATCGGCAAACGTAGTGTTGCATGCCCTGAGACTCGTTGCAGTGATGCGTTGGTATATATGTAAGTCGGCTGGAAGAGAAAAGCCGAAGATCGGGCTGAATGGTGTATGTCCTTGCCATGCCTGGGAGAGGCCTCTGTCCAGCAGTGAACTAGTATAGGCCGATTATTATGATGAACTATACTTAAAGACAAATCACATGGAAAGCTTAGAAAATTAGTAATATAATAAATAACAAGTAATAATTTATTTAAATTAGATTTTACCAAACTGTATTAAGGTTATGAGAATAAATTGCTTATGTTTTGATACTCATATTTTCAATGAATTAATTTAACATAAAAAAAAAGATAAATAAATAAAAAAGCAAATCACCCTTACATCAAAGCCTGCTTCTTCCACAGCTTCCAATCCTGTAATAGCACCCATCCCTATTACCTGAAGCACCCTCTCATCTAGAGGATTAAGAGGTTTCCCCCTATTCGGACCTCCACCAGTACCACCTACATCCTGGTTAATAAGCGATGCTTTTTTTTTGTTTTGGTTTTCCAATCAGACCATACCCTAGAACACAAACAGCAATATAAGCAGTATGAACACGTCATGCGCATAGAAGCATGATGCCATGCCAGGTTAGAGTGCAACCCAAATTGATGAGGTTAAATTATTGTTCCTAAACAGTACAAAAACAAAAATTTAACTCCATCGTTTTTTAAATGAAAATATATGCTAATGTTAGTAATGTTTTAATACATACTCGTTTCCACTTGTCTGCTGCCTTGGTGATACCATTTCCACCTACCAAATTCAGCAACTCGGTGAGGTCTTGCCACAGCCGTTCCGACGTCTGCCTTCCTTGCAGTCCTGGGCAAGGCCGTGACAGATCTCCATTTCTGAAAAGTTGATTAAGCAATTTAATTTATTTATAATCTTACTAGCTTCTGCCCACGGTTTCTCTGTAAGGGGTAGAGGAACAACAATTGCATGATCCAATACTAGGTATTGACTGTTGTACTATTGTGTGATCATTGTTTACTGCAGAAAATGGGTTCGATAGTAATATATGAAAAATATATAGATCTATACACATGCCTTTGCTTTTTAGTTGTATAGGCCATGTACATAGGTACATTTTTCGTGTGGAAAACACCATTGGTGCACAACCAGGATAAATTGAAGAAATAACGAGAAAAACGTACCTTTCCATGAACTCCAGCAGCAATCCAAATTGCTCTTGGCTTGCACGTTGCCTGGATTCCATCTATAAATAAAAAATAAGTCTACAAATTCTATGCAATGCCATAAGAATTCAACTTTAAAATAAAATTGAGATTTCACTGTATTCATGATAAACTTCACAACTAATTTCAATTGAAAATGAAAAGAATGAAATTAAATAAAAGAATGAAAATTATTATTTAGATAGATCTACATTACTTTATTAAAAGTTTGAATCACTTTTACTTACATTAATAACGTTCTATTCTACGAAACTAATAACTTGACTTGAAATCCAAGAAGTCAACTTCTTGGATTTCTGGCCTCTGCGACTTGTCACAATTCTGCCAATGTCCGTTTTGTGGCAGTTTTGTAAACAGTATTATAAGTTAACTAATAATATGCTCAGTGTTATGTTCACGAGTCCTCAGTTGATTATTCTAAAACAAAAGAGACAACACAGTTACGACATCACAAGTATTAGTAGGATATATAAGAGTATTACATTATAGGATAACATATAATAATTTTAGTACAATCAGCATAGTGGGACTTTCGGATGGGGACTGGCATAAACTGATAGCGTAGCATATGAGCGTCTGTGTTGAGTTGAAGTGAGGTTGTAGACCCTGGGACTTGAGTTACGATAGGGGGGAAAGAGTGTTGTGATACCTTGGCATATGATTTCGACACTCTAGGGAATCAGGCTGAAGCTTCCTCATAGGGTACACTTTCTTGGGCCATAACTAACTTAATAGATTTTTGTGGGCAGAATTTGCTACCGGCAAAATGCCTACCAGAGCAATGTAGGCAAGAGGCTTCGTTTTCGGATATGTTGCAACTATCACCAAGATGTTCATTGATGCAGCGGAAGCATCTCGTTTGGATCTGCACTGAGCTTTGGTGTGTCCAAATCTGCAGCACGCCAGACATTGTATCGTAGGATATTGATATAATTCCACCGGCTGGGAGGTATAAAATGAATATACTTTTGTGGGAAGCAACTGGCATTGGAATGTTATTATACTGGTTGGGTGCAAATGCTAATTCAGGGGAGGTGATTGTTTTTTTGGGCGGAGCATGCGAGTCAGTTTCCAATCGTCTTTTAAGGGTAGGTGGGTTACTTGAGGGATCCGGAGGGTCCGGATCTGGCAGATCCGTATCCATGGTAGATTAGGTACGTAAAATAAGTTGGAGGATTAGGACAAACAGATTATTATCTTACCAGCACCACAAGGGATAAGTAACACTTATTTTACGATAATCAGACTGCTATAAACTAATAGATTTAACACGAAAACACTTCACTCTCACTAGCGAACGCAGATGAATTTTTAGCGTCACGACAGGTGAATGACATTTCAATTGACAACTGCAACACGTTGTTCCATAGAGAATATAGATTTACTAACGCTACTAGCGTTAGTCGCTGCGGAATGTGCGTTAGGCGTTCAGAGTGTAACTTGTCTACCGTTTTGGTCACGCTAACGCAGTGGCGTTAACGCTAAGCGAAAGGAAAGGAAAAAGTAGCGTGTGGCTCTTGTCTAGGCCCCCTGATCCCTGGCTGCCTACCAACATCACACTAGCCATTACTTTAAGATACTTAGCTACTGGAGATTCGTATTCTTCACTCTCATACACTTTTAGAGTTTCCAAACAATTAATCAGCCGGATCATACCCGAAGTTTGTAAGAATATAATACGTGTATTAAAGAACTACATCCAGGTAAGAGAAACTAAAAGTTATGAATCATTTTTTTTTATTCATTATATAAAATTAGGCGTTGTATCTACTGGGTACTACTATCGGTTTCTTCTACTGATGCGATTTGTGAAACTATTTCTTCAATGGTTTCAAGTTCTTTTTGTGAGGTTGAACTTGCTGGTGTCGACGCAGTTTCATATCCAGGATGGCTATGATATCCGTAACCATAATTGTATTTGCCCATTCGCATGTCTATTAAAATATTATTAATATAAGCTTTGGCTTGTATTACTGCAGTCTCGTTTTGTACCGCTCTTATTTCTGAAGCGATGTATTGCCCATAAATATCATATTCATCCTTAGATTCATCCATTTTGCGTTTTGCAGACTTAACTATTTCAAATACTTCACTTAGATTGTCATCCACTTTTCTTTTAGCTGTTTTTTTGCTACTTGTAGATGGTAGTGGGGATGGTGGTAGTGGAGATTGTGGTTTCTGCTGCTCAGATTGATGTTCTGGCTCCTCAGTTGCCAGGTCTTCACGGTTTGCCTGCAATTTTAAACACTTTTTTTTAAGGTTCCGAGTTCCGAAGCGCACTGGAAAGAAAAGGCCCGTGAGTGGAACGAATTATGGAATTTTCCACACTGTATCGGAGCTATAGATGGAAAGCATGTGGTTATAGAAGCGCCTAGCAATAGTAAGTGATTACTACAACTACAAAGATCACTTTAGTATTGTACTTCTGGCTATTGTAGATGCATCTTATAATGTTATATATGCAAACTGTAGTGCGAAAGGAAGAGCATTTGACAGTGGCATCTTTCAAGAAACGAGTTTCTATCAAAGAATGGTGGAAGACCGTCTTAATTTTCCAAACCAAGAAACGATATCACCAGATGGACCTGACCTTCCATATGTGTGGCGGAACTCTTTTTCACCAGTGCGACCTTCGCGGTCGCCTTTATTATTTTATTTCAATAGAGTTGTTTTTTGTTTTAGAGGAGATCTGTCAAGAGGTGAAAAATAGATGTTTTCGATTCCGCAAAATAAATTGTTTTAATAATAGGAGTAATAATATCCTAAATTGGTGACCCCGATACGAACACAACATAAATTAAGACGATTCGAACACAAGAAGAGCAAAGGTACGCAAATATGTACGAGTACTTTCTTTGGTGGTACGAGTGAAGCGACCACGGTCGTCTGATTGTTCGTCGACGAGAATACGAAAACGTAGAAAAAGAAGTGGTGAATTCGACTACGAGAGCTGTGCTGCTGACTGCTGGCAACAATCGCATGGAGCGCGTCAAGACTAAAGTCGAAGTATCTTTTGGAAGAACCAGTGTGGACTAAAAAGACTAAGTGTGATTTATATTGTTGTGTGTTTTTGTGTGTGTATTTAATTTTATTTTATTTTGGTGAATTTTTGTACATATTTTTAAGATATTTTTGTACCAATGTTTTTTGTAGGGCATTCGCGCACACCACACTCCCACGTTTCTTTTGTTTTCAGTTTTTGTTTTTGAATTTTGTTTTTCTCTTAGCATGGTTTTTCATGACAGCACACGTCATGAGTGACAGTGAGCAGGAAGACTTCAAACCAGCTTCCGCGGGTACGGGTGGACGTGAAATGTCAAGCAGTGACAGCAGATCTGGCACAGGCGGTACGGAGAAGGTAATGATTAACAGAGTATCTATACGTACCCCTCCATTTTGTAGAGATCGCCCGGCCCTATGGTTTGCGAGTTTAGAGGCGCAATTTTCCATCAATAATATTAGCCAAGAAATCACGAAGTTTAATTACGCAGTTGCGCACCTCGATACCAATTGTACTCGCGAAGTAGAGGATTTCATAATCCAACCTCCGAGGGAGCAACCCTACACGAAATTGCGCAACGCAATAATATCTAGGTTCTCAGATTCTCGGGAGCAGAAAATACGCCGTCTTCTAGAGAAGGAGCAGATCGGCGATCAAAAGCCGTCGTTTTTTCTGCGTCATCTGAGATCGTTAGCCGGTGCAGCATTTCCGGAGGATATTCTGAAGACAATTTGGATGAGCAGGTTGCCACGATATCTTCAAACTGTCTTGGCTGCTCAACGATTAGAATCGTTGGCTGAGCTAAGCGAACTAGCGGACAATTTGGCTGAAATTAACGCTCAATCAACTTCATTGGAGGTATGTACGGTTTCGCCTAACTCGAATACTGATCTTGTACAGGAGCTGACTAAAAAAGTTGATGAATTGACCCGTTTAGTAGCGTCACTTTCCTCTGCTGGTTGCAGCTCGCATGTTGGTACGCGTAGTCGTGACTTCAATCGTAACCGTAATCGTAGTCGCAGCCGATCACGTTCACGTAACTATGATTTGTGCTTTTATCATGACCGTTTTGCGACAAAAGCACGTAAATGTGTGCCTCCATGTAAGTGGTCCGGTTCCCCGCCTAGTGATCAGGGAAACCAAAACAGCAACTGTTAAAGGCGACATCCAGTTGCTCGCCAGCTAGTCGCCGCCTTTTCGTGACCGACCGGAGATCCAACCGGAAATTTTTGGTGGACACTGGTTCGGATATTTGTTGCGTTCCTCGTAGCTTTATAAAAGGACGTACGCTTCAGCCATTATCATATAGTTTAGTTGCAGCTAATGGCAGTAAGATTATCACATATGGACTGGTACAGTTGAACTTAAATTTAGGGCTACGACGGGATTTCACCTGGAACTTTGTCGTGGCGGATGTGGAAAGTGGTATTATTGGCGTAGATTTTTTGTCGCATTACCAGCTTTTACCCGATTGCTCAAAAGGTAAGCTGTGCGATAGTAAAACTGGGCTTATTTCGTCCGCGGACCTTTATACCGCGGAACAGCAAAGTGTGAAGGTAGTATCTCTTCCTGACTCGCCATTCACAGCGATCTTGGAGAAATACCCAAGTATAACGCGACCACCTGGTGCACCTAGAATTATTAAACACAGCACCGTACATTATATAAACACTACCGACGGTCCCCCTGTGACATCTAGACCGCGTCGGTTGGCACCATTAAAACTGGGCATTGCAAAGAAAGAGTTCGAAGATATGGTCCGAGCTGGTACTTGCCGACCATCTGATAGCTCTTGGTCATCGCCTCTGCATCTCGCACCTAAAAAGGACTCAACGTGGCGTCCTTGCGGTGATTATCGTGCATTAAACGCCCGAACGATTCCTGATCGCTACCCTGTCCGATACATAGGTGATTATGCGCACAACTTGTCTGGCTGTACCGTTTTTAGTACTATAGACTTGGTCAAGGCCTATCAACAGATACCGGTGAATCCAGGCGACGTGTGCAAGACAGCGATAACTACTCCATTTGGATTATATGAATTTCTGTATATGACTTTTGGTTTGCGTAATGCTGGGCAGACTTTTCAGAGATTTATCGATGAAGTAGTCCGTGGCTTAGATTTTTGCTATGTCTATGTTGATGACATTTTGGTTTACTCAAAAGACCAAATAGCGCATGCGCAGCATCTGGAAATCTTGTTCCAGCGATTGCACGACTATGGCGTTGTGATTAATACAGCCAAGTCCGTATTTGGTGCCGCAGAAGTATCTTTCCTTGGGCATCGAGTCAATGCTGCGGGCACGCGTCCTCCTGAGGACAGAATTCGTTCTCTGGTGGATTACCCGCCCCCAAAGACAGTTCAGGGTATGCGCAGATTCATAGGCATGGTCAATTACTACCGCCGGTTTTTGCCAAGTACGGCTAAGTACCAAGCGCCGTTAATTGAAGCAATCACTGCTATTCAAGGCAAAGGCAATAAACCTTTTGTGTGGACTCCTGAGCTAGAAAAGTGCTTTGAAGAATGCAAGAAAAGCTTGACGTCCGCTACAATTTTAGCACACCCAAATAACAGTGCTGAGGTTGGGTTGTTTACTGACGCTTCAGGAACGCACGTTGGTTCTTGCCTACAACAGCGCGTCGATAATGATGATTGGCAGCCACTAGCCTATTTTAGTAAAAAGCTGACTGCTAAACAGGCTCAGTGGCCGGCGTACTATCGGGAACTCCTTGCGGTGTACGAGAGTGTTCAACACTTCAGGCACCTGTTGGAGGTACAACACGTCACTATCTACACTGACCATAAGCCGCTAATATACGCTTTTGTACAACGACGTGAGAAATTGCCGCCTATCCAATTAAACCAGCTGTCTTTCATCAGCCAGTTTACTACTGATGTAGTGTATATTAAAGGGGTTGATAACATCGTAGCTGATGCCATGTCGCGCGTTGAGTCTATTTCTCTTGAAGAGGATTTTGCTGCACTCGCGTTATCGCAAGAATCGGATGAGGAGCTAGCTAGTATGCGTGGGAATTCGTCTTTGAAGCTCGAACCCATCCTCATCCCTGGCACAAATATCACAGTAATTTGTGATACTTCAACTGAGCGACCACGTCCATACCTGACACCAGCATTCCGTCGAGCTGCATTCGACAGGTGTCACAACCTCAGTCACCCTGGCGCGCGGGCAACCACTCGCTTGGTAACTGAGCGTTATGTATGGCCTCAAGTAAACGCAAATTGCCGTGAATGGGCTCGAACTTGTTTACGCTGTCAACTCAGTAAAGTAACTCGACATATTAATTCGCCACTTGGAGAGTTTAAATTACCGTCAAACAGATTTAGGTCGGTGCATTTAGACATTATTGGACCACTTCCTCACTCGAAAGGGTACAATTATTGCCTGACTGCGATTGATAGATACACACGGTGGCCTGAAGTATGGCCTATGTCATCAATCACAGCAGAAGAGGTAGCAGATACATTCGTAACTGGTTGGGTTTCCCGTTTTGGGGTACCAAACATTTTGACAACCGACCAGGGCCGGCAGTTTGAATCTGTGTTGTTTCGCCGTCTAATGGATGTATGTGGTACCAAACGGGTTGGTTATGCGTTTTACGCATAACCAACGTATTCGTGGCGCCAGCGGGTGTAGACTCCGCTACTGATTGCGTCTCTGCCAAGTCTACGCGAAGCTTTGCAAAATATGCCTAATTGTGTGATTTTGGACTGCAAGAATCAAAGCAAAACCAAAAATATATCGAAAAGAGGTGTTCTATACCACCAGCAGGTGTTATTTTACGATTTTTCCAATTAAAAACGGAGATTTCTCAAAATATATACATATTTTAAAGTAGCCCTCTAGTCCAAAAACAACCTTTTTGGTAACGGAATAATGTTTATTTCGCTTTGTGCTACACTTGTAACTCTGTCTGTGATCTTTTACTGGAAAGTTCATTCCTGCCTAATTAGTTGTGTGAAAATTTACTATCTACGAATTACATCGATAGAAATTTACTTTTTACATTAGTTAGTGCTTGTTCACGTTAACTCGCGGGCGCGGTCACGAAATATCAAACATACAGCATACTATGCAAGTGTTCACGTACAAAACGCAGGTGCGGCGAAAGTAGCGGGCCAACTAGCGACTAGCGCGCGCAGCGCGCTCGCGGCTATATCAAACGCGTGAGACGTTTGTATGTGTTCACGTCGAACTAGCGGCGGGGCGTGCGATTCACTCGCGACGCCAGGTAAGTTCAACCAGTTTGAACTTGTCGTTAGAAACGAAAGCACGTGTTTATCATGTCGTTCGATACAGAAGAGTTTATTAGTGCTGTCCAGGCTAGAACTCCGATTTTGCAAAGTAAACACACGCATCATATGAACAGAAACGTTCTTAATAAGTTATGGAAGGAAATTGCCGAATTATTTCCAGATATGGAGGGTGAGAAAAAGAAATATTGTCACATTTATCTATAACTAGGTAGTAATTTTAAACTTTTTATTTAGGAATGTTATGACACACTACAAAAATACAAAATTACAGTAACGAATACGTATATATTAAACGATTGTTCTCCCAAAAATATTTCGTGAAAAGATTCCGAACTTGTTTAGCTCGATTTGATGGATTGTTGTTTCTTCCAGTTTGTCGCCTTTGGTGCCGAGTTTGAGTTGTTAATTTACTATCGTAATCGTAACCATCTATAACAATTACAATATTATGAAATAAGCAAGCGGTTTTTATAATTAAGCGTGCATGTTTAACATCAGTTTCAATAGGCTTTAACAAAACTCGCCATTTATTGCATAAAATTCCAAATGCACACTCCACGGTTTTTCTCGCTTTTGACAATCTGTTATTAAAATTATCTCTCTCTTGATTCAATATTCTTTGTGGATATGGACGCATTAGATACTCTTTAAGAGGATAAGCTTCATCGGCTACTATAACATATGGAGCTGTAATATTAGAATTGGGTAAAGTTCTTGGTCCTGGAATATTAAATGCACCTCTTTAGAGTAAGGGCTCCCCCTTTGGGCTTTGTGGTTGTGGCCGGTGGCCCGTGTGCGGCGGCACTAACCATTTCAGAGACGAGGCGTTGAATGTACCGCCGTCGCTTTGCTTTCCCCTTCCTCCCACAATATTCAATAGTTAAAAATATTTTCTTCGCCTCAGCCACAGCTTGCAAAACAATATGCTGGGGCCACACTATCGCGATAACGCGAAGATTTGCGTTGTCGCGACACGTCTGGCCAAAGTTTTCGTCCTATCGCGAATCATCTTCGCGAATACGAATGCCTTTCGCGCCGCTGTCGGTAAATTGCCGCACATCAAAGGGTTTTGTCGCGACAAAGTTCGTGCGGTTGGCTACACATCGCGCGCTTTAGTTGACTGCGAGACTCCGAGCGGTTTGAACGTGTTTCAATTAAACAAAAAACTAAACATTTTCAGCGAACAAAATTATGAATCTGAACCAGTTTTATGGAACCCGCGAGACCCAAACCATAAAAAAAAACATTTAAATTACGACGCATGGGTGAGAATTAGGGCATGCAAACCGGGTACCCGAGTACCCGAAAAACCCGAGTAACCGACTGATTTGCAAACCGGGTTTTTTAGGATTAAAAACCGGGTTTTTCGAGTTTTTTTTATTCAGGATGGTTTACGTAAAATAATACCACCAGAACATTAATAAACAATCATATTTCACAAAAACTTACTGTTTCTCTATTTCTTCTCTACTGATCGAATAAATTTAACAGGTTGACCACAATCTATAATAATAATTAGGTATTAGGGAGTAATATATTGTTAGGCTTTGGTTTGACATTGACTAAGTGCCGCAAAGTGAGGCGCTGTGAGGTTACGAAGTGTTAGCTGCAAGTGTTAACATAGCTAAATCAATAATCAATACCGATTACCGCCTCATATTATTATTTTCAATATTTTGATAAGCGTGCGCTATACTTGCTCTTCATATCAACAGAGAGAAAAAAATGAAGAGGTCTGCCAGTGCCAATGGTACCACACCAAAATATATAGAGTATAAAAAATCTGCTTGTGATAAATCATCAGCATGGTTTTATTCATTGCATGCCACGGGCGGAAGCAGCACCAAGGGTTAAATAATGTAATAAAATGCTGAAGTTGTCAGGCAGTTCTATTGAATAACCCGTCGAGGCTTTTCACACTAAGAAGTTTAACCCCAACATAGACTAATTAGTGACTCCCACTTTCTATCGTTATCATCATTAGCCAGAATCGAGTGATGTGGCCTGCCCATTGCCACTTCAACTTACAAATTTTATTAGCTATATCAGTGACTCTGGTTCTTTGGTGATTATCCACGTTTCGGATTCTATCGCACAAAGAAACTCTGAGCATAGAGCTCTCCATTACTCGTTGTGTTACTCTGAGTTTCTACAAAAGGCCAACAGTTAAGGACCACGTCTCAGTACCATTTATGTCATCACTGGCATCACACATTGATCAAAGACCCTTGTGTTTAGGCACTATGGTATCTTGGACGAGAAGACTTCACGCAATTTCCCGAACGCTGCCCATCCGAGTTGGATTTTTTGGGCGACCTCTTTGCCTAAGTTGGACTTACCTAACTGAAGAATCTGACCAAGATAGGTGTAATGGTCAACAACTTCGAGAGTATCGTTCCCAACAACTACAGGCACGGGTACAACATGGACATTGGACATGATTTTTGTCTTGTCCATGTTCATTTTAAGACCCACGTGTTGGGAAAGGCTACTGAGGTCGCTAAGCATTGTATTGATGTCCAGTGACTCTGCCATGATAACTATATCATCGGCAAAACGAAGGTGAGTGATGTATTCGCTATTGATTTTGATGCCGAATCCTCCTCCAATGCGTTCGTGACCAGTTTTGGAGAGATAACATCTCTGTCTCACGCGTTTTTTCAATTGTATTGGTTCCGTGCTCTCCTGTAATCGGATCAACATGGTGGCGTTTCGATACAAACACTTCAGCACTTCGATATATATATAGTCGATATGACAACGCTGGAGGGACTCCAATACTGCCCAGGTCTCGATTGAATCACCTTTGATTCAATCGAAACATTTTTTATACTCCACAAACTCTAGGTATAATGGCCGATTAAACTCCTCAGTCTTCTGTATAATCTGGCGTAACGTTGGCGGCGTAATGTTGATAATGGTGCTACAGCCTTTAAGGAAACTGGCTTGTTCGGGAGGCTGGAAGTCTCAACATTATACCAAATTTTACTTGATTAATCTCTTGATAAAGCTTAACAATAAGAATAAGAAAGTGCAAATGCATATTTAATTCCATTTCAGCGTTTTCTTTACTTGCACACACTACTACAATATTTTTAAGGCTCAAATAAAGAAAAACTCGAAAAACCCGAAAAACTCGAAAAAAACGGTTTTTGAAATTGAATACTCGAAAAAAACGGGTTTTTTAAACTACCCGAGTTTTGCATGCCTGTTAGCAACACCTATTAGTTATCTATGTAGATACATTATGTTCGTTCGTTCTCTTCTTCTGCGACCACAATAAACTACACATCGAATCCAGTTGTTTTTATTATTATAAAATATTACCTGCACCGGGCGACCATCTAAAGCTTCTTACATATGGTCCAACGAGCCCAGCACCAAATCAGCGACGAGGTGTCAGGTAATTTTCAGGACAACGCGAGAAAAATCGGCGTGAAAATATCGTCATCGAGACATCGAGACGCCATTTTGAACAAATTCGCTTTTCATTCATTTGGATTTCATCACAGCAACGCTGCAACATAGTTTATTCAGAAGTGAGCAACAAGCGAGCAATTTCACTCACTCAAGTCACTCAAAAGGATTCAACAAACGAAGTAAGTCGCTCCAAGTTCATTCCGCAAGATACTCTGTCCTTTCAAATATCTTCAAGAACCAACTTCACTTTAGTGGTTTTGCATTTTTCGCGCCGCGCCAGTGCTGCCAACAAAACAACACAACTCGTGGTGTCAGCCAACCAGCGAGCAGCGTGAATCAAAAACTTCGCAATTTTTCAATCAACCAATAGGAAACGTCATCATAGCGTCATTGACCGAACCAATTGTTTTTCTCGTTCTTCATTCATACGAAAACATCGTAAAATTCCAGTTGTTGAAAAATTGTATTTGCAAAATCCTAAAATTAGCTACAATTTCATTGAAAACAAGCGAGAATGGAGGAAAGGGAAGATGTACGCCGCCTCCTCGTTAAGAGGGCGGCATTCAAAGGAAATATAACCAGGATGCAAAACAGAGTGAGCTCTGGATACCTTGAAGACGCTTCCTTGCAAATGCTACTTCTAATGGAAGAAAAAATATTAACGACGTTCAGTGAGCATGAAAACATTAATGTTGAATTGGGTGATTCGGCGGAGGATCCTGAAGCGACGGAGACTGCCTATTTAGAATGTTTGGCGGTAATACGAACCCGTCTATCCATGGTGGCAAAAAAAGCCGACAGCAAGCCGGTCTATACATCAGGATCAGTCACCAAATTAAAGCTCCCACAGGTTGAAATGCCGCCATTTGACGGCAAATACTCTGAATACAAACCGTTCATAGAAATGTTTTCCGCGTTTATTGACAAGGACAACAATTTAAGTGAGATACAAAAGTTCTTTTATCTTAGAGGTTTCTTGAAAAGTGAAGCTTACGATTTAATTAAGAATTTACCTGTGGTAGGGTCTAGCTATAAAGAGGCGCTTGATATTTTGACAGATAGGTACGACAAGAAACATAAAATTGTAAACGAGCACATATGTGCAATACTTGACATGCCTGCCTGCAACAAAACCAGTGCTGCCTCACTGCGCACGCTAATATCGACACTGAAGCAAAACCTAGCAGCATTAAAAAACTTAGGGGAACCAGTAAACAAATGGGATAGCATACTTGTATGTATGTTAACAAGAAAACTGGATGCTTCTACTCGAAATGCATATAACCTCGCGTTGACACAGTCTCTGCCTATACCAACCACTAATGTTGCTCTTATACAATTTTTAGAGGCAAGAGCTATGGCTCTCGAGTCTGATGAACCAGCGCGCACCGCACCTACTGCAAGTTCAATTGGTAAAGTTGCGGCAAATATAATCCACGTAAAGCCTATCAGCTGCATGTTCTGCGGTAAGCCTCATAAAGTATTTACCTGCCCCAGTTTTATGCTGGCATCAGCAAAAGAAAGTATAGCATTTGTTAATAACAAAAAACTATGTAAAATCTGTTTGAATGCTCATCAAAGCAAATGCAAATTTCATTTTCGTTGCGCTACTTGCAAAATGGGTCACAATAGTCTATTACATGATAGCGGGCAAGTGACGCACTGCGTAGAGCCTGTAATAAATGTTAGTATGGGTTCGAACGAGTTGAACACAAAGACCCAAGTTCTTTTACCAACTGCGAAGGTGAAACTAATTTCACAAACTGGTGAAGAAATAATAGTTAAAGCATTGCTCGATTCAGCCAGCCAATCATCCTTTATAATCTCTAACGATGCTAGAGCGATAGGTAAGCAACCAATACCTAACTACACTGAAGTGGTAGGTATAGCGAACACCGGAAAAACAGTTAGACATGCGATGCAGTTAGACGTCTTTTCGTGTGCTTATCCTTATAAGGTGAAGGCAAATCTCCTGCTGGTTGATCAGATAACTTCAAAACTGCCTCAACGGCCAATTGATTTAGCAAAAATAAAGCTTCCAAACAATATAAAACTAGCCGATGATTCTTTCAATATCACAAGCGAAATAGGTATCTTACTCGGTGCTGATGTATTTTTCCAGGCATTGTTACCGGAGGATAACCGCACACAACTAACACAGGACGAGGTTGAAGGTGATGCTGCACAGCCAAGGCTTCTACACACCCAGTTTGGTTACGTTGTAGCAGGTAGTGTCCCTGATTCATATACCCAGAGTTCTGCAGTTGCCCTGTTCTGTCAGGAATGTGAAACCGACATAAGTACGACAATTTCCAACTTTTGGCAATCTGAAAAAGTACCTGAAAAGTTTGCTGAACATACGTCTGAACAACAGTATGTAGAGAAGTATTTCAATGATACAGTTAAGCTGGAAAACAATCAGTTTGAAGTCTCTATGCCATTAAAACTACCTCTTTGTGATATGAACAATGATTTAGGTGATTCACTCGGACTAGCATTAAAAAGATTTTTAAATCTCGAAGTTAAATTGCAAAAAGATAAAAAACTTCATGAAGAGTACAAAAGCTTTATTCACGAATACCTTGAATTAGGCCATGCCTCATTTGTAGACATTACTCTCTATGATCTTTCGAAAGATCCAATTTATTTCTTTGCACATCATGCAGTGATAAAACATGATGCAATCACTACAAAATTAAGAACAGTATTCGACGGTTCAATGAAAACAAGTAACAAGATTTCCTTAAATGATTTAATGTTAAATGGACCCATAGTCCAACAAGAATTGTTTGAAATTTTATTGTTATTTAGAGTCCACAAATACTTCTTCGTCTGTGATATCAGACGCATGTTCCGCAACATAATAATTGAAGAAAGCCAAAGATATTTGCTAAACATCCTCTGGAGGGACAGCCCAGATGAGCAACTTAAATGCATTCAACTATCAACCGTTCCGTACGGACTGAAGTGCTCATCTTGGCTGGCCACTCGATGCTTACTGGAGTTAGCCAAAAGATTTGGCGAACAATACCCGCTAGCTGCTCCAGTTCTGCTTAACTCAACTTATGTTGACGATGTGCTTCACACAGACAATAGTTTGGCAAAGATTATAGCTACTAAAGTACAGTTGGTTGAACTGTTAAAAAAGGGAAGTTGCCATTTGCATAAGTGGTCAGCAAATCACAAGGCAATCCTGGCAGAAGTACCAGAGCAGCATCAGAGCTCTGGAGATCTGGAGTTCAATAAGGACATGAAAACTTTAGGTTTGAAATTTAATATACAACAAGATTCCTTCAGAATCACATGCCCTGTAGCTTGCGATATTCCTAAAACAAAAAGACAAATACTGAGCTATATCAGTCAATTCTATGATCCACTAGGAAAAGCAGGTCCCATTTTTGTCCAAGGCAAGATAATAATGCAGAAGTTGTGGGATGATAATCAGAGCAGTATGTCTTGGGACACGGTTGTTTCACCAAAAATACAAAATGAATGGCTGCAATTTTACAATAGGTTACAGCAAATGGGACAAATAACTGCACCTAGAAATGTCTGTCCAGAAAACAGTAAGTCAGTTCAAATCATCGGATTTTCCGATGCTGCAATATCAGCAATGGGCTGCGCAGTTTATTTACGCGTTGTTGACAACCAAGGAAAAACCATCGTGTCTCTACTATGCTCAAAGTCCAAAATCGCGCCTAAAGCGAATAAATTGTCTGTACCGCGGCTAGAGTTAAACGCTGCACTCCTATTAGCAAAGTTGAGTATCAGAGTGCATGAAACTTTAAGTAAAAAGATAAAAATCGATAGCGTGCATTTATATAGCGACTCACAAGTAGTCTTGGCTTGGCAAAAACCGGACCCAACAATGTTGAATGCATATGTTGCAAATAGAATCAAAATTATTAATGAGCTCACAATGTCTTTCAAGTGGGGATATGTAGCAAGCAATTTAAATCCAGCAGACTTTCTCACAAAACCTTACTCGCCTACTGAGCTGCAATCTAACCAGCTGTGGTGGTCAGGCCCGTTCTTTTTAAAAGGCTTCGATTATAGCTTCAAAGAATTCAATCATGAATCAACAAAAAACTTACCAGAAATAAAAAATTTGGCAAGTACCAAATTGGTGTGTGCAGCATCACAAGAAAAGGTCAAGTCCTTTATAGATTTACTAATAGAAAAGTTCTCTGATATTGATAAACTTGTTAACGTCTTAGCATATATGCTCCGGTTTGGTAACAATACCAGGCCAGGTTCAAACAAAATCAAAGAAAACTTTGTAACATATGCAGAAGCAAGTAAGGCGCTGCGGTTATTAATTAAAAACGAACAGGAAAACTATTTTCCACATGAAATGGCTTTATTGCGGGCAGGCAACCCGGCTTCACCATACCTAAAATCACTCAATCCATTTATCGATGCCGAAGGCATGCTACGAGTAGGAGGTAGGCTTCAACATTCTGCACTGCCGTACAGCCACAAGCATCAAATCATTTTGCCGAAAGAGTCGACCGTAACACACCTTCTTATCCAGAATGAGCATCTTAAATTGTTACACTCTAGTCAAAAGCTAGTTCTAAGTAGCCTTCAACAACGATATTGGATTATTAATAGTTTAAGATTAGTTAAGAAGTTTCTTCATAAATGTATGACCTGTTTTAGACACAAAGGTGTTACTGCTAAGCAGCTGATGGGATCATTACCTGCTGACCGAGTTAATAAGAGCCGATGCTTCCAAAGGGTTGGCGTTGACTTTGCGGGCCCCGTGAAATTAAAGCAATCTAGAATGAGAGGGGTCATAACGTCTCATGGCTATATATGTTTGTATGTATGTTTTGTATCTCATGCTTGCCACATCGAACTTTTATCAAATTTGGAAACAAAGACATTTATAGCATCGCTTAAACGGTTTATAGCACGACGTAATGTCCCATCTGAGATTTATTGTGACAATGCAAGCACTTTCAAAGCAGCTAATACTGAACTGTCAGAATTGTACAAGCTAAATAGCTCAAAAGCCCACCAGGCTCAAGTTCAAACTGCGGCTTCAAAATTAGGAATAAACTTTAAATTTGTGCCTTGTTATTCACCAGTTTTTGCTGGACTTGCTGAAGCCGCAGTAAAAAGTACAAAATCTTTATTAAAAAGAGTTCTTGGTTCACATGTCTTAACCTACGAAGAACTATACACTGTGTTAGTGCAAATTGAGGGCATATTAAACTCAAGACCAATAACTCCAATGTCATCGGATGCTGAGGATATGTCTTATTTGACACCGGGTCACTTCTTAACAGGTGCTCCTCTCAATTGCATACCTGAGCAGGACTTCACCATAGTACCAGAAAATAGACTTAAATTTTGGACTAAATGCTCGGCAATCCAACAGCACTTTTGGAGATATTGGTCAAAACACTATTTAAATATACTACAAAATCGCTCTAAATGGAAAGATAGCCAGCCTAATGTAAAAGTTGGTGCATTGGTACTGTTAAGAGAGATAGATACTCCCCCAATGACTTGGCCGATGGCACGAGTAACTAAAGTATTTGAGGGGGCAGATGGCCTAGTGCGGGCCCTAGAAGTAAAAAAGGCTAACGGTAGGGTACATAGAACCTCTATCACAAAGATTTGTATACTTCCGCTAGAATTAAAATAAATATTAATTAGTAATAATACTAATAAATTCTCAGATAATTACCTAAAATACCCTAGATGGAATATTTGTAATCATGTGAGTCATGATTTCTAACAGTTTGTTTGTGTCTAGGGTCTGGAGATTTTAGTTAAGATACTATGTAATATCTAGGTGTCGGGAAAATTTAGTTAAGATACTATGTAATATCTAGGTGTCGGGAAATTTTAATTAAGATACTATATATTGTAAAGTACAATCATAAAATATAAGAAGTTTAACCATAGTTATACCATAGCTATACCTACCTATTGTATAACGCTTGTTCATAAGTTTTTACCTAAACAACTAGGAGATCCATGTGATTCATAGTCTTGAGACTCAATAATGTTTAAAGTAGCTTCTATACATATAGATTCAAGTATGTACTAAATAATCTCAAAATGTATTTTGCCTACCTTTCTTTAGTTTTGTTCAACATAGTATAGGTATTATAAAAAATTACAGTCCACTCTCGAAGCTGATACTATACAGGGTAGGAAAGGTAGATTAAAATAAAATGATAAATAAATTTGTAATGTTTATAAGAAACTCCTCATAGTTCTTATAGGGGAGTATGTTAGCAACACCTATTAGTTATCTATGTAGATACATTATGTTCGTTCGTTCTCTTTTTCTGCGACCACAATAAACTACACATCGAATCCAGTTGTTTTTATTATTATAAAATATTACCTGCACCCGGCGACCATCTAAAGCTTCTTACAATGCCCTAGTGAGAATTAAAGCTAATTTAAACTGGCCTGTTACGGTGGAGGAATTAAAATCAAAAATGAAATCCCTAATGGCGTACTATAGAACACATTTAAATAAATATAAAAATCAATGAAGTCTGGAGCAGGCAAGGACGATATTTACCAAACAAATTGGTTCGCATTTTCGCCCATGAATAGTTTTCTTGCTCCTGTGTATGAGTGTCAGCCTACAATATCTACTTCACAGGTAAGTAAATAAAATATGCTTTTGCTTATTTATTATTAATTGTACCGGGATGCGAAGTATTCAGCAAATTTGTCCCTTATTTGCCGACTGCCGGCAGTGACCGCAAGGCACCATCTGCTTGTTGTTCCTGTCTCCATGTCCCTGGAACTACTTCTCCGTCTAAAATTGAGTCCATAAAGCCAGGTGGTGTGTAGAAATTGTTTGATGTTCTACTATTCCTCAAGAAATTGTGCAATAATACGCATGCCATCACGACATTCGATGCACGATCGGGTTGAAGGGAGATTGGCTTCCGTAGTACACGAAATACAGCTGACATCACACCAAATACGTTCTCAACTATAATTCGAGCCCTTGATAAGTGCTTGTTAAAAATTCTTTTAATACTTCCTTCTTGATTGTCACCAGGGTATGGTTTCATAATATTTGTGTGCAGTGGGAAGGCATTATCTGCCACAAACACATAAGGCATGGCATGGTTACTACAATCGGGAAGTGTTGAATGAGTAGGTAAATTAAGAGTATTATTTGCAAGTTCCCGAAATAATGAACTATTTCGGAAGACGCCTCCGTCACTAATTCTTCCTTGGTAACCGACATCCGCAAACATGAAGCGATAATTTCTGTCCACTAAAGCCAAGAGAACAATACTATATGCATGCTTGTAATTGAAGTATTCACTTCCACTATTTATTGGTGATAAAGTAACTACATGTTTTCCATCCATAGCAGCTAAGCAATGCGGAAAAATGTCATGAAATTCCGCTTCTTTTTCCAACCACTCTTGTTCATTAACAGGCATCTGTAATTTAATTTATTTTCAGGTCAGTGAAGAAAATGAGACACAGGACAGAATTGATACTGACGATAGTGCTATAGAAGAAAGGCCAAACTTAAGTGTTGGAAAAAACCCAAGAAGAGATAATCTACCTCCAGAAATTATAGAAGCTAAACAACAAATGCAAGCAGCTTTTGAAAATATTAAAAACAGCACGAATGATGAATATGAAATGTTCGGAAAATTAATTGCAAATAAAATAAAAAAACTAATAGATCATAATACGCGAAAAATAGTAATGAATGATATTTATAATTTGATTTTCCGAGCAGGCAAGATTGATCGACTTGAGCAATCCACTCCATCACGTCAATCCACATCCCAATCACCACATCATCAAACATATCTGCCGTCTCCAAATCCATCCACATCCCAATCACCACATCATCAAACATATCTGCCGTCTCCAAATCCATCCACATCCCAATCACCACATCATCAAACATATCTGCCGTCGCCAAATCCATCCACATCCCAATCACCACATCATCAAACATATCTGCCATCTCCAAATCCATCCACATCCCAATCACCACATCATCAAACATATCTGCCGTCTACAAATCCATCCACATCCCAATCACCACATCATCAAAAATATCTGCCGTCTCCAAATCCATCCACATCCCAATCACCACATCATCAAACATATCTGCCATCTCCAAATCCATCCACATCCCAATCACCACATCATCATGCATACTAGGGCATGCAAACCGGGTACCCGAGTACCCGAAAAACCCGATTAACCGACTGATTTGAAAACCGGGTTTTTCGGGTTTTTCGAGTTTTTTTTATTCACTATGGTTCATGTAAAATACTACCATCAGAACATTAATAAACTATGAAACTTCATAAAAACTTACTGTTTCCCTATTTCTTCTCTACTGATCGAATAAATTTAACAGGTTGACCACAATCTATAATAATAATTAGGTATCATCATCCCATATTATTATTTTCAATATTTTGAATACGTCTAGTTCATGATATCAACAGAGAGAAAAAATAGGAGGACTACCAGTGCCGATTCAGCAACACTAAAATATATAGAGTATAAAAAATCTGCTTGTGATAAATTATATCAGAATGGTTTTAATCATTGCATGCCACGGATGGAAGTAGCTCAAAGGGTTAAAGAATGTAATAAAATGCTGAAGATGTCAGGCAGTTCTATTGAATAATCCGTCGCGGCTTTTCACACTAAAAAGTTTAACTTGCCCCAACATAGACTAATTAGTGACTCCCGCTGTCTATCGCCATCATCATCAGCCAGAAGACGTCCACTGCTTAACATAGGCCTCCCTTAAACCCCCTTTAACTTCCACCCTGTACGACACCCTGCCATCTGCATCCAGTGGATGCCCACGACTCTCACGATGTCGTCGGTCCATGTAGTGGGAGGCCTACCTAGGCTGCGTCTTCCGGTTTGTGGTCTCCACTCAAGAACCTTTCTTCACCATCGGTTATCGGTTCTTCGAGCGATATGTGGCCTGCCCATTACCACTTCTACTTACAAATTTTAATAGCTATGTCGGTGGCTCTGGTTCTTTGGCGAATATCCACGTTCAGGTTTCTATCGCCCAAAAAAACTCCAAACATAGCACTTCATTGCCCGTGGTGTGACTCTGAATTTTTCTAAAAAGCTAACAGTTAAGGACCACGTCTCAGTACCAAATGTCATCACTAGCAACACACACTGTTCAAAGACCCTTGTCTTTAGGCACTGTGGTATCTTGGACGAGAAGTGTCACGCAATATCCCGAACGCTGCCCCTCCGAGTTAGATTCTTCGTGCGACCTCTTTGCCTAAATTGGACTTACCTAACTGAACAATCTGTTCAAGATAGGTGTAATGGTCAACAACTTCGAGAGTATCGTTCCCAACGATTACCGGCACGGGTACAACATGGACATTGGACATGATTTTTGTCTTGTCCGTGTTCATTTTAAGACACACCTGTTTTGAAAGGCTATTGAAGTCGCTGAGCATTGTATTGAAGTTCTCCAGTGACTCTGCCATGATAACTATATCATCGGCAAAACGAAGGTGAGTGATGTATTCGCCATTGATGTTGATGCCAAATCTGTTCCAGTATAAGCTTGAAAACTTCCTCTAATGCGTTTGTGAACAGTGTTGGAGAGATAACATCTCCCTGTCTTACCCTTTCTGCAATTGACTGCAATCCTACCTAGGTGTCGATTGAATCAATGGCTTTTTCATAGTCCACGAACGCTAGGCATAATAAGGCCGATTACACTCCTCAGTCTTCTGTATAGTGTGGCGGAGCGTGTGTATGTGGTTTATGGCGCTCCAGCCTTTAAGGAAACTGGCTTGTTCGGGAGGCTGGAAGTATTAACATTATACCAAATGTTATTTGATTATTCTCTTGTTAAAGCTAAACAATAATAATACGAAAGTGCAAATACATATATAATTAATTAAATTTCAGCATTTTCTTGACTTGCACACACTAATACAATATTTTTAAGGCTGAAATAAAGAAAAACTCGAAAAACCCGAAACGTTTGACGTTTACTCGATTAACGAGATGGTGAAGTCATTCGAGTAATTTTTTGAAACTCGCACTAGGCACTCAGGATCGGCATATTATAACTACAGGCATTATTTCTCTATTGCTACGGCTACATTGTCGCGCAATAATTCCTGTTCCGTTGTCGCGATAAAAACTTCCTGTTCGATCCATGACGAAGTGCTTGGCCACATATTTACTACGTCGCGATAATCAAGAACGTCGCGATAATTCATTTCGCGGGAAACATGGAAGAGGCGGTTGCGCTGTGTCACATGGCGGCTAATAATTATATACTACATCTTTATTACTTGAACAAAAATAAAAAGGTTAAAAAGAGGAATAAAAGGCGATGGTGGATGTTATCTATTCATAGGGTTCCATAAAACTGGTTCAGATTCATAAATTTGTATGAATAATAATATTTTCTCATTACTCCAATCCATGACAAGTTCGCTGAAAATGTTTAGTTTTTTGTTTAATTGAAACACGTTCAAACCGCTCGGAGTCTCGCAGTCAACTAAAGCGCGCGATGTGTAGCCAACCGCACGAACTTTGTCGCGACAAAACCCTTTGATGTGCGGCAATTTACCGACAGCGGCGCGAAGGGCATTCGTATTCGCGAAGATGATTCGCGATAGGACGAAAACTTTGGCCAGACGTGTCGCGACAACGCAAATCTTCGCGTTATCGCGATAGTGTGGCCCCAGCATAAGGAGAATTCTGTGGATAAAAATAATAAAATGAAAACTAGTTCATCCCAATTTGATTTGATGGTGACATTTATGGAGCAGTAAGTAGAATTTTATTTGTGGTCAAGTGAATTTAGTGTAGTTTTGGTGATTTGTTTTTAAATATTGTAAGTACGTTTTACCGACTACAATTTATTGCTTTTCAGGCATGGAGACCTCAGCAAACCATCTTCTAACACAAAGGGTATGGTCGCGTGTATTAAGCGTTGGGAGGAGCTAACCCAATTGTTAAACAGTGATGGGAGCTTGTGATACTAAATCTTGTGAGAAATGGAAGAAAGTTAGTTTTGTTTAACTTACTAATCTCACTTATTTTGCATGAAACCGGATTGTAACATTTTATTAAACATTTGCTTCTTTGCATGCTTTAAGGTTTGGAGTGATTACAAAAACAACACAAAGAAAAAGGCTGCTCGTCTGCATAGAGCAGCTACTGGTACTGGTGGTGGTCCTGCTACATTTTCCAAATTGAATGATTTGGAACAAAGAGTCCTTAACTTGATTGGTGTGCAAGTAGCTACAGGCTTGATGGTTGAAGAGGCTGGGTTGTCACAGGTTATTATAATACTCTTACAATTTTACTTATACAACCTGCTTAATTATTTCCTTTATTGGTAGCTCATAAATTGACATCTCTTACAGATGATACACTAGAACGTATAGTGTTCGATAGAACGTTTTCACGCACACAACAACAGTTTACAATAGATATAAATTTATTTAGCTATAGGTTGTAAAAGACTTCCGTTTGGCGAGAAGCGACACTGACATTACGTCGATCCTCTAATGTCACGGTCAAGTTTATCTTTTTTAAATTTGGTTTCTGTTGTACGTGACGTTTGCCCATTTTAGATTTATATTGTATTTGTAATGATTTTTATGGTATTTTAAAGGAGGATAAATAGCAAAGTGCTACAAAGCCGATAGGATTCTGTCAGGTGGCCTTTCCGAAACAGAACAGTCTAGCCGGAAAAGGAGAAGTACATCTTCTTCAACCTCACGAAGCCAAGAGCCGTTGGCACGTAGGCGCCAAGTTGACTCACCCTCGACATCGCAAGATACTAGAATCGAAGCTCTAGAACAAAAAATGGAAAACATGTTTTCTATACTCCTGGAGAAGCTAGAACAGCGACAGCAGGTTGACTCAGAATCCGACAAGGCAGATGAATATTCAGACTGTGACGAAGAGGCAGTTTCTAATGCGTTACAGTCTCCTTCGTGGAAGGCACCTGCATTGGACCCATGTCCAGACGGGCAAGTCGAGGAAGACGAAAAGGAGCTCGAATTTCTGCCCACAACTAAGGAAGCAGACCCTCTCGTACCTGAACCATCAGCCCAGCTTAAAAGTGAGGGCATCGAGTGACAAAGGTTATGCACCGAAGGCTGGAGCCGAATTTGCTATAAGGAGGTAGAAAAGCACTTGCATGTGGCTTCAGTTTTTAGCGCGCTTAAAGTGAACACGGAGCTGGGGATTCTAGCCTCACAACCATCCCCATGGGTATGGGTACCAAACAAGAGGGGATGTTAGGCACGATTACGCATGGATTGCTGCTACAACATAAGGCCCTTTCAGAGGGCTTAAACGCCATTATTAAAAAGTGTCCAAGTGCCAGCGCGGATTTGAAGCATTTATTGGCAGAGGATTCCAAATTCAATTCTGTATCAGACCAGTTACTGCAGTTCGCGTGTGCGCATCGGTCTGAAATAATCGATCTTCGTCGTAGAGCTTTTAAAACACGGAATGAGGTCCTTAACGGTGCACATCATAGCATTCCTCCTTCACAGACAAGCTTGTTTGATGAAAAACAACTGAGTTCTTTGGTCAAAGATAATTTCCTTTTCAAGTTTTGCAAAAATATTCTGTCTGTAGTCATCATCGCTATTGGCGTCAGAATTTTGAATGTATTACTTGTATAGTGTCAAGAAGTTCAAATTTACCGACAAAAAGATGGCGCCACTAAGCGGAATTAATTAATGTAATGAAATCAAATCAAATTATTTTATTTATATTTAGATTATAGTGATTATAGTGACGTTTCAATTGACGTTTAATTGATTTTGTACGACAATCAAGCTGCCCAGATGGCGCATTCTTTAGTAATATGTCAATGTCACTCCTGCGAGTCGGAGGCTTAAAATGGTAGCGGTGAAAAATGAAGAACCGGGCGGATACTTCCGCTGTAGACAGCCAATCGCAAGAAGGCAGCGAGATGGCGTGTTTCATGGTGCCACCGCGCGGCGTGGCGTTTGCTTCGGCGGAGCGAGGACATTCCTCGTCCAGTTCAACGATTACCACGGAACGAGCAACACAGCCACACAGCTTAGGGAAATAAGCCAGATTGGCATAGACTAAAACTACAAAAGTGATCCATTGCGTTTGGAACAAATCAAAGCTGAGTATAACCTTCTGTTATATGTTCATAAATGTATATTTAGTTCCTTTAGAATTATAATACCTTCATTTTATAGTGCTGTTGATTCCTTGTGAAATGATTACGGAATATTATGAGATTATGTGGAAATCTGATTTTATTTCATAAATTATAATAACTACCTTATTTTATCCCTTAGATTTATAGACTTGGTCATGTGGGTTTTGAGGTGAATATAATAGGTAATTAACTTAAAATCAAGTGATAAGCTACCCACATCTGTGCAATTGTCATGGCCACGTGGTGTTGCAGCTTCATAGACATCTATAGCTACGTGGGTCACAGTTTCATAGACATCAGTATCAGGTTTAATTTATTGTCTAATTACTGTGGTACAACAGTTGCAGTGACCGGTACTAGGTAATTCAAAATAGGATGTTATACTTAGTCAACTCTATTTCCATAGTTATATGAAGCAGTAATAGCAATTGCATAATATGCAATTGAGGATTAAGTGACGATGCTTACCCTGTATTATCCTTCCAAATAAGTGACACTTGTGAAGGATAGAACAGGATAATAGAAAACTGAAGAGGCTATGCAGTGATATTAATTAGGTATCTTTTCTTGTCCTGACGCATGATTTAACAATTTATAGAACTCTCGCCCATATTCAAAACGTTTGAATCGATGTTTGGGTTTGTCTGTGTACAATTCCTACGAAATAAATATTGTTATTATGACATTTATAATATTTCAATTTAATTTATAATAAAATATAGCAAGGTGATCCGATTGGGCCGGCTCTTTTTAGTTTAGCGATCTACCCAATCATACAAAAATTGGAATCTAAATTTAATGTGTGGTACCTCGATGACGGAACCGAACGAAGTGGCGAGATCAACACAGTGTATAAAGACTTAAAATCAATAATATCCGGATCTAATGACTTAGGTCTGTCGCTTAATTTTTCTAAATGTGAAATTTATATTCCGTAATCTACGACCAACTCGCAAAATTATATTTAAAAAAAATTGAACAGTGTCTCCGCGGGGACACTGAATAATAGTCAATTACAGGCACGATGCACAAAAACGATGCACTCACGTTAGAATAGTAGAAATAATAGGAAGGAAGTGGGCAGTGTTGCCCAGTGCCGGTGGAAAAATTCATCCATCCGACGTAGTGTTGCTAGTTTACTAGCAACACGCCCGTACATGCTGGGCGGCGTTGGAACCCTCCGGTTCCAAGATGTTGTCCTCTGCAGGGTCCAGCAAAGGACAGAGGTATTTGACACCTCGTCTGAAGGTGGCCGTGGGAGTCTTTACGTCTGCAACACGGGCCACATTGTCTTTTCCGTGGATTAGAGTGGTGATTCTACCGAGTCTCCAATGCATCGGTGGAATATTAGGTTCTTTGATAAGTACTAGGTCTCCGACCCGCATCGGCTTGCTGTGGACACGCCATTTTTGCCGCTGCTGAAGTTCTGTGATGTACTCCATCTGCCAGCGCTTCCAGAAGACCTGTCGGAACTGTTCCAATCTCTGGAATCGATTTAATCTGGTTGCAGGTCTGTCATGTATATCAGGTCCAGGTAATGAGGCAAGCGGTCTTCCGATGAGGAAGTGTCCGGGGGTTAAAGGACAGAAGTCATCAGGAGAGGATGATAGGGGACAGAGGGGTCGGCTATTGAGGATAGCTTCTATTTGACAGAATAGAGTCGCCAACTCTTCAAATGTTAGGTGAGTGTTGCCTAGAATGCGCTTTATATGAAATTTTGCAGAGCGCACACATGATTCTATCAAGCCTGAAAAATGTGGACTGAATGCCGGTGCAAATCTGAAATTAATACCCTCCCCTGAAGTGTAACTCATGATGTCATCAGAGTGGGATTTGATGAACTCTGAAAGTTCTCGAGATGCAGCAACCATGTTACGACCATTGTCGCAGAAAAGTTGAGTTGGTTTTCCTCTACGAGAGATAAAACGACGCAGAGATAGTATAAATGCTTCCTTGCTTAATTCACTTACAGCCTCCATATGTAGGCACTTGTATTTTAAACAGCAATATATAGCCAAATAACATTTGGTGATTTTGCAGCCTCTACCCTTTCGATCGGTGATGTAGTAGGGCCCAGCAAAGTCACAAGCACTAAATTCAAAGGGGGGCCAGGATTGACACGTTGTTCAGGTAACATACCCATTATAGGAGTAGGTGTTTTCCCGCTGACTCTCCTGCACACAACACACTGTCTCGCAGTGGTACGAGCCAAATCTCTGCCGGCTATTGGCCAAACAGTTTCACGAATCGAACACAAAAGCAGCTGTGGGCCAGCATGCAAAAGACGAAGATGTTCCTGTCGAAATAATAGTTTTGTTAAGATATGTTTTGAATGTAGTAGCATTGGATGACGTTTTTCATATGGGTAGCAAGAATTTTCTAAACGTCCTCCAACTCTGATTATGTCCCTATCCAGAAATGGGCTCAACGACAAAATATTGGATGTAGCGCTGAGCTGGTTGTTTAACTTGAGAATCGACAGTTCCTTCGGAAAAGATTCAATCTGTGATAATTTTACTAAACTTTGAAATGAATGTTTGAGTTCTTCAGGCTGCAAAATACCAGTGTGTTTGTTGGTTGGATTTCTGCAATTGTTAATGAATCGATGTACATATGCGAATGAGCGTTGTAGAAAGTGTAGCTTTGAGTATCTATCAAATTCTATTAATGTTTGTTTGGTGTTTTCATCACAAGAGGTGATGTTTACCTTGACCTCAGGTAAATCATGTGTATCTGTATGAGTTTTAGGATAAATGGGTGGCCATTCTGATTCAGGTTGCCGTAAAAATGGAGGTCCCTCCCACCATAATTGGCAAGTTTCTATCTTATCTGCATCTACACTGCGTGTGGCTAAGTCTGCAGAATTAAATTTAGTTGGTACATGTCGCCATTGAGAGTGCTGTGCTAGCTCTAAGGTGGCGCTTACCCTGTTGGCTACAAATTTTTTTAATTTGTCGTACCTCATGCCTAGCCAAGACAACACAATGGATGAGTCCGTCCAGAATACATTGCGAGCAATGACACATCGCAGAGCGCGACATACGGCGACCGCGAGCTGAGCGCCTAGAAGGCAAGCACACAGCTCTAGCCGAGGTATGGTTGTTGGCTTTACTGGAGCCACTCTAGCTTTGGCACACAGCAAGCGTGTAGTGATGTCGCCCCGCTCATTAGCTGACCGTGCATAGACTGCTGCTGCATAGGCAAATTTTGATGCATCGCAAAATATGTGTAGCTCTCTGTGGACAGATGCTTCACACATGACATGTCTAGGAATGTGTAGTGTGTGTAGGTATTTTAACTTGTCTACAAATTTGTACCATTGTTGAATTAATGGGTTTGGAATTGGCGCGTCGGACGCGCCAATTCCAAACCATAACATAAACATAAAGAAAATTCCATGGGACGCGCCGCGTCCCATGGAATTTTCTTTATCCATAAAGTCTGAATGATAAGTCTGGGAATTATTGTCACTACTGATAACAATCCGAGTGGGTCAAATATCTTGCATGAGTCTGACAATATTGATCGTTTTGTTGGAGTTTTAATGTCAGCTTTATAATTGGTTGGAAAATGAATGAAATCATCGTTCGGATTCCATCCTATGCCTAATGTATGTGAAGCAGAGCTTATTGTTAGGTTGTTTTGTGTATTTGGTGTATCTTCTAGGATTTGTGGACAGTTTGAACGATACTTGCGTAAATTGAAGCAACCTGCACGTAGTACAGATTCTATAGCGCGCTTTACATGTTTTAAGTCACTGATATCATCGCTTCCAGTCAATAAATCATCTACTAGAAAGTCCTTCTGAATGATTTCCTTTAACCTAGGGTCAGCGCATTCCTCACCTAATTGCCACAGGCATCGTGTGCTGAGAAAGCTTGAACTGGCATAACCATAGGTAACAGTGTTTAACCGCAACAACTTCAGTGTATCAGTGATATTTTCGCGCCACAGGATCATTTGTAATTTTTTATGAATGTCCTGGACGTTGACCATTCTATACATTTTCTCACAATCTCCTGATAATACATATGTATATTGTCTGAATCTTATTAAAATGTTGAACAAGCTATCTTGTATGTGTGGTCCTACCATCTGTATGTCGTTAATGCTATAACCTGATGTTGTTTTTTGACTACCATTGAAAACTACCCTTAAGCGAGTCGACTCACTGCTAGGTTTCCAAACTGCATGGTGTGGTATGAAATATGACGGTTGTGGTACAGTAGGAATCTCTGTTAGATGTCCAAGATCAGCATATTCCTTTATGAAGTTTGAGTATAGTCGTTTGAGTTCTGAATTTTTAACGAAGCGTCTTTCAAGAGCTAAGTATTGTTGTTTGGCTCGTTTAATTGAATCTCCTAAGCAATCTGGGTCTGTACGAAGGGGTAGCTGAACGCAAAACCTGCCCTCATCATTACGGTAAGTGTGCTTTACGAAGTGAGCCTCACATTGAATTTCTTCGTCGGTTTGTTTGTCATTTAACTCGGGTATTTGCTCTATCTCCCAGAACCTTTTGAGATTTTCGTTCAGTTCATCGTTTGAAATGATATCTTGAGTATTGGATTGGATTGATGCGTGATTGCATATAATGGAATTGTTTTGTTTTGTATTGTTTGTATACAGTGGGCCTGCCAGTATCCACCCTAGCTTTGACTTGAGCATCATGGGTTGACTGGGACCGAGGCGGATTTGTTCTGGTTCAATTAGATTCCAGAACAAGTCAGCTCCTATCAGTAAATCTACTGGTAAAGCTTGATTGAAAGAAGTGTCTGCGAGTTTGATGTTTGATGGTAGTTTAATTGATGAAATATCTATTGTTTTGCTAGGTAAATTTCCAGATATTTGAGGAAGCACCAGACAAGATAAATTTGATTCAAATGGACTGACCTTTGATTTTAGTTTGACAATGCAACGTTGTACTGAGTTGGATGAATGCACATTACCTATACCCATAATGTTTACTTGTGTTGGCTGAGGAGTCAATTCTAACATGGATTTTACTTTATCTGTTAGTAGCGAGCATTGGCTCCCGCTGTCTAAAAGGGCTCGTATTGTGGTGCATTTGTCTGTGTGTGGATTGTATAAATCGACTAAAGCGGTCGAAAGAAGTGTGCTATTGTTGTTAGTAGCTGAAGACATACTAACTATGTCCTGTTGGTATGGCTGATCGCTTTGAAAATCAATTGCAGTGGATGTGTGTACATTAGATATGTTTGCAGCCTGAGAAGAAGAATCTTTGCATAATAGTGTATTGTGTCTGGCGGTTTTACACTTTGAACAAGGACCTAACCTGCACTGAGGCGAAGAATGACCTTTCCGAAGACAATTAAAACAGAGCCGGAGACGCATGACTTCGGAGGCCCTTTCCTCCACCGGCTTGGACAGGAACGAAGCACAATCGTACAGGCGATGACTACCCTTACATAAAGTGCAAGTAGGGGCAGGAGAGGAAGCAGTAGAAATTGCAAACGATTTGGCATGTGATTTCTCCGAATGTCTGAACAAATTGTTTGGTTTATGCATCATGATTGGACGATTTTCATGTTTATTGTGTTGTACTGATTCAAAAATATCTGCCCGAGACTTAAGAAATTGGAAGAACTCCTTTAATGTGGGGCTCTTTTGAAGAGAGTTTTTATGCTCTTCCCATTTGAATGTAGTGCTGTTATCAAGCTTTGCTGATGCCAAATGTACGATCAAAGTGTCCCAATGCTCAGTTGGTTCACCGAGGGTGCTCAACGCCCTTAGGTTTTTGGACACATGGTCAATGAGAAAACGTAAATCCTTAGCTGAATCTCGAGGCACAGGCTGCATGCTAATCAGAGAGTTTAAGTGATTGGTTATGAGCTGCTTTTCGTTGTTGTATCTCTCGCAGAGGAGACGCCAAGCTTCAGCATAGTTCTGTGCGCTGATTTCCAGGTTGCTAATGACTCTGGCAGCGTCACTCTCTAAGTAGCTATTGAGATAATGGAATTTATGAATGGGTTGTATCCTGTCATTATCATGTATGAGTGAAGTGAATGTGTCTCTGAATTCAAGCCATTTAAAACATGTTCCGTCAAAGTTGCTTATTTTAATTATTGGTAGCTTGAAGCTTACTGTGTTTTGTTTGTGAAAAAATCTGAATTTTGAATGCTGAATCTGAATTAATTTCACGAAGGTTGGCACAAGGAGTACGAGTACGGATGGCGAGTACGCCACAGGTCATCTATTGGGCCTTCGTATCTAATTTTCTTGTTATTAAACCTACCGTAGGGATTGTTGGCCCAACGTCAAATGTTAAATTGAAAATATTGCGAATCTTTACCACTGTTGGCTACCTGTTGGGCGTTTGTAAGGGAATTCTTAGTTGAAAAACCTACCGTGACGATTTTTGGCCCAACGTCAAATGTTAGTTGGAAATATTGCGAATCTTTACCACTGTTGGCTACCTGTTGGGCGTTTGTAAGGGAATTCTTAGTTGAAAAACCTACCGTGACGATTGTTGGCCCAACGAAAGACGTTCGTAGAAAATGATGCGAATGTTTATCACTGTTGGTCATCTATTGGGCCTTCGTATGTGATTTTATCGTTATTAAACCTACCGTGACGATTTTTGGCCCAACGTCAAATGTTAGTTGGAAATATTGCGAATCTTTACCACTGTTGGCTACCTGTTGGGCGTTTGTAAGGGAATTCTTAGTTGAAAAAACTACCGTGAAGATTTTTGGCCCAACGTCAAATGTTAGTTGGAAATATTGCGAATCTTTACCACTGTTGACTACCTGTTGGGCGTTTGTAAGGGAATTCTTAGTTGAAAAACCTACCGTGACGATTGTTGGCCCAACGAAAGACGTTCGTAGAAAATGATGCGAATGTTTATCACAGTTGGTCATCTATTGGGCCTTCGTATGTGATTTTATCGTTATTAAACCTACCGTGACGATTTTTGGCCCAACGTCAAATGTTAGTTGGAAATATTGCGAATCTTTACCACTGTTGGCTACCTGTTGGGCGTTTGTAAGGGAATTCTTAGTTGAAAAAACTACCGTGACGATTTTTGGCCCAACGTCAAATGTTAGTTGGAAATATTGCGAATCTTTACCACTGTTGGCTACCTGTTGGGCGTTTGTAAGGGAATTCTTAGTTGAAAAACCTACCGTGACGATCGTTGGCCCAACGTCAAATGTTAGTTGGAAATATTGCGAATCTTTACCACTGTTGGCTACCTGTTGGGCGTTTGTAAGGGAATTCTTAGTTGAAAAACCAACCGTGACGATTTTTGGCCCAACGTCAAATGTTAGTTGGAAATATTGCGAATCTTTACCACTGTTGGCTACCTGTTGGGCGTTTGTAAGGGAATTCTTAATTGAAAAACCTACCGTGACGATTTTTGGCCCAACGTCAAATGTTAGTTGGAAATATTGCGAATCTTTACCACTGTTGGTTACCTGTTGGGCGTTTGTAAGGGAATTCTTAGTTGAAAAACCTACCGTGACGATTGTTGGCCCAACGAAAGACGTTCGTAGAAAATGATGCGAATGTTTATCACAGTTGGTCATCTATTGGGCCTTCGTATGTAATTTTCTCGTTATTAAACTCACCGTAGGGATTGTTGGCCCAACGTCAAATGTTAGTTGGAAATAATGCGTATCTTTACCACAGTTGGCCATATGTTGGGCCTAAGTATGTGAATTCCTCGTTGTAAAACCAACCGATGCCCTACGTAAAATACTCGTAGGAAAAATCACTACGATGTCCCAACAGTTCCCCAACCGTTGGCATTTGTGGGCCAACAAAAATGCTACTAGGGTCTTGATAATCGATAATTAAATGTTTTTTTTAATGATCCTTTAGGATGTACACCTGGATATGGCTTCATAATATGTATACCTAACGGGAATGAAGACCTAATGAGTTGTTTGAAATTTTTTCCTTGAGAATGGAATCATTAAATACACCTCCATCCAGCGTTGCCAGATACACTGTAACTACAGCAGATTTACTGTATTTTCACACGATCTACTGTACACTGTAATAGTAAAATTACAGTGTATGGAGAACACTGTAATTTTTCTACAAGCAAAAATCAATGTAAACTGAACGCACCCTTTGTGAAAAGAAAAAATAATTATGAACTTGTCGAAACGCAACCGGCTACTAGAGCCCGCGCCATCTCTGCTTTTGTTATAACCTTTGTTTCTATGTAGATAAGAACGAAAATGTCTTATTTTAACGGGCATGAATAGCGGCGCGGTTACTTGTATAGTGAAGGTGTGTATGTGTGTGTGTGTGTGTATTAGGGTGGAGCGTTTTTTTTTTCTTCTTTTTCTTGTTATGTAATAGTAAAAAATTTGTGCCTTTTGGGCTTAAGTTAAGTCATGCAAAATATTCATCAATTTGGTTTAGAATAACTGCCTCCGCAACGGCACTGATTTTATAAAAATAGTTGGTTTTAGACCTCACATAGACGCCATATGTCTGTACAATATTTGCATAAACTATTTATTTTATCACAAATCGTTTACTGGTATACTATATATTCGATGTAGAATACACAGAGAAGCCAGACTTTGTGTTTATAACTTTAATAAGGGGAGTGAGGGAGCGCGGGGGGAGACGTTACCAGACACTTGTCACGACACGCGTCGTCAGTGCTCAGAGTGCCTAGTGCGAGTTTTTTCACCTATTCGATCGCGTTAACGTTAACTACAATTTGTATGGCATCAAAACCGCGCCACCTAGTGTCCGTAATTTGAATCACAATCAGTGAGTGCGAAATTTTTACGCGGTCGTTATCGAGAATCGAATATCGACTAGCATTCGAAAGTGAAAACGTTAGCGCGTATGATTGGCTAATTCAAGCATCTTGCGAGTGCGAGTGACAATTTTGACAGTTTCGAGACGTTAACGTGAGTAAACTTTACTCTAACGCGATCGAAAAGTTTTCACGTTGATTTTCACAGTGAAAGTGGATTAAGTGAAGTGAGGACATCTATTTTAATTAATAAATCATGGCAGGACGGTTTTTTTTCGCTTGGAGGATGTTTGCGGCTGCTAAGGCACAAGATGACCGCAATTACAACGCCACTATTGATGCAAGAGCTCGCGCATCTTTCGATCCGTTGCTGCAACTCACGGAGAGGCAATTTAAAGATAGATATCGGTTTTCCAAAAAAATTTACAAGACGTTATGCAAAGAGCTGAGGCAATTAACAGATCTTCGATCCTCTCAACGCGTTTCCTTGGAACATAAGGTATGTACAGTAAATAAGTAAGTACAATAAATAGGTACAAATACATCAACATTTACTAACAGTCATAATAAAAAAAGGATATTTTTTTTAAAGTTTATTCCTTTTTTTGCAGGTGCTCACCGCTCTATTCTTTTTTGCAACTGGATCCTATCAAAGGCCAGTTGGAGTTGCAAAGCACAGTTCACAAAAAATGTGTAGTGCATATATTGAGGAAGTAACCCAGGCTCTAACACACAAAAATATAACAAATAAATATATTCGGTATGTGATGACGAATATAGGATTTTAAATGTAAATCCCAAATTTGGAGGTGCAAATCATGATTCCTTCATATGGGAAAACAGTGACCTAAACAACTATATGAAATCTTTGCACCAAAATGGAGAAGTGGTCTGGCTTTTAGGTAATGTATTCACAATATAATTTACTGCAAATTGAATCAAATTATAATACACTAGCTGCACCCTGCGGTTTCATCAGTTTTTTACAGAAACTGAATATTTTTCTGGAATAAAAAGTAGCCTATGTGTTTATCCAGGGTATAAGCTATCTCCATACCAAAAGTACAACACAAACTTTTACATTTATAATTTTTTATTGATTTGATTGACATTAATATACAAACATATTTATATTCTAGGAGACTCTGGGTATCCTCAACGCCCATGGCTGATGACACCGATTTTAAATGCTGAACCTAATAACAGATACAATGAAAAACACATGAGAGCTAAGGTAGTTATCGAGAATACATTCTCCAGGCTCAAAAATCGGTGGCGCTGTCTCCACAAGGACCGAGTTCTCCACTACAAACCATTGAAATGTGCCCGTATTATTTTGGCATGCTCTGTGCTACATAATATAATTATCAATTTTGGCATTGATGATGCAGAGGAAGATATGGGTTGGTATAATAATTTTAAAAGTATTTTGCTTTATGTATATGAGCTGAACCACATATTACATTTATTATTTATTGTTTCTAGATCTGGAATTTGAAAGGGATAGTCAATATGACCAAATCCACTATGAAGAAACGGGAGAAGCTACCAGTGACTTAATTCTAGGTAGAATATTGAGAGACCAGTTAGCAAGAAGGTTGCAATAAGGATTAAATAAATAACTTTGAATAAAATCACACAAACATTATTTTATTAATAAACTCAGTCTTAAATGCTTGGGCATTAAATTAAATGCTTAACAATAAAATAAAAACTTATTACTTATTGTACAAGTAATAATATTAAAAGAAAAACAGAATACATGTGACTCCGGACGTAAAGAGGAGTCCAATGACATCTTACTCGTCAAAATTGGTCAAGCCGCTTGGGCTACAGGAGGTACTATAGGAATACACAAATTAAAATCTAATCTTTACAATATTTATTAACTAATTTATCTCAAATATCTAAGCCTCTTAACCCTACCGCTTGCCACTCCCTCTGAGCCTGCACTTCCATCTCCCTAATTCTATTTTGCTCTCGTCTCATGTCCATGTAGTCTTTATGTTGTTGAAGTTTAAAATTTCTCCAATACTCTTCTGCTTGAAGAAACTGTTGTGTTGCTTGATCTGTATGAGCTGGCCGTACACGTCTTCGGGGTGAACCCCGAGTTCGCGTTGACCTTACACGGCGAGGTGTAGTTTGCCCGGACGGAGCAAGGTCCGGGAGAGTTACACGGACTGGTGATGAGGGCCTCGTTGGAGAAAGCATGCCCGTATCTGAAAAAATGAAATGAAAATCCCATAAATAAAAGCTATATATACACTACATACACATCATTCATCCTATTCTATTGTACTTGTCAAGACAAATACAATAAGCCAAAACACAATGGGGTTATGTTGCACAGTTAGGCAGTTCCCAAAGCCACTTTCCAGCTCCATAATGCTCGGACCATGCTACCCTTTTATTGTATTTTCACTGAAATTACATATAAATATAGACACTTGAATGTAAAAGACAATTTTTTTTTTTAAGTAGTTCACATCTTACTTAGAATTTCTTCCTCAGTGAAGACACAAGGCGGAGAAGATATAGCCCTTATTGGTGATGGTGGTAGTGGTGTTGACGCAGATGCAGTCTGTGCTTGCTCTTGAGGAACTGAAATAATGAAATATATCATTATTTTTACATAATTTATGCTCATAGTGTTAACGATTTCTTCAAATGTGTGTGACAATGGCAACTTACGTTCTATAAGTTCATATGGTAACTGAGTTGGTGCGTTTATTTCTTGATTCATACTGGTACTGGGCTGAGAGTGTATCATCTGTAAGAGATGTCAATTTATGAGCTACCAATAAAGGAAATAATTAAGCAGGTTGTATAAGTAAAATTGTAAGAGTATTATAATAACCTGTGACAACCCAGCCTCTTCAACCATCAAGCCTGTAGCTACTTGCACACCAATCAAGTTCAGGACTCTTTGTTCCAAATCATTTAATTTGGAAAATGTAGCAGGACCACCACCAGTACCAGTAGCTGCTCTATGCAGACGAGCAGCCTTTTTCTTTGTGTTGTTTTTGTAATCACTCCAAACCTTAAACCATGTAAAGAAGCAAATGTTTTATAAAATGTTACAATCCGGTTTCATGCAAAATAAGTGAGATTAGTAAGTTAAACAAAACTAACCTTCTTCCATTTCTCACAAGATTTAGTATCACCGCTCCCATCACTGTTTAACAATTGGGTTAGCTCCTCCCAACGCTTAATACACGCCACCCTACCCTTTGCGTTAGAAGATGGTTTGCTGAGGTCTCCATGCCTGAAAAGCAATAAATTGTAGTCGGTAAAACGTATAAAATGTAGTTACAATATTTAAAAACAAATCACCAAAACCACACTAAATTCACTTGATCACAAATAAAATTCTACTTACTGCTCCATAAATGTCACCATCAAATCAAATTGGGATGAACTAGTCTTCATTTTATTATTTTTATTCACAGAATTCTCCTTATAAATAAGTTTTTATCACATGAAATTCAATTTAATAGGAATAAGCAAAAAAAACAAAGCATCCAAACATAAACAAAGATGGCTATAACTATCCCAATTTGGATAGACAGCTGCTTATATTACGACTACTTATTAGAAATGTCATCCTAGATTTGGTTGGTTTATCTCACGACGCTTACTTGCTACCAACATTAAAAAATGAATTAACGCCATTCACGGTGAGTAAACGCGAATCGAGTGGTTTTCTTTGATTGTAACTGGCACTCGCATGTTTACGATTTTCGATGCGTTTGACGTTTACTCGATTAACGAGATGGTGAAGTCATTCGAGTAACTTTGTGAAACTCGCACTAGGCACTCTGTTCTTCTCAGTTCGGATTGGTCGTACGCACGTTATTTTTTTAATACCAATTTTTAACACTATGCAAAGAACTCGAAGTGTGTTTAAATGTCCTCTTTTTGGGGTTGTCACTGAGATAAAAGAGAACGTTTTACCTGCTTACGAAGATGTAATGAAGTATTACGAATGGACGAGACATCAACTGAAATTGAAATTAGAAACAGCAAAAGAACCAACTTTTTCGGAGATAGCAGACATCGTGACATCTAGGATTGAAAATATATGGCAAACTGCATCTATTCCAATAAGTAACACGAACGAGGATCATTCAAATGTTAAAAGCATATCATTTAAAATGCAAAAATCTACTCAAGTCTATCAAGAGGCTCTCCCCGGAAAAGTTAAAAAGTTTTCAGCAAATCAGTAAGATACTTTTTGATATTTCAGCATGCAAGTGCAATGAATTAGCTCAGTGCATTTGTCCTTAGGATAAAAAGGTTCCTAAACAAGAGCAGGCTTTTTTAATTGATCAAAGAACGTCTCGATTGATGATTATCAGCGGAATCGACGTAACTGCTACAAAAAAGTTGCAAAAGACTCTAAAAAGGAAACATCAACAAGGAAATCACCCAAGCACATCTTCAAACACTTCAACGTTAGCGGCTTTAGATATTACTACTTCTTCAGCGGCATCATCAGATTCACAAAAGTCAGAATGCACCATGATTGAAATCGTCCCTGAAAAGAAAAGAAAAAAGTCTGTGTGCGTTGATTTTCCTACGTTATCGAAGACATGTGATAGATATGGAGTGTCAGACAGAGCAGCAGCGGCAATAGCATCATCTGTTTTGTTTGACATTGGGTCTGATGTCGAGATCATTGATAGATAGAAGGTACGAAGAGAGAGATCTAACATTAGGGAAAAATTAATGAAAAATGCAACAGTCACAGAGCTCATGGCGTTATACTTTGATGGGAGAAAAGACAAAACTTTGAAGATTATTAAGAAAAGTGGTAAAAACTACCGGACCACGACAGTTTGTATGACATCTATCTTGGCAACAAGATAGATGTCATACAAGCTCAAAGACCAGTTGAGGAACATGTCTCACTTATTCAAGAGCCGGGATCTATATACATGGGTTACGTTGTACCTGAGGTTGGTACAGCTAAAGGAATACAAACCGCGATAACAGGTTTTCTGTTACGTGAAGAAATTTCCCAAGATAGTATTATGGCCATTGGTTGTGACGGAACGAATGTTAACACTGGGAAGTATGGTGGAATTATAAAACTGCTTGAGAAAAAGCTACAAAAACCACTTCAGTGGATAATCTGTTTGCTTCACATGAATGAACTGCCTCTAAGACACTTGTTTCTTCATATCGACGGGTGTACTTCAGGACCAAAATCTTATGTTGGTCCACTAGGAAAAGCTCTAGAAACGTGTGAAAAACTCACTGTCAAGAAATTTAAACGCATTGAAGGACAAATGTTACCAGAAATGGCCAATGATCTGAGTACCGATCAGCAGTACTTGCACAAAATTGTCTCGGCAGTAATTTTAGGTGTATTCCCACAAGATCTCGAAAATAAATCTCCAGGTAAACTTTCACATGCCCGTTGGATCACACGTGCCAACCGAATACTACGTTTGTATGTGGCAACTGAAAATCCGACGGAAAATTTAAGAACTCTGGCTACTTTTGTGGTTAAAGTCTATGCACCTTCCTGGTTTTTTATTAGGACCAAACCGTCATGCAAAGATGGCACCCGACATCTGTTCAACATTATTATGGCCTCCAGATACCTGTCAGAAAATTTAAGAAAGATTATAGATCCGGTTATCCAAAGAAACGGCTATTTCGCGCATCCCGAAAGCATTCTTCTTGCGATGATAACAGATGAGAGGAAGTATATTAGAGAGCTGGTTGCTCGTCGCATACTAAAGGCACGTCAGTGTGGATCACACTTCAACACCTAGACTTTTTCAAGTGCCAATAATAAATTTTTCTGCCAGTTCATATATTGATTTAATAAACTGGCAGGAAAACTTAACCGAACCGCCGCTTTTAAGAAATTTCTCTGACCAAAAAATTCAGGACATTGTCGAATCTGGTGGTGAGAGCGAACAATTTTTTTTAAGGCTTCCCTGCCATACTCAAGCTGTTGAAAGAGCTGTGAAAATAACGACCGAAGCATCAATTTCTCAGTGCACAAAAAGTTCAAGATTAGGTGCTATAAAGGCCAAGTTAGAATCGCGGAACGTGATGCCTAAATTTGAATCAAAAAAGGATTTTCAAGCTTAATAATAAGTATAGTAATAAAGTAATTCTGCAATTTCTTCAAAGTATTTTTACGTTCATTGTCACAGTATTACTTCAATAAATGTCTGCACTATAAAGTATCTATCATTTACTACCTTCTTATCACTAAATAGGGCACAATATTTCACCTTATACGACTTTAGAATTTATATAAAATTTTAAAACTTTGAAGTCACTGCGGAGGCAGAAGATATTCATGAAATGGAATAAAAAATTACGTTTATTTTTACTTTATTATGAGGCAAAAATTCCCCCCTATTAGAACTTCGAAACTAAAAAAAAAAAAAAACATACATATGTGCTCCACCCTAGTGTGTATACACCACGCACACTGTGTATACTATGCGGGAATTCCCCGTCATAGGCTAAAAACCACTTTGTAGTATTAACCGCCTAAATTTTGTCAATCATGAGTTAAGTAAGTTTTTAGGCATATTGGGACCAACATAAATTAGTATAATTATAATTGTGTTGTTTTGCGATGCATTACGAATTCATTTGGCTCGTGTAAGTAATTCTGTGAACTTGTGAAAGTGATTATTTTGTTTGAAGACTTGAGAAAAAATTAAAAATGCCTAATTCATCTGATGATAGTGATAAAGACAATCAAAGCGGACCATCTTCTCCAAAAAAAAAACAAAAAAGGTACATTATAAACAAAAATTCAGAGACGAGTGGTTAAGTGACAATAGTATCAAAACTTGGCTGCGGCGTGACCCAAAAGACCCGTATCGTGCAGTTTGTGTTCTGTGTTATGCAAAAATGATAGCTGATAGAGTGGTGATAAAGAGACATGGTGAAGGTACTAAGCGTGTGAAAAAAATCACAGCAGCGCCAGCTCAATCTTCGATTGCCACTGCATTTGCAAACGTTAAGCAGTCCGATGATGATAAATGCAAAGCATCTGAGATAAAGTTAGCCGCTTTTATGGCGGAGCATAAAATTTCCCTTAGAGTGATGGACCACTTAATTGATTTATTGCCCATTATGTTTCCTGACTCTCAGATTGCAAAAAATATGAAAATGAAGAGAACGAAATGCCAAGCAATAATAAACAATATTCTAGGAGAATCAGAAAAACAAGATTTGTGTGCAGATCTAAAGGAGCAAAAATTCTCTGTCATGATTGATGAAAGTACTGACATCGGAGCAGTAAAAACTATGTGTGTTGTGGTCAGATATTACTGTGCAATAAAAGGTCGAATTGTGAGCAGATTTTGGGACCTAATTCAAATACATGGTGAGGACAACTCTGCTACTGTGGCTACCGCCACAGCACAATATCTTTTCGAAGCAGTAATAAAATCCTTCGAGGAAAATTATATTCCCATCGAAAATATTATAGGGTTTGGATCAGATGGTTGCAATACGATGATGGGGTGTCACAACTCTGTTTCGAGTCGGTTTAGAGCAAAATGTCCCGGAATTATTGTTCTAAAATGTGTTTGCCATTCCCTGCATCTTTGTGCGAGTGACGCATGCAAACAGTTACCAGCTGAATGTGAAAAGCTAACGCGTGATATCTACAATTATTTTGCGACCAGTAGAAAAAGACAATCGCTATTAAAAGAGTTTCAAGTATTCACAGAAACAGATATTCACAAAATTTTGAAACCAGCTCAAACGCGATGGTTATCACTAAGTGCTGTAGTGCAAAGGATTTTGGAACAGTGGAATGCCTTAACATTGTTTTTTGATGGAAGATGGCTTGAAGATAACGAATGCTTCGAAATCCATACGCAGTTGAATGATCCCGTAACGAAATCATACTTTTTCTTTTTGAACTGGATGTTACCTAAATTTACTGAAGCTAATACGCTATTTTAGAGTGAGACTCCAATGATCACAAAACTTAGCACTAAAATGAACGATCTCTTTCACGAACTTTTATCGACACACATGACAACGGCACATATTGCAAACACTGAACTAGAAAAAATTGACCCAACTGACGAAAACAATTTTAAAAGTTTGTATGACATCTATCTTGGCTTGGGAGTATTTAAACAGTTTTCAACAAATGAAATAGCAAAAGAGAAAAAAGAGGATTTCAAAAGGAAATGCCGAAATTTTTTGATCAAAGCGTGCGTAGGCATCCGCAAAAGATTCGCGTTGAATGATCCAGTATTAGTTGGAATATCCAAATTAGATCCTGAGAGTTGTCTTGATATCTCAAATCGAGATGAATCAATTCAAAATTTACTAAGCTTGATGCCAAGATTGACACCAACTTCTATGGCAGAACAACAAGCTTTGGATGACCAATGGCGAAAATTGCCAAAGTTAAAAGGAGATTTCGATATAGCAATACGGCTTGATGAATTCTGGCATAAGGTTAGTAACAAAGACTTTATATTTTTTTATAGATAGAAATATATTTATTTCGTTAGCAACCTACAACATTTTTTAATACTAATGTTGCTTTTCAGGTGAAACAGTTGGACGAGTTCCGTTTGATTGGACAATACATGCTCAATATTTTGGCTCTTCCAAACTCTAACGCAGAATGCGAGAGAATGTTTAGCCAAATTAACGACACCAAAACCAAGAAACGAAATAGATTAATAACCAGGACAATAAGAGGCAACATGTTAGCGCAACAAACCATTCAACATAACAGTACTAGTTGCGTTAATTTTAAACCGACTGAGAAAATGATAAAATCATTTTATTCCGGAATTTACAAAAAAGAAACGGCTATCGGGCTTAACGACAGTGACAGTGATTGATAACTGGTTTGTTTGTCATATTTATAATGTGTATTTTAGTATAAAGATGTTTCTTGAGATCTACTGTAAAATTCACAATTTTTTATTTTTTATTTTGCTGTAATTTTGTCCCAAACACTAAATTTGAGCTCGAAACACTGTAATATTTGTTCTCTCGTCTGGTAACACTGATTGAAGTACTGAAGTGTTTGTATAGAAACGCCACCATATCGATCCGATAACAGGACGAGAGCACGGAACCAATCCAATTGCAGAAAGACGTGAGACAGGGAGATGGTATCTCTCCGAAACTGTTCACTAACGCATTGGAGGACGTTTTCAAGCTCTTGGACTGGAACGGATTCGGCACCAACATCAATGGCGAATACATCACTCACCTTCGTTTTGCCGATGATATAGTCATCATGGCAGAGTCGATGGAGGACCTTAATACGATGCTCAACGACCTCAGTAGCCTTTCCCAACAGGTGGGTCTTAAAAATAACATGGATAAGACAAAAATCATGTCCAATGTCCATGTACGAGCAATAGATATATATATATATATATTTAATTGACATAGTGATTTATTCATTTTTGACATAACGCTAATGTTAATTAATTAAGATATTATGCTATTTTTTTATTTTATTTTATATTACTTTGACATTGATTATTTAATTATTATTACTTTTCTTTATGCGGTTAATATGATAGGTACATTATTACCATTGTACTACCTATGCTAGTTTATTATAATAAGTTTGTTAACCTGTTTTATTAGTACTTAGATACTAGTAACATGATATGACCTGTAATTACTAGTTACCAATAAAATGATTATGATTATGATTATGATTACGACATTGGAACGATACTCTCGAAGTTGTTGACACATTACACCTATCTTGGACAGATTGTTCAGTTAGGAAAGTCCAACTTACATACATCTAAAAAGTATATAGATTCCACGGAATTGTGGGTTGTATTAATGGCACTCACGTTGCAATAATCCGCCCATCAAATCATGAGGAGGCATATTTCAATAGGAAGCAATATCATTCCTTAAATGTGCTACTGGTAAGTTTTTGTACAATCTTCTTTTATAATAAAAGGCGATGTATGTTCCCTTTGGACTACAAAAGGCTTTTGCGTGACATTCTCTGGCATATAGCTGATGATATGAGGAGTAATCCACACGGATTAAACCGCTAGACGCAGCTAGTTTACTATATTTATGGTTGACTAAGTCAATAACTTTATTGCATAATGAAAGAATTGAATTATAGATTTATTTTATTATTTTAGGTTTGTGATGCTGATTTGCGCATCCAGCATGTTGATGCATCTTTTGGAGGGCAGAGCCATGATTACCATGTTTGGAACTGTTCTCCAGTGAAGGCCCTCATGCAGGACCTTCATGAACAAGGAGAAGTATGTTGGTTTTTAGGTATGTTTATTTTTAGCTATATCTAACAATACTGACAAGACTGTTACTTTTTCCACTGAAATTTAAAATTACTCTGTATATCAAAGAAATTCTATGTCCTATGAAAAAAAGCACAGTATATTCAGTATACTTCAAAATATAGATGATATCAAAAATAAAATAAATCTGCTAATTAACTTTTCTATTATGTTAGTTTTATGGTACATATATGTACTTTTTTACGCTGCAGGTGATTCAGGGTATGCACAGCGGCCATGGATGATGACTCCAATTTTAAATGCTGTACCGAACTCCCCCGAAGCACACTACACTACGAAACAAACTAGGACTCGCAATGTGGTGGAACGTTGCATTGGAGTACTAAAAACTCGTTGGCGATGTCTCTTGGCACACAGGTGTGTTAATTAATTACTCGTTATTTCTGCCATTGATATTAACAAATCTTAACTGTAGATTCAGAAACTAAAATGTATTTTTATTTACAGGCTGATGCACTATGATCCCATAAAAGCTGGCAAAATGGTGAACGCGTATGTGGTGCTGCATAATTTGATTTATACCAGACGCGACACCATTAATGAAAAGGAATTTATGCAGGATACTTTATTACAACCACCACAAGAGCCCCGTTTACGTGAGCAACCGCGGCTGCACTACATTGATGGTACTTCTTTTCATGTAGGCGATTTGGTTTTCATCAAATGTAGTGAGGCGTTTTTGTTTAGCTTAGTGAAAGTCAAAACGATGCTTAGTGGTGCTCGATGGAGGCACTAGTGTGAGAACGCTCGATGGAGGCGTTAGTGTCGTATGCTCGATGGAGGCATGACGCCGGAGCGTTTGGTGACGCTCGCATTGTAGCTCGAGGGAGGCTCAATGTTGTGATGTGCTAGGCAACGTGGCGATTTTCTTCATTGACCGGTTGATACTATTAGAAACTGTTTTGGCGATGCAAAATAGACTTTCAGACATTTTTGAAACTGTGGATTGCCTGTTTATTGATGTTAATAATAATCCGATTGTCATACTTCCCGATTGTTTATTTGGTCAGAATGACCGAGCCTATGAATAGACTACCTGGCTTTTAATTTTCTTATCGCGCACACGAGGACGTGTCATACCGCAGAATGGCCGTGTCAAAGAGAGAACGTGTTGTCACTGATTATAGACTCGATAGATGGCGCTGGTTGGAGAGACGTCAAGTGTTACCATTTATAAAGTACACTTGAGTGGTCTGTGCAGTTGGTTGTCTCTGACACTATGACGTTGATAGTTCGTTGAAGGCTGACGTTTCTGACAGAGGTGTCTGTTTGGTGGGGATTTGTGGCGACGGTTGGCATTCGAACTAGAGACGGCGCAGAACTCACTACGTTTCTCCAATCTATTGCCATCCTACTAGATTAGGAATTATTATTAATACTGTGTGTGGCAATTCAATAAACGGTGATTGGAGAACAAGCCTGCATTCGTATTTTTGGAGAAAAACAACGCTGAATATGTCGGTTGATGAAGAGGCCAACGAATACGGCTAGATACCCCACTGATCCCTCCGACATATATATATATATACATGATAATGATTTCATTTTGATTTTCGAATTATATTAGTCGCTTTAAGTATTGTAAATACATACCTTGTTGTAAAATGAATTATGTAGCGCTCCTCGAGGAAGATCGCTGACGGCGCAGCAGTCCAACTAACCATCAACACGGAATCGCCGACGCAGCGTGACCCTAATAGATGGCACGTGGAACCACACCGAGTGGAGAAAAGACATTCTAACTTCCGACCTCGAATAGAGACTAGATTACTTTAGATGTAATTTTACTTTAATTAAATATTTTTTATAATCACTTCGGTTTTTTTCGACCCTCCGGTTGCCGCTAACGTAATTGGCGCAGTCGGTAGGATACTCGCGGGAAATTTTGCGAAGACGGAATCATCTCGCATCGAATACCGAGTGCCCGGGCTACCCGGGTGGCTATCAAGCACCGTAGACGAGTATCCGGATCTACGGACCAGCAGCAGCTCAGGAGGAGAATCCAGCTTTTGATTCACGGACACAAACCAGAGATGAAATTTACGTAAGTACACTAGAATAATTCTCGTGTTGCTTCCTTTATCCTTAGTTCATCTTAACTTCAAGATTTACCACCCTAGAGACTATAGTTCGCGGAGACCTGAATCGCATCAGGCCGGCCAAAGAATAGCAGATAGTAATAGAGAAATTAAGTTAGATTTTAGTTAGTTAGGCGAGTTATTTAATCTTAATACGTCAGAAATTGCCCACGACCCGGATCAATCTATAAGGCCCTCTGCCTTGTCCCGGACTTTGACGGGAACACTAACGTACTTACTAGATTTATCTGGATTTGTGATCAACTTGCTACACAATACTTAAGCGCTGCGCCAGGTAGCGAATTTTCCAACTTATGCCTTATAAATGGTATTCCTAATAAAATTAAAGGACCTGCCGAATGCACTATTAATTCCAAAGGTATTCCAGAGAGTTGGCTAGGCGTTCGAACTGCCTTGATCAAAAATTTTTCAGATCAGCGTGATGAAACTGCACTGTACAATGACCTCTCTTTAGCTTCGCAAGGTAATAGGACACCTCAGGAATTCTAAGACAATTGCCAGACTTTGTTTAGTACGATAATGACTTATGTCACCTTACATGAAAATGTACCAACGACCGTCGAAGCAAAACGTGAATTGTACAGGAAGGTTGCTATGCAGGCTTACGTTCGCGGCTTAAAGGAACCTTTAAGGTCCCGTATACTTTGCATGCGTCCAGTTACTATAGAAAAAGCACTCGAATACGTGCAGGAGGAGTCAAACATTATGTACTTTCACCAACGAAGTGAGACCTCAAAGGGCCAGATGAACCCTAGGGCTACCACCGATTCGTCACCGTTTGCGTTTGCTCCCCTTCGCCCAAATAACTTTCAGGTGCCAGTACCTATCTGGTCGGGTCTAGCAGGACAACACTTCATGAGACCGGCACCTCAGCCATTTAAGTTCAATGTACCTTTTCAACATCGCAGGCCAACCAACACACAGAGAATGTTTGGCACACCGCCACCGAATTACAACCCCCGCAGCAATTTATTTCGGTTGCAACCCGGAACGGGTAGACTTCAAACCCACCCACCACAAACCCAACCTCAAGCTATGAGTGGAGTACAGCGTTACATCCCTAAGCCATTACCGCATACCAAAATTATAACATCTCACTACGAGGACCGGAGTACAATTACTATACTGATTATAGTAGCGGAATTCCACCCGGTTTCGCCTGTGATGCGACTTACTATGAAATGCTCGATGACAATCAACCGTCTGGCGAATTTCAACCACAAGCAAGTCCATGTTATGCTGGGCAGGATTTTCGGGAGGTCATCAAAACCAAAATAGAGATAAATCTTCAGACGCAGAGGCTGCTTCCGTACATTCAAATAACGGACCCTCTTTTGAAATGTCTGATAGATACAGGGACCAACCAGTCATTTATAAGCCCCGAAGCTATTGAGACATACTTTCCTGAATACCCCCTCGACTTCGACCCATTTGAGGTAACAAACATACATGCCACAAGCAGAAATGATTATTCGATCACACTGCCTTGTTTCGCGGAACTTAATGACGCTGATAGTATGAAACTATTCGTTTATCGGTTTCATGATTACTTTGACGGGCTTATAAGTTTAGATTTGTTTGGTAAATGGGAAGCACGTATAGACCTTAAAGACGAACAACTGTTGACCCGTTGTGCGACAAATCAAATTAGGATGTATAACTCGCGTAATGTGAATTTATATGAAGATATAATTCCAGCAGGAACATCTAAAGTAGTCCGCATTCCCATTAACGCCTCGGATGGCGATGTATTCATTAGGGAACAAGTATTATGCAATTGCATTATCCATGAATGTGTCACCAATAGCCGTGGTTACTTGGAAGTAGAGAACCCAACATCGAACTATCTAGTGTTCTCACTCAACCGACCAGCATGTGCGGAACTATTCAAAAATTAGTGCATGGACACTCAACAACCGACAACACGCGCACAAGACGTCTCACGGTTACGCACGGATCATCTAAACGCCGAAGAAAAAGCTAACCTCACAGCTTTTTGTTCTCGTTATGCAGACGTATTTTATATAGAAGGTGAAGCGCTGACTTTTACTATTAAAATTAAACACCGAATCAGAACTACTTATGAAGTCCCAGTGCACACGAAAAGTGATCGTTACCCGTTCGTGCACCGCCAGGAGGTTAGAGACCAGATTACTTAAATGTTGGATCAGGGTATCATACGACCCTCTGAGTCAGCATGGAGCTCCCCCATCTGGGTAGTGCCAAAGAAAGCCTCTGGAAAACAGAAGTGGCGTCTTGTGGCCGATTTTCGTAAAGTTAACGAAAAACTCTTGACGACAAATATCCTATTCCCAACATTAATGATGTACTAGATAAATTAGGGAAGTGTCAGTATTTTACAACTTAAGACTTGGTAAGTGGCTTCTACCAAGCGGAAATGGACACTCAGGACGTGGAAAAGACCGCTTTTTAATGTCGAACATGAGCATTTTGAATTTCTTCGAATGCCAATGCGTCTTAAGAACTCGCCGTCCACTTTTCAGCGTGTTATGGACAATGTTCTCAGGGGACTCCAGAACGAGGTGTGCCTAGTGTATTTGGTTAGTATAATCATATTTAGCACATCCCTACAAGAGCACATGGTTAATCTCGAAAAATTAGGTTCTCCAGCGACTCTGCCATGATGACTATATGATCGGCAAAACGAAGGTAAGTGATGTATTCGCCATTGATGTTGATGCCGGATCAGTTCCAGTCCAAGAGCTTGTCCTCCAATGCGTTATGCCCGGTTTACATTATTCCAGTCCAGTGATCCAGTCCAGTACTGGATTGCTTACTGGAAAAATGTTAACCGGCACTGGAATGAACTGAATCCAGTATGCATTCCAGTCCAGTAACTGGATTCGCGGTCTACTTTTGAATCCAGTGCGATCAATCCAGTCCAACTGGAATAATGTAGACGGCCAATCCAGTGCCATTCCAGTGCTGACGAAATACACACGTGTTGGTTGTTTTTGCGGACTTTTTTTGCGAAGAAATAGGATTTAACAATGGTGAAGAAGTTATCTGAAGACGAAACTGTAAAGTTTGTCACTATATACAGAGAAAATCCGTGTTTATGGGATATAACATCAGAACATTATAAAAACAAAGCTATGCGCCAAACTGCTTTGCAAAATCATTGCAAAATAGTATTCGTTCGACATACTACCTTGAACTAGACAAGATTAAGAAGTCATCCACATCTGGTGCTAGTGGCAATGTTTACCAACCCAAAGTGAAATGGTTCGCCGAATTCAATTCATTTATTAAAAATGTGATGGTGAAGCGTAAAACACACGTATGTATTTTAAGATTTTTATTTATTTTTATTTTAGTAGCATATTATTTGTTAAAACACACAAATTTATCAGTGTATCATATGATTTTGCCATTGTACTTTTCCTTCGTTCACAAAATAATTAGTAAATTGAGTACCTGCAAAAATCAAGTAAAAATATTTTATTTTCAGGAAACTACTGATGATGCTCAAAATAAAGAAAAATACTGACAATACTCAACCTTGTGACCAATGTGGGAACCCTACCCATACAAACCCAGAACCAAGTCTATCAGAACCGCGAAAGAAAAGAAGTAAAATTTCACAGCTGTCTACAATAGTAAGTAGCATGAAAGATATGCAATACGATTTATCCAAATCAGAAACAGTGGAAGATGAATTCGACATCTTCGAGAAACACATTGCGAAGCAATTAAGAACCCTTTCTACAGAACAGGCTATCCTAGGCCAAGAAGAAATTCAGAGTGTGATAACAAAATGTCGACTACACGATTTGAAATACGGAAATATGACAGTGAATAGTCCTAAATATTCTGCAAACACACATGCCAGTGACAATTCGTCAAGACCAAGTACGAGTAGTAACTTATATGCCATTGAATAGTCCAGCGTCTGTAGATACCTACACAAACCACTGAGGACTCGTTAAATGTAGTAAGCGATGACCCAGAATACATTAATATAATCATGAATGCTTTCAACAATGCTTAATTGTCATAGATATGATACTTAATAAAAAATTATTACCTTGATGTGGCCTTTTAATGCCCTTTTAATTTCTTGACAGACTTTTGGTATAATTTTTGAAATAGTTGGTTTTGGCAATCGAAACACCACTGAGGCTTCTGTAACTATATCCAGTAGTTAAAAAAGAAAGAGTGACTTCTAATTTTATTTTTGCGGGTATAGCATCTCTGAACAACGTATTCTTACGCTGGATATTAATCGAAACTAATGATAACAGTTCTTCAAAGTTTTCTGCTGTCATTCTCAGTGCCAGTCTATATTCATTGGGATCTTCTACCTTCAGTTGTTGCAAAAGCATTACTGACCCTCCTTTTTGATCTCTTTCGCTGATCCAATTTCTCACCCAAATCCGTTCCTTTTTTTTAAGTTCCTTATCAGCCTCATTAATAACTTCTTGTAGCAAGAGTGATTGAGCACGTTTGAAAAATTTTCGAAACTGATCTCTTCTTGAAATCATTGTCACTGTAGTGTTCACACTTCAACGGCTTCTAAATAACTGGAATAATGCAGAACCAGTCCAGCACTGGACTGGAAGCTCGCTAGATCACTGGACTGGAATAATGTAAACCGGGCATTAGTGAACACTAGACGGGCCACTCCCACTAGATGGACCGACGTCATTGTGAGAGTCGCGGGCATCCAGTGGATGCAGATGGCAGGATGTCGTTCAGTGTGGAGGTTAAAGGGGGAGGCCTATGTTCAGCAGTGGACGTCTTCTGGCTGATGATGATGATGATGATTTTTCTTCCAGGTTCATATGGTTTGTACGTAATCTTTCTAATTTTGTTTTTAATTGTTCGTCTAATTTTGTTTTAGTTTTTTTTTTGGACTGGCAGAGGTTTTTCTTATTTTTTTGGATTGATACGTTGAATCTTAAGATGATGGTTGTTTCTGAAACAGAATGGTCTGTCTGTTGTATTAATTACTGCTGCTAGGGCTTTTCCTTTTGCTACTGAAACTACTGCTGCGGGGCTAGCACGGCGTGCGGATAAATTGTCTTTCCACCCTTTTTATCCATCTGTCAGTGGAAATAACTATCTTTTCCACCTTACATAGCATGGCAACCGGGGAAAGCAGGGGAAAGGGATAAAATGTTTCCACTTGACGTTTGTCGTAGATATTATATCCCGCTACTCCCGCTCTAGAGCACGGGCTCGAAAATACGTGGACAATTATAAGAATTGACATAAGGCAAGGAATATTTCTCTGCGACTCTTGAGGGAGGGTGGCTTTAAATTTTTTTTAAAGTTAAAATATTTGTTTTGCTACGAAACAATGTCGCGTGCCTATTATAATTATGTTTTATCTCATGAAATGGAAGTGATGGAACGAAAACTACACCGGCGGTCTATCCGGGACATGAGTAACCCATTCGAGATCCCGAATCGAGAATTTCAGTGCCTATACCGAATGAGTAAACCAATGGCGATGTATTAGACCACTTAATTATAGATGGGTAAGTTTAAAAAAAAAAAAAAAAAAACAAGTAAAAATGTTTTTTTTTTCTCATAAATATGTAACATTTGTCCAACTTTGATGCGCACTAGTATAGGAACGGGTGGTCCAAAACATACGTTTCTGACCTCATTCAATACAGAATTTAATGCTCTACAACTAATACTAAAACCATGTTTCGATACTGTGAGTCCTTTGCGAGATATTATCGTAAAACATCAAAAATACCCCTTCTGGGGGTACATTTTTACCCACCACCACTTATGCACAACTCCGCCGAGGAGGAAAACCTAGGGTAGTCATATTGGGCTATAAATGGAGCCAATAAAACAATAAAACCTTTTGTTGCGATTAAATCCGATTTGTCTAATTTTTTGGTTTAATTCTAATGGACTATGTATATATCAAATGGGTTCCTACAAAAACATGACCTGCCGGATATTTTGGGCGCTATTGACTGCACCCATGTAGATATATTCCCTCCACCTTTCTCTTCGGGAGTGCACTTTAAAAATAGGAAAGGCCGTACAACAATAAATGTACAACTAGTAAATAATCTACTTTGTAAGTTCTTCTTTCTTACTTAATTGGTAGGTACTGACATTTGCTAACATACTTTTAATGTTATTGTTGTAGGTTGTGGATGTCAATTGTGGCATATTAAATATTAATGCAAGATTTCCAGGAAGAGTCCATGACCAGTTCCTTCTTAACAATTCCAACTTGAAATTGGAAATGAAACGACTATATGACAGCATATTTTAAAAAGAATGGGTTATTATCATTACTCCGCTCGTAAATTGTGTGAAATTGTAGTGAGATCGTAGTACCTACGATCTGACTACAATTTCACTAACATTGCGTTGAGTTCAAAATTTAATTGTTCCATGCAGAGATCTTGTTTCCCGGTCGATTTATTTACTTAAAATAATTATTATAAGGTAGGGTGGGTGATTAACGCCCGCTGTCTAATCACGCCCAAATAACAGAAAACACACTAGATATGGTGTAATTCAGCTAACACTCAATGCATACATAGAATAAACCAATAAAAAAGCGCAGCGCGAGCGGCGGCTCGCGCTGCGCGATTGTGGCAGTGAGGCTTTGCGTTCCGGCAGGATTGGTTAAGTTCAACGCTGTTATAATAAGCTCCGCGACGAAACCGTAAGTTTTACTTCTAATTTTTTTTGTGTATAATTCTTGGTTTTGATATATACAGGGTGTTTGGTAGAGGGTCCGACAAATCAAATGAGCGTGTTCGGGGGCCCATTTGGAGAATACAAGTTGGCCAAAAAAAATCCCTGACCCCCCTAATTTTTTTAAAGGTTTTTTTTGTGAATTTTCCCATTTTCACCGAAATTGTACCTATTTACCTCCATAACATTTGTAAAATCTGTTTTAGACCGGATGTTTTTACTTGAATTTGGTCTCTAATACACCTTCAGGCCACGCAAAGCAAAATTGGATACAAAACAAAGCTAACTAACTGATTTAGAGCTCATAGAGTGAAAAAATGAAAATAAAAATTACCTCATAGTTCAACTTTCACAGTGATCTAAAAAAAAACACTAGCAATTCGGGAGGTAATATGCATTTAAAAACTTCTCTATTTATTACTTATTACAATGACATACTAAGTTGGTATAAAACTTACCAACTTGTTGAATAAATGAGGCAGAAGGGAAAATTCAAACATCAGAAATAAATACAATTATTTATTTAATTTAAATTTTGTTCGAACACAGCTCCTCTGTTATGAATACACGCCCGGCATCTACGGCGTATTTCTTTTGTAGTCGTGTTCAGCGTCATTTCTACTTTCATTTTTGAAAAAGCATCCCCAATTCTCGTCACCAATTCTTCTTTTGTGTTTATTTCAACTTCGTACACCAACTCTTTAGCACGTCCCCAGACATAAAAATCGAGTGGTGTTAGGTCTGGGGAACGTGCGGGCCATTCAATTGGGCCACCTCTCCCAATCCATGAATTGGGGAAAACGTTGTCTAGGTACTCGCGTACTATGTTCCGGTAGTGAGCCGGGCAGCCGTCATGTTGAAATACAACTGCCCGGTCATCTTCAAAAATCGGCAGGTCACTCATTAATTCCGGTAGGTCATTCATTAAAAATTCTAGGTAATTTTCCCCATTCAGTGTATCTGGGAGATAATGGGGTCCTATGAGGTCTCTCCCAATGACACCTGCCCATACGTTGACCGAAAACTTATGTTGGTGTGAGGCCTCTCTAGTCGCGCGAGGATTTTGCGATTCCCATCTGTGGAGATTATGTTGGTTAAAGATGCCCTCTCTCGTGAATTTAGATTCATCCGTCCAGAGAATGGTCTTCAGGAATTCGTCATTATCTACGTCCGTATGTAAAAGAAAACGGCAAAACCGCAAACGCCGCTCTTGGTCCCCTTCTACTAAACCTGAAACCAAAACAAAACCGTTTGAGAACATGAGATGGGCAACTTGTACGGCAATTATTATTATTATTGTAGAGTTCGATACACCACCGAAGTCATAATAATAAAAAAAATACAATCCACTATTCAAGAGAATTTGAGCAAAGCCCATTGTCCAGTAAACAATTTATGTAAGGTTCGTATTTTAAATGAGCAATCAGGAGCTCTAATATTCTGACGCGTGAGATATTATCTAGGTCATTATCTCTCTCTCGTTTCAAAAGTCATAAGAGTGAGAGTGATCAAAATAATCTCAAGCGTCAGAATCTAGAACACAGTTTAGAGTTAATGTCATAAATTAAATTTACCTTGCACCGGAGTGTAGTGAAAAGGATGCCTTCCGTCTGCATTGACTACTGACCAAACTTTCCATGTCGAAACTCCCAAGTCACGGGCCACTTTTCTAATGCTGGTGGTGGGATCCACATCGAACTCTTGTAGAATACTTTCATCTACAACAACACGATGCTGTCTAGCATTGAGTCGTGGTTCCCTAAAATGTAGGGTGCCGGTTTCCCGCAGTCTCCGGAAAGTATTTGAGAATGTGGTGTGATGTGGTACATGTCTGTTGGGATACGACTCTCTGTACATTCTTTGGGCTGCACGTGAGTTCCCATCAGCTCGGCCATAGGCAAAAACCATGTCGGCGTATTCTTCGTTACTAAACTCCGTCATGTCGGCGCAGAAAGAATCAGCAACAACAGTCAACGTCAACAAAAACAACAGTAACAACGGTAACAGTCAACAACGGTAACAGTCAACAACGGTAACAGTCAACAACGGTAACAGTCAACAACGGTAACAGAACAACGGTAACAGACAACAACGGTAACAATCAACAAGGTAACAATTTAACAAATCAAAACAGAAAACAGAAACCGTTGGGTTATTCGTACACACGTCAAACAGTGATAGCAGTCAAAGCTCGACTGATAATCAGTCACACTGATTTTATTGGTTAGACAACTGGTAGCTTAAAGCCTTAGCACGCTGCCTCTGCATTCTTGGAGAGACGGAGAAAGAAGAACTAATAACAATGGTTTTATACCTGCTCGTCGTAATTGGTCCCTTACTTTACGTAGATGACACATTTTTTTATTTCTAGAGTTGTTACTTAGAATCCTATTTTAACTCAATAAGCTGGTAAGTATTATACCAATTTAGTATGTCATTGTAATAAGTAATAAATAGAGAAGTTTTTAAATGCATATTACCTCCCGAATTGCTAGTGTTTTTTTTTTAGATCACTGTGAAAGTTGAACTATGAGGTAATTTTTATTTTCATTTTTTCACTCTATGAGCTCTAAATCAGTTAGTTAGCTTTGTTTTGTAACCAATTTTGCTTTGCGTGGCCTGAAGGTGTATTAGAGACCAAATTCAAGTAAAAACATCCGGTCTAAAACAGATTTTACAAATGTTATGGAGGTAAATAGGTACAATTTCGGTTAAAATGGGAAAATTCACAAAAAAAAAACCTTTAAAAAAATTAGGGGGGTCAGGGATTTTTTTTGGCCAACTTGTATTCTCCAAATGGGCCCCCGAACACGCTCATTTGATTTGTCGGACCCTCTACCAAACACCCTGTATAAGATGAACTTAATTTACTAGTGCTTGAATATTTTGTGTCGATTTATATGAATATTTTCCAAAAACGTGTCATTTGGATAATAACGCCCATGTGGGTAATAACGTCCGGCAAAATGACGGTTGGGCGCTATTAGTCTGCATGGGCGTTATAACCACAGAGCATTTTCTAGTATGTCATAAACTACAATGGCTGTATAATTAGTTTGAATTAGATGTTAAATGTTTTTTGCAGAAGGAATTTCTTAAGAAGTTATAACACGAGTGGCTTGTACCTACATCACACAATTTTTGATTTCAAAATCTATTTTAGCATAACATGTTTGGCTTTTTTTCTCTCTAACATTGGTCCTTTACTATGCGTGTTAATGTGGCTAATAATTAATGTTTATACTAACGATATTTTAATAAGTATAATTATAACTTCTTAAACTAATAAATGCAATGTTTGCCTTATTACAAACTTAGTGTTATTTTATTTATTTTAAGGAATCAACAAAATGTCTCCGCGCAAAAAACGAGGGGAGCCCTGGTCAGAAGACGATTTAAAAGCTGCTTTGAGAGCTGTGCGAAAAGGCAAATTGAGCCAGCTTATTGACCCACTTGGTGTATTGTTTTTGTTATTAACTTCTATCTTCGGGCGCTATTATCAATCGTATGTTTAAATACGCCCAGTGAACTTTAAAATATTATCTTAATTCAGCCTTAAAAACGGCTAATACACAAAGTGCTCATGGTATGTTGTATGAAAATACTCAAATAGTGCCTTTAATATGATCAAATACAAATATACCAACTGATGTTAGGTATATTGTTCAATTGGACGAGTCTGTCTTAAATGTTGATTTTATTTCTTTGTTTTTGGTGTAATTAAAATAATGTACAGTGGAATATCGGTTGTGATATTATTTTTTGTTCTAGTGAGTCTATTTTCGTATTTAAAGCCTAGTTTATAAAACGGGCGTCAATAGCCACGTAATTTTTAATAACGCCCAAAATACAGTTTATTTAAAAGCTGAACAAACATAAGGATTATAAGTACAACTCATTCTAAGGTGAAACTTTCTTATTCACAAATAAATAAACCATTGATTAAGACATCGTTTGTTTTCATAATCATTTAAATACCAAAACTATTTTTAATTAAAGTTAGGTGGGCATTAATCACTCGCTGTACCTTAGTAGTATAAAAGCTGATTTTTATATATAATACTTGGGTTATAATTAGATAATGTTTCCTCACTAGCCAGACATTTTTGATAGTTCCAACCTCTTGCCAGACCACGAAGAAGATCACGATACCGAATGGAGTAACAGTGACGAAGAAAATAATAACATTAGTGATGATAATGAATAAACATTAAGGGAGACACCCTTAATGTTCATTCATTATCATTATAGCAAGGGGTTGACACGATGTAAAGTATCTGGCAATGAATAACGTGTTTTTTTTAAATATTCTGAAGGTAATACCAAAAAATCGCACTTTATTTATATTAAGTTCAACTTAAAGTCAGGAAACGTCAGAAGCAGTCGGCAATGGCGACAACCGATTGCCGTAGTACCGCTCGCCTGTATGTCATAGATGGCGCCACTAAGATGCAATTACTCGTTGAGACCGGCTGTGATATATGCGTTTATCCCCGGTCTGCACTTAGGGCGCTTTTAGTGTCACGCGGATTTGCTCACGCACGCGGGATTGGCCCGCATGCGTAGCATCCGCAAAGAACAATTTCATATAGGTATCTATTGTAAAGCGTGATATACGCACGCGGGACGCGGGACGCTGTGCGGGGCGTCACCCCGGTGCGGGGTATCCGCATGCGTAAGCGCTGCCTACAACTTCAGTGCCCATTTTAGAGTCGAACGGGGCGCACGCGCCGTATTGTACTACCGAAATGAAAATCGATACAGAGCGAGTAATCATTGAAGTTCATCTGCGGCCCGTTTTGTGGGATAAACGCAATGAATTATACAAAAACAGGGACGCGAGAGAGGCTGCATGGAGAGATATTTTGAAGGAATTGGCACCTAACTACGAAAATTTGAGCGAAGAGGAAAGAAAAGAGGCGGGTATGTGTTTGGTTCATTATTTTATTTATACAAGCATCATTACTTTATTAAGCATAATTATTTAATTCACAAATAACATCAAAAACCTTCTAAAACCTTTTGAGTTTAGTTAATTAATTATATATCGGTGTTGCCAGGAGACTTTTCCTTCATTGATAAAGTAATCTGCAAATATATCTCTGATATTACTTGCCGACGTATTACTACTTTCAGTCTGCTGCCTGGGTAGTGGTCCCGTAAAACCATTTGTGACAAATGTATGGCTGACCATGTATCCATCCCGTTTCCTTATGAAATTGTGAAGTACACATGCCGTCTTGACTATTAATTGTGCTAGATCTAACTTGACAGTCATGGATCTGTGAAATATTCTAAATTTATTTGACATAATTCCAAAAGTGCATTCTATGTACCTTCTAGCTCTGGACAGACGGTAATTAAATATTTTCTTTTTGTAAGGTAAATTATCACGAGCATAAGGCCGCATCACATGTGATGATAAACCAAATGCCTCGTCTCCCACTATCACGAACGGCAACTTTGCTCTTACACTAGATGGATAAGCTACTTCGGGGCAAATAATAGGCAACTCTTGCGGGTCAGGGATACCCAACGTGTTACTTTCCAGTTTCGTATACAATTGACTCCTTCTAAAGATGGTTGAATCGGCGTTACTTCCACTGGTACCGACATTAATATATGTAAAATTATAATCAGCATCACACATTGCGAGGAGCACTACAGAATAATATTTCTTATAATTAAAATATAGTGATCCACTGTGCGGCGGTCGAATCACTCTTATATGTTTTCCATCAATAGCACCCAAGCAATTAGGAAAATTTGTATATGTGAGAAATCCCTCTGCGATTTCTTTCCATTTGATCCCATTAAGCTGTGGAATACATTCAGACTTTAGTTCAATCCATATTATGTAACAAACTTGTCTTACTATTTCGCTAATTGTTGCAATTCCAATCACGTAGGAATAGTGTAGATCAGTGAATGTATTACCAGTTGCCAAATATCTGAAAACAAAAACAATATATTAATAATATTATTATGATAATATAATATATTAATAATGCTGACATCAGACATAAGACGGCATGCACCGCTCGAATTTTACTTCAGAAGAAAAATAAATACCCTTAAGGTGAAAGGGCACGGAAGTAGCTAGCGCTAGAAGTTTTTAATTCGTTTTAACTACAGTACTGTAGCTACGTTAGATTTCTATCATTTGCCGAAAATTTTATCATAGGGGGGTATTTATGCAGTTATGATTTCATATGAAATGTTCGAAGTATAGTTATGTATCTCATATCTGCTAAAAGTGGCTACTTTTAGCAGATTTGAGATACATAACTGTGCTGTAAATATTTTATAAGAAATCTCCTCTGTATAAATTAACCCCTATGGTAAAATTTCCGACAAATGAAAGGAATCTAATGAAGCTAATTTTTGTTAAAACAAATTAAAAACTTACAGCGCTAGTGACTTCCGGAAGTTTTCACCTTAATATTGATGATGGCAAATTTTATTGGTACTGGTTTTGGGTAACTTGATCTGAAACTGTGTGTACTTTTGCCAACTACTTATTATATTTTGTCATTTCAGACAAGAAAATACAACAACGCTGGCGAACAGCAAGGGACACTTACCAGAAAGACAAGATATCTGAAAAAAATCAGCCATCCGGCTCTGGGAGTAAGAAGAAGAAGAAATATTCTTACTATGACATTTTGACTTTCTTAGACAGTACAACGGAAACTGCCGGAGAAGAGTCACTCTGTGAAGAAATGTCTGAACAAAGTAATTTAGAAACACCTAATGAGTCCACGCAACTAGGTACTTCACGTCAAGAAAGTTCTCAACTAACATCACAACGTAATTTAGAAACACGTAATGAGTCCACGCAACCAGGTACTTCACGTCAAGAAAGTTCTCACCCAACATTAAAACAAAAACAAGTAAAATCTAAAAAGCAAGCACCATCCGAATTTGAGGCACAGTTATTAGAATGCTTAAAGTCTAATCAACTGGAGCTGGAAAGTGAGGATTTGGCTTTCTTTCAGTCTCTGCAGCCTTCATTAAAAAGATTCACTAGATATCAAAAACTAATGTTCAGAACAAAAGTGTTAAATATAGTTATGGAAATGGAAAGTCAAACACAACCTGCATACTACAGCCCCATACCTACAACAAGTTCTAGTGCTTTTACTGAGCTTGACAGTTTGTCACCGATAAATCAAGATTACCAAACCAATAGTATAATCCAGGATACTTCCAGTCTTAACGACAATGCTATTAGTTCTGCTGCAGTGAATGACAATGAAACTCTTATTTCGACTGAAAGTCGCCTGTTTAATATCACGTCTTATGACATAATTTATAACCCAGCAACAACATCATCTACTGGCGAAAGTAATGTCAACGCTCAGGATACAAATTTACAAAGAAATGAATGATGTAAAATTTGATTTTTAATTTATGAATAAAACTCTTTTTATTAAAATGAGTACGATTAACTTTTTTTCTCCAGTTTCTCTCTAATTGTTTGTTTATTCATATGAGTGCGGTTGTACACACGGCACAGATCAAGTTACTCAAATCCAGTATAAGCGGGACTCCGACGGGTTACCTAAGTATGATAATGCGCAAGGTGCGAGTTCCATTTATACTGGTTTTGGGTAACTTGATCTGTGGCCATGTGTACTTTATCAGATAAAAAAAGGATTGTGTATGTAGTTGAAATCCCAAACCAATTAAGAAATTTTTTTGACTTCAAATTACTGTCATGTGCAAACCTATAACTTTTATATATAATTTTATAAGTCGCGTGTGATGAAAGTTAGGAATGATTCCACTTTAAAGGCGACATTTTATGAGTGAAATAATCTGATTTTATGAAATTTCAACAATTAATAACCAATGACGCATTACTTTACGATATTTCAAACAAACAATCATTATTATACCGTTTATTTAGACTGGATAATTACTAGAACATGTGTTGTATGATGTTGACCACGATGGTCAACTACTGAAAATATCATTGATTTGATTTTTCTGTTTAACATTTTTGCAGTTGACCAGAGTACATGACCATATTTTTTTTGAACATGTAAATTTACACATGACAGTAATTTGAAATCAAAAAAGTCCTTTACTGGTTTGGGATTGGTATGTTTATCCTACCTGTTCAAATCCCTTTCCACTAAATCATAGCAAGAAATTAAATATTTAAAATTTAAAACTTACCTTAATGTAATAGCGAGCCTCTCAATCGGTTGTATTGTAATCCTTCGTAAACTGCTTTTTTGTAGCTTATTCTCAATTTTACACAACAGTTCATCAAAAGAACGAATGGACATTCGAAAGTAATTTTTAAATTTACGTTCACTATTTTGTAGTTTTCCAAAATGTGTAACAAACGCCCCAGCAAGAAGCCTATTTTCAAGAAAGGGATCAACATGTACTCTTGTCTTCTTGTTTCGTCGTTTGTAAAGTATGTAAGCGACACATATTCTTCTGACATTGATCATTTTTGAACACGTCTATACCGTTACGCAGCCCGTAGAAAACTGAAACTCATGCTGCGTATGATCCGCAGCGTGAAATTTTACGCATGCGGGCCAATCCCGCGTGCGTGAGCAAATCCGCGTGACACTAAAAGCGCCCTTAGAGAACGTCGCGAGAAAACCGACTACCAGTGGCCCTAGTACGAGCACTTGCGAAAACGTATTCGTTCCGTAAACGATAGCAAAATGTATGAAAAATTTAACAGCGCCTCTATTGGACGTAAAAGGAAACTGAATTTTTCATATATTTGCTATCGTTTACGTATCGATAACTTTTTCGCAAGTTCTCGTACTAACCCCACAGCCGTGTGCAGCGAATAGTACGCCTATACACGTACGACTACGCTCATCTTGCTGAACCCTTGGCGATTTATTGTAGCAGACGTAACGAAGGCTATAATCGGTGTAGATTTTTTGTCATATTACAACCTCATCGTTGACTGTCGAAACCAATGCTTAATCGACAATAGTAGTATTGTAAACCTTAAACCTTACGTCTCCGGCATCACCTGCATCGTCGACTAAAAGCATTTCATCGGTGAAAATTGTATCGGGTACATCGGTATATCATGAAATTCTCAATCATGACCCAGAAATTACCCGACCTTTTGGTATTTACTGAGAGACCAGAAACATAACACCATGCAGTTCATTCTTGGTGCGGCATTCGTAACGCTCTTATTAATAACTTCGCCAATCAGCACGATGAGACCTAGCTGAACAATGACTTTTCAAACCTTAGCCAAGGTAGTGCGACACCACAGAAGTTCTACGAGAGATGACAGTTTTTAAGTACTATTATGACGTACGTAAGCTTACATGAGACTGAACCCAGTGGCGTAGCGTGGGTGGGGCGGAGGGGGCGGGTCGCCGGTGAAGCGGGTTGAGATCTGATCTATGATTCATTCATTACATGTGTCAGACACACTATAATGTTTTTATCTAAAATTTTGCGCACCAACTATTTTTTAATATTTATTTAAAAGAAAAACTGCGAAATCACTGACAGAGCTCTTTATAACGTTTGTTTGTTTACATACTCGTACTAACGGCAACATCGCATCACGCCGCGCCGCCCGGCGCCCGGCGCGCGCGAACTGAGTTGAGCGGCACTCCTTATTATGTTAATTTCTCATACAAAATCTTTTGTTTCACGCGTCGGCCCGTGTCGATGCCTCTCTTTCGCACTCATTGAATTTAGTACTATGCATTGTACTGATCTTTGTTTGTTTTAATGCATCGTGAAGTACCGTTACGCAATCACGCTTTACTCGTATGTTTGTTTCGCGACAGTTTCGGATACGGAACGAAAGTCATTTTGATTGTGTTTCGATCTTTTAAATACTGTTGAATCTTCTAAAACTAAACATTTAGAACTTTACCCAATCTTTGAACTAGTTTTTGAAAATGAAAAGAGTCAAAGAAAGCGGTGCGGAATTCCGCAAAAAAAAAGGCTAAGAAAGAAGCAGATGCGAAGAAGTCTCAAGGTACATTACTGAAATTGTTCAGTTCCAGTTCTGGTTCGAAAGCCACGTTAACGTCTTCGGTGGCATCCTGCAGCAGCAAAAGTGATTCCAGTGTAAGTAGTAGGGTGCTTTTTATTTTTCGACAGCCCGCCATTCGCTTCTATCACCTAAAAAACGAACCTATATTTTTTATTTATTTTTAGATAGGTTTTTAGGGGTCACTACCTCGTGTCAAAGTTTGAAAAAATTATGATAATGATAACTTGCAGCTCAATGTACATAAAACAGTTATATTCATAATTTATACATGATAAAACATAATAATGCAACTCGTTGTCACATTATTCCGTACAAGGACACTCGTACCCACCCCTCTCCCCCTCCCGCACGCACCAGTCACGCCTCGAGTTGAGTTGAGATAGGCAACAAACTAGTAACAAACACGCTGTGATAGAGAGTGCACGTTCGATTGTGTTTTGGCGCGCATCGCGTTTTGCTACATCATGGCGTCCTCGTCTTGTTCGCTTTTGTTGACTAGAAACAAAACAGATGTTTGGTTAGTTGGGCAAACCTCTGACCACTTATTTCAAAGCAAGTTACCAACGACAAAAGAAGTGCTGAGTTTATTTTTTCACTTTAAAATCGTAATGAAGCAAACCAATGACGTCGACTTGTGACGTCATGGCATTGTGGGAACGAGCAGGCATTCCAACTAAATTAAAAAAAGATGTTATAAAAAAGATAGAGAAAAAGTTTAATGAGTGGCATAATTGAAAAAAAATAAAGAAATTAAAGTCAAACGCTCTGAAGGTCTACTAAATAAAGAAAACGAGTGGCAAGATAGTTTGGAATACCTGTTTGACATAGCACATTCTGATGCTCTAAACAAGATTACCATTGAGGAAGATACACTATTTTTAATTGAGCAGAGAAAAAAAGGACGCCCTGGTACAATAGGCGGAGTGGACAAAGTTCTTTTAAAAAAATTAGCAAAAAAAGAGGAGAAAAACGCTTGCCTTCAACGTATTTTAGATCGAGAAAAAAGTTACACTGAATCCCTGCGAGAAAAGTGCATACTATCTCCTTCGACAAGCAGTAGTGATATTGAAAATAAAAGTTCAACGTCGGAACTTTCAGTGAAAGCGGGACCTTCGACGGCGGATTTAGAAATCCCACCTAAACGCAAACGTGGCAGAAAGAACATCTTTGATGAACGCTTATCCGCAAGCCTCGACTTTGCTAAATTAAGTGACAGGAAAGCAACTGTTGTTTTGACATCAACGCTAAAAAGTGCAGGTACCGATCCATCAGAGTACAATATAAATTCATCCTCAATTCGTCGCCAGCGTATGAAGCAAAGGCAAAGGGTAGCGGAATCCTTAAAGAAAGTATTTAATCCAAATACGGCTCTTACTGTTCATTGGGATGGCAAACTGATCGAAGACATAACAGGACACAAAACAGTGGATCGCCTTCCCATTTTAGTGTCAGGACAGGGTGTAGATCAACTTTTGGCAGTTCCAAAACTCAGTCATGGAACTGGAGAGGCGTGTGCTTCAGCTGTTTATGACACTATTCTTTCTCGGAACTTGAGCGACAAAATAAAATGCTTTTGCTTCGATACCACTGCGGTCAACACTGGTTTAAGAGCAGGTGCTTGCATTCTATTAGAGCAAAAGTTAGAAAAAGATGCTCTTTGGTTGACCTGTCGTCACCATATAATGGAAATACTGCTAGAAGCAATTGTAATTCAAGCACTAGGTCCATCAAGTGGACCAGAAATATTGATCTTCAAACGATTTAGATCTGCTTGGCCTAACATTGACCATAATAAGTTCAGTACAGTTTCTTCAGACCCTGACGCTTTAAGATATGTAGAAAATATAGCAGGCAGCGCAATTTCATTTGCTGAAAAGCAGCTAAATGATTATCAACCACGTGACGATTACAAGGAACTGTTGACACTTATTATAATATTTTTGGAAGGTGTGCCTAATAAAAGGATATCATTCAGAGCTCCAGCAGGTCTTCATCGGGCACGATGGATGGCAAAAGCAATTTATTGCCTTAAGCTTTTTATGTTCAGAGACCAGTTTAAACTGACAAAAAAGAACTTAATGCCATTACAGAAATTTGCGTTTTCGTCGTTACGATTTATGTAAGATGCTGGTTCCAAGCTCCCGTGGCAACTTAAGCACCAAGGAATGACTTGTGGCTGTTAAAAAATCTTAAGAAATTTGAAAATATAAACAAAGCTATGTCCAAAAAAGCTCTAACGAAGTTCCTGGGGCATTTGTGGTATCTGTCCGAAGAACTTGTTGCGCTTGCTTTTTTTGATGACAAAATTTCTCTTGAAAGCAAACTAAAAATGGTGATTGCACTGAATGAGGAAGGTTCAGACTATAGCCCAAAGCGAATCACCTTGGATCTAAGTCATATCGAAGAAAAAATATTGAGGATTTCGTGACCAGCAACACCTTAAGATTTTTTAGAATCCTGGGAATTCCGTCTGCATTTCTGCAAAAAGAACCTCGTCTTTGGGAAGAAGATGAAGAGTACAAAGCTTCTAGAGAAATTATACGTTCTATGAGAGTGGTGAACGACATTGCGGAACGCGGTGTAGCATTAATTGAAGAATATAACAAACTAATTACCACAGACGAAGAACAAAAACAATTCCTGGTTTTGTTTGTGAAAATTTTCAGGCAAAAGTAACCTGATACAAAAAAAAACCACTTTGTTAGCATAAGTTACAATATTTTTTTATCCTAACATTTGTATAATTTGAGTATGCTTGTCTTTTTTAGACCTTAATTAAAGAATTTTTTAAATTTTAAATTTTTTCTTTTTTTTTTTCATTCACTGGTAGCGACCCCTAAATATAACTTTAGAAATAAAATAAAAATTAAATATTAGTTTTTTTGCGCCTTAGAACAGAACAAAAGGGTGACACGCATCATAATTTTTTTTTTTTTTTTGCCCAGTTAAGAAGCACCCTAGTAAGTAGGTATATGATTCCTCCATCTGGAATCATGCATGGCCTAGAATTACTCCAGTTATTGATTATTATTATTATTTATTTATTTATTGTTTACAAAAGTTACAATATTTCTTACATTAGTCTCGCAAAACCTATTCACCTAGGTTTGTCTGCGAGTACGGAGTCACACTCGTTCATTAAATCTTATTTTATAATACACTTAAAATTGCTCTAATAGCCGTTTGAACATTGATTATTGTTTAAAAAGTATGGAGTATATTGACATAAATTACATTGAGTAAGGTACATCTTTTTAAGTTTACGACTGAATTTTGTCCGACTGAATTTAAAACTTCAATAGGGGATGTTTTGTAAATCTAGTAGTAGTCTAAGAATATTTTTTTTTTGTTTTCGGATAACTTGATTATTTACGGTACCTGTCATACAAAGAAAACATAATTTTTCATTTAGCTCAAAAATGGCTCCAACGATTTTTCTGAAATTTCTCGTCTTTTTATCTTTTAATAACATCTATAACATGGCTTACTCAGTCAGTTTTTGCCGGGAAACTCTAAAAAAGGTAGCTGCCATACAAAATCAATTTTCTTTGTAAATTTTCCTATAAGCCCGGCAAACCGTGCCTTCACCAAAACCACTTTTGTTTTGTGATAGATAAAATACTTATTTGAAATTCGAACGTGTCCTCCGGCCGATATTCATGGGAATACATAACTTATTTTACAGGTACAAGAAGAAGACGTACCTGCCGTCGCAGTTGGAAGTAGTTCTGGTCCCACCACAGAGCAGGGTCAAGACGAAGTCGACTCATCAAAAGTACCTCAAGCATCTAGTCATAAGCCTGCAGAAAAAGTGAATGTTACCAAAGAAGACATAATTGAAATCGTGCCTTCTGCTCCTGCCGAAATCAAAGATGTGAATCTCGACGATGTAGGTTGCTGGACTTCTCCTATGACCGACGAAGTCAGAACGCTTCTAGTACGTCGCGGATCTGACTCAGTACAGCACATCGAATCCAAATTTGCCGATGTTGTTCGCTCAGGGACTTCAACGAAAGGCGGTACCCGAAAACTAACCAAAGAGTGGTTCTACAAACCATTATCTAACGGCGAAAAGGTTCTCCGAACATGGATGGTGTACTCGCCTTTGAAGCAATCCTTGTATTGTTTTTCTAGCAAGCTGTTTGGCAATTCCGGCTCTAACTTCGCATCTGAAGAAGGATTCAACAAATGGTGGAAGCTAAATCCAAGAATCGGAGACCATGAAAATAGCCTGGGCTATGAACAGAGCTTCTTGAAATGGAAGGAGTTGGAAGTTCGCCTGAACTGTAAAGCAACCATCGATCAGGGGGCCTACCATAGCGTGCACAAGTAATGTTATTTTGAGATTACTTTCTAATTTCGTACCATAGACTTTAAAATACATTATCATTATGTTATTACAATGGCTAGGACGTTTTGATGAATTTTAATTATCTGTGGTCATTACTTGGTTAATAACCGCAGTGATGCCAATTTAGGGTATTTTACCCTAGATTTAGAGTAAAAATTATGTCGCAGGGTAATTTTTAGGGTCTAGAATTGTTTAGGGAGTTTAGAGGTAACCTTGAAGGAATTTTTTTTGTTACAAACAACAACTCTTGTAACGTTGAGAGCTGATTAATTATGGCTACAGATATATTAGTATTGTACTTAGTATAATAATAATGGCTTGTGTAAATCAGACCGCACGTTAGATAAAAAATCAACCATTGAATATGAAAGAACTTTTTTTATTAATTATCTAATACTAAAACTTTAGCCTTATGGTATTTTTATATAAATAGTTATGATTTAAGGGTAAAATTAATCAGGCGTTAGGGTAAAATGAAATCTAGCTTGGCATCACTGCATTGCCGTCAGATTGCTGGAGTTATGGCGCCAACGTGGAAAAAAACATGTCGGCTCGTTGGAGTATTTTCCTAAACTTGTGTATTTTCGAGTGTTATTGTGTAGTAAATGATAAATTGTTATTTATTGAGTGCTCAAGTGTGGCCATGTGATATAACGAGGTGAAACATGTCTTTTCATGTTGTTTCCAAAACTCCATAGGAGCCTCTTGTAAAGTTTCCACCACTTTACCAAGGGCATGAGTTTGACTTGACCGTGACTTACTTTGCTTGACTCTGACTGTGACTTGTTTGACGCTATTAATACCATCTAAACATGGTTAATATTACGACTAAAGGACATTGAATCCACGGTCATGAATATTTTAACAAAAATAAAAGTCAGATTGCTTGCTTTGCGTGGAATGCGTGGTCCATGATACCTACTAACCAAAGCGTGGTCTTTCTATATCTAAAATCTTGCTAAAATCGATTTTCCTGTTTGAGTAAATAGTGTTTTTTCTGTGCTTTTTTTTCGTTGTTATTTTATGGATTAAATACTCAATTCACACGGGAACAAAACAAAAACATCGGTTTGATTGAAAAAGTGAGTGCAATGGAATCTTTTTTTCTTTTTTTACTTTGTGGTAGTCGTTTAGAAATAAAGTGATATGCAAAGATTTCATACAATATTGGTGATATGATTATAATGTGCTTTTAGATGGCTGATGAAGATGAATTAATGCAATGGGCTTACCATATTTCAACAACCTGAAAGGGTTCTCTAAGCTTATAGCTTATGATGGTTTCAACCCTCTGGTGATACTGAAGATCCTTGCGGAAAGCTGCAGCGTACAATGCTAACTCCCAGCTAGAAGGAGAGTTTAATTTCACCTTTGAAGGTGTGAGCTTCAGTCTTAGTAAGATAGCCCATCTCAATGAGGATGTGGCCATGCTCTGCACTGTTTTCCTCACCAGAGGTAACAATCTCTTCAAGATACTGAAGACAATTAGCAAGGATGCAAAGGCTGCAATAAGTTTCAATATGGTCACTTACGGCATAAAGAGTGATGATGATTCTGAAGCAGCCGCAAGGAAAAGGAAGGAGAGAGTAGTACTATCCTCTACCGACATTACACTCAACAGGATTGCCTCCACCTTCCCTCAGATAACATTGGCTATTGCAAAACAGCATGAAATAGAAGGGAAAGCTTCTCTGATGGCAACACAGGAGTGTTTTAAACTGGCTAATGGTAGTGACAGTGTAAAAATTCCTCATGTTTTACAGCATGGGATGATTGCGTCACTGCTGAGCCGCTCATCACCTGATGATGAATCCTCCATTAGGGACTTTTACATTGCTACATGTTCAATCTGGAACAGTCTATGACGCTACAACCCCCAAACGTGAAAGAAATTATGATACAGGAGCCCATCACCACACACATTGAATCCAGCATTAAATTTGTGCAGGCTGCTATCAATGGGCCCATGAATAGTGATAAAGTCAGGAAGAGTCTGAGGCAAGGTCTTCTTGATGGACAAGACAAAGAGCTGATAAAGAAATGGATTACTGCTGGAGCAACTGCCTGGCTTAGGGCTCAGACATCTCCAAATTATGCCTGATCTCTGGGTTGAATGACCAAGTGCAGAGGGTAACACCTGCTGCTCCTTTTCAGCCAGAGGCAGAATGATCAATCCTCCCAGGAATCCATTCCAGCTGCGGATAGCTGAACGCTTGAGGTTAATTGGAATATGGTTTGTGATTCAAATCTCCGTAGCGCACAAAAAAAAAAAAAAATTGGAAGAAGATGCCACAAGATCTTCCAGCATGCAGCGGCGCATGCAAATAAGAGGTGCATGTGATCCGTTTGAATTAGATGATGATGAATTTGTTAGAGAATATCGCCTAACAAAGGATCTGGCGAAAAACCTCTGCGAAGAACTGCGACCTTCGTTAAAGGCGGGCACAAAATCTATGCATTTATCTGTGGAAACTAAGGCATGATATTCTGATTTATACTCTAACCTACCTTTTCCGCATGCTCCTACTGGGTTTTCCTAGTGGTAAGAGTACGAGGACTAATATATCCTTATGCTCCTATTGTGGTGTCATATGATGGTTTGGTACACTCGAGAACAAAAGTATAACCCCAAATATTAATACAAAACACAAAAATCTGATTATACTAGGTAGAATGTTAGACTTGTGTTAAAAATATTGTCAGAGAATGAGTCACAGAACCCGTCCCTCAGCAGATAAAGGAAGAGTCATAAATCTTTGATTATATTTCTCTTTGTCTTCAATGTTTATTTTTAACGAATATAGGTACCATCCAGTGCTGTCAAGCTGGAGGTAGAAACGCATCAGGTAGGTACCTGGGTTTAAGACTAAGATGGGTCATCATTCTCGTCCACTGTTGAACACAGGCCTCCCCTTTTAACCTCCGCACTGAACAACAGCCTGCCTTTTGCATCCCATAGGGTGCTCGGCGTCCGCCCATGACTCACAATGTCGTCGGTCCATCTAGTGGGAGGCCAACCTACGTTGCGTCTTGTGATTCGTGGTCTCCACTCAAAAAGCTTTCTTCCCCTTTGGTTATCGGTTCTTCGAGCAATGTGGCCTGCCCATTGCCACTTTGACATGCAGTTTTTAGCTAAGTTGGGTGCTGTTGGTCTTATTAGACACTAGCTGCGCCCTGCGGTTTCACCCGCCTAAAGATGAAAAATGGTGATGAAAAGTAGCCTATGTCACTCTCTGGCTCTTGAACTATACCCATGCAAAAAAATCAGTAAACGCTTAATAAACAAGGAACTTCGCCAGGGATAGTAACCAATTTTAAATTGCACTGTGAATTCTGAATATTTTTTTTTTGTTATAATTTTCATGACCGTGGATTCAATGTCCTTTAGTCGTAATATTAACCATGTTTACTTGGTATTAATAGCGTCAAAAGATCTGTGGTGTCAAACAAGTTATAGTCAAAGTCAAGCAAAGTAAGTCACGGTCAAGTCAAACTCATGCCCCTGTAAAGTGGTGGAGACTTTACAAGAGGCTCCTATGGAGTTTGGACAACAACAAGAAAATACATGTTTCACCTCGTTATATCACTTATCCACACTCGAGCACGTTTACGAGCACTTAATAAATAATAATTCACCATTTACTACAGATTAACACTCGAAAATACACAAGTTTTTTTCTAGTCAAGACATGTTTTTTTCCACGTTGGTGCCAAAACTCGTGAATTCTGAATTGCACCATTTGCACCGCGTAAAATGGATTCTTCCTACATCCAAATTTTAGCGTATCGTTTCCCTACATAGGCTAAGTATATTGGTACTAGACGCGACTTAAAATAATAATAATTACGAAAGTAAAATAACGTATATGAACAACTTCTTGAGAGTGAGCAGGACAAAGGTTTTTTTCCCTCTACATTTCCCTACCTTTAAATTCTTAAACGAATTGTATATGGCAACTGCGTCAATCACGCGGAGCCAAAAGCCCCCAATACGGGAACGAAGAAAAAAAAACAGTTTTTTTTCCTCCGTGACGATTTTGGCGTCGCACTCTTGTGCATTTGCCAGTGTCAAGTAATTATATTGATATCAAGTTTGCTAAACATTATTTATGTAGTCAAACAAATCAGTCAGAGTCAAGCAAAGTAAGTCACGGTCAAGTCAAAGTCATGCCCTAGTAAAGTGGTGGAGACTTTACAAGAGGCTTCTATGGAGCTTTAGAAACAACACGAAAATACACGTTTTAGCGCCTAATAACACTTTCTCAGACTCAAGCACGTCCACGAACACATAATAAATAATAATTCATCAACAATACGCATTAGCACTTGCAAAATACACAAGTTTATAAAATATAAAATGAGGTCAATGTAAAAATGCGGGTGAAATCCTTTGTACAATCGATCGCCTATGCTTCTATGAAGTCTTGGAAACAACATGAAGACGTGTTGCGCGGCATTACAAAAGTGATTATTTTATTAATTAAAAATACTGTCTGTATCTATAAATAATAATTTATAAAATGAAATGTATTTATTAGATTTTTCATAATTACTGCGTGTATCGGAACGCGATTCGACACTTTAGTAAAACAATAACATAGCGTCGTAGGTTTTGTATTATCCTATGTACCATGGACAAAAAATGTATTATCATTATATTATTGAGAATGAATGTATGTATAAAGAACGGTAATAATAATGGTATAATAACGGTAGAGCAAGACAGCGATATAGATTTGTGTTGCCGTTTCTACTTTCTTGGACTTGTCTGAATAGATATAGCTTTGATTATTTATAGATATAGGTAAGTATACGACATAATTATTTTGTCACATTGCGACGAAAATTATGGCGTATTTAAAAAAAAACAGCACGTCTTCACACCTACGCATCGGACGCCACTTTCGCATTGAAAGGTAATGCGCCATAGTGGCGTTTGACTGTCGGAGGCCTAGAAGGTCTAACATCTAGGGTTGGCAACTCAGCCTGTACTATCTTGCCTACTGCAATATTCTAGTGATATATTTATTTATTCATCGGAGTCCTTCCGGTGGCCAAACATTCTGACACTAGGGTTGGACATTAAATCCAAATTTTTTTATGCCTCCTACATATTTTGGTGACTGGAACACACATTTGTCGGATGCCTTCAGGAGGCCTAATAGTTCTGAACACTAGGATTGATAATTCAGCCTTTACTATCTTGTCTTTGAGGCCTTTGAGTGGCCTAATGTCCTAACACTAAGGTTACCAATACAGCCAATTGTTTAATGCCTCCTACATATTTAGGTGACTAAAAAACATTTTTTTTTCTGAGGCCTAATTTTTCTGACACTAGCGTTGCCGATTCAGCCTGTATTATCTTGCTTACTACATTAATTTTAGTGAATGACACGTATTTGTCGGAGGCCTTCAGAAGGCCTTATAGCCCGGACCCTAGGCTTGGCAATTCGGCCTATGCTAATTGGCTTATTTTTCTAGTGATTGGAACACATACTTGTCGCAGGCCTCCCGGCGGCCTAACATGACATTTGGATCGACCGTTTACCAAGCTGTTTATTATAAAAATATTGCATTTTCCTGCCACGGAACTGCTCCCCGATTATTAAAATAATCACAATACTGTTCACGAACTGAAATTGCCTCTCTGGTAGAGTTACCATAATTTTGCGAAAATATATCTTCAAAGGCTCCACTTGTGTGGTTTTCTCTCCACGCGCCTGGTCGTATACCAGATTCTGTTTCTTCATCTAAAAACCCAGGTGGAGTGTATGCTTTTGGCGATGTTTTTCTCAACCAGTTATGTAAAACACACGTTGTTTTTACAATGACATCTACTTTTTCGGGAGCCAATCCTATTGGCCTTTCGAAAATCCTAAACCGTTATACTAAAATACCAAATGCATTTTCAACAATTCTCCTGCATCGGCATAGTCTATAATTATAATTTTTATGCTCTTTTGATAAATTATTTCGACGTGGGTATGGTTTCATTAGGTACGGTTTTAGAGGAAACGCTTCATCTCCGATGAAAACAGCATCGCGAGGCAAGTCCAGTGAATTTTCCTCGATAGCTTTTTTTAATGAACTTTCATTAAATATGCCGCCATCGGAATTTCTTCCCTTCGCTCCAATGTTCACATATGTAAAACAATAGTCATAATCAACGGATCCTAAAAGAACAATACTAAACGTGTTTTTATAATTGAAAAAATCTGATCCTGTTCCTGGAGGACATTTAATCAGTATGTGTTTGCCATCCAAAGCTCCGACACATGAAGGAAACTGCCATCTTGTTGCAAACCCTGTCTGAATATTGACCCATTCTTCTTTGGTCCTTGGTACCTAAAATAAAATATGGATTATTACATTCATTGTTTATTTTTTAAATTTCAGGCAGATGAATCTACTGCAACAACATCTCACACTCAGTTGGATGATTCGACGTTGAATATTGAAGATATACAAAATGTCCATGTTATCGACTCCATGATTGATATATTTGATTTGACACCAAGACAGACTCAAACTAAAAAGACCAGGACCAAAACGCTGGACATCGATTCGGCAATCGATAGGTTAGACGCTATAGATAAAAGATCTAGGCAAAATGAAGATGATTTGGATATGTTTGGGAAGTATGTTGCATCCAGCTTGCGCAAGCTTAATGAGAAAAATGTAATATTTGCTCAAGATGAAATCCAGACAATTCTCTCAAAATATAAATTGAGGAATTTGAAAGACACAACTCCGATGCCTGATTCTCCATTTTAGAGAACTGATAGCGACATACAGTGGTGGAATTCAAGCATGCAAGATGATTTTCCAAATGATTCAACAAATGCACAATAATTATTTCCAAATATCTCTATATTAAGTTTATTTGTTATTAGCTAATTGCCATTTATTTGTTTTGTAATCTACCTTATCAAAGCAAGACTTATGTTGAATAAATGCTTAGATAATCTTATGATAGTTAAGTGATTTTGAAGTTAATCGTTTTTATTCATACCTTAATAAAATCTTCCAATGCAGTGTAAATAGCTTGCAGAACTTCTACCAAAAAGTAAGTTATGGTACACCTAGGTATTCTAAATAATTCTGATAAATGAATCTCCTGTAGCCAAATATTTTAAAGTTATTTTCAATTTTGTACGAGCAGCTATAGCTTGACGCATATTTGTATCACTTTTTTGTATAGATTGTCCAATTTTTTGAAGTAAATATATAAATTGAGTTTTCGTAACCCGAAACATATTTTTGAATGTTTCCTCATCTTCCAATTGTAATTCAAGGCACAACGTGTTAGATGCCCCCAAATCATTTCTTCTCGTTATCCATTTTTTAACCCAAAACCTTTTCTTCTTTTTCCGTTTAATTAATTCTTGCCTTAGAAGAGCAGATATAATTAAAACACCCTCGCGCACTGCACTCATGGTAGCAACTGGCATAAAATCTCGAAATACGATTATTGCTTTGAAATTCTGTTTACACGGACATAATAATATTCCATTTCAAGGCAATTGTCGCCCAAGGCAACGAGCGAGGAGAGTGATTGTTTAGTTAGGCGAAAAAAATGTTTTATATTCCTTCGATAATCGTATCTTCGAGACGAGAAACTCTCCCCGTCTAAATTACTCTTAAGACTCTCTGCGAAAAACTCGGAATCGAACTCAAAACGAGAAGAATTCGCAGGAAAAAACGCATGCATGGCGATGAATCTTCTAAAGATGCAGCTTTGTCTCACGAACAGGAAATCCGTCGAGAGGTGATCGCATCATTAGACAAGATCATTCAAGAAATGACGACTCGATTCCAGCAAATTCAAGAAATATCGGACAAGTCGGATTTTTGATGCCAGCGAAACTTTTGGACAGCAAGTTTCAGATGGAGCAGAAGCGTCTTCAGCAGTTTGTTGTTGTTGCCTGTTCTGAATCAGAGGAAGATATAAGTGGTAAAGGACCACTGGAGCTCCTCCAGTACATTCAAAAACTGAATCTCGGAATTTCGGTTCCAAATATAGTCATCTTGATTCGTATATATTTGACTTTGGCGATTAGTGTTGCAAGTTGTGAGAGAAGTTGAAGCTAATAAAAAATTACCTCAGATCTACTATGAGCTCCGCTAGACTATCAAACTTAGCTATATTGTCGATTGAACAAGAATTGGCTGCTAATATTGATTTTGACAAAGTTATTTCTGACTTCGCTGCTCATAAGGCCCGTAGAATCCGCTTGTAAAACCGCTCATCCAATTTTAACTTCAATAAAAGGTACCTCATTGCATGTGAAATTTAATTTTAATTAAGCACCTATAGAATGGGGGGGCGGCAAAATGAGTCTCCCGCCCCAGGCGCCGAGATGGCACGCTACGCCACTGCTTTGAGCCCCGGCCTTTTAATCAGGAAGAGCTCACCGCATTACTCAGAGACCTTGGCCTTTCAAAAAAGGCATCGGAGATTCTAGTTTCTCGATTAAAGCAAAGAAACCTTTTAACTCAAGAAACAAGAATTTCGTACTATCGTAAAATAGAAATGGAATTGCTTTAATTTTTTCTGAAGACGATGACTTTGTTTATTGTTCAAATATTCCTGGCCCTCCAGGCAAGCTATGATTCCGGGAAAACTGAATGTGATAAATGAACCATTAGTGCCTAGGGATCGCAAAATACTGCCACCTTTGCACATCAAACTTGGGCTCATAAAACAATTTGTCAAAGCTCTGAACAAAAATGACGATTGTTTCCAATACATCTCTAAAAAGTTCCATAATTTGAGTAAAGAGAAGTTGAAAGCTGGAATTTTTGATGGTCCACAAATAAGAAGGTTGATGAATGATGAAAACTTTCATAGTTATAAGACCGATATGGAAAAAAATGTCTGGAATTAATTCGTTTGGGTTGCACAAAATTTTCTGGGAAACAAAAAGAATGAAAGCTATGTGAAGCACATTGAAGAAATGTTGTCGCACTACCAGCAGCTTGGTTGTAATATGAGCATTAAGGTACACTTCCTCCATAGCCATTTGGACCGTTTCCCTGAAAATCTAGGTGATCTCAGTGAAGAACAAGGGGAATGTTTCCATCAAGATAGTTGGATTATGGAAAAGCGGTACCATGGTCATTGGAATACCAACATGATGGCGAACTACTGTTGGAGCATTAAAAACAGTCTTAGTGAACCAAGTCAAACAAGAAACTCTTATAAAAGAAAGTTTTTTGATATGTGGTTGTTTTTCTTATGTTTTTTGTTAATTAAATTATTTGTTTCTTGAAAATCTCGTTTTATTTATATCTCAAAAACTAAAGGTGATACAAAAAATCTTACTTCAGATCTGAAATAAGCACCCCGAAAATATACAATATTAGTCGTAATATTTCATGCAACAGAAATTATGTTCCCGAAGGGGCCAGGGGAAAAACAACTTTTGTCACATTTTTTATTTTTTTCAACTGGCAATGCAGTCTGAATGGTTATATCTGTCGCTATGTTCTGTCAAAACAAACAGGGCAATAACATTCATAGTCACTGCGCTTTCAAGCTTTTAAAATATCGGTACAGGGAAAAAACATCCGATGTCAGAACCGTTCAGGAAAAAAACAACCGTTGTCCATGGTCGACTATATTTTCTTTCGTTTTCAAGAGCGCTCCAAATTACAGGAATTGTGAGTTTTTTACGCAAAATTTCTGACGAAGAGTGTAATGTTTTGAGGTGTGAAAAGTCTAGTAAAAAGAGAAAAACTTTCGGTCGAATATCAGAAGTTAACAAGATGATAAAAGTACAAAGTCATGAGATGGGAGAAAATTGTTATTGTAAGCGGTACAAGTGTTTTGATGTGGTAAATCTAGATCAAAGAAACAAAATTCTAAGAGATTTTAATCTCATGCAGACCCGTGATGACCAAAATTTATATTTGTGTGGTCTCATCACAGTTTATGAGGTACAACGAAGGCGTCCAAGAAAAGCCGAAGACGATGCAAATTTACATTCAGCAACCTATGTATACCGGGTTAGAATCACAGACAACACTCAAACGAAAGATGTTCCAGTTTGCTTTAAAGCATTCATGGCTATACATGGCATTTCTCAACAAAGGTTAAAAACTCTGAAGAAGTCTTTGCAAGAGACTGGAAACGCGCCATTAGATATGCGAGGCAAGCACAACAACAGGCCAAGGAAGCTCACAGAAGATGTGAAAAATAAAGTAATGGAGCACATTAGGTCCTTTCGTGGCCGTAAAAGCCATTACAGCCTACACGAATCCTCAAAAATATATCTTCCTGAAGAATTAAATGTAAAAAAAAATGTACGATTTGTTTCAATACAAAGATTTATTGTCCTATGAGTCATACAGATCTATTTTTGTTAATAATTTCAATATTGGTTTCGGATATCCGAGGTCAGATACATGCGGAAATTGTGATGAATTTAAGGCTAAATTGAAGGGCTTAGAAGTAGATTTGAAGAGTGTATCTAACAGTGAAGAAAAGGATATTATTGAAAAGAAGATAAAAGATTTAGAATCTGAAAATAAAGTACACAAGATAAAGGCAGAGACATTTTATCGCAAAAAAAGAGAAAGCAGGATTCACTGTCAATCTTCATTGAAAAGAGAGGCTATCGCCATGGATTATCAAAAGAATTTAAGCATGCCTAACATAACCAGTAACGAGACCTACTATAAGAGACAGCTCACCTTCAATTCATTTAACATTCACGCCCTGGCTTCTTCAGATTCTTATTTTTACTGCTACGATGAGACCATAGCTAAAAAAGGAGCAGATGAAGTTTGTTCTTTCCTACATCATTATATCTTTACAAAACTCAATGCGAATGTCAGAGAGTTAGTAATATTCTGTGATTCATGCGGTGGGCAAAATAAAAATTATTGCATGTTCAGATTTATACTATGTTCTATGATTTGTTCTATGTCTGGGTGTTAATATCTATTTAAGTATGTATTTAAATATATATATGTACGTATATCAGTCTCTGGCAGCCATATTACAAGCATTGCTTAGTTTGGGGTCAGGTGACCATGTGTGCAAAAATGTCCCAAATTTATTTAAAAAAAAATACACTATGTGGTTCACACAACCAAACGTTTAGATGTGATAAAAATGGTATTCCCGATTCGAGGTCATTCGTACCTAGAATGTGACAAAAACATGGCACTTATAAATCAGAAAGCTCCATGTGAAACACCAGATGATTGGAGAAAAGTAGTGTCCGAGTCAAGGCTAAAACCTACACCATTTCGAGTTATTGATGTTGATCAGCCTTTAGTCCGATCTTGGACCAAGTTTTTGGCACCAAAGTACAAAAAGACATGCCCATTTCTTTCGAGACCTATCCGTGAGATCAGAGTTGAGATTACACATCCCCGTCTCATTTTCTACAGAGATTCCTGTAATGGACACTGGACTTCCTCTGTTATGCTGGATGCAAAGAGAAGACGGGTAAATTCATCTTCCTGTGAAGACATCCCTAATTCAGGAGAATTTATTCTCCCTGACCAAGCTTACAAGGACATATTACCGATCAGTAAAGCAAAATTCCTGGATATACAGTCTTTATCAAAATATTGTGGACCAACAGCAAAAAAGTTTTTTTCCAACCTTAAATACAATAATTAGATTGCCTTGTGAAGTTGTGACATCAATTGTTTTTCCCCTGATGTTGGTGGACATAGGATGATTTTCACCTGATTATTCTGACTTAGTCACAGTTTTTTATTATAACTCTTGGCTGATGTAAAATCAAAAAAAAAAACATAATTACATTAACAATAAACATCCTTTCAATAAAAAAAGCTTTTCTTATTTTATTTGGGTATAAAACACTATTTTATTACGATCTTATCTTTTAATTAGTAATATCTCAGTTTGTTCATTAGGTGACAAAAGCTGTTTTTCCCCTGACCCCTTCTTGTGTAATTACTAAGAACTGATATTTGCTTTGTATCGATTATATATTTTTTAAATAGTTTTTGTCTTATTTTCAAATTCATGACTAACCTGGTCAAATGCTTTTTGAATATCGAAATATATTACGTCAACTTGAGTACTGTCATCTAGTTTTTTTGAAACAAAGTCCGCAAGAGTCAAAAGGTCACAGACCGACGTTTTCGAAAAGCGTGTTGCGCGTCGTTAAGGTACGGCTCGAGCCGCTTGTAAATACTATCATGTATCGCAACTTCAAAATTTTTAGCAAAACTTGACATAACTGAAATAGGCCTATAATTTTCCGCTAACGACTTGTCACCTGGTTTTGGAATCGGATAACTCTCGACCTTTTCCAAAATTCAGGGTAAATACCTGTGTTGATTGAAATATTCAGTATATGAGATAATGGAGCTACTAGTTCTGATTCAAAAGATTTTATGACATATGTGGGCTTGGTTATAAAGTTGTTATGGAGTTGTGCAGAACAGTACAGACGGACGCCTTAGTAGCTTTTGATATTTTTTTCACCAGCTTGCCCTTGATGGAAATGCTGCATCAAAGGAAAATTTATTCTGTTGGTGCTGTCAGAGTAAACAGAAAAGGTTTAACAAAGCGTCTCCTACCAAACCAACGTGACAAAAAAGAAAATAAGCTGAATGTCGGTGAATTTATGTTCCATTAAGCAGCCCCTGTTGCAGTGATAAAGTGGCGTGACACTAAAGATGTTTATATATGTACAACATGATCCAAAAAGGTGGTAACGATACGTCGTACCCAAAAGGATGAAACCAAATTGGTTGAAACTGATTTATCTTACGAATCTTTTGATAATTTACTAGCCATTGTTCCAGGCCCTATAAAAGTGTCCAAAGACAAAAGAGTTTTTCACTATGAATTTGATGATGATGATACTACATTAGACATATTTGAGATATGTGACTGAAATACGATCTCCTCTTAATAATAAAAACAGTAATTTTTTTAAATATTGTTTTGTTTTGAGTTTAAGTAAAAAGTTTATCAATAAATAATAAATTGATTATAAGACAGACTCACAACTCAACAACTCTGTTTCCATGGTACTGTTCTGTTACTTTTCTGTCCCAAAAATATTGACAGCATTTTTATCAAACAATCTGCTCATTCTCTTAAATTCATACTGATAACATAAGTTACCAAGACTTTTAATAGTTATTGCATCGTTGCTTGGAATAAAAATCTATATATTCTGTAATAAAAAAAAATTACCTGTCAAACATCGCGACTAATTAGCATAAGTCATTATTTAGGAATTATTACAAGCCTGAAAAAAAAAATGTGTACCAAGTACTTAATTTTATTTGATGTAACAATTATCTGTAAGTAGGTTGAAAATGACCCACTTAACACTGAAGTACGCGACAATACAAAACAAATTATTAGCGATTACGATTACATTTTTGCCACCGATGCAGCCCAAACCTGCTTCGAATCCGTTTAACTCGAAATTAAGCTTTTAAACGAAGACCCTATATCCTATATACCAAAAAACCGTACAGACTTTCCAAAACATCTCGCCGAAAAGTCACTTAGCAAATTAGAGATATGTATAAAAACTATATTATCAAATCATCTGACTCACCCAGATCAAGCCCTGTACATTTAGTAGATAAAACTCCCTATGAACCTATGAATAATAAAAAATGCCGATTAGTCATTGACCATCGCAAGTTAAACAAGCAAACTCGAAGCGATAAATTTCCTTTGTCCAATATAGACGATATCTTTTCAAAGTTAAATGGAGCAAAATATTTCTCAACCCTTGATCTCACTGCTGGCTGTCATCAGATCAAATGTATCCCAATTCAATACCCGTCACGGCATTCACAACACGCGATGGCCACTATGAATATACCAGAATGCCTTTTGGTTTAAAAAATGCACCCGCGACGTTTCAAAGAGTCATGAGTAACATCTTGCGACCACTGGTAGATCAGAAAATCTGTCTTGTGTACTTGGATGATGTTATCACATTCGTATCTACACCTGAAGACTCCGTCTTGTGTTACAAACTCTCGCGAAAAACCAACTCAGAGTTAACAGAGAGAGAGAAGAGAAAATTCTTCCAACAGGAAGGAGATTTTTTGGACACGTTTCGCGTCTGAAGGACTCCGTCCAGACCCGCGAAAGATGGAATGCATTCAGAAATTCCCGATCCTAAAGACAGTCAAAGAAATCAAGTCATTCCTTGGACTTGTCTTATATTATCGTAAATGTATCCCCAATTTGAGTAAAATCGTGAAACCCCTGACAAAACAGACAAGAAAGGGAAGTTAAGTCGAGTCCACGCAAGAATTCCAAGAAGCATTAGAAAAATTTAAAACGCTAATAACGAACCCTCCAGTTTTATCATACCCTGATTTCGTTAAAATCTTTACAATTGCCACAGATGCGAGCGATAAAGCTTTAGAGGCTGTAGTCTCCAAAGATTCCCATCCGATCGCATATGCCTCACGCGTTCTTAACAAAACTGAACAAAAATATTACACACCGAGAAGAACTGCCCATATATTTACAGCGGCGAACAACTTTATACACTCTTGTATAGCGCAGAAACTCTCTCGAATGTGTGCTCTGAGGCCTCTGAAACATATGTCTTTGGCAAACACTCTATCCTACACCCCTCGTTTATTTCACAATTCCAAATTGAGAAAACAATCAAAAAGATCCCCAAAGCAATTAATATTGAAAAAAATATTATAAAATTAACAGCTAGTATCCACCCCGATGTAACAATCCACGACGACAAACTAGTTTTCACTTTAGAAATCCCCATCGTAGAACCTGAAGAGTATCAACTCCTGGCTCTCGTTCCTATAATCCAAAATTCCGATTTCAATTGCATCAATCCCAAGTTCCAACTTAAGCAATACATGAGACGATCTTAAGACATTTGAGAAGCAATCAACTGAGAGATGAAACAATTTGAGAAAAAGGAACCGTCTACATGTATAAAAAATAACATTCTACGAAAAGAAAACTCGTGCAACATAACCACTATTACGTGTCCCATAACACAAAGCCGAGTAATCAATGCCGACATCACATAAAGATATGAAAAATTAGAACATATGGTGAAGGATCAATGCGACCACCCTGTGCGAGTCCAAGGATCATAATATCTCGAAGACAACTCCAAGTGCCAACATGAGAAACAACAACTGAAATTGAACTAAGTATACCCATTAGGAATTAAACAATGCAGTCGAAAATTAAACTCTTATTGGACTGGTGGAAACTAATGAAGGAGTGGAGGAACAACTTAGTCGTTTAATACTAATAGTTTAGAAAATCGTGTAACCGCTCTTTATGACTTAACCCATTGAATGCCGAAGTTGGTTTCAAATTCAAAGTTGGTTGCCACCATACATTTTGCATTCTACGTATATATGCGTAGGTGACACTAGAAAAGAAGAAAAATACACTGGGTGCCAATCACGCATATATACGTATTGCCGCCTCCCGCATTTCATGGCTCCTTGCCCATCAAAAACACAGGCAGAGTTAAGTAACTCGCGAGACAATGCGTAGGGGATGCGTGCGCTAGCGCCGACACTCATGAACCGCCGACGAGTTATGGGCAATGAAGAAATTTTGAACAACATTGAGACCGGTGATGGTGATTTTTCGTCTGGCTTAGATGAATTATTCAGCCTACAAAATGAAGAACGAAGTGATTCCTGAATTTCCTCATCCAGTTTTAGTAACAATAATCCTTTAGCAAAAGCATCATGTGATCCGAACCCAGAATACCAGTGGAGCCATGGGACTGCGAGACCTCGTAAGGTTGCATTTACAGTTGAGCCAGGTTTAAAGATAAATACAACCTTGACACCTGCATCATTGCCAGATTTATCATATCTACGAGGGTGGATAGAAAAGTACTCGGTCTAACACAGATCCACTCAATTCTAAAAATCAAATCAACCCACATTATTTAGTTCAGTTCAGACTAGTTCATTGTGTGAAGTTCGAAACGTGTGCGATAATTAGTTGTGATTTTATAAATTTATTAACAAAACAATCGGACATAATATCCGTGAATGGAGCAAATCGAGCAGCGTGCCGTCATTAAGTACCTCCATAAGAAGGGGCTATCATCAAAAGCCATCCATGATGACATGGTCAGAACATTAGGCGATTGTGCTCTGTCATATTCATCCGTCAAAAAATTGATAGCAGAATTTAAGCGTGGTAGAGTGTGAAAGATGAACCCCGTTCAGGAAGGCCTTCGACGTCCACTACTGACGAAAATATTAAAAAAGTACTTGATTTAATAATGGGAGACCGCAGATGAAAAATTAGATATAGCCGATATTATAGGCATCTCTTATGAACGAACTCAAAACATCATAGTCAACGAGTTGGGTTTCCACAAGGTGTCTGCGAGGTGGGTTCCGCGACTGCTTTCAGTTGAACAAAAAAGGACGCGATTGACTATTTCACGCGACTGTTTGGAGTTATTTGAAGCCGATGCAGATGATTTGTTGAATCGTTTTGTTACTATGGACGAAACATGGGTTCATTACTGTACACCGTAAACAAAACAACAATCAAAACAGTGGAGAATACCTGGTTCACCACCTTCTAAAAAGGCTAAGTCGATTTTGTCGGCAAATAAGGTGATGGCTTCAGTATTCTGGGACTCGAAAGGTGTGATTATGATTGATTATCTTGAAAGGGGTCAGACTATAAACTCTGATTACTACTGCACCTTACTACGTCGTTTACGAGAGGAAATAAAAGAAAAACGTCGAGGAATGCTCAGAAGAAAAGTCCTGTTTCATCAAGATAACGCCCGTGTTCACACATCAGTTCAGTCAATGGCTGAAATTCACAACTGTGGCTTTGAACTGTTACCGCATCCGCATTATTCGCCTGATCTGGCACCATCAGACTTCTTTCTGTTCCCTAACCTAAAAAAGCACTTGGAGGTCAAAGATTTTCGACAAACGACGAGGTCAAAGCAGCTGTAGACGCATATTTTGACTCTAAGGAAGAATCATTTTTTTTCATCGGTCTAAATGCTTGGAAGGGGAGGTGGCAAAAGTGTATTGAACTTGATGGTGATTATGTAGAAAAATAAAAATATAACTGATTTAGTATGTGTTTATTTTCTTGGTTAGGCCGAGTACTTTTCAATCCACCCTCGTATCATATTTTCATCAAGTTCATTGAGACTTTGTTTGATGCCACTAACTGTTACGCCAACCGTACAGCTCAGCTCGACTGCTCCAAAGATACTAATTCTCACGAAATGAGAAGATTAATCGGGATGTTACTATACACATGGGTATTGTTCAAATGCCAGATTGCTTACTATTTGAGAATGCATAAGAACAACAACAACAACCAACTTCAACAACCCGACCAACAGTTCAAAGAACTCGTGCCAGTCAAGATAATTTCCACTGCCTGGAAAAAAATATCTCTTTCAGAAAAAAGAAAATCCCTGCAGAACCGTGTCATGTATGCACGAAACAAAAACAAAACGGAAAAGAGGTCATATTTTTGCCCAGTTTGCCCAAAAAACCCGGCACTTTGTGTTCTTTCAAAATATTTCATACCAATCCTAATTTTTTATAAGCTCATTTATGTTTGATTATTTTTTTCGTTACCAATTTGTGCTCTTGAATGTTTGAGAGTGTAGTGTAGTTTGTGCATTAAATTACGTCCCCTTTTTTTATTGGTATGTGGTCTGTGTTAGCGAAGTAAACCGTTGCTGTACATACGCTAGTTTGTTTTAAGTTTTTTCGTGGTTGTGCGGTTTAACAAATTATCAAGGATTTGATACGATTTGTTGCGGCCAAGCTTGCTGATACCAGGTAAGAAAAGTAATTACAAATTTAAAATGTTTCCAACAGAACCACCGGCATGTAAGCATGTAGGTATTGAAAAATTGGGTTTCATAACAGTTTTGGGGATTATTGACCATTATTATGGAATTCCACGGCAGACGTGGGATTCCATAACAATGGTAATGGTAATGGACTGCTTCGTCACGGGTCACGACGAGAAGATTGTTGAGCTGGAGGTAGAACTGACCAAAATACGATGGGATATCATAGGACTATATGAAATCCGACGAGAGGGACAGGATACGATAGTTCTGGATTCCGGTAACATGCTCTTCTTCCGGGAAGGAGAACGAAAGTCCCAGGGTGGTGTAGGTTTTCAACAACGTGATTAAGGTCGATAGTGTGTCGAGCAGGGTAGCATACCTTATATTCAGAATAACCGATCGTTATTCGCTGAAGGTCATACAGGTATATGCGCCGACCTCAACATACCCTGACGATCAAGTAGAGGCCAGCGTTACCAACCGTACGAGGTTCCTCGTACAAATACGAGATTTGTGGTCTTCCGTACGAGGTACGAGGTCACTATCAACCTCGTACAATTATGTACGAGATTTTGATAATATGGCCATACGAACATAGTTAAAATTAACTAGTGACATCTACCAAAACTTGTAGGAACTTCTTACGCCAAAAATTCCATTGCCACATTTACGCGATGATTGTCTATGGTAGCTATCTCGTTAACCGGGAAATCCCTGACTAATAAAACATTTCGTTCATCGCATTACTCATGTTTCTGTTTAGAAATTTCATTCAAAAACGTCCGAACTGTACTACGTTAGTACGTGTAGCTAATTGAAGTTTTTGTAAAATAGAAGATTTTTAAGAGAGAAGGTCTTTTCGTTGTTTCGTTCGTGTTTAGTGGCGTAATAGAAGTATCGTTATGAGTGATAACGACGAAAACAGTGACCGTTCGCCTACTTTGACTCCGCCTAAAAAATTACCCAAAAAAGGTGGATGGACAAGAAAAAAGGAAGGTAACACAGTATCGCAGCATCGTGTACAAAATTTTAGACAGCAATGGTTAAAGGATCCGACATTTAAAGACTGGCTTTTGCCAGACACCAATGATATAACAAAAGCTAAATGTGCATATTGCCCAGGGACGTCAATGGTAGCTGAACTATCCAATTTAAAAACTCATGCCTCTACCAAGAAACACCTGAGCAACAAACCTGGATCCAGTGGAAAAACACAGACATTAACATCGCTTGGATTCCAGAGAGGTCTAACTCCACAAAATAAACAAAAAGCTCGTGCAGAAATTAAACTTGCTGCTTTTTTTGCGGAGCACAACATAGCATTTTCGGTTGCTGACCATTTGACTGACTTATTAAAAGAAGTCGTGACGGATTCTAAATTAATCAAGGAAATTGAACTTAAAAGAACCAAAATTACAGGTGTGGTAAAGAACGTTCTTGGAGAAGGTCATAAAGCAGATTTAGCCCAAAAATTACAAAATAATCAGTTTTCGGTGATGACGGACGAGACGACCGATGTTTCGACAGTCAAAACTGCTTGCGTTGTGGTACGCTATTTTGATCAAGAAGCTCAAAAGATATGTAGCTAATTTTGGGAGCTTTACAAAGTTTTTAAAGAAACACCTGATGCTGATGATATTCCTACTGCGAATGCCGAAAATTTATATAGAGCTCTTATCGATTCGTTGACTAACCGTAATGTTCCATTGACAAATGTAATCGGATTTGGATCAGATGGGTGTAACGTCATGATGGGTGATAACGACTCTGTAAAAACAAGGTTCGTACGTGATTTTGCAGGAATCATAATCACGAAGTGCGTTTGTCACTCGGCCCATTTGTGTGCCAGTGAAGCCTGTAAACAGTTGCCTGAAGGTGTAGAACAACTGGCTAGAGATATCTACAACTTTTTTAAACATAGTGATAAACGGCTATTTGATTTTCGTAACTTCCAGTCGTTTGTTGTAGTGGAGCCTCACAAAATACTGAAACCATCACAGACAAGATGGCTTTCCTTATTATCAGTGGTTGAAAGGATATTAGAGCAATGGGAGGCCCTACGTCTTTTTTTCATCGATTTTACGACAAACCGTGCACATAGAGCAAGAGCCGATGTAAGAAATCGAGCAGTATTTATTCTCGAAAAACTAAACAACCCGTTCTACAAACTTTATTTCTGTTTCCTTGAATGGTCACTCCCTTTATTCAATAAATTCAATCTGGAATTTCAAAGCGAGAAAGTAGTTGTTCACAATCTGCATGAGAAAATTCGTTCACTTTACCAGGAAATCCTATTGCGTTATTTACAACGCGAATATGTTATGAGGCCAAATCTTGGTGAAATAAACCCTGAAAGTCAGCGTCATCGGCTCCATGGCGCTGCAATGTATCTTGGCGTCAAAGTGTATGAGCTCTTGAAACATCCAGATGTGATCAGACAGCCTGCAGATATAGCACAGTTCTTCTCATGCTGCAAAAATTTCTACAAAGTTGCAGCTACCGAAATTAAAAAACGATATAATATGGAAGATCCAGTCTTGTCAAAGCTAAAAGTTTTTGAACCTGCATCAGCGCTCTCCCACGATTTTAGGAGCCATTTCCCTACACTTATGCCTCTTATGGAGGTGGTCCCCCGTATAATCGCACCAGCTGATTACGCAAAGAAACAAATAATCGACAATCAATGGAGAAGTTTGCCCAATGCACAAGCTCGTCATCCTAAAGGGTTGAATGAAATCAGTGAGCCAGATAAGTTTTGGGCTCAATTACTGAAAACTGAAGACTTTTCCGAGCTGGCTCATTTTGCCCTATCTACACTGTCCCTACCCCATGCGAATGCTGACTGCGAGCGGGTTTTTAGTAAAGTCAATTTAATAAAGACAGAGATAAGAAACCGGCTAACTGTGGAAACGGTGAACGGCACACTTCTTGCTGCAGAGAGCGCAAAAGGTTCAACTCTCACTGAGGTTCAACGCCTCTACTAGAGGCGTTGTATGAGGAGATATCCGAGGCCATACATACCTCCGAAACATACTTCTCCGTTGTTATGGGTGACTTTAACGCAAAGGTGGGCACACGGAATGTCGATGAGTTAAGAGTGGGGTCTAAACAATGGGCTGGTGGAAACTGTCCAAGCAGTGGGGTCCAAATTCTTTAAGACCCCACGCCGGAAAAAACCTCAGAAACTCTCAGACGAAACCATTAAGCTAATGGAAGACCGGACTGAGATGGGACTGCAATCTTCAGCTGATATGTCTAGACGAATCTCGAAATCGGTGCGACACTATCTGCGTTCCTATAATACAAGATGTATGAGGGACGCAATTGAGCGGAACCAAGGCTCTAAAGTGTTCGCAAAGAATTCGTCTATTGGGAAAATCCAAATGACGAAGCTGAAGATCGAAGGATGGCAGTACCATTTCGTCAAAGCCGGAGAGAGCTCGAGATTTTACGGACAGTTGTACACCTCGACACGACAGCCCATTGTCAGTACAGCTCAGGAAAAGAGAGCTTAACTGACCCGACACTACACTGAGGACATCCCAGACATCAGCTTGTACGAGATTAGAATGGCTCTGAAACAGCTTAAGAACAACAAGGCGCCGGGTGATGACGGAATCACGACAGAACTACTGAGAGCGGGTGGAAAACCGGTACTTTTAGTCTTCCAGAAATCGTTTAATTCCGTCATATTTTTTTCGTCGTCGTCGTCATATTTATTTCCGTGGTGCTCTTCTTCAAAAAAGGACAACACCTTATTGAAGAATTATAGACCCATAATTAATCAGCGTCAGAATCATCGCATGCAACTTCTCAACTGTAGACCCGACAACATCAGCTTTTGAACAGCCATAACAGACAAATTTAATTTCTCGTCATCAGCTAGAAATTACTCCTCTCACTCCCCAACAATCCGAGTCCCAAACTACCGATTAAATCGACCAATCGGTTGACAATTTCAAAACAATATGTAGATGCAGAGTTGTCACCGATTCTTGAAGCATCGAAAAGACGAGTGAAAGCTATACAAGTATTCCATATAAAAAGTATCTAGCACAGAAAAAAACAGATAAAACTGTTGAGTCAACTAAAGCGAGGTAAGCGTTTGCTTTCAGGGCAAGGTGCTAGCAAGAAACGCAAGAATTTGCTTTCAGGATAAGGTGTCAGCCAGAGGGGAAAAAATAAAAATAAATAAAACCAGGGTCTACCCCACAAACCGATCCAGGAAGAGTGAATTTGTCCTTTGTGCCTTGAATCTCGTGAAGTGGGTTGGATTCAATGTAGAAACTGCAAGATTTGGGTTCACGGGGCTTGTGCAAATATTTCAGAGCTATCTAACCAATATATTGGTAACTAGCTGCGTCCAGCGATTTCACCCGCGTTATATACCTCATTGAAGCAACTCCTTGGTAACGTCAACAACCTCCTTTGACTTAGATACGTATTTTTTTTTTAATATGATGTAATAATTATATCAATGTATACTTTAATTCTTGCCGTTCCATACAAAATATATGAGAAAATGTATTTTTTTTTTTCGTTGTGTTTTCTTATATTTTAATACTTATTTTGCTATTCGGGGCGGAAAGGAATCCAAAAATCACAAATCAAGAAAATCGGGCCAGCCGAACGGTTCAACTCAACGGTTTATAACTCAAGAACTCGAGTTATAAATGTTGTAACTAACCAGACTTTGTATATATACAATAGATTATTGCCTGGTATAATGGCTCATATTTTTGCTAGCCGGTACTGGAGGGGCAATTTTTTTAGGTTTATTTTTCAGTCTTCAATTTTTAATTATAAAGTTGATTATTTCATAAATATATCAGTGTTTTATTGTTTTTATTTAAATCACATGAGTTCCTTAACACATTTCTGCTGATATTTAACATGAAACCTAAGAGATTTTTATTTCATCCTACATAAACCGACGGTACTGCCGGACCTCTCTCTATAATGTTATTTCATTTCTAGTTGGTTAAATGATTACCAAACCAACATCCAATTACACGTCACCGCAGTTCACCAAATTTTCATTTTAAAATGTTTAAGACGGAATATACAACCATGATACAGAAATCAGCAACCGCGTACTATCCAACATTTTTATGATTTTCCTTCGTAGAAGTATGACATAAACCTTTTTCTTTAAACAAATTTTTGGAAATACAACGGACAAACATAACGTTCACAATTGATGACTTTACAAGCCAATTAGCATCAACTCATTGTGGACGTCAAGATAAATCGAAAACAACATTCAAAAACACATGTCAACGAAACACCAACGTGTACTGTACTAGGCACAACACCATGTCACAGAAACTAACTTCCCACAACAAAAGGACAAACAGCACGACGCAAAAAAGCCGCCTCACCAGCAATAATTTATCAATATAAAAAAACCAACTTCGTAAAAAATTTACAGAATTGCACCAAATTGAAATGGGACCACACGGGAAGCATCAGCTTTCAATTAAAGAATCATCAAAATCGATTTACCCAGTCAAAAGTTCTGAGGTAACAAACATAAAAAAATATTAAAACAGTTGAATTGATAACCTCCTCCTTTTTGGAAGTCGGTAAAAAGCCGCCAGCAGGTAATAATCACAAGATATTATATTCACTCTGAAACAACGACAAATCTTGATTAACCGAATCAGTACACAACGTTTAAAATACACACAATATTTAAATATCACTTAAGCCTATGTCGAACATCAGCCGATGAAATTATATTCAAATTAATAATCATAATCAGCAGCCATACGCGACTCTCACGGTCTATCGCAAACTATTATAAAAAAATATTGTTGAATCTTACAATGCTCCGTTTCTCTCTCTTTCTCTCTCTCTCTCTCTCTCTCTAAAGAGTGGGAGACAAGTTTCAATGCGTTCATAAATAAGAATGCTAGAAGTTCGCAATAGCGCACTGCGCTCCATAACTGGTGTGTGCGACGTTGGCCAAAAAGCTGCACGATTAAAATGGGATTGGGCGGGACATGCGGCACATATGCATCCCAACCGACGGACCAGGATCGTCACACAGTGGGTACCTGATGGACGACGCAGTCAAGGAAGGCCTAAGCAGCCCTTTCATGACGATCTTGACTCATTCCGAAGAGGTTTGCAAGAGGTGGCGGAGGACCGACATTTATGCAAGGAAATGGTGGAGACCTTTTGCCCAATAGTGGGACCGTATAGGTTAAGAAAAAAGTTTGGAAAAGCATTGTGGACTACACAAAGAGAAGTACAGATACCTAAAACGGTATGAACAGCGTTTAGCTGGATTGCTATTGCGCTACATTTAACAAAACTGCTACCCAAGTTTAGACGTAATGCAAAATAGCTTATCAAATAGTTACAATAAGCATTTTGTATAGGCCCTACACCAAGCGCATGTACTATGGGTCGTCCACTACTTATCTACACTAATATTATAAAGAGGAAAGATTTGTACCTATTTTTGTATGTTTGTAATGAATAGGCTCCGAAACTACTGAACCGATTTGAAAAATTCTTTCACTGTTGGGAAGCTACACTATCCCCGGGTGACATAGGCTATATTATATTTTATAGCGAGGCCGAAGGTCGAGCTTACACTCGTGCGAAGCCGGGGCGGACGGCTAGTAATAAATAATTTTGCAGTGGTTTTCATTCATATTACTCGTTTTATTTATGAATCTTGTGCAAACAACTTTCTGTTTCAGACACCATTATTGTTTTTATGTAACACAACGCCACGAGTGTCAAAATGTGGAACATTTTTTATTTTTTTAGAAAAAAAAAACATGTGGCGTTTTATTTCACAATAAAGTTAAATGATTATTTACGGGATATTTACCGTGGTAAGGTTGTGGAAGGAGCTCCCGATATTTCGGCGCAGTTACATGCACCATGTTCACGGGATGACCACGGTAAATATCCCGTAAATAATCATTTAACTTTAGTGTACAACCGTGATAGTTTAAAACAGTGTTTATTTCACAATGTTTTACATAACGTCTAATCGTTGACACGCTGCATTGATAAATGCAAAACGTTTATGCAATTCTGCGTATTTACGTTCAGTAATTATGAAAAACCGCTAAACGTCTTTCAGCTGTTTGACATAACGGTGCTGTTTAGTAAAACAGCTAATTATGCAATCCATCTGCGACAAATATACCCTTTTTATTTTTAAGCTTGATAAGCTAATCTGATCCACAAAAAATATGTCGCGCTCTCACTCTCGACTCTTCTTATCACCGAGAAGTTGACAGATCATTTTATAGCATAGATTAACTTGGCGAATGTTTGTGAATAGTTGGGATGCATTACAAAAAGTTAGTAGTAAATATTGCCTCTATGCACATTGAAATGTACGCAAGCACAACACAACGCATCCTCAATTTAGATAATTATAGAGAGAGGTAGTGAATATATTTCTTCAAGATCAACGTGTTCCATCCTTGGCCACTCCGTCGCTTACCATCAGGGGAGTTGGTGGCCAAACGTAGATCTATTCTATATAAAAAAGGATACAAAAATTAGCCACCAATTACTTCAAAGATTGTAAACATAATATGTACGGTGAACTGAATTGTTTTTCATAAAATGGACACATAAATACCATATGTGAGAAAACAAAATATAGATACTGTTTTTTTTTAAATAAAAATAAGTCCGCGTTTGACCTCCAACTCGTCTGTTGGTAAGCGACGATGTGGTCGAAGTTGAAGCACACAGACTTAGAAGATACCTATTCACTTTCGCCTTGAAAAGGTCCAGATTATATCTCTCAGGAAACAAGGAAGCCGGCAGGTTGTTCCAATCCTTGGCCGTACGGAATAGAAACGTAAAATCGTAATACTGTAGCTCAATATAAAATTAACCACTTTATTGTATGCCTCTTTTTGTTATTATTTACAAACATCGAAATAACACAAGTACTCGAATTATATTACACTTACTTAAGGCTATATATCTATATATATAGCCTTAAGTAATATATCGTAATAGGCTACCGGACAGTTTTTTTTATTGTCTTATAATAAAGCTGACCATAGAAAACAACATTCTTCAAAAGGCGAGTTAATAGAAACTTAAAGGGTCAGCAACGTATTTGTGATGCCTCTGGTGTTACAAGTATCCATAGGCGACGGTGACTGCTTACCATCAGGCAGCCCGACTACTTGTTTGCCACTTACGGCATAAAAAAAATGGATGTATTAAAAATTAAGGAAGATTTTTTTTTTTTATTGTAGAATAGGCTTGCGCTTGGCCGCCAACTCGCCTGATGTTAAGCGATGATACGGCCTATGGTGGATCACGCTTGCCATTATAAGCATGTTAATGTCTTGTAGACAGACAGCGCACTATAATTACAAAATACGTCACATGTAAGTACATCATACAAATTTCATGCTGACACTCACCTTTCGGGAAAGGGACAAAGCATCCCTTCCTAATCCGTTCAATTTTTTTTAATGCAGAACTTTATTAGCTAATTTAATAGTTTCTTCAGTTAGTGTACATACTACTTTTAATTATATTTTTCAGTAAGGCCCGTTTTTTCAATCCTCGGTTAAAGAATCAGATAGGATTTATTCCATTGATAGCATGATTTCGAATTTTCTAAGAGTCAGAAGTTATCTGCGGAGTAAAACATGTAAATTTATTGGGCAGATATATTTATTGATTTGTTAACTATCAGACCGTTTAACTGCGAATTGAAAAATCGGCCCTAAGCCTGTTATTTTTAACAAATCCACCACCTCTCCGATAGCCTAATATACCTTTCGGGGAAATCGTTGCCGCGTAGGGCTTTGCACAATGCGTCTTGCACACGATGCATCTAAGTTGCGCAGGTTGGGGATGCCTGTATCGAAATGAACAATACATCCTGAACGGAACGTCAGTGTAGCTCGAAGCATAATTAAAATGCATGTAGACATACAAGCATCCTGCACTAGCAGCGAGCTCTTTCTAAGTTGAGCAGGTTAGTTGCACTGCGTGCAAAACCAACATAGAATTATAATAAAGTTTCTTGAGCACACTTTATACAGTGCGAACACAGCTTGTAATAAATTATCAGCGAAGTGAACCCGCTATCCTACAGGAATCAACATTTTTTGCAGCATAAAATATAGTCTTATGTGGATATTCAGGTTATAAGCTACCTCTATACCAAATTTCATTAAAATCAGTTCAGCTTTTACAGACATACTTCACACACAATTTCATTTTATTTATATTACACGGGAATTACTTACGTAAGATTACTCCGACTATAGTTTTAACAGCATTCAGCGGTCTTTATCAAGGTGAATGCGTGCGCGCGGCTGCGTCTCGCTTTGCACCGCCGAATGCTGTTTAAACTATAGTCGGAGTAACCTTACGTGAGTAATCCCCGTGTAATATAAATAAAATGTGTGAAAACCACGTCAGTTTCAATTACACACAATTTCATTTATAATATTAGTGTAGTCAAAAAAGTGCTTATTTATATGGGATTTTTATATGAACCATATAGCTCTATCGCACAAATTTGGATAGGAGAAACTCTGTAGGACCAGCTAGTAGGAAATAATTATTATCAATATGAAAAACAGACTCCAAAATTAGTTAATACAGACGCTTGAATAATTCTAAATATAAAAAACCGACTTCATAAGAACTGGACCAAATTGAAATGGGACCAAATTAGCTTTCAAAAAAAAAAGAATCATAAAATCGGTTCACCCATGCAAAAGTTCTGCGGTACAAAAAAAATACACTCGAATTGTTAACCTCCTCCTTTTTGGAAGTCGGTAAAAAATATATTATTAGAGCTGGTTCAAAAACTACCGAACCAAAGTTAAAAAAAATATCCTCGTTCTTGGGCACTTGGTTAACAAAAACGTTGGAATAAAGATAAATCAATAGTACAACAGTAGTCCCACTTTTGACTATTTTCATTATAAGCTGCGTTGCGCTGTATTTGGTCCGTGGTCAGTATAATATCCGTAAATAGAACAAGTTGCGGGTAGTTTCAACAGCCCGGCAGCCCCGAGGAGAGGTTCATCATCTCTCCGTGCTCCGTCGCCGCCGTCAGTCGGTGCCGCAGCGCGAACGATGCTATCACTCGTGCCACCTGCCACCAAAATAATAAGCTTGTTATAAAAATAAAATATCATACTTAGAAGATTAAATTGGAATTAAATTACTTATTAGCGTAACATTAGGCTAGATTATAATTAAATTAAGGGGCGCTAATTACTAGCGCAACTTATACTAGCTGACCCAGCGAACGTTGTTTTGCCTTATAAATTATTACTAGTGAACAACCCTTATCACTTAGGGGTATGGAAAATAGATAGTAGCCGATTCTCAGACCTACTGAATACGCATATAAAATTTGGTAAAAATCGGTAAAGCCGTTTCGGAGGAGTACGGTTACTAACATTGTGACATGGAAATTTTATATATATATAGTGATGATGATGATGATATTTAAAAATAAAAAAAACTATATACAAAAACCGACTCCATAAAAATGACAGAACTGGACCAAATTTAAATGGGACCACATGGGACCAGGTTTTAAATAAAAAAATAATTATCAAAATCGGTTCACCTAGTCGAAAGTCGGTAAAAAAATAACAAACAACTCATGTCACTCGCAATGCCACGTCCGTTTTTTTTTTCTTCTAAAATGGAGTCCACCAACGAAATCAAAATTAATAACTACTTTAATTTCATGCTAGACAGAGAACGCACTATAGCACATTGTGCCTCCGCAAACTCCTTTAATGATAATGTGGCTAAGGCCACAGAAATCTATGTGAAAAATTATGGAAAGATTTTTAAAGGGCCTATACATTTATGCAACTCGTTCACTATCTCGCTCGCGCAATTCGACAGTCATTTTAAAACTTTAGATATATTGAAATGAACAAGCGATACAGTGAGTGCACGTTGCGTAGGCCCTCAATGATTTATGTACCTCTCCCGGGGTGTCTTCATGCACTGCGTGCCCGCAGCGGGCCAGGACTTGCATCTGGAATTTGCCTGCAAATAAAACATTATAAGCTAAGTAAGGAAATAAATATCGGGGCCATCTGGGACATTTTTGCACACATGGTTATCTGACCCCAAACTAAGCAAAGCTTGTAATATGGCTGCCAGAGACTGATATACCTACAATACATACATATATATTTTTAAATACATACTTTAATAGATATTAACACCCAGACATAGATAAAACACAAATGTTCATCACATGAATGTTTGTCCTAGGTGGGAAATCGAACCCACGCCCCCAAGCACAGAAGGCAGGTCCACTACCAACTAAGCTAACAGGGTTGTCACTAAGCTAACGGGGTTGTCAATTTGTAACTGACCCTGCATCTGTCCCACGGTGAGGTCGCGGTCGAGTCCGTCGATGGAAGCCAGCAGCAGCATCCGAGGCGCAAGCACCGACAGGAACGCAGCGGACAGACCCTTGAACCACCCGGACCAGTGCCGCTCGGTTTTAGACAAGTCAATGCGCCATTTGTACCTGTCAACAAACACCATTTAGAGTTAAGCGTCGACAACAGCCGAAACACATTGACGTAAAAATTTGCTATACAAGGTTACGCATATGCCCTGTACTAAGCCGAAAGGAGGTCGGTTGCTGCAGTCATTTTGCGAAGATTATATTAACTTTTTTTTTTCATTTTTATCTTCATCCCAAAAATAGTATACAGTTTTACCAATAAAAAATCATTCTAATTATTTTCAAATATTAACGTTGTTAATGACCGATGCACATTTTTCAAAAGTAGTCATTTTATATCTTAATAATTATCAATATAAAAAACCAACTTCATAAAAATGTCAGAACTTGACCAAATTAAAATGGGACCACACGGGAAGCACCAGCTTTAAAAAAAAAAGAATCATCAAAATCGGTTCACCCAGTCGAAAGTTATGAGGTAAAAAACATAAAAAAATACAGTCGAATTAAGAACTTCCTCCTTTTTGGAAGTCGGTTAAAAAACATCAAATGCGCGAGCGAGATCGCTGCACCCGTTTTTCTGGCCCTTAACAAATGATCTCTGGCGCTCTAGCAATACTGTTCGTGATACATAGTAAGTATACTAACTTCATGGCTGGCCCGTGATCCCCCACAGCGGAAGGTCTGACGAACTCCTCCTCTGCTTCGTCCCCCTCCTCGGCGATGCGGTCGGGTAGAGGCTCGTGCCGAGCTGGCAGCGGACCCTCCGGACTCTGGCACACGTAGTTTTCCACCTCATTTATGGCCAGTAGGTTGGTCTCGCAGCTAGAAATAAATTTGAAAACTAAGCAATGTCTATTATGTCCAATTAATATTTATTCAACCAAATTTTCAACAAATCAGCAAATAATATATATGTAGCTGACGTAATCTTTTAAATACTTATGAACATAAAAAGCCGACTTCATCAGAACTGGACCAAATTGAAATGGGACCAAAGGGGAAGCACCAGCTTTCAAACTCAAAGATTCCCACCTAGGGCAAACATTCATGTGATGAATGTTTGTGTTTATTCTATGTATGGGTGTTAATATCTATTTAAGTATGTATTTAAAAACATATAAGTACGTATACATTAAATCATAAAAAAAAAACTATGTATGTCTATATCAATATCTGGCAGCCATATTACAAGTTTTGCATTGTTTGGGGCCAGATGTGTGTGCAAAAATGTTCCAGATATTTATTTGTGCCATAGTTGAAAAACAAGCTAACGTGCTACTTGATGGTAAGCGATCGCTGTCACCTATGGAATACCTGTAATTTCAGGGACATCACAGATACGTACGTAGCCGACCTTTAAAGACTATTGAGACCATTATATAGTCATTAATTTATGTATTTGGAAAACAGAATTAAATCAATCAAAACAAATATAGTGAACTATGACAAAATAGACACTCACTCAATATTTTACCCCGTCCGTATGTTTTATTTTTAAATAAAAAGAGCGGCAAATAAGCATGCGCTCCGCCTGATGGTAAGCAAAACCGCCGCCTATGGACACCTGCAACACTAGCGGTGTTGACGGTGCTTTGCCAGCCGGGAGAGGTAGTCGTAGTCACCCTTTTTGAAATGCTTCATGTTGAAGTTGGTGGGAAGACTTTTGGGGGAGAATATTCCACACCTTGCAGGTCCGCGGAATAAAGGAGCGGAAAAATCAAACGTGGGATTACCAGCTTTGCAAGATGTGGGGGTGAGCTTTTTGACGGTGCCGGATTTGCGGTAGTGGAAGTCCGACGCAAGAATAAGGTCAAAAAGCTCTTCAGAGCATTCCCCGAAAAACAAGCGATAAAAGATGCAAAGGGAACCCACGTCTCTTCGGAGGCTAAGTGGATCCAGCTTGTTAGTGAGCTTGGGATCGTCAACAATGCTAGCGGCTCGCCTCTGTAGGGAGTCAAGAGGCTGCAGCTGGTCATAGTCATATTTATCATAGTTTATAGAGCTTGAATGTACTGAAAGTTAAATTGTTACTCACTTGACAATTTGACTGGGCATGGACACTTTGACTGAATCCACATTCCTCACTTGACCACTTCTGACACTATGAACAAAAATATATTATGTTAAAAACACAAACATATCAGAGTAAGATTTCACATAATTAATAGAATATGAAATTTCAGGACCCGGGTATGTCCTAAAACTGCGACCAGAACCACCGGAGGATGGGCAGCAGCGTCCTAATACTACACGGTGAACGTACTGCGATCCCCAAGCCGCCTGCCAAGCGTGGGGATTATGGCAACTCTATGTGGGAGGCCTTGTCCAACAGTGGACGTTAATTGGCTGTTGATGTGTGCGTGTGTGATGAAATTTCGATTCCTCGGATGACATAATATTGTCAACAAAGTAAGCAAATTTTTTATTAAACCGGTTTCTACTGAACCGGTTTTGAAGAAATATCTATGGGCCAATCTGGAAGTATATAGTTTCAATCCTTTTTTTCCCACCTAGGACAAACATTTGTGTATTGAACGGGACCCTATTACTAAGACTCCACTGTCCGTCTGTCTGTCTGCCCGTTTGTCACCAGGCTGTACATCTCATGAACCGTGATAATTAGACAGTTGAAATTTTCACAGATGATGTATTTCTGTTGCCGCTATAACAAGAAATACTAAAAACAGAATAAAATAAATATATGAGGGAGCTCCCATACAACAAACGTGATTTTTTTGCTCGTTTTTGCTCGATATTGATAACGGCAACAGGTAGACGCTTGAAATATTCAGAGAATATTGAGTTATATTATTCACTTTATAAATTAATAGTTAAATTAAAATAAAATTAATATTCCATTACATTAATATCCACATACAACAAACGGTGTTTTTTTACCGTTTTTATAGATAATGGTTCGGAACCCTTTGTGCGCGAGTCCGACTCGCACTTAACCGGTTTTTATTTTTATTGATAATTATTGTATTTTGTGGTGGTACGGAACCCTCAGTGCGCGAGCCCGACTCGCACTTGACCGATTATTTTTTCTTGAGAAGGAACATTGTAACTAGAAAATAACTTACCACCACTCAATAGCATGCTCAATGCTTTTGAAATGCGTAGGCCTCCCTCTGAGGAAACTCTGCATACTAGCCAGGGCATCCATCGCAGTCCCTGAAATAACACAACTTATATAAGACCTTACTTAAAAACGTTACTCAAGATGATCTATGCTTATAATTGCAGTCTCGTTTTCCCGTGTGACAATTGGTGTCAGCGAGAAGATGAGAGAGCAATTTTAAGCTCAGATCAACTTGAGAAACGTTTTTAAGTAAGGCCCTAAATTTATGTTTATTTATTTATATTTTAGTAAGTAGCTGATACCCGCTACATTGTACGCGTACAGCTTGGCCTCGCTACTATGACCCGCTCCAGCTTCACAAAATTTCATCCAAATCGGTCCAGCCGGTTTCTCTCCGTTTAAACCACAATTTCACGATCAAAATTAGCCAAATCGGTCCCGCCATTCTCGAGTTTTAGCGAAAAAAAAATTTTTTATTTAGTTTAAATTTTGCCAGTTATTTTGATTTCAAAGCCAAACTACTGAACCGATTTAGATGAAATTTATATGGGACCCATCTGAACGTATATCCTTTTAATTAAAAATAATTATCAAAATTCGTTCATAAATGAAAGAGTTCTGAGGTAACAAAAAAAAAACACAACCAAATTGAGAACCCCCTCCTTTTTTGAAGTCGATTAAAAAGAGCTGATAATCTTTTTATAAGAACACTCTCGTTCAAGTCACTTTTGAAATAAATTTTTCTTAAGACATTTCGGAGTTACTATGCCTCAGACAGACAGACAGACGTTTGCGTCGGGGATTAAAACAACACATACCTTCAACAACGTCAATGACAGCGATGCCCTGCAACTTTTGCACCAGTGAGGGCAGGTGCGCAGCCCGCACTGCTATCGCGCCGCCCATCGAATGTCCCACCAGGATCAACGGAGGCAGTTCGTTGTTGAATAACTTGTGTAGCACTTGTTCTACGTCCCTGGAGAAGTCACAAGATACAGGTTAAAAAAACCTGTTAATGAGGTTTCATCATCATCAGCCAGGAGACGTCCACTGCTGAACATAGGCCTCCCGCTTTAACCTCCATACTGAACGACAGCCTGCCATCTGCATCCACTGGATGCCGCGACTCTCACGATGTCGTCGGTCCATAAAGCGGGAGGAATATCTACGCTGCGTCTTCCAGTTCGTGGTCTCCACTAAAGAACCTTTCTTCCCCATCGGTCATCAGTTCTTCGAGCGATGTGGCCTGCTCATTGCCACTGCAATTTGCAAATTTTTTATTGCTATGTCGGTGACTCTGGTTCTTTAGAGAATATTAACTTTTCGGATTCTTTCGGGCAAAGAAACTCCGAGCATAAATCTCTCCATTGCCCGTTGTGCGACTCTGAGTTTCCCAAAAAGCCAACGGTTAAGGACCTCGTCTCAGTACCATCATAACGAGGTTTATTCTAGAAAGTTCTCACTTGCGTCGGAAACGAAAATGGGGTGAAACAAGACCAAACATTATCCAATCACAAAATCATAAAATAATAGTAGCAGACCAACCAGACCAGTGTGCTGTAAACAATATATTTGTTATGTGATCTATTTTCTTTGTATTTTTAGTTGAAAAGTGGGCTCAAAGCACGTTTCCAGCAGTTGACCATTCAATTATTAACTACTTTATAATTTGATCGTAATTACCAACAAAATAGTAATGTGACACAAATACGTATGGATTCGTTGGACATTAATTCGAATGACATCGATTCGAATGAAATCAATGGATTAAGTACTTTACTAAATGCATTTTTCAGCAAAAATAAATTAAATGCAAACGCACTGCAATGTGAAATGCACGCGGAATAACTTTATAAAAAGAGTTCGAGTGGCGTATGCAAATATTGACATGTGGAAGTAAAAACATGCGGAAATACGACAAATTTACGTAACCATCTTTTACGTACGCTAGGCCTGCAGGCATGCCGAAGCTTAAAAGAGTCAGTTTGTACAAGATGGAACTCAGTTTTCTACCAACTGGCTAGATTTGTGCAACTGTTGGAACTGATAGCCCCAATACTAATTAACCATCCAAAAGGCACCTATAGTAACAGGTAGCCAACTAGATTCTATAACATTTTGAAACCTCTAGAAGCAGTCACAAAAGAAGTCAATGCAGAAAAATATGTTACTTCAAGTAAAGTGATACCTATGGTATCCTGTCTTCTAAGTCATATAACTCAATGAAAACTGAAATTGACGTTGGCAAAGCCATGAAATGGCTTAAGAAAAATATTCGGAACAGTAGAGCGAGTAGTATCGTTTGCTATTACAACAATACTAGCTCCCCGATTCAATAACAATCATTTTTCTGACATGGTGGCATGCTCCAAAACCACCTATTTGAAAGTCGGTTAATTAACATGTATCTGAAGATAATGGACAGGTTTTAGATTGCTAAAGCATCGACTTCTAAAGAAAAAAAAGATGATAAGAGAAAATATTGATAGCACAGTAGATGCTTTTTATTAAGGGGGTCCGTACCCCCTGAAAAAAAAGAAGCAAGTACAATTTTATTGCATTTAATTTTAATGAAAAATGGCTATTAGACATTACATTTAAAAATTGGATCCCAAAAAGAGAACAACAAAACGGCTCAGTCACAGCCTTTTGTAAAAATTGTAACTGCAATATACTCAACAATAAGCCTGCTTTTATAAAGCATCAAAATACAACAAACATAAACAAAACGCTAATGTTATTGTTAAAACTACATCCATAGACGAAGCTTGTAAACCGAAACAGAAAAAGAGCTTAAGAAAAGGGCTGAAGTCAAAATATGTGCTCTTCTCGGCGTACATATAATAATAAAAAAATTGGCCCTTAATAAAATATATTTGGGTAGCTGCACAATCATCAATTGAAGAATTATCAAAAGAAATTCCTGAACCGGAAACAGAAATCACTGACTCCAAAGGATCTATATAATGTTTTACTTAGAATCAATTAACCAAATAACACAATGCTACGATTTTTCTGACCCACAGTACAACATCATAGCAGTCATTGAACCAAGCACAGCTCAAAAAATTTAAATAAAAGATTTGTCTAGAGTGATGATCAGGTTCCCAAACAATAAACATAAAAAACGATGTTGATGATGTGGAGCTTCAAAAAGAATGGAAAAAGCACGTTTTATACTATTAGTGTCGTTTTCTATATAAAATAAGGTAATATTACTTTTTTCGTGAAAATGTTACTTTTTGAGCTGTCTCATGTTACATTTAACTATCTGCCACTAGCAACACTGTTTTTCAAGTTTTCTCATGTAATTTTCAGCTTGCAGTAACTTTCTTTCAGCTTGGTGAGGAAAAAATTGCAAATTATTGAATTTGAATGCGCTGTGGACTTGTGGTGGATGAAAAATGTCTTTAAGTTCATCTGAACGTGATACGAGGGTGGAAAATTATTATATACTAGCCGTCCGCCCCGGCTTCGCACGAGTGTAAGCTCGGCCTTCGGCCTCGCTACAAAATATAATATAGCCTATGTCACCCGGGGATAGTGTAGCTTCCCAACAGTGAAAGAATTTTTCAAATCGGTTCAGTAGTTTCGGAGCCTATTCATTACAAACATACAAAAATAGGTACAAATCTTTCCTCTTTATAATATTAGTGTAGATATTATATCCTGCCAGTTAACGAAAGCCTAGATAAATTTGGAAAAATAATGATTTGTAGGTCCGGAATTTGCATACTGTAAAAAGTATGTGAATTTGATTTAAATATCTCAAGAGGCGGTCGTTTTGGTATACAGATGTACAAGACACAAAAAAACACGAAAAGAATAAGTGAAAAATGCGTGGCCAACAAAGCATAGCCCGATTAAAGGTAAATAAAAATTAAGAGAAAAAGACGAAAGAGTCCGAGATTAGAGTTGCTGTATTTGTATTGGAACCCAACATTACAATTAATTAAATGCACAATTTTCCTGAGTTCCTAAGAGCGGTTTGCCCAGACTCTGAAATCGCGAAGGATATTACGTGTGGACGTACAAAAACCACTAAAATAATTACAGAAGTATTGGGCAAAACTGATCTTGAAATTATGGTAGAGGCTATGCAGAATAACAAATTCTCACTAACGATTGATGAAAACACTGACAAGAGCAACAGCAGTACAGAAAAGCAATTAGCTTCAATTGTAAGCATTTCGCGAAATAACTTGAAAGTAAAATGATAAGTGGTGGTTTTCATCAGTTATATACTTAAACTTAGTTTTTAGTAGTTTGTGTCAAATTATCTTATTACTTTTCAGATTGAAGATTACTTCTTTGAATTATTCGAAATAACGGATGCTACTGCAGACAAGCTAGTTATGTTAGCAGCCCAAGCAGGTAGACGCGGCGTGGGCTTGCAACCAATTGAGATTGTGACCCCTCATCTACTTTAAGCGTACTATTAAGTTAGTTAAAATTTTAAAACCATTAAATAAGCTCATGTCCTTCTGAGCGGACCTCTACATCGATTTTTAATTTAATCTATATTTTAATATCACCATCGCGACGCTCCCTGAATCTTGACTAGCTATACGAAATCATTACAACAAAAATGATCAAATTGAAAATTGCCAACAAAACTAAAACGATAGGCCTGGCCGCTGATGGTGCTAATGTGATGATGGGGAATCATTCTGTTGCAACGAAATATAAAGAAGACATACCAAACCAGTTCATATTAAAATGCGTTTGGCATTCTGTGCATCTTGTTGCATTAAATGCTTGTTTAAAATTACCCAGAGAGCCATAAGATCTTTTCGAGATATAATGACTTGAATGGCAGCCCGAAACGTGCCGGGTTACTGAAACAGTTTCAAGAGTTTATAGAACTCTAATCTAACAAAATGATTCTACCATCTCAGACAAATATCGGAATATGGTCAGATATCGGAAAATCATGTTCTAAGTGTATAATCATGAATTCAACCATATATTTTGAAATAGAGCATATATTAAATAGGTGGTAAATGAAATATCCCATATTTATTTCGCATACATATTAAGTCTTCCTGCATTTCCATTTAAAATTAACGTAATGTGGTAATTTAATCAGTCATATAATGTTCTAAAGAGTATTATAACCATGAATCCCTAGCATACATTTGAAATAAGTATTAGCGTAATAAATAGGTAGTTATAGAATTAAGTCACACCTATTGATTTCGCATACATATTATAACTTGCACTTCCATTTAAAATAAACTTCGTGTGGTTATTTGGATATAACGATGTTATAGCATCAGAATCAGAATAATTTATTTGGGCCAGTCAAGGTGTGGCAAGCGCCCCACCGTTCGTCTTCGTTTGATCTTCAAATTAACTTCAAACCAATCACCGAGTTTTATCTTTACATATTACATTGTACATAAAATGAAATCGCTTTTGCGAACAGATTTCAACGATCACCGGAAAAGATGGAATCTGAATCAGATAGTTTTATTTTTTTAGGATTTACCATGTAAAATTTCTAGCGGTTAATGGACATAGTCTGACCCTGAAACAGTAGACTGTGTAACTTAGCTTGAAATTAGATGTTTTATTTTTATACGTTATTATAATAAGTCATTTTTATAAAAAAAAATTATGTCATCCCGGAAAGTAGGAGCAAGATGGAATGGCGTCCTTTTTGCGGAGAACAGACAGGCCTGGGTCTTAGCGGCATTGAACTTGACCAGGTTGGCATCGCCCCAATCGGAGACTACCTTAAGTGACAAGTTCATGCGCTCAACCATGGCCTCTCAACCTCCATTCACCACCATTGAAATAATAAAAGCACTCAAAACAATAAACCCAAAAAAGGCCCCGCCGGGGCCTGACCACCTCACCTCAGATATATGCTTACAGTTTGCCAAGCACTTCCCTAACATTATTACACTTGTAATGAACCGCTGCTTAGAATTACAATTCTTCCCCGACACCTGGTGTAGTGTATGCGCTATAGCATACATACGCTGTCTCGTGTGCTCCTGGGAGTTAGCGGACGGTCACGGTCATGAGAGCCATGGGCGAGTGTGCACGGTGAAGCTAATACCAGATACGTGAATTACGTGGGCATTGTCGAGCCAGGGTAGTGTGTGAAACGTGAGAGGGAATAAGCCAAACCCTACAAGTGGCGACGAGAAGAAAAAAAAAGGTAACACGTATTACTAAAATCTTTAGAACAAGAAATTACAGGAGTCACACTCCACTCAGTATAAAAGGATCATTCGAGACCAAAATTTGGAAAAAAAAGAACCGGAAGAACAAACAACTGTTTACGTCATTGCGGAGGAACAAGATATCTGTTGGGGAAAGAAACTGCCACGTTACTAGGCTTTTTGAAAATAGGCTTGGCCGTGAATAAATCGAGGACAACCCGGTGTCACAGCCATTCCCCAAATTCAAGGATGCACTAGTAGAAATTCCTATAGATGACAACGTAAGACCAGTATCACAGCCATTCCCCAAATTCAAGGATGCACTAGTAGAAATTCCTATAGATGACAACGTAAGACCAGTATCACAACCATATCGGTGAATATTGCTGCCCATTGAACAAAAAGTAGAAAACAAGATTCAAAACTTACTTATAATAATAAAACCTTTATTTGACCATGCTATTCTACGTTTCATCTTAGCTACTATTATTTATTTACTAAATTAGGTACTTTTGGTTAATAAGCAGGGTCCCCAGGTTGGGTAAAAGCCTCCTCCAATGATGCCCACTTCTCTCTATTCGGTGCTATTTGCTACCCGATGGGAGGATGAAATAAAAAGTCGCTGGCCCAAAGTGGTGGCAAATAGGACCAGACTTACTTAACCGAGATGTAATTGAAGAGTTACATGGGCCTTCAAGATGGATATCTCCTATGGTACCCATCATGAAAGACAATGAAGTCTTGTGATTATGTGTTGATTTGATATGCGGCGTGCCAACGCTGCTACGAGTATTATGCGAGAAAATCACCCGTTGCCCTGCATGGACAAACTTTTGCCGAAAATTGGGAAAGCTAAATATTTTAGCAAGTTGGACATTAAAGATGCTTTCCGTTAGCTGGATTTACACCTAGATTGCAGACATATAACAACATTTGTCAAGGACTCTTTCAGTATAAAAGACTTATGTTCGGAGTAAGTTGCACTCCAGAAATTTTTCAGTGCTGGAAAGACTTGAAAATGCGATGGAATCATTAATTTCATTGAAAATACATTAACCTTTGGATATAATGACGAAAAACATGACTCACAACTGGAAAAAGTTTTGCAAGTACTTATAGACTGATGTCCAACTTAACGAACAGAAGTGCATATACAAAGTTGAGAAGGTGAACTTTTTAGGGCACAAATTGTCATCAGATGGAGTAAAGCCGTTGCCAAAGTACATGGAGAGTATCGCCAACTTCAGAGCTGTAAGAAAGGCTTATCCAAATTCAATCCCTGCGATACGACATTAAAGATAAAAAACACACAATTACTGCGGACAATGGACGATAATTTGTCAGCGATGAGTTTCGTTCATTTTGTGAGGAATGTAATATCGTCCTTCATAATATAGTACCATATTGGCCTCAACAAAATGGGGAAGTCGAAAGACAAAACCGCGACATTTTGAAACGCCTCAAGATCGGTCATCGAGAAACGAAGAATATGAAAGTCTGATGGATTACCTATTAATGTACAATAATAGCACACCTCAATCAGTCACAGGCAAGTCGCCATCAGAATTATACTTTAGACGGCAGAACCAAGACAAAATCCCATCAATTGATAGGTTGAAAGTACAGAAGTTGATCCTGGTGTGCGAGATCCTGACAAAATTCAGAAGGAAAAAGGGAAAGAGACGGGACAGTTGCTGAGAAGGAATGTTGTTCACTTGAAAAGAGTAGAAGGACAGTGGACAACGGTTCAAGTAAAGAATCAGGAAGAAGTCGAAGGAAAAGGCAGAGATAATGAAAGTGAATGAAAGAACCATTAAGTTACTAAGATTAAAGTTCTTAATGTACCTAACCTGATTACTTAATACTAATATGTTACAATCGTTAACTTGTTCTATAAATAATAATATACATTGATTCCATCTAAAGATTTGTTTTGATCTTTCTAAATTTATCATTAAGGAAGGGATGTAGTGTATGCGCTATAGCATACATACGCTGTCTCGTGTGCTCCTGGGAGTTAGCGGACGGTCACTGTCACGAGAGCCATGGGCGAGTGTGCACGGTGAAGCTAATACCAGATACGTGAATTACGTGGGCATTGTCGAGCCAGGGTAGTGTGTGAAACGTGAGAGGGAATAAGCCAACCCCTACACCTGGAAAACTGCACAAGTCAAAATCATACCCAAACCAGACAAAACTGACTATGACAACACCTCTTCATTCAGAACAATAGGATTAATCAAAGTTCTCGGCAAACTCCTTGAAAAACTTGTAATAAATAGACTCACACATCACATGTACATAAATAATGCAGACTGCAAACAACAATTTGGCTTTAAACTCCAAACATCTACAAACCATGCCATCAGCACAGCCATTAACATAATCAATGAAGCACGTTCAAACAAACAACAAGTGGCCGTCTCGTTGGACATTAGAGCCGCGTTTGATAACACGTGGTGGCCGGCCATATTTCAACAACTCCGAGCTTTCCCTTCAATCATCCCTACCCCACACTCATCCACTTCACACAACCCATCCTCTCAACATACACCTCACTCCACTATTACCTTTACTCCTCTGCCACTCAAGTAATGGGGGTTTGCCGGAGTATCCCATTAGCACCGGCAAACTCCCTTCCCCTATCCAATCCAACAAATAAAAAAAACCATGGCCTCTCTGAGAGACTGTATTTCAGGTCCACTGGTTCGTGCATTGGATGTATAGCTCTCTACTACTGTGCTGTCGTCGGCGTATTTTCAATATTCTCAACAAAACAATGCAGTCACAGAGTAGATACAAACTGACATTGCATTTATAAGAAAGTGATGGTTATAAATACTATTTAAGAATGCTATATGCATGAAAAATACATAGATTTTTACCTAAAACCTAAATTATAAAAATCCAAGGAAGTACATAGCCATCGAAGTATTTGGATACCAAACAATAACGGCAACTATGTCTGCAACTGCAATTCATCCCGAAGCCATCAAGCAAAGTTAGATGCCTAGTTTCATATCGAGGCTATAAAACAACTGCTCCAAAGATTCCCATTTGATGGCGAAATGGCAATTTTAGAAAGAAAAAAAAACATAGATCCCGAAATAGTGAAAATTCGTAAAAAAAACTGTCCATTGTCGACGTATTAGTCAAATTTCCAACATTTTCGATAGAGAAGACCTGCAAAAAGTGGATTCTGCGTGGGGTCTCCTTTGAAATACGAAAATTGTGATTTGTGACCCTAATAAAGACCTAGAAAGTTTATGGCGGACAGTGGGACAGATGAATTTGGGTGATGAAAACAAAACGTTTCCGCATTAGTTTGGGGATCACTGTTAATCTGTACATGTACAAATATTTTTGGTAATAAATATATTATATTATATTTAACAGCAGCAGTTTTAGATTTTTGACATTGGCACACTCAAGAGCATCTGTGGAAAGACTATTTTCGCAAATAAACTTAACCAAAACAATACAGCGCAACAAAATGTCGACAGCCATAATTTCAAGGGTTCTAAACATAAAAAAAATAATGAAATAATCAACAATAAGGCAGACTCACTCGCTAAGGAAGGCAAAGATGTTGCAGAACTGTGTAAACCAACAGCTATGGAAGCACAGAATCCGCTATGTCTCCACACAGAAGAACAGCAAAATACTTGGAATAAAACAAAAGACTGTAAACACACAAAAGCTTTCTACCCATCGATAGACAAGAGAGTACCATCGATAGTACCATCACAGGCCACTGTGAGTTAAACAATCACTTATACAAAATTTGCACCCCAGACAATCTATGCAGAGGCAGTCTACAAGAAAACGAGACTGTGGAGCATGTACTACTGCATTGTAAGACCACAGAACATATATGATTAAGGTCGAGACTCTTTGAAGAAACACAACAACAAGTCTCCAATACTACCACAACACCTAGCGAAATAGGGGTAGAACAGTTTAGGCAGCGACCCAAAGCTCCTTAAGCCGAGCTTCTTAAGCCGTGCTCCGTTACCTTAAGGAGCTCGGCTGGTTTGTGTAGGCTGGCGGATAAATGCACAATACACCCCAAGCAGGATGTCAGTGCAGGTCTTATCACCCCGCATCTTATCACTTTGAATTAGAATTGGATGGTCTAAAAGCGAGAACATGTTTGGACATATCCAGACAGATGGTAAACCTATTCCTAATGGAATGTCCACACGGGTGGAACTGGAGGGCGCGGTCAGGAATGTTATGAATGCATACATTAGTATCCTTCCCTTTTCACAAAATAACTGAACCATGATAAAATTTTGCAAGGAAGGTAAGCATCATGAGAACGGACAGACAGCATACTTTGTGTCCTTTGTATGTGATGGTTTCTTCTAGGCAAAATGATACAACGTAGACCGCATCATCGTTTAATATCTAATGAAATAATTATCAATATAAAAAAACAGACTTCATTAAAATTTCAGACCTGGACCAAATTGAAATGGGACCACACAAGAAGCACCAGCTTACAAATAACACAAGAATCAACAAAATCGATTCATCCAGTCGAAAGCTCTGAGGTAGTAATTTTTATTTTAAACAGTCGAGTTGAGAACCTCCTCCTTTTAAGTTTAAAGTCTTAATCTAGCTTCATGGATTTCCAGTCTTTCTGCATATCCCACTAAAATTATCATGAAAAAAAACTTACTTGACGAGGGTATCTTCGCTCAAATCATCAGGATCTTTGGCTTTTGTTTCTCCGTGACCTCTGACGTCCATTGAAATCACTTGACAGTGAATCATCTTTGTGATTTCTTCCTGGCAAAAAGGAATTATATTAGGGACATATATTTCTAAAATTTTAACCGTTTTATGTGTTTCACAGACATTACATTGTGATAAATAGGAGACAAGACAGCAGTGCATGTACTGTTCTTTATCGATCGACAAATTTGACAGTTAAATCAAGTTAACTGTCAAATTTGTCAATCGATAAAGACACTGCACTTGTACTTGTGTAACAGGCGTTTCCGCAACTATGCCATCATTGGCTACAACAACTATCATTGGCCCATTTTGCGTCAAAAAACTAAAGACACTGCAGGATAGACAGGAGACAGGACAAAAGTTGACAGACAGGAGTTAAATTTGTTGGTATTCTGAGCGGGCCTTTTTTTGACAGGCTGGAAATATTGAAAACTGATATGTCATTTCACAGTGACATCAGAAATGCTACTGCCGCCATCTATCCCCTATGGATAAACTGTCCATTGACATGTCCGTGCTCTGAAGCTGAAGTGAAGAAGAAAGGATTTTTATCCTCTTCCCATAGAAAAATTGTGTAAAGATAGCATTTCATAAAAATATAATTAATAACGAAAATAGCATTGGTACTAAACTGAAATTTACTGAAAATTTAAAAAATCGTCTCTTAAAAGTTGATTGATTCAAGAGTTTGCAGAAGTTCATCTTTAAATCTGACTTTAATATAATGTTGAAATTTTTAGTTTGATTATTTTAAATTTCAATTGTAATTATTAAAATATATTCTCGGGTCTAGCCCGGACATTTGGTGGGCATTGGTGGAGCCGAAACCAACACCAAGAGGCCCTTTTGAATATAAAATACATGCAACTATGAAATATGTATAAAAAGGAATATGAAACTATTGTACAGTATAGGATTAAAAAAGTCTGGGCTATTGAGGTGAACAACTTGTGGATGGAATAACAGATCTATAGAATGAGAAACGGCACCTGCCTTATCCTGTCTCATCTCAAAATATATTTAGGCAGGTGATGACTTGCAACCCACTGAATGGGCCCCCCATAAAGGCTGCCGTATCTTGGCACCGGAAGGGCAACATCGGCGTGGGTGGCTTTAGGGTGTAGAGAGGTGTGCTGCACTTTCACTAAGAGCTACTCGCGGCGTTATGCCCTTTAACACTTCCACCCTGGAGCTTAGGTTCTTAGCTCTTGCGGTTTGTAATAAATAATAATAATTACATTAATAATAATAATTGTAATTATTATTATTAATGTAATGTGACTAGGTACTATTATTCTTTTCTATTATTATTTGGTGTTTGTATGAGTCTATGTTGCTTGAAATAAATGATTATTATTATTATTTAATAATATGTTATTACGTGGGCGAAAAGCAGATGGGCTATTACCGCCTATGCTAGGTCTGCTGGTCAGACAATCAAGGGATATATAGCAAGGTTCGGATGCGAACGCATCTGGCCTAAATCAGCCTTGATGCCTTTAATCAAACTCACCCTGCAGACGACCTTGCTGCTCTTTTTTTAAATGTGGTGTAGTTCATTGATGTCGCTACTAGTTTCTTAGTGTGCAGGAAAAGTTAGTAACTGAGTTGACACTTACTTTTTATGTAAAGCATTTTTAGAATAAGATAATATTTATTGCCAAAAACAAACAAAAACAATGGACAGAAACAAGGAAAAACAACGGCAATAGGCATACCCCCAGCATGTTTTTATACCCAAACAATAATTATATCAAGGCATATATCTATCTGCAGGCCGCTTCCAACCAGCCTTTTTGGAAATCGATGGAGGAAGTCTATGTCCAGCAGTGGACGTCCTATGGCTGAAATGATGATGATGATGATATATCTCTCTTGTTTGTCTGATCTAAGGTTACAACCCATCCCATTTCGTCATTTTTATGGAGAGGGTACTCGGGCCTAACTCCCAAATCTAGACGCGGGCCCGAACAGGTGCAGTTTGCAAAATCACGCAAACCTTGACGCGCCGAAATACAGTTTGCGGTCACGTGATTTTGCAAACTGCACCTATTTCGGCCCTTGTATAGAGTTGGGCGTAAGGCCCCTGGACTTCTAAATTAATTGATTAGTATATGAAATTCAACTCACCGTAAACAAAGCCCAGCTCAGTCCCGAGTATCCGCCGCCGTGAAGCGTGACAATCCTGGGACGGGCTTTATGATCAGGCTCTGGCGACAGGTACACTCTAAATGTTCCACCTTCCGTTTCCACGTCTTCATACTTGTCGAAGTACTGCTTCCAAGAAACTGGTGTGTAATCTTTACGTCGACCGCCGCTGAATGGCGCAAGCCTAAAGTGAAACATAATGAATGACTGTCGGCTTTGGATATTACACAATACTGGACAATATTCCTGAGAACTTTTTTAAGGAAAGTTAAATACTAAGCAGTGTCAATCTTTACGGTATGTTTTTGCCTGCTGTCTTCTATTGTATTCTCTTTGCTGCTGGCGAGCAAAGATAGATGTTTTGATATTGAAAGATCTGCGTACGACTATTCAGAAGACTCAAAACGACATAAAACATTAAAAGCACCGCTATTTTGTACTATTTATTCAACGCGCAACAAACATTTCCTCTCAAAAGTTCAGACAAAACACCACATACTTAGAGACTCCGTCAGTTCGAGGACATCGCGGGGGTAATTTATCCTTCATGATACTTTTCTGTAGGGCAGACATGACGAAGAAACGAACTAATTACACCACACCATGAACTTTTCAAGTCAAATAATTGGAAAACTAAAATCTACGTGATATTTCGTACGATACGACGCCGGTAGACATTTTGTTTTGCGTTTGCGCTCCCTTCCTTTTTCCGGCCTTTCTCCTTACCTTTTTTTTTAAACCTTATCTTTGACCATAGTCCATAATACCCACATGCTGTATTGTAATTTTTACTTTTTTTTTGTTCATTACTTGGCAGGGTAAAGCTATTAGGGCCATACCGCCTCGTCTTACATAATATTAATATGTACTACACTAAACGAAAAAAATCTCACTTCAGTGTACTACATTATACATAAACAATTTTTTTTTTCTCTTCTGTGGACAAAAAAATAGTTTAGAATTTTTTCCTACTGTTCAGTGTATTCTACTGTCACATAATAGTGGAGACTACTCTTAATAAAGGCTTCTATGGAAATTGAACTCTTATTAACTAACACAGTCGATTTATATGATTATTTACGGGATATTAACTTTGGTAAGGTTGTGGAAGGAGCTCCTAAACCATCTTCCACAACCTTACCAAAGTTAATATCCCGTAAATAATCATATAAATATAGTGAACAACCGTGACAGTATAATAACCGGCCAAATGCTAGTCGGACTCGCGCACGAAGGGTACCGTACCATTATCTATAATAAGCAAAATAGTACCTATTTATCAAATTTTTGTATTGCCATGACATCTAAGAGTGAGTAGCGGCAATAATACAATGTCCCCTAATGCCTCGAACGCATTAGAAGACGTCTAGTGTTGAGTAGCAAAATTAAGGTACTCGAATGTTAGAAATCACTTTTTTTGTATGGGAGCCCGCTTAAAGATTTATATTATTCTATTTTTTTTTGTATTTGTTGTAATAGTGGCAACAGAAATACATCATCTGTGAAAATTTCAACTGTCTATCATGGTTCATGAGATACAGCCTGGTAAGGTAATAGACGGACTGCGGAGCCTTAGTAATCCTTGGTAATAGGGTCCCGTTTTACCCTTTGGGTACGGAACCCTAAAAAAGTGGACTAACACAGTTATGTTTTTATATTTATCGGGACTTATCGCGCTATATTAAATATAGGTAAAAATAGATACCTTTCGCTCGACGTTCAAACATGTGTTCAAATCGCGAAAGATTAAAAATTACTAACACAACGAAAAAATTCTCACTTCAGTGGTATAACCACAGAAAAAAAAATCTCTCTTCAGTGAGTATAACGCTTCCATTTTTTTTTCTGAGATGACATGACATGATTGTTCCGCGCCTTAGTAGGTATACTGCCCTGCCACCCAAAACCCACGAAATAAAGAATGCGAATGCAAATTCCAGACCACTCAATGCAATGCAAAAACCCGTAGCTAAGGTACCTATAATGAACAATGGCGTTACAATGCCATGTCGGCCATAGGTAATTAGGTACCATAATTATGGTATGACCGTGTCTATTGAAGGACGCTTCTATGAAAACGCACTTTGTTTATTGTGATAATAGGAGTGAAACGAAAATTTAATTAGGGAACCTATTTATACCTATAGATGTCGAATGTTGAAATACTTTTTAACCGGCATAAACTTTGTTTAAAATTTTGGTACTTCAGAAGGGAGGTTCATTTTGCCATATAAATGTGAATCGATTTGCTTGATCTTATTTATTACGCAGAGAACACTTTCAAGGTGGCCTACAAAAATTTAATTAACTTTGGCTTCGTTATTTTTTTACCAACTCCAATGATATACGAATAATTTTGTTCGAATGCTTATTAATTTTAAAGTCGGGTTTTTTACGTCGGTGAAAATATCTCGTATGTAGGTAAATAATTTACGGCAATAAAATGTCTTATTTTTTAATGAATTGAATTTTATTCATGACAAGAGCAATGCTTTGCCGCGCCTGGTTTTTTTTTTTTTAAGTCCGGTGACCGAGTTGTGTGTCTCGAGATGGCCATAGGTGTCGTAGTCTGGTGTGCTCAGTTCCATAAAAATATCATCATCAGCCAGAAGACGTCCACTGCTGAACATAGGCTTCCCCCTTTAACCTCCACACTGAACGACATCCTGCCATCTGCATCCACTGAATGCCCGCGACTCTCACAATGTCGTCGGTCCATCTAGTGGGAGGCCTACCTTCGCTGCTTCTTCCGGTTCGTGGTCTCCACTCAAGAACCTTTCTTCCCCATCGGTCATCAGTTCTTCGCGCGATGTGGCATAAAAATATACTTACCTATAATACATACCATTGATAAGGACTTATTATATAATAATAAATATCTAATGAAGAACATGCTACACCACTTTTATTCATTTTCTGCTCGTTCAAACAGTTTAGTAGCACAGGGGCCTTACCCCTAGTTCGTAAAGTTGACCCGCATAGGTGTTATTGGTCAAAACGGTACCATCAACTACGATAAGCGGTAGTTATTTGATAGCCGCCAAGCTTTGCTATTTTCACGCACGCGCATAGTAAAACGGATAGTAAAACGGATTTTCGTTCATTCAAGTTAGACGCTTTTAAACGATGCAGCTTAAATGAGTTGGTTAATTTTAAATACCTATTAGGCACCTACTAAAAGTTGACTCGCAAAAGTGAAGCTAGGGGTAAGGCCCCTGTAGGTACGTTCACTGATTTCATCGTAAACGCGGGATATTTCTCAATAGATATCTGCCATTGTTGCAAGCAATTGTTTCTCTATCGCAGGCGGACATAATAAACAATTCATATAAACATCATTAGAAACGCCTACTTCCAGTTTTAGTTTACATTAGCTTCGAGAGACACGTAAATGTGGAAACTATGATATTGATAATACTATGCTTTGTGCCGCGAGTTTTTTCCGAAGTATCACAACATCGCCATCTTTACGGGCCAAGAAAATCAAGATATAGTTCAGAACCCTTTGAAACTGGATATGTCTCCAGTCAAGTTGACGATAGTCCTGGAACATTTTCGACATTTGACACTGAAAAGGATACTAGAAAAGTTGATTACGAATCAAGAAGCAACAGTAACAATATCATAGCATCGATGATACCACACATTCACCCAGGACATCTATCAGGACCAACAATTGAAGCGAGTTCATTGACAAAAACTTCATTGCCTAAAAGAGACTTAGATTTATTTCATAAGTCAAATTTGGAGTGTAATCCTGGATTCCTACCATCTAAATTGAGAACTGATGCTTTGTACGAACATTTAAAATCTGATACGAATTCCAAGTCGCCCTTTAAAACTAAAACGCTGTTTGGTTACGAAAGCGAATACCATGTAGATGATGATGATATAAGGACTAGTTCAAGGGGGCTTCATGATAGCTGGCCATATTACTACTATAATCCATACGAATATGAACATATGAGAATCGACGTGGAGAAAGAAAAAGCTAAAGATAAACGATATGCAGTAGATGCTGCTAAGGTTATACCTATTCATGAAGATCTTTCTGATGACATTCCTTATTCACAGGATCCAATTCTAACCACTGAATATTATTACACAAGTACTGATAATCCTATGAGCGGCCACGATCCATTTTTTTCTGTCATGTTAAATGATTATTTTAATAATAATTATGAATATGGAGACCAACTTACACTTAAAGGAATAGATTGGAATAATGGTGAGTTGTTAGATCAAGATACTAAAGAAGAAAGTAGATTTCAACGATTGCCTAGTGACAATATTCCAAAAATAAATAATTATCATACATATAATGAAATTGGAACCACCGTTAAAAGTGATTTTGATGTTGAACATGGAATTGGTAATAAAAATAAATTTAATAAGCATGAAAGAAGTCATTCCGAGAAAGCAAATGACCATACCAGATATAATCAGAATGGACTGAAACAAGTAGGATTCAAAGACTTTATTGATAATTTTGCAAATAAATTTGGTTCGGAAGATCACAAGAAAGATTCTAAGTATATAATGAAAAGAAATGAAGACAAAGGGGAAAATAGAAAAGGATTTCGGCGGGTGTATCATAAGGATGAATATCAAGAAGATAACGAGTTCTACGACAATAATAACAGCACCGCAATGGCCGAAGACAAAGGAAATTCTAATGCACATATTGGTGGATCTGAAGGTCTATTAAAATCTACTTCCTCCGCAAAACTGGGAAACCAAGAAAGTGCTTACGATAAGACTGGAAATACTGAAAGGGATCAGTTTGAAAATATTCAAAATGGATACGATGATAGAAATAGTCATAATACAAAGTTTCACAGATATAGAAATGTAGCCAAACAGGCAGCTCAGAGTAATAACGCTGATTATTGAACACATTAGTTATTTTAAGTAATGAAATTTCTTGATTGATTGGAAATCTAAGGGGGGGGTGGGGGGGGCTATATTCAGCAATGGACATCTTCAGGCTGATAATGATGACTTTCAATGCAAAACCATTGTTTGGTGCTAAAAATAATTAAAAATATAAGTTATTGAGTTACTAGTGAGTAGTGAACAACCGTGATGGTAGTTTAAAACAATGCCGTAACCTAATCCTTACATTTATTGGAGCAGCATCTAAAAGTTGAAATTTCTATTCTGTTTCTTAGTTTAGGTACTGTGATGCTATATTTTTATACATTATTTTTATACTTATTTTGGTTTATTAAAAGTTTTGATGCACTTGGTGGTTTTTAGGGTTCCGTAGGAAACCTTATAAATTATTATTGTCCGTCCATCTGTCCGTCTGTCCTAATTAATTAGAATTTTTTGCCTTCTACAGGGTTACTGGTGGTGGTGGCAATAAGTAGTTCGCATCCTCTTAAGGGCAACTTCAATACGTCAAAACAAACAATCTGGGTGTGTCCTAGTTTACCAAATTTTAATATTTTGTAAAATATATGGCCACCAGAAGGGTGCTTATGAGGTAGCCTAGGGCGCTCTCGACGGTTAAACCGCCTTTAGATTTTGCGAAGTTCTAAAGGGGTCAAATTAATGGAACTCTAAACTTTGTAGGTAAGCTTCAAGAAAATCCAAGGTTCGAAACTCCTTTTGTCTAAAAGTTATTAAAAAAAACAGATATTTCTCAGGAAATTTCAAAAAACGGCCAAGTGCAAGTCGCGATTGCGCACTGACGGTTTCGTATCACCATAAATGACTTCAAAATTTGTAAAATATGCAATTTCGATCCGTGATGGTCATAACAAGGTCGTCCAAGAAACCGAATACGTTGTGTAACTTGGTAATGAACAGAAATTTGTCACTGACTCGCACTTCGCCTTTATTTATCATTTGTTGTTATACTATAGAGTGTACTATAATCGTACGTAAGTACTTAGTCAGTACGTATACGTACTCACTATTACCGTTTTTACACTAGAGCAAATAAAAATACTTAAAAAAATACGTTTGTTGGTTGGCGAGTTTAATTTTATTTATTTTTATTTTATTATTAGGCACTCATAACAAGCACTCGTATCACTCTTTCATTTTTATTTTTTGACTGTTTTGTTATATCTTAGTTAATTCGCCGTAACATTACATATTCTGTAAAAAAATCAACTGGCTATCTAATATATCTATTACGGTTCGAAAGATACAACTAGACTTATTCGTGATAAAAATAAAATAAAATAAAAACCGTTCATATATAGGTCCACCTTGGCTGTATCTTTACAGTTTATACCTACATGCTTTTAGTTCAATTATTTACTTTTTTTGCTAACGGCATTTTAGGGAATAGAATAACAGATTAAAACTACAATAAACCTTTTTAAGTTGTGCTTAGATGATTTGTATGAAAATTAGGTGTTTACTTACTATACTTTAGAGCAGAATAACAGTTTTGGTAACTATGTAAGTAAACTTTTCTTAATACGAGGAATAAAATTCTAAATTACTTATTTTCTTTCTTGAAAAAGTACTTATCTATCTTCTGGTTCCTATTTAATCTTTTTATTCAAGTTTTCTACACTATCAGGACCTTACTGTTCAGGGTTACTGCAATAATCAATTGGCATCACTTCTGACATAATATATGAAATAGCTGACTATTTTCGCTAATTTTGATAAATCGTAGAACAATCGTTATTTTGTTTAGCAAAAACATGGCTGCAAAGTAGATTTTTGGCGTGAGTAAGTAGGTACTTGTATTGAAACCTGAGCAAGCGAAGGGTTCTCGGGTTGAACCAACAACGAAGCGAGCTACCTTCTTGAATCAAACTATTTGAGGTGCTATTCAACGAGGTTGGAATGTTTTAACAAAGAAAAACACATATTCATAACTTTTAAATTTCGAATTTACTTTCCAGGCTAGTGGATAAAAACTATTTTTTGCGCAGATTTAAACGATAAAGAAATCATTTCCAAGTTGGTGAAGATGAAAAAGTTGTTTGTTTTGACGTTTTGAAGCTAGTTTAAATAGGATGCTAACTGATTATCAGTTACCCTGTATGGAAATGCACATTAAAACGTTAAAAGTAAGATCTTACTGATACATAGTCCGTAGCCGCACTTTACTTTATATTTGTCGAAGAGCCGCACTATAAAAATAGAACTGCCGGACTATCAGACGAACGTTCAGTTCAGATACTCATAGCTTTCATAATCAAAGACTCATAGAAACAAGATACACAGATAATAACACCATATTATATGGGCAACTTTTGTACATTTTATCAACATACGTTCTCTACGTTTCTACAACTACGACTATTAGCAACTATTATCAATAACCCTGAAAAAAACTTGTAAAACATTAAAGTAGTAGTACATTTTTACAGTTCTATTATAATAAGTATTATAATAGAAACTGCCGTGGTTTTCACACATATTGTTGATATTAGGTAATTATACAAGAATTACTCCATAAGATTAATAGGCTTAATATTACCTAAGTAATTCCTATATAATTTATACGAAAATAGGCCAATTTTTTTTTAACATTGTATGCATTGCCGATTATTGTCACCATAACCATAGCTGGTCCTGTGAACCGGTGGATTTTTCGGTTGATGAATGGAAGATCGAATAGGCAGATCCTTAATTATTATTGCTAAATCAATGTAAATGGAATAGCAAAAGAAGTATTGAGATAAAGAAGGCTTTTGATGATGAGCATGATGATGATGAAAAGATTATTAAATTTATCAATGCAATATTTCCTTAGCAAAGATTTCCGTATATTGCCATGTCGATATAGGAGTGTAGATAGGTACTGTACCTATATTGTATTTACGGATTATATAGAATGCTTCAGTGATCATATAAAAAGACCACGTTCCTTTCCACATTGTCATATTGATGAGTTATCTATTTCATACCTGTGTATCAATTTATTTTGTTTATTTGTTTTCGTTTTAACACAGTATAATAAACAACAGTTGTTGCTGAATACTGAAGATTATAAAGCAATGACTGCTGTTTTCACTGTTAGTCGTGAATAGACCGATCACGATGAATATACTATTCAGTATAATGGGTGTGTTATTAACGATTTCTTCAGTATTGACTTACTTTGTCAATGACAATAGTCAAAAAATTGGTTACGTGTCTGTGTCAAACGCCAGAGGCTTTGCAAGGCCTGGACTTCGAGCAATGCAGCGGAAACATTTCTCAGGAAGCAATCGTCAGAGTTTTAACAACATAGTCGATTCCCAATTTAAAGTAATGAAGACGGATTCGTATCTCTTTTCACCACCTTCAAGAGATGGTACAAGACGATATGACAATGATAATCCTTCTAGATTGCATACTGAATCTCCGGTAAATCACTACCGAAACGAAAATACAGTGTCATCCTATATTATTCAACCAGACAAGAGGGACTTTAAAAGTCAGACAGATTCAAAACCGAATAAGGATAGAGAAATAGAAACTGTACATACTAAAGAACCACAGCGTATTAACACTCCACAACCCCGGCTGAATACTGATTACTTAAATGCCCCAAACTATCAAGCAAAGTACCATGCAAGAGAAACGAAGTCAAACTTCGTCAAAGTAAATGTACACAAAACGCCAATATCAACAGAACAAAAAATATTTAGAACGTCGTTCAACAATAACCATAGAAATAGCAACCTTTATAACATAGTCCCTCAACCTATATATCAACCGGATAAGAAATTACACCAGAACAGTTCCACGACTGCAGAAAAAAATGCACAAGGAGTATACGACGAGCGAACATCTAAAATGGCTCAAGATTTGGCCGCAGCCACCGGACCATATACCCCCAGTAGGAATAAGTTAGAATACAGAAAAAGGGAGACGTATCACGATAATAATTTTGACACGGCAAAAGAAAAACGTAACTTGTTGTCTGAAACCATGAGAAAATATATCGTGAACAAAGATAGAAAGATCAATGTTGAACGTAAAGGTAATAAAGAGTTCTCCAGGATTGGCAGTCACGAAGATTCCATACAATCTCGAGATAATCCCTATGCTATATTCTATAGAATGCATCCCGAGTCTCTCGATCTTGACAAACAAGATTTAACATACGGACCGGCGGATTGGTTAGAAGAACATTCTAATATTTTCCCAACCAACAAATATAAGAGATTATCAGAAAGATTTTTAAAGGGAGTAGTAGATTTTAAAAATACGTCACCTTATAAAGATATTGGCAAAAAAGTTAAGGTTCATAAAGTTAAAAATTATCGTAACACAATGAATTAGATTGGAGCATGATTGAAAATTTGCCATTATTATACACTTTCGACTACCTAGCTTAACAAAAACAGAAATGTTTTAACTTTTGTTTTTATTTAATGCATATACATTATCTAGTGTTTTTGGTCATTTTAATAAAGAATCAAATATGCTGTTGAACAATGGAAGCGTTATACAGTTTTCCCTTTAGCAATTACACCTCCCTCGGTCGTCCATTCGTATACATTTTGAGCAAATCGTTTGCAGTTGTGTTCGCTCAATATTGAAGTGTGCGTTTGTAGAACTAGTAAGAATATGTCAGTGTGTGCAATACGTGTTTACCTCACCCTCTTCAGTTTCTGGCAAACTTTTTTCGGTGCTAGCACAAGTTTAAAGGCAGATCCAAACTATATATTATCTTGAACAAATGTTGAACCTTTTTTTTATAATACCTTTACATATAATTATGTACATAATTCTTTTTTAATCTGGACAGACGGATAAGCATGAAGACGAGATTTCACACAGAACTATCTGTGAGATTTCATTTAGACAATGATCATGTTTCAGTCATGAGTTACGCTACAGCATAGAGAAAATATATATCTACTTTATCTAAAAAGAGCGTGAACGTAATAATATATATATTCAAGTGTAATTTGTGTTACCTTTATTAAATGAAACATTGTTTAATGATGTCGTTTTTATTTAAATTAAACTTCAATATGATAACGTAGATGAGCATAATAAATATAATAGGTCGGGGAAAAAGTCTTTTCGTATTTTGTATGTATAAAGTTGTAGTAAAAATCTTATCCGTTGTACTGTTTGTATCTGGCTGGTTTTGATACCATTAAAAATATGACATTTTAAAAAAGGAATACAAAACGTAAAAAGCAATTTCCCGCCATTTTTCAATTGTTTTTTTGTTCGATAAAATGAGTGAATCTAACGAACAAATTCGATATATTGTGAAATTTTATAACAAAAAAGGGAAAAATGCGACACACGCCGCGAATAAAATTTGTGACGTTTATGGACCTAATGCAGTGTCATCAAGAGTAGCACAATGTTGGTTCAAGCGTTTTCAGTCCGGGAATTTTGATGTCAAAGATGCAGCTCGCTCTGGTCGCCCTGTTACGGATAAAGTCGATGCCATTTCTGAAAAAGTGGACCAAGATCGGCATATTAGTAGTTACGACGTAGCTGAAGAACTGGGGATTGACCACAAAACAGTTTTGACCCATTTGAAAAAAACTGGGTTTACAAAAAACTCGATATTTGGGTGCCACACGAGCTCACTGAAAGAAACCAAATGAATCGTGTACTCATTTGCGATTCTCTATTGAAACGCAACGAAACCGAACCGTTTTTGAAAAGATTGATCACTGGTGATGAAAAATGGATCACCTACGACAAGAATGTGCGCAAAAGATCATGGTCAAAGGGCAGTGAAGCACCACAGACTTTAGCGAAACCCGGATTAACACGTAATAAGGTGATGCTGTGTGTATGGTGGGATTGGCAGGGCATCGTTCATTATGAGCTTTTACCGCCGGGCAAAACCATCGATTCGGATCTCTACTGCCAACAGCAAATGAGACTCAAACAAGAAATTGAGAAAAAACGGCCGGAATTGATCAACAGAAAGAGTGTGGTCTTTCATCATGATAACGCCAGACCGCACACATCTTTGGCCACTCAGCAAAAATTTAGAGAGCTTGGTTGGGAAGTGTTAATGCATCCACCATATAGCCCAGACCTTGCACCCTCAGATTTCCACCTGTTTCGATCTCTTCAGAATTCTTTGGGTAGTGTTAGATTAACATCAAGAGAGGACTGTCAAAACTACTTGTTGCATTTTATTGATCAGAATTCCCAAAATTTCTACAGCAACGGGGTCATGTCACTACCTAAAAGATGGCAACAAGTTATCGAACAAAATGGTACATATATATTATAATTAAATGTAATTAAACTTGAAAAAAATATGTCTTGAATTTGTTTAAAAAATACGAAGAAACTTTTTCCCCGACCTTATATAATACAAACATACAAAGCCGTACGCCAAAATAACGACGCTATTGAAACATTATTTATTGATGATACTAATATTGATGATTCTCGAGTGAAATACAGAGCCGCCGCAAGCTAAGACTTAAATAAAGTGACCATGAGCATACGAGACTCGTAAAATCTGTTTTTTCGTCCGTCCGAATTTTTTAGAACGTTCTAACTTCTATAATTATTATGATAAGTTCATGAAACTTTGCCTAATGACAGTTGTTATATAGATCTCAATTTTAAGAGTATAAAAAATATATAATATTGCATTTTAGGTGTGGCTCTGGTCAAGGATTCATTATCTAGGAGTGACTAACTAATTCTATATGATCGTTCTTGCTCTGGGATATGTGAAATGCAAAAGAGAGTAGCAACTAGCAAAAGAGGTAAGGCATTGAGATATTACAAACGCGTATTTCGCGTATCCTTGATCGTAACATTAACATTCAATTTTATTAAAAGTCATCAAACGAACTGAATAAAAATGATATTGATACAACGCTGATCATTTCTTATCCTACCCCCAGGACATGAGATACGTTTCCATTCTTACGACCCTGTATGCTAGTTTATATGTATGTGTACCTATCATGTTCTGACAAATATATAATTTGATTTGATTCGATTAGCCCTGACGCTGGGGCTTTAGAATACGGCGTCGGTATCCCCTGCCTGTAGTACGAGCCTACTAAAAGGGGGCCGACTGATGGCGGGATAACCATCACAAGTTATGGGGTAGCAACATTTTCAGACTGGTGGCAGGCAGCAGCGTCACCAGTGCGAGAAGCTACGCCCCTGCGGTCGCCAACCCGCATGCCCAGCGTGGTGACTATCGGCACAATCTCCCAATGGACATGTTATCTCCCCGAAATTGTTCTCAAACGCAATGGAGGATTTGTTTCTGGACTGGACAGGAAAAGGCATTAATATTAATGGCGAGTACATCTCTCACTTGCGTTTTTCAGACGACATCGTCATAATGGCTGAATCGCTGGAGGACCTACAAATGATGCTTGACGGCCTAGCCAATTCTTCCCAACGCATCGGTCTCCGGATGAACTTGGATAAAACCAAGTTCATGTTCAACGAACACCTTGCTCCGGGACCGGTTGCCATAAATGGCTTCACTCTAGAGATTGTTCAACAATATGTTTACCTAGGGCAGACGCTCGAACTAGGTAAAAACAATTTTGAGAGTGAGGCCAAGAGAAGGATACAGTTGGGCTGGGCAGCGTTCGGGAAATTACGTGGAGTCTTCTCGTCACCTATCCCGCAAAGTCTTAAGACGAAAGTTTATAACCAGTGCGTTCTACCTGTCATGACTTACGGTGCCGAAACGTGGACACTTACAGTTGGAGCGGTCCACAAGTTCAAGGTCGCTCAGCGAGCTAAGGAGAGAGCTATGCTTGGGGTTTCTCTGAGGGATCGTATCCAGAACGAAGTAATTCGCCAGAGAACCAAAGTCACCGACATAGCTCAGCGTATTAGCAAGGATGATTTTAATATGATCGTTCTTGTTATTAGCAAGCTGAAGTGGCAGTGGGCCGGTCATATCTGTCGCAGAACCGATAACCGTTGGGGTATACGTGTTCTAGAGTGGAGACTGCGAATCGGCAAACGTAGCGTAGAACGCCCTGAGACTCGTTAGAGTGACGATATACGTAAGACGGCTGGCAGTGGCTGGAAGATAAAAGCCGAAGATCGGGCTGAGTGGCGTGCCTTGGGAGAGGCCTATGTCCAGCAGTGGACTAGTATAGGCTGATTATGATGATTCGATTTCACCAATGTTTGGTTGCAACCGAAGTATACGCTCAAATACTCGCAACAGCCAAGTTGTCTCATGATTGTTTTTCACACTGACGATGACGTTGTACAAGGTGAAGTTGCATTCTGAGGAGGCCCGGACGTGATTCGAGTCTTGAACGTAACTCCAGTACGTGATATTCCATCATAGTTCTGAATTTCTGAATAATGGCGTCACAAAATGGCAAATATGGCAATGCATGTACCACACTCCACAGATTGATGCACCATAAGATGGTGAAGTGGCACCTGTTTTTATGTCATTTTGTATGCTTAGAGAACAGCTGACCATCTCCATAGGATATATCTCATTTTATCTCAATGCCAATAATGAAAAAAAAAGAAACCACTACTCGACAGACAGACTCAACTTGCTCTATCTGCCAAAGTCAACGAATAAGTCAGTCTGTCGCGACTTAGAAGAAAAAAACGAGTATGAAACGAGGCGAAAATGTATTGCATATCTGTGGCCAATGTGTGGTAAAGAATGCTCTTTCACTCACTTCCTCAACGGTTCTCGTTCTTTCCTTGATTGTCAATCAGTCCCGAATTCTCCCGTGTTTTGTATTTTTTCCTGAGTGAATTATTTAGGATTTTGTTTACTTCTCTACAACTTTACTAAAAGAGATACTTATTGAAAAGGGGTTTATATTACTAGTGTATGTTTTGGTGTGTGTAATGCCTCCGAAAAAGTATCTGAGCCAAACGAAGTGCGAAATATGCGGCCTCAAAACAGCACGAAAAAACGGCACAAAACGTGATTTTATGGCGAGATATCCTCTGGATGAAGATCGGTATGTTATCATTAGTTAAATTATGAGTCCCATATACTTCTTTTGAGCCAAAATATCTAAAAATCATCATTATCTATTTTGATTCTGAAAATAGTGTGGTGCAACGTAACGATATATTTATAAAATATCGATAACGATACTCTTATTTTTTAGCGTTAAGAAATTGGTGAAAATGTCGGTTCACGAAGATTTAGCGCATATACCGATCGAAAGTCTTCACCAAAATAAATTTGTATGTGGAAAGCATTTTGAAGATAAGGACTACAAAAGAAAAAAACAGTTGAAGAAATCTGCAGTTCCATCAATAAGACCATTGTTGTGCTAAGCCATTGTCAGATGACAAATTAAAAATTAATTAATCATTTAGTTAATTAATTAATTAAATTAATCATCTAGTTTTGAAGTCCAAACTTTTGAAATTGTGCGGGACTTTTTTGTGGACTACTATTGTGGACTTTTTTCGTGAAAAAGAACACATTTTCACGTAACTTTAAAAAATCATAATAACAATATCTATTTCAGGTCGTTTCATCCTACAATTAATTACCGCCGTGACGACCAGAACTGATTGACCGTATTATAAATCGATGGTGGCCGAGCGGTAGCATGTGCGCTACACAACTCAGTCTGTCGGCGTTGCGTCCGGCGTCAGGTGCACAATTATGTTTTTACTACTGTAGCTATACGAAAATGATGAAGATGATAATAAATAAAATACAACATTTTAGTCTGTGTTTTTATTGTACTTACAAAAATCACAATATACTGAATGTTGTGGCACAGATTTTGTTTTGCACCACTAAAACAAAACCAGTGGCGCAAGGTTCTGTAATAAATAATATTGGATTCCATATGTAGTAGGTATGAAATCGATATCGATACATTTTGGATAGGAGGTGGCACATCCCTATTAAACCTGACATTAAATCGTGTATAATTATTGACATAAAATCTCGCTCCGACTTGACGTTTGGCAAACTTTTTTTGTCTATGGTGTCCCGTCTCTTCTTCTATTGTATTCTCTTTGGGCAGAGCACTTATTCCAAAGAGAACTGTGTGTGTGAAATGTTGTGCTAACAATGGTCTTATTGATGGAACTGCAGATTTCTTCAACTGTTTTTTTCTTTTGTAGTCCTTATCTTCAAAATGCTTTCCACATACAAATTTATTTTGGTGAAGACTTTCGATCGGTATATGCGCTAAATCTTCGTGAACCGACATTTTCACCAATTTCTTAACGCTAAAAAATAAGAGTATCGTTATCGATATTTTATAAATATATCGTTACGTTGCACCACACTATTTTCAGAATCAAAATAGATAATGATGATTTTTAGATATTTTGGCTCAAAAGAAGTATATGGGACTCATAATTTAACTAATGATAACATACCGATCTTCATCCAGAGGATATCTCGCCATAAAATCACGTTTTGTGCCGTTTTTTCGTGCTGTTTTGAGGCCGCATATTTCGCACTTCGTTTGGCTCAGATACTTTTTCGGAGGCATTACACACACCAAAACATACACTAGTAATATAAACCCCTTTTCAATAAGTATCTCTTTTAGTAAAGTTGTAGAGAAGTAAACAAAATCCTAAATAATTCACTCAGGAAAAAATACAAAACACGGGAGAATTCGGGACTGATTGACAATCAAGGAAAGAACGAGAACCGTTGAGGAAGTGAGTGAAAGAGCATTCTTTACCACACATTGGCCACAGATATGCAATACATTTTCGCCTCGTTTCATACTCGTTTTTTTCTTCTAAGTCGCGACAGACTGGCTCTGCCATCTGCCATAGCAACATCAACAGCCATAGATCAGCAAGAGTACTTTTAATCAGAGTATATTGGCAATAGCACAGTATTCTTCGCTTCGTTCGAGTTTTTCGTTGTTTTTATTAGTTTAATTATAGAAATTAGCCTTTACAAAATTCTTGAGTAAAATTAACAATTAGTGACAAGTGAACTAAGAATGGCGATGGACTTCGAGAGAATATGTCGTTTATGTTTAGCATCAAACAAACAAACATTTGACATTTTCACCAGTTTATATTTGAAAAGAAACATATTATACCTGGAAATGTTATCATATTGTACAAAACTTACGGTATGTTCTCTTTTGTAACTGCTGTTGCTTTGATTAGGTACTCTAATCTAACTCTAAAGTGCTATAAATACATTTGATAATTTTCACAGGTAAGCAAAGATGATGGTCTACCAAAGTTAATATGCAAAGAATGCATAAAACAGTTAAAGAAAACTTACACTTTTAATGTACATTGTGAGGAAAATGACAAGAAATTGAGGCTGTATATAGACAATAAAACTAAACTGCAAGATGTTGGTATATACCCTAATAATGATAACTTGGGTATTAAGAATGAAAAAGATCAAATAGACCTAAAGAATTGCCTTGATATAGAGCTCCATGAGACTGAACAGAAAGTTCTTGAGATGCTTGATCAGAATGTTGCCGATTGCAAGGATAATATTAAAATGGGTAAGGAAGTATTGTTATTCCAGATTTTGCTGGCAGACTATTTATTGAAAGTAGCTATAGGTCCAAGTTGTTTTTTCTCTGATAGTCTTATAACTTTTGCTGGCTTTTTGAATGTAAAATTGTAGCCCCCTTATACACCAATTATCATGCTGTGCATTATTGTGCCTTACAATATCGTGTTGGAAAATATCAAGTTGTACATTATGACACCCATAGAGGGGACTGTTTCTTTCAGCTAAGTCAGGTGATCCCCTAAAAAGTACACGTCTACATCAGTGCGGAAGGTGCACCTCACTTCACTGCTCTTGTTATGTTATAGTTGGTACAAAAAATGCAGCATATGATTTGACTAGGTCTTGGTCTCCATCACGATAAAGTTCTGTAGCTACTAGCTACAATCTTGCATTCTAAAACCCAGCAAAAGTAATCAAATTATAGATTTTCATTGGAGATAAAACGGATAGCTGTTTAGCTGGATATCTGATACTTGGCCAACTTTGAACCAGGATAGTTGGATATCCAGCCGAACACTGCCAATTGGCTCATCGTAAGGAGCAAGCTCGGGTAGGTGGCGCACAACCGACTTGGTCCTGACCTGGATACACGGATGTCTCCTAAAACTGCGACCAGAACCAACGGATGATGATGCCGAAACTGGAAGATGTCGGAGATGGGCAGCAGCGTCCTATTAGTACACGGTGAACGTACTTAGATCCCCAAGCCACCTGCCAAGCGTGGGGACTATGGAAACACCCCACTCTAAGAGGGTGGCCTTTGGTCAGCAGTGGACATTTGCTGGCCGGTGATGTGTTTGTGTGATTGTTGTCATGGCATTGCTGCCTATAACTGCGGACAGCAACTTTGCAAGTTTAGTGCAGTCATTTTTCACCTTCAAATCAACTTTATAAAAAAATCTACTCAATATCTGTTAAAAAAACACTTAAATTTCAGAGCCAAACTTCAATGACGGCGAGGACAGTTGCTGGGATGCGGACGACAATATTTTACTTGAACAGATCAAAATCACCAAGATGCATAATGGTAAATCCAAATTATAAAAGTAAATAGGGATATGTTCGAATGGTACCCAAAATAGAGGAAGCGAAATAAAGCATGACAACCAGTAAGATGGAATCCAGGATAAAGAGCATCTTGTTACCTTCTTTGAGCTTATCAGCAACAACCCTGTATAATGAAACTACTTCATAACAATTTATTTTAACCTTTTGTGTTACTTGACTGTTTTAGCACTAGAAAATGAGGACAAACCCAAAAAAAAACGAGGAAGGAAGAAAAGAGGTGAGTTCTTTACACTAATACATAGCTATCTATTAGATATTAATACATTTTTACAAAAAAGTAACAACTCTGACTTGTTGTACAAGCGTCAAACTTGGCATGATTATAGTACACACTGACTTAGTTGACCCAAAAATTTGTTCTTAGTTAATCCGCCGTAACATTACATATTCTATGAAAGTGTCAACTGACTATTTATTACAGTTCGAATGATACAGGGGTTAAAAGGTAGAACAGACAGCGTAGGCTTAGTAATCCCTTTGGGTATGGAACTCTAAAATGACTGATTGATAGTCTTTCTCCCCAGTATATTTAGAAGGCGAGCTACCTCCAGTCCCAATCAGCAAGACTCCGCACCAGTGCGACGTGTGCGGCAAAGTGCTAAGTACAAAAAGCAACTTGAAGGCGCACAAGATCTGCCACACGGACATCCGCCCCTACAAGTGTGCCGATTGCCCGGCAGAGTTTAGGTAAATAACATACACTAAATCTTAATGTCATGCTACACTGACGTCGCTCACACGTAGCAATATAAGACAGAAAGGTCAATAAAAAAACTTGCTTATTCTCATAGACAGGCAATATCTATCTGTCTGTCTGACAATGTCTGTCATGCTTGTTTTTGTGTTATTTTATTTCGTTCTATAGTATTTTGTGGTTAGTGTTTGTGAACAAAGTATTACTCGTTTTTCCACAGCACAATACAAATTAGTAGGTACATAAGTGTGCCTTACCTAGCCATGTTATAAAATGTCTCAACTACCTTGTATTGTAGGTTTCATTGAACAAATGCAAAATAAACATGTTTCGTCAGCGCCATCTAGCGATGGTTGCAGAACTATCTTAGAGCTGTCAGAAAACGGCTCATTAATTAATTTTCTCTTTTCAATATACAGAGGTCACAGCGCTCTATTTCAACACAAGAAGGTGCATACTGGGGAGACTCCATACCACTGTGAATATTGTCCAAAGCAGTTCAGTCGCAGATCAGGGCTTGTGAATCATATACGCATGCACACAGGTACTCGACTAGTTTTTAATACACACGATCACATGGAAAGTTAGCTTTATTAGATAGATAGAGAAGAAAAAATTTTTGATAGAAACTCTTTATTGTGTAAACCATTAATGAAAATTACAAACAGATAGAAAACACTTTAACTCTGCCCCGGTGGCTCAGTTGGTAGTGACTGCCTTCTGCTTGGGGGCGTGGGCTCGATTCCCACCTAGGGCAATCATTCATGTGACGAACATTTGAGTTTGTTCTATGTCTGAGTGTTAATATCTATTAGATTTTTTTTAAAGTATGTATATTAGTCTCTGGCAGCCATATTCCAAGCTTTGCTAACTTTGGAGTCACATGACCGTTTGTGCTAAAATGTCCCGAATATTTATTTATTTACTTATGAGCTAATGCCACAAGCGGTGGCCTTAGCAATCTCTTTCAGGCAACCATTGGATGAAAAGAATTTACTGAACAGGATTGGCTATGATATAGAATAATCGTATAACTGAAGGTCATTAAAGGATAATTATTGTGTTTTTTTTATATTGGGAGCTCCATCCACAACCTAATCACAGTAAATATATCATTAATCATATAACTAAAGCAAATGTTTGACTATTGTAATGTTCCAGGCGAGAAGCAGTACAGCTGTGAGATTTGTTTCAAGACGTTCGTGCAGAGCGCTCAGCTCTCCATACACATGAAGCGACACAAGGGAGACAAGCCCTTCCTCTGTCAGGACTGTGGGAAAGGTACTACACCCTAGTTTTTTTTTTATAGGATAATTTCGATGATATACAATTAGACCGTTCCGTTCTTTCTGTTGTCATATGTACTACACATATTTTGAGATGTGTTATATAAGACAAAAACATGTTAGTTAAGGTCTACATGCATACATATGTCGCAATAAACATATTGAGTATTGAGGTAGGTACTTTTTAGGGTTCCGTACAAAAAGGGTAAAATGGGACCCTATTACTAAGACTCCGCTGTCCATCCGTCTGTCTGTCACCAGGCTGTATCTCATAGATATCCGTGATAGACAGTTGAATTTTTCACAGATGATGTATTTCTGTTGCCGCTATATTAACAAATATTAAAAAACAGAATATAATAAATATTTAAGGGAGCTCCCATACAGCAAACCCGATTTTCTTGCTCCCTACCCTCAAAAAAGTTGAAACTAAAATTTTCAATACTACCTTCAGTAATTTTATATTATTAAAAATATTAATTGTGTAATTGTTAAACCAAAACATGCGAAAAAGTTGGTTGGTTCATCAAATAAGCCATTTAGTATATTGCTGCACCCAAAATTTTGGCATTTATTAATTTTCAAACTAATCATGGTAAATACCACCAAAACACTCGTCGCAAGCCTATGAAGAAGTATTAAAAGCTCTGCGGCTTACTACTTTGGAAGAAAGACGGTTTCGCGGTGACCAGATTGAAACCTTTAAAATTCTTAATGGGTTCTACAACCTTCCTGACATACACAACATCTACTCACTAAAAGATTACACAAGAGAAAGCAAACGTCACAAATCCCAACTGTGGCCTGCGCCGTCACAGACCAACACTGCACCACATCCTCAACAACAGAGTCGTTTTCAATTGGAACAGGTTGCCCGAGGATGTGGTTGCATCGAAATCCATAAATGCGTTTAAAAACAAACTGGACAGATGGATAAGAATGAAGAAGATAATCTTAACAGATAAATACTAAATTTTGACACTGTGTGATATAGGCACATCAGCTTAAATGCTGCTCGCCTATAATCAATAAATAAATATCCCCATGTGTATTAATAAATGTGCTGCTTATTCCAGGGTTCCCAATCAAGGCGGATTTGAGAGTCCACCAGCGGATCCACAGCGGGGAGAAGCCATATTCCTGCCACATGTGTACTAAAACCTTCTCTACCTCGGGCAACTTGTCCATACACATTAGAATACATAAGCAAGAGATTAGGTGAGTTCCAATCAGACCTCTTTTTTTATAACATTGTTCTTTTCAAATTCCATACAAAAAAGTTTTTACCGGATTTTCCAATTTTCTGGGCAAATTTTTTAAATTTTTTACCGACTTCCAAAAAGGAAGAGGTTCTCAATTCGTCTTTTTTTATAATTTTTTGTTACCTTAGAACTTTTTTGATACCGATTTTGATGATTCATTTTTTATTTGAAAACTGGTGCTTCCCGTGTGGTATCATTTCAATTTGGTCCAGTTCTGACATTATTATGAAGTCTGTTTTTTGTATTGATAATTATTGTATTATATTTTACTTCTCCACCACCCCTGTAGTAAGGCGAACATAACAACAACAAAAAACAAATTGATCAAGCCATTTTTGAGTTTTAATGAGACTAATGTACAGCAATTGTTTTATATTTATAGATAGGCTTGTTTTGACTAGGGGGTGCTGCCACTTATCAGTGGAAAAAAGCGGTGCCATTAAAAATTTGACTGCCCCTGTGGCTTAGTTGGTACTTTGTAGTGAACCTACTTTCAGCGCTTGGGGGCGTTAGTTCGATTCCACCTAGGGCAAACATTCACGTCATCAGACTCGATATCAGTCACTGGCAGCCATATTACAAGCTTTGCTTAGTTTGGGATCAGATGACCGTGTGTGTATTTAATAATAATAGTGCGATTTCCTCTGACAGGTACAACTGCAAAGAGTGCCACCGTGGCTTCGTAACGAGTTCAGCTTACAACGTGCACATAAAACGACACAAGGGCCAACGCGACTACCCGTGCGAGTGTGGGAAGACATTCTACACACTATCCGCCCTAAAACAACACCGAGTAGTACACACCGGCGAGAAGAAATACCAATGCAAAATATGCGAGCGAAAGTTCACACAAACTAGTCATCTAAGTAGACATTTCAAAAGAGATCACTGTAAACCCAACATGCCTATTCCGTCCTCGGACCATTATAAGATTGTTTTGCACAATACAACAAATAGCGGGAAAATGTTAAGATTATTAGACACTGCGATAAAGAAGTTAGATATTGATGTTGAATGTGATGCATAGATAAAATGTTAATGTTAAGGCGGCATTTTGTCACGATTTGAAGGCATCCAGAATGTAACCATCGGGAACACCCATTCAAGCAGCGCATTCCACAGAATAGCAGTTCACACAATGACAGCGCTTCGTATGGATTTTCAGAATATCGACCATGAAGCGGTCGCATTTTCGTGTCCACTCTGGCAGTCCAATGGATAAATGGGCAGAAAAATTAGATCATTCAGACCTAAAACTGCGCCGCGCCGCGCCGATGCAGTAGTTTGCATTCAGTTGCTCGTTACCTAGCGATGCGTAAACACGTGCCATAAAAAAATGCATAGCCCATCGAGATACAACACCTATAGAGGCACAATCTAAAAGTGAAAACCGTCAAAAAAACGTCCAAGCGTCGTTGTACATACCTAGACATAAATTATATAGTACACAATGCCACATTTACTCCAATTTAGACGTTATGTCGCTTGCATAATGTTCAACACTGCTTGTCCGCTATGGCATCGTAGCAATGGGATCGCACGGCGTTGTAGTCAGATCGCGGTTGGCGTACAACTAGTCAAAAAGTCGGTGCAATACACAGACATATAATACAGAAACAAACCCAACAAGCCACAGAAATATTGATGCAAAATACACTACATATACATTACACGCAAACATTTGCAAAACGCGGGCCGGACTCAAGGACATTCTTTTATAATAGTGCTAACAGATACTATTAGATTGTATCTGAAATGTTACGTCACAAAATTTACGAGCCCTCCCTACCTCTTGTCAGTCACACTTCGTCGACCCCTCCTCCCCTCCTCTTTATGTGACGGAATTTATGGATGGTCCCATTGGGTATTAATATTCAAACACACCAGACCAAGTCAAATCATTTATTTTTGTATAAAACAATTTGTCAGATGTGTCATGTGGTTGCAGGATCTGAATTTGATGGAAATGAGGTATTCTGCAGCTCCCGTAGAACATTTTTGCCAGTAACACTTCTTTTTGTGGCTTTCTTTTCACTTGGTATGTTATCGCTCTGAAAATTATTACATGCAAGTTATCATAATGTAGTACAACTTGAGATTCACGATAGTGATAGCGACTGATCATTGAAAACTGTTGTTTCAATAAGCATTACACCTCGGGCAAGGATTGTACGGAAACCAGTCCGGTAACTTATACTATTTTAATCATACTACTGAATACGTTCCCTGGACAATGTCTAAGTACCTCAAACGCCAAACAATGATCGAATCAATAATATTTTAAAGAAAACTACTTATTAACTTTTATTACACCCGCCAAACTTGTACATTTATTAAATTGGAAGAAACACAACCTTCCCAAGCCTTCAAATTGTAAAGTTTATGAAAAATAACAAGAAAAAATAGCAATTCAAAATACGCTCTATTATGACACACGAAACTTACCTGTGAAACGTTATACCGGGCGGCATCTTATGAGATGAATTAAAACACATGAGGACATTGCACTTCACCATAGTATTTTCGTATCTTTTAAACCAAATATGTAAAAATAACTTTTATTTTAGGTTATTTTTGCAAGCCGTGGTTTTCGCTGTCTGCCTCCTGCCAGCTTAGCAAAATGGCAACTTGGAACACCGTACCACATGCTCATTTTTTTCTATTATGTTGCAACGTTACGACAAAAAGAGATACGAATATATGATTTTTGTGTAATCGAGAGAGATGCAAACATAACTGTTTTTGCGAATGTAGTTGTAAAAAACATGTTCAGTCTGTTTCTGTATCAAATGTCTGTGGTGCAATACGTAGCGTGCGCCGAGTTTTGGTTCGGATTTTTTTAGGCACGATTGTGTTTCTTTAGGTATTGTATGTCGATGGTATAGCCAGAATGGAGTGTGCAGCGTGCCCTGCAGCCTGCACACTGGACGACCTGAATGAAGCCACGGAGAGTGCCATTGGAGTGGCGGAATTTTGGTCCAAAAATTTAATTTAAAATTAAAATAAGGAGCGAAACATCGACACGAAAGAAGAAGAAGCCAGATGTATTGACAATCATGCCACTATTATCGAAGCGCATGGAAAGCGTGCGATATATCTCGGTTTATATGTCCAAACCTTGTAACTAATTTTAAGTAAAAAAGTGCCTATTCTTATTAATTAATTTATTTATTGCACAATGTACATACACTTAGTTCTTGAAACTAAAGTTAGGAACATAGTACATAGTTATTACTTTTACCTGCAACGGAGCTGAGAATGTATATACACTTGGGCCTTTAGGGTACTACTTGTGTAGCGGGCATTTTGCGCAACTGGGCCATTCATTGGCCCATTTTGCGTCACCCGGCTGCAGCTAGTTCAGTCACTCGGTCTCCTCCAGGAAAGCCAGCAGCTCGCTGATGCTTGTGCAGGCTTCCCGAAGCGTCCTCGGTGATCTGAGGATAGTACTTCGTTGTTCTTCCATGTTAGCCTTTGGGGTAGGAAGTTGTTTGTATTTCTATTACCATTTTTCTCCGAAACGGCTGGACCGATAAAAATGCTTTACAAAAAATTAAATATGATAGTAAATATGTTTTTTCTAGCATAATACCTCATTACAAGGTTACACTAACTTGAAAGCAACTTGGCTTTCAAGTTTTCGTAACCTTGTAAAGGGTAATGCTAGATCAAACATATTATAAAGCCAAATTGCTTTCAAGTTGTCCTAACCTTGTAAATAGGTGGGTAATCTAGATCAAACATTATTTATTTGTATGGGATATAATTTGCTAGACGCTTTACAAAGTTATGTCGTCAACTTTTGAGCTGTCAAAAAGCGATGAACTTAATGGACAGACTATAAATACCTAAACTCCGTTCAAACATTTATTCGCTCTGACAGCTGCAATATTGTTAGATAAAAGAATTGTGTGATAAAAGTTTATACAATAACTTTGATAAAATAAAGTTACCTAATATTGAATGTTGTTTTAGTTACATGTAAAGCTGAATTCTATACAAAAGGCTGACCGATTTCTACAAAACCAAAATGGATATAGAAAGCTTTTCAGAGCCTTCCAGCAGTAAGCTTCAGGTTTTTCACCATTTTTCAGTTTTTGAATTTTACGCAACTGGAGGCTGGAGGTAAAACCAAAATGGAAACGGTCACAACTAAGAGTATCATCCTTGTGGCCACTGGACCACATTGGTCCACAGATCCCACAGAGCGAGTTAGAGAGGCCGCACAGCCGCGGATTGGATACTCAACCCTTCAACTTCCCTAAGGGCAGAGTCCCCCATAACCCAGCCTCAGAGGGTAACATTGAGGCCTGGACTCTTCCTGGAGAAAGGGAGGGACGGTTACGCAGTGCTGCCAACTCAATATCGGATTTTGGGGCTAAATAGACTTTAAATAGCGCTACCCAAATAAGTATGCAAAAAAGGGCTAGATTGCTAAATTTTAACAAAAGCCGCCGATAGTTTAAAACAGTGATTAACAAAAGTACTTGATTGAAGATTGACTCTTCCCCCCTTGGTCGTCCATTCGAACTTTTGAGTATATCTCTTTGTGTGCCGCTCAATATTGATGTGTGCGTTTGTAGAACATAAAGAATATGTCAATATGTGCAATACTTGTTTATCTCGCCCTCTTTATTTTTTGGCAAATAACTTAACTTTTATTAACTTTGTTTGGTACTAAGTCGAGTTAATCCATCTATATTTTATAATCAAGCTCTCATCATTGAATTAGAAAGTTTCGAACAATTCGATCATAGGTTTAGTCGATTTACTTTTCGGAAATGTACGGGTTTTTGGACTGCACTAGTTTTAAAAGTCAGGCGTCGCGTTTCGTTATTGCCGACTAGAGCTTAAACTTGGTCTAGAAATCAATTTTATATGTATTGGAAATTGGGAAAAAATTAACAATTATGATACTTTATACGCAATGAAAATTTGACAAAATTATGTCTAAAAAAATTAAATATTTTTTATCTTAATTACCAAATAAAGCTTAACGGAATAGGTAGAGACGAATTGCAATGAAATGAAGTGGATATTAAATCGAAACGAAACGCATCTGTCTGCCTGATTGTGTTGAGTTGTTTGCGTTTCTGTTCCAATTTTTTGTTTTCTATTCGTTTTTCATTAGTTTCTCTGATGTTTTTCATACAACCGTAGTTCTAGGATGACCATGGAAAGGAGGATAAAATTAAAAACACTAAACAGCCACATAACATGCAAGATTTGCCGAGGATACTTTATTGACGCCACCACCGTCACTGAATGCCTTCATACGTGTAAGTATTTTAGTCTTTATTAACTACTCCTACGTTCTGAATCCTCTATCAATCTATTCTTAAAATAACTCTGGTCATGGCACATTCAATTCTACAACCGAATATCGCTCTGCTTTCATGGTAAGTTTCAAAGAACAGTGACCTCTATTTGCCATTTGGCCCCGCCAAAATAAAATTAAGCTTTGGATAAATTGTATCTTTAATGACAAAACGAGCTTCAGAGTCGTTTCCAGCTCGTTCTAGACCTTTTGGTCTCAAAAAAGAAAAGAAAATTTTAGTTTCCATAACCTATATACCTTGATATTTCTTTCAGTCTGCAAAAGCTGCCTCGTGAAGCATTTGGAGGAGAACAACACATGTCCAACATGCAATATAGTTATCCATCAGTCACATCCACTACAGTACATCAGCTTCGACCGCACCATGCAAGATATTGTGTACAAACTGGTCCCGGATTTGCAGGACAGTGAGTACAAGACTCGCTAATCTATTATTTACAATACACTATTATCAACAAGTGACACTACACTCGGTCCAAGTTTGTTTTAGCTCTGACGGCTGCAGTTGTAAAACGCTGAATGAAAACCATGTTCTATTAAATATCTCACATTATGTTCAAATACTAATCAGAAAGTGATCTGAATTTATTTGGCTTATTAAAATCTGCTTTCTCTTGTGTAATGTTAAAGTTACTGTAACATATTTTTTTACTCTTTCCTTCTGATAGCATTTTGGTATCAATTGCCATTGTGTCTTGCGCATTGTCATATTTTCAAGTTTTATGAAATACTAGCCGCCCGCTCCGGCTTCGCACGGGTGTAAGCTTGGCCTTCCGACTCGCTACAAAATATAGTATAAACTATGTCACTCGGGGATAGTGTAGCTTCCCAACAGTGAAAGAATTTTTAAAATCGTTTCAGTAGTTTTTGAGTTATTTCGTTACAAACATCCAAAAATACAAATCTTTCCTCTTTATAATATTAGTATAGATTGACAAACAAGTAAAAGTCGAAGTCAAGCTAAGTCATGGCCAAGTCCAAGTCATGTCCTAGTAAAGTGGTGGAGAATTCACTAGAAGCTTCTATAGAGTTTTGGAAATAACATAAAAACACATGTTTCACCTCTTTATATCACTTGTCCATACTTGAGCATGTAAACTCATAATCTTACTAACATTATAAATGCGAAAGTTTGTTTGTGTGAATGTTAGTTACCACATATCTACGTAACTAATGAACCGATTTCGTTGAAATTTGAAATGTAGGTAGTTTAGGTTCTGAAATAACACATAGGCTAAGTTTTTTTTAAATCCCATATTGTTCTCTTACTAAACATCTATGTCCACGCGGGCGCGGCCGCAACTAGTAAATAAAAAAATAAAAAATACAATATTTATACAGTGGTTTACATTGGCGCCAAATCTTGACTATACTAACACAAGCCTTTCTATCTATACATATAATAAAACGTAGAATTAAAAAATCTGTACTTGCGAGATATAAAAAAAAACCACAGATCATCTTAAAATAAGCAGCTGAACATGTTAAGACAGTTTTTAGAATTTTTGTTTGTTTGTCCACGCACATCTCCTAAACCACCAGACGAATTTAAATGCGGTTTTCATGAACACGCTTAGCTATGACCAGATTGAAATCGAAATCGTGGGTAACAGCACTAGTTCCTAAATAAAAATAAAATAAAATACTATTCCAGATGAGTTGAAACGGGAACGGGACTTCTACCGCGCACGCGGGCTTCCTTGCCCTAAAGACGCAGCACTAGCGGCAGACAAATCAGGCACTGGAGACGAACCCGACCAGCCTGACAACACTGACTCTCATAGGAAGGACGAACAGGTAGACTATTACTTTTAACCAATTTCTTACTTGATATGTCCTGTACAGGTTCACCTGGGGTTATTTTTAAGTCGGACTGCAATCTCTTATGTCAATCCGAATGAAAGTTGACGTTGACAAATGTTGTGGGTCCTATAACCCACCTGATGGAAAGTGATGATATGGTCGAAGATGAAGTATGTTGTAATAACCAAGTAGTCTTAGACGAACACTCCAGGATTGTAATTCTGTGGATACAGATGTAGTCAAGGCATATTATGCATTCAGTGGTGTAGCTATCGGAGGGCTAGGCGGTGTTGTGCACTGGGGATTTCAAGCTCAGGGGGCTCTCGGACTGAACTTGTGAATAAAAATCCCTTCATACACATACATGTAGTAAGTAGCTTTGAGCACAATAACAAACTGATGATAAAGTAGCTTTGCACCTTTTAAGTATTTATACTATTATTTGATAAAACCTAACCCAGTTTAGATAGGGCACCATTATTTTTGCACCAGGGCTTTTGGTAACCTAGCTACGCCATTGTATGCATGTCCTACTAGCATTTATCTGAGCCAACGCTATTGTAATTGTTCCAGTGGTATTTATGGATGTAAATAATGATGACGAAAGGCATGCATGACCTTGCTACTTCCCTTAAGAAAAGATTGTAGTCGAACTGAGGCCTACAGTTTTTCAACCACTTTTGGCGATGTTTTTCACGAGTGCGCGCGCGCGCGCGCGACTCGGAAGAAAGCAATTAAAGTCATACATATGATACATACATGCTAACCTCATTACCCTTTTGGGTGTCTCATAGGGTAAAAAAATTTAACATATAGTTCCAACTATGACAGTAGCAGTCACCTTAAAGCATTATCTATTTTTAACAGACTTTAAAAAAAAGTTAGTTTTCTCGATCCTACTTTAACCTGACTCTAATGATATTCCAAAGAGAACTCAAAAAAAGTAAGTTGGGACTTACTTCTAAAGTAAAAATTTTAATTGTGAATCTCACTTTCCAGGTCAATGTGTGTCTGGAATGTATTTCAACATCCCTCCGCACGCTGAAGCGCAGTTTCATCCGGTGCTCTGCTCAAGCCACCATTACGCATCTCAAAAAGTTTGTTGCTAAGAAAGTGCTCAATGGCATGGAGAAGTATAGAGAAGTAAGTTCTTTCTATCATTTTGTGTACAGCGTGGAAATTTTAGACTTGGTACAAGTATTTTTAGGTTATGGCTGATATCCCAACGAATAAGTACTACTGTACAAATAAAAATGAAATGCTGTTGTAAGCCTGGACCGATTTGAGTAATTCTTTTTTCTAATGTTCGTATTCGTTTTTTAATTCAATGAGTATAATAAATAAATACATAAATAAAAATAAAAATTCAGGCATTAAAACCCATCTATGAAATATTACTAAAATAATAAATTTGAAACATAGTAAATATATCAAAGTAAGTATAAAGTATCGCTATTGTATTGTAAAATTGGGTACTGCAGCATTTCACACCACCTGGAATGCGCTCCCTGCCTCGGTGTTCCCTATAAATTACAATCGAAGAGATCCACTCTTCAAGACAAGAGTGAATAGGCACCTCATGGGCAAACGTGCCCCATCTTAGACTGCATCGTCGCTTACCATCAAGTGAGTTGTGGTAAAACGCAAGCCCTTTTCATCATAAAAAAACCTGTGGTTCACACCACATTGTGAATCTCACAATTAATATATTTTTTTCTTCTATTCCAGATTGATATATTATGCAATGACGAGTTATTAGGAAAGGACCATACACTGAAATTTGTGTACGTAACACGGTGGAGATTCCGAGATCCCCCACTTCGGTTGCAGTACAGGCCTAAGATTGATTTGTAAATAGATTCTATATCTAGGTAGATATATGCTGATTTTCACACCAAAATATGTATTATTTCTGAGACTTCTTGAAGCAGTCTTATAGACAGATACATTGTTTTTCAAACATTTTAAAAATGGACCTTGGATCTGGTATAAAATTCACGAAAAAGTTTCCTGAGTTTCATCGAGATATAATACCGATAGAGTCACAATTGTGCCAAAAAAATGTCCGAACCAAAACTCGGCGCACGCTACGCATTGCGCAGACTTTTTGGTAAGTTGTAAGGCAACTGCAATCAGACTACAACGCCGCGCGATGCCAGTGCTACGATGCCTTATCGACAAGCGATGTTGAACACTATGCAAATGACATAACGTCTAAATTAAAGTAATGTGGCATTGTGAACCATATAATTGATGTCTAGGTATGTACAACGATGCTCGGACGTTTTTTGACTGTTTTCACTTAGAGACTCTATAGGTATTGTATCTCGATACTAAGTTAATAAATTGATACGTTTTAAGTTGCGTTCGGATAGCCTCTTATTGGCAAAAATAACTGTTTTAAATGCCAAAAATGATCACATGCGTTTGTTTCGACAATGTGTGAGCAAAAGTTGCATTTTTAACTGTTTTCGTTCATCGTTCTGATAGGTCAAAAACAGCTAAAAATGCCATCGTAAACAAACACTTTTGACCCACCATGTGAAATGGGTCATAGTGATCGTTTTTAACACGCTTTTATTAGCTTGTTATGTATCTATGCAAAAGAATCTATGAACGTGGTTTTCACCCCTTTTAAAACGACGGATTGATTTGAAACTTTGCACACTTATCAAGGACCGATGACAATGCAGTAATTTAAATAGTTTGTCCCATTATCCTTACCAGGATCTTCAGGATTAGCGATTTTAAAGCGTGTTTTTTAGTTTTTTGAACTGCGAGAATTATTTGACATTTAGATTTTGATGTTTGTTTTTCGCGGTGCGTTTCGCACGATGTTTAGTTGCGCGCAACTGTAATAATTCCACATTTTCTTGACAATTAAACCACCACTGGTGATTCTAGTCTTCGTTTTGAGTAAATAAGTGGCAAAATTCTGAAACCGAAAGCTTTACGTCAACGGCAATTTTGACAATGCAAAAAATTCTACCATACACTATCCGAAATTCCGAACGCACCTTAAGTAGAGCCTGTTACAGACAATGCACAGTAAATTGTACACTGGCGTTAGTAATACTTGCGTAAGTACTGCACATCGTCTGCAACAGCCTTAATACTGACAAACTAATTTAAATTTTATGACATTACAAATATTTTTAGTTCAATGGTTGTAGACTAAAGGCCTTACTTAAAAATTTAACTCAAGTTGACATACGCTTAAATATGCTCCGTCTCGTTTTCGCGTGTGACGATTGCCGTCAGCGAGAAGTTGAGAGAGCATTTTAAAGCATAGATAAACTTGAGTAACGTTTTTAAGTAAGGCTCTAAATGCATATATTAATTTAATAGTTATTATTTTTTTAGTTTAAATTGGTACGGACACTTTTGAGCACTGAATCCGATACCCATCGTTTAAAAATCTTTGTACACCGATGACAAACTCTTTGTTTGCAGCCTGCTTTCTCTCTCTTTTCCACTGGCAGAGATTTAAGGCTCTAATCTAATAAAAGCCTAGTTGATTGAATCAGGCGTTACTTTGCGGAAGTCCTTCAAAACTGTTTTTTGACTAATGTCTAGTGTATTACAGCTTCAACGTTGCTTCAGGTACAATAAGAAATTTGGGATAAATAATTTTACTATAGAAATTTGTTAATGATGCTAATTTAGGCAAAACTGAAACAAAAGTGAATTACATAAAAGAGGAAATTAACCTGTAACTTAATAGTTTTTGGTAATGATAAATATTAATTTTGAAAATATATTGAAAAGTTTTTTTTAACGCGTTTAATTCCGCGTTTGACCACCAACTCGCCTGTTGGTAAGCGACGATGTGGTCGAAGATGAAGCACGCAGACTTAGAAGATACCTATTCACTCTCGCCTTGAAAAGGTCCAGATTATATCTCTCAGGAAACAAGGAAGCCGGCAGGTTGTTCCAATCCTAATTAATAAATTAATGTGCAATGCTTTTTTTTTTCTGAATTAATTCTTTTTTAACCAACTTCCAAAGAGGAGAAGTTTATCAATTCAACTGTTTTTGTCAAATTCATTTTTTTGTTTGTTACCTCAGAACTTTTGACTGGGTGAACCGATTTTGATGATTCTTTTTTTTATTTGAAAGCTAGTGCTTCCCGTGTAGTTCCATTTCAATTTGGTCCAGTTCTGACGTTTTATATCGATAAAATAAAATTATTGTTTCAACTTAGTAATTTTTTTTATTATTAACAAAGATTATTAAGTTACAGGTTAATTTTCTCTTTAATTAATTTTCGTTTCAGTTTAGGCTAAATTAGTAACATTAACAAATTTCTATAGAGTAAAATAATTTGATGGGCAGGCTACATCGCTTGAAGAACCGATAACCGATGGTGAAGAAAGGTTCTTGAGTGGAGACCACGAACCGGAAGACGCAGCGTAGGTAGGCCTCCCACTAGATAGACCGACGACATCGTGAGAGTCGCGGGCATCCAGTGGATGCAGATTGCAGGTTGTCGTTCAGTGTGGAGGTTAAAGGGGGAGGCCTATGTTCAGCAGTGGACGTCTTATGGCTGATGATGATGAAAATAATTCATCCCAAATTCCTTATTGTACTAATGCGATGTTGAATCGGAAATACTCTAGAGATTCGTCAAAGAAACAGTTTTTAATAAAGTTTGTATTACAGAGATACGAAAACACCATTGTTAAACTTTCTTACCCCAAACATCACCATTCCGTTGTGGCTAATATGGTCATCCATGTTATTTTGCTGCAGCATTTCACCCACGAAGTTTACCGAAAGCAAATTGTTTTTTAACTAAACCGACTTCAAAAAATGAGGACGGTTCTATGTTTCACTGTTTTTAAAATGTATGTTCAACGATTTCTCCGCCAACGGCTGACCGATAAAAAAAAAACTTTTGTTCGGTAGCGTATACTTCCAATTTGGTCCCATTGTCACCAAGTCAGGATCTGATGATGGGATCCCAGGGACATCGAGAGCAACCCTCAAATTTTATAGGCACTTATTACGTTTTTCATATATTTTTGAAGTCTGTTTTTTATGTGTACCTCTTGTGTTTAGGTACATAACTAAACTCGATAAATAATAATTATTTTTAACACTTGACAAAGGAATCGGGTATTATTTAGTTAAGATCTTTGGATATTTTGTAATACTATTTTAATTTTGAACCATAGAATAACATAGGCTTATTATTAATATAAGTGCAACACTTGAAGAATGATTTATTTTTTATTTTTCCAGAATGCAATATTTTTTTTAATATTGACTTGTTTATAAGTAGGTACATTAGTTACCATATTTTAGTTGGAATACACCAATTTGGTTGTACATTATTTTATATTCATATTTATTTTGTACTTGTTTAATTTTTTGGTAATAATATAATTACTGTTTAATAAATGTAAGTATTTAAAAGTAATAAATAAATATGATATTATCAAATTACCTGTACTTTGTTTGACTTATGTGCTCTAGCTATAAATTGACTCAGTTGGTAGTGAACCTAATTTCTGTGCTTGGGGGTGTGGGTTCGATTCCCATCTAGGTAAAACATTTATTTGATGAACATTTGTGTTTGTTCTATGTCTGGGTGTTAATATTTATTTAAGTATGTATTTAAAAATATATATGTACGTATATCAGTCTGGCAGCCATATTACAAGCTTTGCTTAGTTTGGGGTCAGATGACCATGTGTGCAAAAATGTCCCAGATATTTATTATTATTATTTATTTAACTAAATTCTCGGGTCTAGCCCGGACATTTGATGGGCATTGGTGGAGCCGAAGCCAACACCAAGAGGCCCTTTTGAATATAAAATACATGCAACTATGAAATATGTATAAAAAGGAATATGAAACTATTGTACAGTATAGGATTTAAAAAGTCTGGGCTATTGAGGTGAACAACTTGTGGATGGAATAACAGATCTATAGAATGAGAAACGGCACCTGCTTTATCCTGTCTCATCTTAAAATATATTTAGGCAGGTGATTGCTTGCCACCCACTGAATAGGCCCCCAATAAAAGCTGCTGTATCTTGGCAACATCGGCGTGGGTGGCTTAGGGTGTAGAGAGGTGTGCTGCACTTTCACTAAGAGCTACTCGCGGCGTTATGCCCTTTAACACTTCCACCCTGGAGCTTACGTTCTTAGCTCTTGCGGTTTCCACCCCTGTACGGCCGGTTAAGGCAAGCCAGGGGTCAGGGGTCTCATTTAGCCCCATGGAATCGGGGTACGCGGTGTCGCCACTAACCGACGGCTCGCCACTAACCGTCGGCTCGTTTTTATTATTTATATTATTATATTTATAATATTGGAATGAGAATTATTATCTTATGAGGTAAGTTAAGATAAATCTAATTCCTAAAATAACATAAGAGTGTAGGCATAAACTAAACTACTATGAGAAATACTATTTTCAAACTCTGCTGTGGCTCCACACTATTTTCGCATGGGCGAAAAAAATTAAGGCTATAAAGATTATTCCAGGACCGTCTTTAAACTATTGGAGGCCCTGAGCACATTAGGATAATGGGGCCCCTCTGACCTTGACAGAGCACTATTTTCGGTCGAGAGTAGAGTAGCTTTGCGCATACAAAAGCTAATAAGCAAGCGGGTATATATTGTAGTCAGTCATTATCCTTTGATTTTTTCGAATTTAAGCAACGGAATAATGATACAAGCTACAATACCAAGAGAAAAGGGAGGTTTTACAAAACCAAAAAATAAATAAAAATGTTCATAATAATGCGATAGATGGCGTTGTCAACAAGACGGATATGAAAATTTAGCTAAACCATAGATTCATATAGACAGACAATATCTATCTGTCTGTCTGTCATGCTTATTTTGTTTTACTCTATTTCGTAGTATATTATTTTGTAGTTATTGTTTGTTATCAAAGTATTTGTTTTTCCATAACACAACACAAATTAGTAGGTACTTATGTGTGCCTTGCCTAGCCGTGGGATAAAATATATCTTCTTCCTCGTATTAGTTTCGATTGACATATGCGAAAAAAAGAAATTCATGTCTCGTCAGCGCCATCTATCGATGGTTGTAGAACTATGTTCGTCATAATATATTAGGTAAAAAACAACAACTGGGTATCTATTACGGTTTAAAAGATCATACAGACAGACAGCTGCTTAGTAATAGGGTCCCGTTTAAACCCTTTGTGTATGGAACTCTAAAAAAAGGAAATCGAACTCAAAAATAACTCCTATAAAACTCCTATAGAATTGAACCCATTCATTCGATTACCAGTTTAATCGACTAAATAACGAACTTTTTGAAAAATGAGCAGCACTGTTTTATGTTTTTTGTTTACAACCAAACAAAAGTCAATTGATTTAAATTGTCAATGTCAAATTTTTCATCTCGTTTGGTTCGTGAAAATTATGAAAATGGACGGTCGCTAATTTCCCGTTCGGCACGCGAAGAAATATATTTCTATTTAATTTCTAATAAGTAGTTCACCGCCAAACTGGGTGCCAAAACTGTAGAGAGATTCCTGAGCCTTGCCGACGACAATTTCGTCGACGATGTTAAGGACGACTTGAAATGTTTTTTGAGCGACAAAAGACTTGACAGGTAAACAGTTTATTTTTGTTGTATTTTGATAAATTATTCATCGAAAACAATTCTATGTTGCTACAGAAGCTTCCCTGATGATTATTCTAAAATACATTTTTGGGTTTTGTTCGTCAAACTTTTGATAAAGCGGTGTAATTTTCAAGGTTATTGAAGGCAGCCGCATGCACGAATCAAATGATGCGAATCGAGATGACACCTTGAACGTTAATAAATCCGCGTGTAGGTGTGGGAATACGCTTCGAGGACGAAGATTCCTTGCATGTGCAAACATAATAACTGTAACTTCTAGCTGCTTTCCACTAGTTTGCAAATATTTATTACATTCCTCGGCACTTCCGATCAGTGTCTGATGTTTGATGAAATCACTGAAGCGGACAGCGCTGCGGCCGTTCAAATTAGCAACACACGCGAAAACTACATTATTTTCAACAAAAAAATTCTTACAGAAATGTTACACTGAATTTTTCCCTAGAAATTGTATTTTTAAGATCAGAATAAATCTGATAGAAATTTATGATATTGCTTTCATACGGCAGAAAGTAAAGCACTCCATGATTGCATTTCCCATGGGTATTTTCTAGACCAAAATATTTTTATATTGGTGCTGATAAGTAATTTTTAGTATGGGTATCTTACTTTTAATTAATTCATAAATTATAAAATTTTATAACAAAGAAACTTTACCGGTTGGATGTTTTTTTTTTTACAACTACAGTGTTGTAAAAAAAATCGGATGTGATTCAGGAATGATAGCATACCTCTGTGCTTTTACAAAAATACACACCACTTATATTATAAATGTATGCAAAAGTTTTTAAATAAGCGTGTATTTTTGTCTGGCCTAAACTCCGTAGCGGCTAATTGGTATGGAGATATCTTATACCCTAGATTAACACATCTTTAGGGTTTTTTATCTTGGCAAATTACCACTTTCTGTAAAAAAGCAGGTGAAATCGCAGGGTGCAGCTAGTCCTAACTAGAATTATCAAAGCAAAAGAAACAATGTCTCTCTGTCTGTTTGTTTGCTTTTCACTACTAAACAACTGGGCCGATCTTAACGAAATTTGGCAGGAAGATAGCATAATAATGAAGATGAACATAAGGTACTTTACATAAATGTTAAAAAATCTGAAAAATCGCAAGTAACACCGCGGGTTTCAGCTAGTAGTTATGCCTTCTACAGAAAAGTAAACAGGAAGAGATTTCTAATTTGATAAAATGCTTATTTACCATGCACATGTCATGCATCATAAGTAATTGATTGTTATTCAAACTCAAACAGTAATAATATATTTTTACTAAAATATAACAACCATCTCCACAGTAAATTCACTAAACGGGATTCCCTCCTTAACTAACCCGCCCTGGGTGAAACATTTTCTTAATAATTTATAATTATCAATTTAAAAAACTGACTTCAGAATTAGTAAATACCTAAATATGGAATTTTGTTTACTTGGATATCATTTTTTTCCCCAGTTATTTTGATTTAAAAACCAAACTACTAAACCGATTTTGATGAAATTTATATGGGACCTCAGGAAAGTATGCCCTACCAAACAAAAAAAATATCATCAAAATCAATTCATAATTGGGGAAGAAATCGGTGATCATACTCGTACATAAAATTAAATACAGTGGAACATAGAACTTCCGCCTTTTTGAAGTCGGTTAATTAAAATGGTAATTTTTGGTGGTAAATGGTGTCAAAAGGGTAATTTTTGAGGCAATTCATTAACAATTTAAAAACAATTGGTTCAGTAGAATCGGGGCACTGGCCCGTGTTGGTTTGTTCTTCAGTCATGCAGCAATTGTACTTTGAGGACTAGAATGTGGCATGGGATCATGGCCTGGAAAAATTCACACTTCCAGGTAGTTTATAATAAATAATTATAATAATTCACAGCAATATCTGTTTCCAGGGTGCTGGTATTCCCTCCAGTGTCAAACTACCGGCGGTTCCTGATTCACAAGTGTGTGGAGCAGCTGGGCAGGCCAGACCTCGCGACCTTTTCCATCGGGCTCTGCGCCGAGCGCCGCACCGTCGTCTGCTACTCACACCAGCTACTGAGGTAATATACACCATCATCATCAGCTAGAAAACGTCCACTGCTGAACATAGGCCTCCCCTTTAACCTCCACACTGAACGACATCCTGCCATCTGCATCCACTGGATGCCCGCGACTCTCACAATGTCGTCGGTCCATCTAGTGGGAGGCCTACCTACGCTGCGTCTTCCGGTTCGCGGTCTCCACTCAAGAACCTTTCTTCCCCATCGGTTATCAGTTCTTCGAGTGATGTGGCCTGCACATTGCCACTTCAATTTGCAGATTTTAATAGCTATGTCGGTGACCCTGATTCTTTGGCGAATATCTATGTTCCGAATTTTATCGCGTAAAGAAACTCCGAGCATAGCTCTCCCCATTGCCCGTTGTGTGACTCTGAGGTTTTCCAAAAGACCAACAGTTAAGGACCACGTCTCAGTATCATATGTCATCACTGGCAACACACACTGGTCAAAGACCTTTGTCTTTAGGCACTGTGGTATCTTGGACGAGAAGATTTCACGCAATTTCCCGAACGCTGCCCATCCGAGTTGGATTCTTCGGGCGACCTCTTTACATTAAACATTTAAGTCTTAACATTTATTAAAAATTTGTAAATGTATTAAATAATATTTAAATTATTTGTTAATTGATAGATTGCATGTTAGTATAAGTTTAAAATTTATTGGTGCAACATTTTATTAATTATTTACCCACAATGATTTTATTATAATGCACCTAGGCATACATAGTTTTAGAATGTGATACAGATCATTAATTAATCAACAATATTATAATTTTTCAATTATTGCATTCTGTTTTGTATGTTTATTGAATAAATGAAATGAAATAATAGATCATTGAAGAAGTCTAGTGTAATGTTTATTTAAATTTGAAGTGTTGTTCCATACTTCTTTTTGTGTTGGGCGGCCAGTGCTTAGTGGATATATATATGTATAGATAGAGCGTTTGAGGCGTATACTCGATGGCGCAGGTTCAAATCCCGTCGATCGTATTTTTTTTAATTATAGACTTGCGTTTGACGGTCAACTCGTGTGATGTTAAGCGATGATGCGATCTACGATGGAGCACGCTTGCCTAGAAGAAACTGATTCACTCGTGATTTCAAGACCCAGATTGTAACTATCGGAAACCACTCGTTCAGCGCATGCCACAGAAACTCTAGTACATTAAAATCCTTGAGGTGACGAGAAAATATGATAACGAAATGGAGACGTTTGTCTGAAAGCGTGGATAAAAAATAATGTAAAAATTTATTTTCAGTGATGAAGCTTGCGCCAGACCAGTCATGGGGCTGACTCAAACTGACCGCGAGAATGGTGGCATCTCACATACTGGTAAGTCCAATGACTGTTTCAAAAGAGGGAAGATGTGTGACATTCAAACATGGTACCCATTAAATATGCCTTAGTAAAAAAAAAAATTACAAGCGCTTTACATGCTATCACAAACGCCAGTTCGATTGTGACTATTGATTAGGCCCGTAGGCCTAATTTGTGCGGTCCACGTCAAGAACTTCGTCCCGTATCTTCCCAATAGTTCCTTACATCAATGGGTAAGTCCTAAGTTTTTGTAAACAAATCACGTTTCACCTATGGCGGGAAATTAAAATGTCAAACAGTTTTTTTGTTCTTGTAGCACAACCAGCTTGCTAGCAGCATTATGATCTGTCCAAGTTTTGTCCAACTCTCAGTCGCAGTAGAATGTAAAAAGCTTACTAAAAACCGTAAACTCTGACTACTGTGATAAGTTTTCGAACGTAAAATTGGAGCTGTAGCCGATATACTACAGTGAAATATAAAAAAAAAGTTTTCATATAAGGTGAAACGTTTCACTATGGCGGGAAATTCAAATTTTAAATAGTTTTTTTGTTCTTGTAGCTAGGCCGAGTAATTATTGTAAACGATAATGATGTTCGCGAAAATTGTTTTTTTTTGTTTTTACAAACTCGCGTAAAGTTATTTATCTCCAATGCACATTATTACATACATTTGTCAATAAACAAATTTATGCTGTTTCAAACGGTATTATTGCCAAATGTAAGTAATATGGTGAGTAACTGATTAATAGCTGTGCATGATAATGTAAAGAACGACCAACAATTTTCGCGAACACTGCCATTTCACAATAATTACCCGGCCTAGCTACAAGGACAAAATAACTGTTTGAAATTTGATTTTCCCGCCAAAGTGAAACGTTTCACCTTAACTTTAAACCGTCTTAGAGCAAAATAAACGTAGATCGAGTATAGTTACTATAGGTGAGCCGCATAACTCGTCAGACGACAAAAACGACAAAGAAGATCGCCCGTAGGCACCATTACCTATGATACTTGTTAATTGTGTAGCGGGCGTTTTCCGCAATTAGGCCATTCATTGGCTCATTTTGCGTCACCCGGCTGCAGCTAGTTCAGCCAACCGATCTCCTCCAGGAAAGCCAGCAGCTCGCTGATACCTGTGCAGGCCTCCTGGAGCGTCCTCGGTGATCCGAGGATAGTATTTTGTTGTTCTTCCACGCTGCTGCCTCCAGCAACAAATGCGTGGCTGTTTCTTCAGTCTCCATACACCCTCTACATAGGGGACTGTCTGTAACCCCAATTTTAAAAAGATATTTGTTTAAAAGGCCTGTGAAAAGCCAGTGACCTGTGACAACCCCAACCACTTGCCGAAGTTTGTCACTTTTTAAGTTCAACAACCTACGGGATTACGGGAGTATTTTGGATTGAGTTCCGGGAAAGCTTCCCTATGCAGTTTTTGGTTAACTACCTGTGATATTTTTGTCGTGTTTCCCGCACCCCCTGTAGCGTCGCGGGTGATGACTGAGTTGTGCGATCAGCCTATAGTAGAATGTAAAGTCGAATTCAGACTATCCAATTACCTGTCTAGATAGTCTGAATTCGCCAAAAAAGACACTGTCTACACGCTTGTTATTTGGCTCCCAAATGCTTGCGTGCTTCCTCACCATTGCATCTTCAACGCGCGTCGAATTTGATGGTCTGGTTACACGGCAGTGATGTAATAGAAGGCGGTCGTGCCGCTTTATAACACGATTGCACGGTTTATTACGTTCAGATCTAGGGATCTTGATAGCGGATCGGCAATTACTAAGCTCTTTTTCAAGGAGGATCTATTAAATTTGATCACAGGTTGGCTACTTAGTTATTCGAGTTGTATATTCTACTCATGTATCATTTTAAGGAAAAGACTTTTATATTTTCAAGTATAAATAAAACAAAATGTATAACTAGGTTTTCTCGCGGCTTCGCCCGCTTTGTGAACAAAGCGTAGCCTATCTCGGTGAAAGAATGTTCAAAATTGGTTTAGTAGTTCAAGAGAATTACCTCCTGCAAAAACAAAAACATAAACTTGACATAGGTATAATCAGGCCTGGCGCACTCCGCACTACGTATGAAGCTACAAGTAGTCGTCATGTCGGACTTGCCGTGCCCGCTGCCGCGCGATAGACAGAGATAACGCGACAAGAGTTACGTGATAGACAGAGAGGCAACTTCTAGGTTATTATAGCTGTAGGTAGTTAGTGCTCGCACGTCCTGAATTGCACTTTATTGTTTAGCAGCAAGAATCGCTACTTATATAAATGATTTTGCGGAGTGAATCTTCTGTACTTATATGTATTCTGTGGTATAATCTTAATGTAGATATCATACATAACGATATTCTCGATTCGATCGTCTTCTGCTTAGCGTGAATCCCGCCTGGAATCTGTAGGCAGGTTTTCTTGTTGCGTGCCCTCCACTTCGCACGCTGACGGCGTCTTACACTGGCTGGCTGATTAAAAACGTCTACCCAACACTTAGTCGGTTTTTGCAAGTGTGCTCAACCGTAAACCGCATCATCGCTTAACAGGCGTGATGGCGGCCAAATGCAAACCCATTTTCAAATAAAAAATCTTATCATCGCAACAGTGCAAGAAACCAAAGCAAGCGAATAGAATTTAATCGAAATTAGTAAAAAATTCGCCGCCGGACACCGACCTCGGCAAGCATCGCCGATCAACGCGCGTCCTTCAAAATGAGTCTCGTCAAAACACAAACAAAAAATCAACAGTGCTGGTCCAAAATTCCAATGACATAATAACAAGTGATGCAAGCGAACGCAACTATCGGCCGCTTTTGGGGCCGCGAATGTGGAACGCAGCGGTGAAAGTAGCACGGGCCGCAGTACTGACTATACAACTGAGATACGACCAGGAAGGCGCTATCCTACGCCTAAGATAGACTTGTATTATTACTGGGTATGGTGCGGCAGTAGAACGTAGTGTGCGAACGAACGAGTGAATCGATTCCTTCTAGGCAAGCGTGCTCCATCGTAGACCGCATCATCGCTTAACATCAGGCGAGCTGGCAGTAAAACGCAAGTTTTTTAATAAATAAAAAAATGTAGGACTCTGCAGCCAGGTGGAGTGACGATGGATAAAGCGGCGTCGAAACTGCATGCAGTGGCCTGCATGAAGACAGAGCTCAGTACGCAAAATTAGGCGAGGCTTACGTTTTCAATGAGAGTTTTTAGTGTAGTCGAACTACGTTGAACTGATCATGATCTCATGTGAAAATAAGTGGGCCTTCATGATTATATCAGTTTTTATAAAAGAGCGACGGACAATTCACTGCTCTACTTTTGCCGACCACTCTGTAACTAGTCTGCCTTGACGCCAATTCTTAATTATATTTGCGTTTATCTGCAATTATCATACTTTCTTGAATTGAAACATTACTTTAATAAACCGACTAAGTGCGAGTCGGGCTCGCGCGCTGAGGATTCCGTTACACCATAATACACAAAAAGTGGTGCAAAAATACAACATCACGCCCTGGCGGTCACCCATCTAAGTACCGACCGCGCCCTACGTTGATTAACTTGGTAATAAACAGAAATTTGTCACAGACTCACACTTTCCCATTATTTATTATTTGTTGTTATACTTTATGTATCTTACCTACTATAATCATGCCAAGTTTGACACTTGCAAGTATTACCGTTTTTATATGAGAGCAAATACACAAATACGTAAAAAGCGGCCCTTGCACTGTGCCCGCACGCCGCAAATTTTACAGTGACTATATGTTTAAAAAAACCTGTTGACATGTCCGGGTTCTAGGCTCTAAAATCCGGGGTTTTCACGCGTCTTGTCCTGGTTGCCAAATTTTAGAGTACCCTACATATGTAGCCAGTATGTAGTATGTAGGATTCTCCGCAGCCCTTGTTCTGTTACCATGGCAGCCGCCATGGCCAGGTATATCTATATAGCAAGGCGATCGGAAACTGGAAGCCGTGTGTTTTCAAGACTTGCCATAGGGAGGGCCTGCCCATGTCGATCGCTCGCGACTAGATATGAATTCGTACATACGATGCCCAGCAGGCCTAGCACGGGCCGTGGATAAATTATCCACGATAATTAAGACGCGACAAAACTAGAATATGGATACATTTGTCTCTTTCTCGCGGGATAAAAACGGAAGAAAGACAAAATGTCCACTGCCCGTGCTAGGCCTGTTAACCTCCAAGCGAGGCTGGCTGGCAGCAAGGCTGAGTGCAAAGTGGATCAACAGTCTTAAATATAAATGCTATTATTTCATGCCAGCAGTGCAAGTACCGTTCTTTATCGATCGACAAATGTAACAGTTAAATCGTCAAATTCGATAAAATGACATTTGATCCGTACGTGCTATGATCGATTCTATGGCATTTTTATTGAATTTGTCGATTTAACTGTCAAGGACGATCGATAAAGGCACTTAAACTGGATTCGCTTCACGTCGACTGCAACTGACATATAAGGTCGGGGAAAAAGTTTCTTCGTATTTTTTAAACAAATTCAAGACATATTTTTTTCAAGTTTAATTACATTTAATTATAATATATATGTGCCATTTTGTTCGATAACTTGTTGCCATCTTGTAGGTAGTGACATGATCCCGTTGCTGTAGAATTTTTGGGACTTCTGATCAAAAAAATGCAACAAGTAGTTTTGACACTCCTCTCTTGATGTTAATCTAACACTACCCAAAGAATTTTGAAGAGATCGAAACAGGTGGAAATCTGAGGGTGCAAGGTCTGGGCTATATGGTGGATGCATTAACACTTCCCAACCAAGCTCTCTAAATTTTTTGCTGAGTGGCCAAAGATGTGTGCGGTCTGGCGTTATCATGATGAAAGACCACACTCTTTCTGTTGATCAATTCCGGCCGTTTTTTCTCAATTTCTTGTTTGAGTCTCATCTGCTGTTGGCAGTAGAGATCCGAATCGATGGTTTTGCCCGGCGGTAAAAGCTCATAATGAACGATGCCCTGCCAATCCCACCATACACACAACATCACCTTATTACGTGTTAATCCGGGTTTCGCTACAGTCTGTGGTGCTTCACTGCCCTTTGACCATGATCTTTTGCGCACATTCTTGTCGTAGGTGATCCATTTTTCATCACCAGTGATCAATCTTTTCAAAAACGGTTCGGTTTCGTTACGTTTCAATAGAGAATCGCAAATGAGTACACGATTCATTTGGTTTCTTTCAGTGAGCTCGTGTGGCACCCAAATATCGAGTTTTTTGTATACCCAGTTTTTTTCAAATGGGTCAAAACTGTTTTGTGGTCAATCCCCAGTTCTTCCGCTACGTCGTAACTACTAATATGCCGATCTTGGTCCACTTTTTCAGAAATGGCATCGACTTTATCCGTAACAGGGCGACCAGAGCGAGCTGCATCTTTGACATCAAAATTCCCGGACTGAAAACGCTTGAACCAACATTGTGCTACTCTTGATGACACTGCATTAGGTCCATAAACGTCACAAATTATATTCGCGGCTTGTGTCGCATTTTTCCCTTTTTTGTTATAAAATTTCACAATATATCGAATTTGTTCGTTAGATTCACTCATTTTATCGAACAAAAAAACAATTGAAAAATGGCGGGAAATTGCTTTTTACGTTTTGCATTCCTTTTTTAAAATGTCATCTTTTTAATGGTATCAAAACCAGCCAGATACAAACAGTACAACGGATAAGATTTTTACTACAACTTTATACATACAAAATACGAAAAGACTTTTTCCCCGACCTATTATTATGGCCAGTTTGGCCTCTCCATGTTGGAGCCGTAACAGACACGTCAAAATGAGTCAGACACGTCAGAAGAGAAAGAGTTATCTTTCTCTCCCGTTGGTAGGACGGCGGTTCGTCAGCCATGTTCGATACGTCTCTTACAGCTACTCGTATAAAGGTAGCCTTATTTCTAGATTGATTGCGATATTTCGAGACAGAACGTCGATATTAATATCAGCGCGAGTAAAAATAATGAAACTAGATCACTAAAACAAGTTTAGTAAGATTGCTTCATGCAATGATTTGCTGTTACAATATCGGAGTTGTTAATCAAATACTAACAAGACGCGTAGGTATCGTTTGCTACATCACTTATAGGTTCTGCAACTCGTGCGCTGGTGGGTGGATGACCTAACGTTTTCAACACGTGTAGTGTGATACCTACGATACTGTGATGACATCGAATACATTCTGTTTCCAAGCAAAAAGTTACAGCCGTTATCCGTTTGTCTGGCCGTCTGTCACCAGCAGGCCTAGCATGGGCCGTGGAAAAATTGTCTTTCAACCATTTTTATCCACGCGTAGACGCGACAGAGCTAGAATATGGGTACGTTTGTCTCTTTCTAGCGGGATAAAAACAGTGGAGAGACAATCTGTCCACGGCCCGTGCTAGGCCTGCAGGCTGTGTATCTCATGAACCGTGATAATTAGACTGTTGAAATATTCACAGATGGTGTATTTTTATTGCTGCTATAACAACAAATACTAAAAATTATCAATATAAAAAACCGACTTCATGAAAATTTCAGAACCAGGACCAAATTGAAATGGGACTACACGGGAAGCACCAGCTTTTAAATAAAAAAAGAATCATCAAAATCGCATCACCCAGTCGAAAGTACTGAGGTACCAAGCATCCTCATCATTCATCATTCATGGTCCTGTGGCCCTAGTACGAGCACTTGCTAAAAAGTATTCGTTCCGTAAACGATAGTAAAATGTATGAAATATTGAACAGCGCCTCTATCGGACGTAAAGGGAAACTGAATTTTTCATACATTTGCTATCGTTTACGGAACGAATACTTTTTCGCTATTTCTCGTACTAGCCCCACTGCTCTAAATTTTTTATGAAGCCGGTTTTTTATATTGATATAATTATCTAACACACATCATCAGCCAATTAACGTCCACTGTTGGACAAGGCCTCCCTCATAGAGAGGGGTGTTGCCATAATCCCCACGCTTGGCAGGCGGCTTGGGGATCGCAGTACGTTCACCGTGTACTATTAGGACGCTGCTGCCCATCCTCCGGTGGTTCTGGTCGCAGTTTTAGGACATACCCGGGTCGGGTCCTAAGTTAATATAATATAATAATATTATAAATAGGTAAAAATAACTACCTTTCGCTCGACGTTTGCACACTTTTCTAACATCGGTATTGTATATCCCGTGGAATATTCTAGCTTGTATATTTCCTCAGTGCCGCAGCCGCCGACCAGTTTTGTCTACTGACCAGGTTCTGTTTCCTACTTGCACAAGCTGTAGTTTATCGTCAGTCATCATGTACTTGTATTTCTAGCTTTTAACCGACCTCAGAAGGAGGTTATTAATTCCACAGTAATATATTGATTATTATGTATTTTGATTTTGTGCCTTATTATTATTGTTTTATTATTATGTTATTATTATTTACTTTTAATTACTTAATGTTATTGTCTGACAAAGCCCCTATACAGCTGAATTAATATTAGAATTTTTTTAATTTTTTTCACTGTTGTATAAGTGTACCAGTCTGACGAGGCCCTTATACAGCCGACTTAATTATCGCTTAAGCGCATAGATCTACCCTCATTTTTTAATTATTATAAATTGTCGTTTGCTGAGTGAGACTCAATGGGTCTTACTTACCTTCAAAATATTTAATTGTGTACCAAATTGACGAGTCCATAATAGAATCATTCGTAGTACATATTTTTATTTTAAAAATTATTACAAATGTGACTTTATGATAATAAATGATATTCTATTCTATTCTATTCACTGTATGTTTTTTTTTTTGTTTATTTGTTACCAGGTACAAATATTATTGTTATTCGATTACTCTGTCAATTATGAATTGATTTTGATGATTCTTTTTTTAACGTATGTATCTATGTTACGGAATCTTTGATCGTGATTTTCACCTCTTTAAAAACGTCGGATTGAATGCTATTGAACGTAAGATTGAGCTGGTAGTCGATATCCTACAGTGAAATCGGTTTCTTCTGGGCAAGCGTGCTACATCGTAGACTGCATCACCGCTAAAAGGGGCTGTTCCCAGCTCCAGCTCTTTTGCTCGCACATTTGTATATTATTCAAATTATCAAGTGCGTATGTAAGATGTGATTCAAGTTTATTTGTATATTATAAAATCACTGTGAATTTTCAGAAACTGGCAAAACCATGTTTGTACCATTCCCGCTCTACAAAGCTTATTTTATTAACTGAAAACGGTGTACAATAGAACTGGTCAAGTGCGAGTCGGGCTTGCGCACTGAGGGTTCCGTACCACCACAAAATACAATAATTATCAATTTATAAATATCACGTTTGTTGATAATTAATTTTATTTTAATTATTTATTGTTAAAGTGAATAATATAACTCAATATTCTGTGAATATTTCAAGCGTCTACCTGTTGTCGTTAAAGTATAAGACAAAGTCGTGATTGCAGCCTCTACCGGGCATGGGAACGTTCACTGCATTCGTGTAATGCTAGAGTTTGCATCATTTGTGTATTTATTGGGATACCCGTTCTATCAAATGAGCCTTTACTCTCGCTAATTCGAATCTTCGAAGTCACAGACCTATAAAAGCACAGACACCACGAGTTCACCTACTTTTCGTGTCTATAGTCTGTCTTAAGTTGGATCAATTCACCAACCAGCACGCTGCATGATTCAGTTCGACCTTCGTAGTATTGGCAATAACACGTCAGACGTGAATTTCAATATGTCAATAAGCGCCATAATAACGATAGAGATGGAATGTATTTGGGGGTTATTATGGGGATGTCTCAGGAAGATGACTATGCATTGTTTTAGTGATATTTAGTGTTTGTTCGAAACTGCAGGTTACGTAATATTTATTTATTTTGTTTATTGGCATACAAAACATTATATTAGTTTGTACGTTACTGGTTACTAAGCCCCGCTTTAGAAGGTGGCCAAACGGACTCAGAGGGTGAGGTTCCGTGCAATATTTAGACAACCTTAATAAATAAATAGATATTCGGGACATTATTGCACACACGGTCATCTGACTCCAAACTAAGCAAAGCTAGTAATATGGCTGCCATAGACTGATATACGTACATATATATTTTTAAATACATACTTAAATAGATGTTTACACCCAGACATAGAACAAACAAAAATGTTTGTCACATGAATGTTTGCCCTAGGTGGAAGTCGAACCCACGCCCTCAAGCGCAGAAGGTAGGTTCACTACCAACCAACTGACCCACCGGGGCAGTTAATGTACCTAATGTCAAAATTTAGTGACAAACATTGAACCTGTTTGAATTTTCATCGTATATTCGTTAGATTGTGACGAGTGTTGAAACTATAAAAATAATTTATTTATTTATTTATATTTATGGGCCCATCGCCTTATGAATATTTTGGTTTTGCCTCGTTGGGCATGTGGTAACTGTGGAACTGCCTCAAATATGATTGCATCGTTTACCATAATAAAATGGCGGTCAAACGATTATCAACAATATTGTACGCAAATTGTACGTAAGAAAGTGTCTGTTTTCGACTGAACTACTCAACGAGTGAAGTAGACTCGATTGAAACTTTTGTTTAACCTCAGTTTTAACGCTAGTTTTGTTGAAGTGGTATTCGATTGTATTGATTCAATAGGGGGATAAAAATTAACTGGCCAAGCCCGAGCTGGGCTCGCGCACTGATTGTTTCGTACCACCACATAAATTATTAACTAATAAAGTACAAAAAAGTACTGCAAAAAGACAACATCACGCGGCTTAACTTTGGTGAACATAAATTTGTCACCGACGGTAAATATCCCGTAAATAACCATATAACTGTGGTGAACAACCATAGAATAGAATAGAAAAACTATTTGTTCACACCAAAAAATACTTACGTACATAGTAGGTAACATAAAAAACAACTTAAAAACTAGTGAAGCAATTGGCGGCCTTATCGCTATAAGCGATCTTTTCCTGGCAACCATGATAGTTTAAAACAGGGGTTTTAATGTGATCTGCTTGTTTTTTACGCACACAAAGACACTTGCAGCGTCAGGCCGTCACCAATGAACTATACTAGTCTAGGTGTAAAAAAGGCGGCAAGGTCGTCTGTACGGTGAATTCGACTAAAGACATCAAGCCTGATTTAGGCCTGATGCGTTCGCACCTGCCGCGCCACCTTACCATATCTCCCTTGTTTGTTTGATCTCAGATCACGTCCACCCGTAGCACTGTTGCTGCGTTGGTATCTATACATATAAAAAAAACGTAGAGAAAAAAAAAACATACACAGGGCGTCTTAAAATAAGCAGCTGAACACGTTAAGATAGTTCTTAGAATTTTTGTTTGTTTGTTTGTCCACGCGCATCTCCTAAACCACTTTACGGACGGATCCGGACGTATTTAAATGCGGTTTTCACGAATTTGCTAAGCTGTGACCAGATTGAAGTATAGGCTATGCTATTTTGCGCAAGCGCCGGATTAAGGGAGGAGATTTTCAAGGCAAGAGTGAATAGGTACCTTCTAAGTCTGCGTGCTTCATCTTCGACCACATCGTCGCTTACCAACAGGCGAGTTGGTGGTCAAACGCGGACTTATTCGCGATAAAAAAAGGGTTGAAAGTTTATATGAAAATTACGCGTACGAAGTCGCGGGCTACATAACTATTTATTAACTAATCAGGATTTTAATGTCAACGAGATATAATTGTGTTTTGTGTACCGATGGCGATAGGTAATCCATTGTTATGTCAGACTTCATCGTTGCTAAATAAATCATGACGCAACTCTGAGATAGAGCAATGTTACCAATGCCTTGCGATGTATTTACTGATACCTTATATTGCTGTTTCTAAATAATGCATCATGGGACCTGGCTTCGTCGAGTAGACTATGGCATAGCGTGGCCAGATTAGAAACAAGAAAGTATGAAAGATTTATGTTTAACCGGCTTCCAAAAAGGAGGAGGTTCTCAATTCGACTTTTTTTATGTTTGTTACCTGAGAGCTTTCGACTGGGTGAACCGATTTTGATGATTCCTTTTTTATTTGAAAGCTGGTGCTTCCCGTGTGGTGCCATTTCAATATGGTTCAGTTCTGACATTTTTAAGTCGGTTTTTTATATTGATAGGTTATGTCAAAAAGTTGAATAAAATCCATATCAAAAAAATCTTATAATATTTAACTGCTATATATGGGCTACCAGCTTTAAGCCGGAGATTTTTCGCACCCCCTGCTCCACCGTTACTTAGCCAGCTACCTTGGCCAGGGATAGAGGAGCTGCCATGAACACGTTAAGATGTCCTATGACTCCTAGGGTTGGGTTGCACTAGGTTTGAAGCAAACTCTTTGTTTCGTACCCTAGTGGGTTTTGAGATTGATTTATTTACAGCCTACAATTTTGCATACAATTCTTCGGAGAATCTCGTCACCGCGATGCAGGATTGGAGACGGCGCAACACAAGCGCATCTAGTGAGAATTGTAGGCAATGTAGGCAATAATACATTATGTGCCAATTTACAGAGTGTTAGTTTTATACATACATCGCCCACCAAGGGCAAAGGGAGACCTTTGTCCCCACAAAACTTTACAAATAAATTGAAAATATATAAACTAACATTACTTACAAGAAAAACATTAATGTACTGTATGTACGAAAGGATACACTTTACAAAATAACAAGATATTACTCCTTCGTCACTGGTAAAACACAATTTAGAGACAGGTCTTTTAAGAGGGTTTTCATTCAGCTTTATACAATCTACTGCAGCTGTCAGAACTAATTAAAAGTTGGACTGAATATAGATATATACTGATATTTGAAAAACACGAGTAAATCATACAAACATTTAAAAACGCATGCACAATATATAGCGTTCAGGTTCAAAATGTCCCTTTCCCAAAATGTCGCACGGTTCCAAAGTGCCCCGTTCCCGAAAAGCCCCTTTCTTTCCTAATATGTAATTTCTGTTTCCGAGTCGTTTCGCTCGCGTGAACAATGACGAAAAGTGATGATGATGAGCACCCGAAGTCTTATTTCGGGTCCTTAAGTATCTATATTTCAAATTTCATCAGAATCTGTTCACCCGTTTTGTTGTGTATAGACAAAATAACATACATACAATCGTATTTATTATTTTATTAGGTTTCACCCACTGGTGAGTTAAAATATCAGTCACTTTGTATCATATAGACATGTTTACTGTGACGTAAAAGTTTTGTTTTTAAAACTATAGGTATTCTTATCTAGTCGTACGCCAAGTTGTTGTAAATAAAAAGTACTTAGGTACTATTATCTTTGCTGCTTATCAACAAAAAATACATTCAATAACGTTCGTATTTCTGTCCGTAACAGCTATTGATTTGCAAACTCATGTAAGTCACTAGTAGGTACCAAATACACGAAATTTGAATCACGAAATTGTATTAAATTGTCCTGAATTTACTAGTTTACCCCGGACCCGGGTATGTCCTAAAACTGCGACCAGAACCACCGGATGATGGCCAGCAGCGTCCTAATAGTACACGGTGAACGTACTGCGATCCCCAAGCCGCCTGCCAAGCGTGGGGATTATGGCAACACCCCTCTCTATGAGGGAGGCCTTGTCCAACAGTGGACGTTAATTGGCTGATGATGTGATGTTACTTGTTTAAATTGAGATACATTTCAGAAACATCGACAAACTAGTTAAAATCTTATGTCGTTATAATAATGTCTAATTGAGCATGCTTCAAATGTAGATTAAAGGCACAGATCGTCTTAATAATTAGTGGTGTTACTCTTGGTTTGGTCAATTTTGAGAACTGATTCAATAACCTTTTTTTTATGATACTGGGTGACGAGCCGAGCGAAGTCGCTTGCCTGATGGCTCTTCACGCTTGCCCATAACAGCTCAACGCCACTCAGAATTTTGAACTTCAACAGTTCAAAACCCTGGATGACAATGCACTGCGCTCGTCACCCCGAGATATAAGTTGTCAAATCTCTGTGTGCCCTGTAATTTAGCTGGAAACATTACCCTTTAATCCGGAACACAGTAGTGTTTTCTCACTACTGCTTGACGGTTGAATAACTGGCAAAGGTGTGGTACTTCCCCAGGCGGCCCCTGCAAAAGAGTCTTACCACTACTAAAATCTAACTAAATATCTGTGTTAAACTATCACGGTTGTTCACTAAAGTTATATGATTATTTACGGGATATTATCGGGAGCTCCTTCCACAACCTTACCACGGTAAATATCCCGTAAATAATCATATAACTTTAAATATCTGTGGTAATAGCGTTATAAAACGCATTATGCAAGTCCATTCGTATACCATATGTAATCTATATATAGAACTGCATTATACAAAAAGTATACATTTGTTATGCAACTTATTCCTGCTAAGTATTTTTTTTAACAATAACACCATCTTTACCTACGTATTTGATATCGATCCGTGTTTATACGAGAAACATGGTGACTTTATGTAACGTTGTGTTTCTCAGAGGCGGCGGTGGGAGGTTGCAAGCCGGCGCAGCCGCGAGCGCAGCCTCAGGAAAAGATCAGGTACCAAAACACTTCCTACCTCATTTGTTGTTTGGAACGCAACGCGGGCTGACGTGTCGCGAGCCCTTTATCGTGTCACGTGACCAGTATTGCGATTATTTCTAATCGTAGTGTTTGATTGTGGAGTTAGTGAGTGTTGAACGCATGTTGCCCTTGGATATAATTGAAAGTGAAACTGTGTAAGACAAATTTCATGCTATTTACTACAATCATATCACATTCATTATGCTTAATTAACTTTGACTCTATGTACTTTATTTGTTTGTCATCTTTTCTTTACTAAACTGCTGAACCGACCTTCATGAAATTTAGTGTGGAAGTAATGTTCATCAAGAGGATGGACATAGGGTACTTTTTATCCCGGATAGAATGCACCGATAACTGGAAAGTCTATTTTTAGTCCGCAGGGCGCGACTAGTAAATAATAAGGAAAATCGAGCGGGTGTTGACCGATGACCGTTGACCTTCGAATAATTGCCAATCCGTTCTGATACCAAAACAAAAGTAATGCGCGTGTTGAAGTGTTTAATCAGGTGTCTATTTCTAAAGCAAATTAAACAATGAACCGCGCTTTAACACGTGGTAACTCAAATCTGACGTTATTGTAAATTTGTTTGTACATATCAACTAACTTATCAGAAGAGTTTGTCAAATGATGGAACTAAAAATCTTATATGGATGGCTGTTACATTCGTTTAGAACATGCGATTGTGGCTCCCTCATTCAACTCGACAAATAAGTTTGCGTACTGCGCTAGATTTTCTTTGCCTTATTCCCTTCTCACTTTTGTTAATCAGAATACATTGTTCCATTTTCTTCAATAATTATCAATATAAAAACCGACTTCATAAATATGTCAGAAATGCACGACTGCACTAGTTTAGGATATAATGTTGCATCCAAAAAACCCACGGTTGGTTTGACGTGACGCTTAAATTCACCGCGCGCTCCTCCTTTGCGCATTTTCAGCCCCGAGAGCGAGGGATTTAATATTAGATCGAGTGAGTGCAATGAGGGATTCAAGGTCGCAAGGCAAAGACAGCTTTATCCTCGAGGAGAATACACTACTTTTTTACCGACTTCAAAAAAAGCGGAGTTTCCATGTTCCACTGTTTTTTTAAATGTATGTTCACCGATTTTTCGGCCAATTATGAGTTGATTTTGATGACTCCTTTTTAGTTTAGTAGGCCATACTTCAGAGGTACTCCAATATAAATTTTATCAAAATCGGTTTAGTAGTATGGTTTTAAAATCAAAATAGGTAACTGGAAAAAATATGTCGTCCAAGTAAATGAAATTGCGTATTTACAAATGTTTAAATTCATATTTTTTACACCTTATCACATCACACACACATCATCAGCCAATAAACGTCCACTGTTGGACAAGGCCTCCCTCACAGATGGGGGTGTTGCCATAATACCCACGCTTGGCAGGCGGCTTGGGGATCGCAGTACGTTCACCGTGTACTATTAGGACGCTGCTGCTCATCCTCCGGTGGTTCTGGTCGCAGTTTTAGGACATACCCGGGTCCACCTACACAGGTTACACCTTATGCTAGACAATAATATTTTCAAAAAAATAAAGACTTAACAAACACGCTTTAAATTCGTTAATCCTGAAGATCCTGGTAAGGATAATGGGACAAACTATTTAAATTATAAAATTGTCATCGGTCCTTGGTAAGTGTGTAAAGTTTCAATTTAATTCGACGTTTTGAAGCAGTTGAATATCAATTTAAAAGATTCCGTTACATACATGCCAAGTTAATAAAAGCGTGTTAAAAAGCAAGGAATTTGGCCTGTTTAGCCTAACATCAATGCATTCACTATTGTGCGGGTTTAGGACACCATAAAACCCATACTGACACTCACCAAAGTGATGTATGGGGTTATATGGTGTACTTACAAGTGACGTCATTAGTGAGTATAATGCGCTCTCTGTCTAGCAAGACATTAAAATACCTAAAATTTCCTTAATTTTGAACACATAAATTTTGTTTTACGTGGTCGGCTCTATATACGGGCAGCTTCTTTTTTCTTTATAAGATAAAAAAACAGTCCGAATAGTTAGGTAGGTAGTTTTATTTATATTACAAGGGAATTACAATTTATTATATGTATTTTTATATTTATTATGTGTGAAAACCACGTCAGTTTCCATAATAAAGGTAGGTAGTTATTTCTTATTCTTTCGACAACATTGTCCTGAAGTGTGTGCATGTGTCATTCGTATTAAATTATGGAAATGTCATTAGTCTTCATTTAACTTTAAAAAAAAACAATATCATCATCAGCCAGAAGACGTCCACTGCTGAACATAGGCCTCCCCCTTTAACCTCCACACTGAACGACAAAACAACATACCTTTCTTTAACTATAAAAACAATGTACCAACTTCTTATTTATAACTTCATTAGCTAGTCAATTTGGTCCCTAATGTATTTAAATTGTGTTTAAATTATACTCGCCAGTTCATTTGTATTGTATTTTGTATCTAAACGGTTGTTTAGATACAAAAATTCGTAAAAAGGTACCTGTTTACGAATTTTACCTAACTTACCTAGAGTTTATATTCATACTAAAAATAAAGTCCGGAATAGATAGCAATATTTTGCCCCGGTGGTTTTGCTTTTGACTGCCCCAGTGGGTAAGTTAGTAGTGAGTGAACCTACCTTCTGCGCTTGGGAGTGTGGGTTCGATTCCCACCTAGGATAAACATTCATGTGATGAACATTTGTGTTTGTTCTACGTCTAGGTGTTAATATCTATTTAAGAATATATTTAAAAATATATATGTACGTATATCAGTCTCTGGCAGCCATAGTACAAGCTTTGCTTAGTTTGGGCACAGAATACATAAATATTTTTGGGGTCAGATGACCGTGTGTGCAAAAAATGCCCCAGTTATTTTTTAACAAGTTTTTTATGAATGATGCTTTGAATTTTCATTAAATGTTTTTATTCTGGCGGTAATTTTTTAATATTATACAATATTGTATATTCACCAGTACTAAAGGTGTATAAGATAATTCAGCAAAATCGGTTTGGTAGAACTGGGTCTAATTCAGCTTGCAAGTTTTGACCTAAACAAATTAACAAACATTTCAAGTTAAATAAAAGCTTGTATAAAAGTTTTACCTACACAAAGACCATTGTTGTTTATTTTATTTTTGATACCTATTAATACGAATAAGTTTCGTTATCTACAATCTATAAATATAACTTGAAACTGTTGCCAGACGCTCAACTATCTGGCATTTGCCCCTTCACTTAGCGAAGTAACACATTACATTGGCGTGGTGATATAATGAGCTGCATTGTTGACCTTTACACCATGTCTCTGAGGTGAATAAAACGGGGTTAGTAGACCATGAGACCTTTTTTTTTCGATGGGGAAATCTTCCAAAGGTACCCGGCTGCATTGGGGTGCAGCCAGGTTATGTGGGATTTACCCACTAAAACCCCCCCGATGACCAGCCTTAGTGTTTGACAAGAGGGCTTGGGAAGATCTCCAAGCCTCCGGTGCGTTCCTCTGGAGATCCAAAGGAACGCATCGGAGTCCTCAGCACTGCGCTACGGCTCCTCCCGAGACAGCTTTGTGTTGTCTCAGCCCCTCCACTCGCGATAACGTTGGTCACACAACGTCGCCGTTCTATCTCTGGGCACTCTTAACTAGATGGTCAGAGCCCCTATTTTGACCATCCCGAGCCCGGAAGTACCCTTTTAGTAGCCTCTTACTACAGGCAGGGGGTCCCTGTGCCGTATTCTATTGCCCCGGCGCGAGGGGTAAGACCATGAGACCTAGAACGTCTCTGATGTCTGATTAGTGATTACTTATCTCCCATCAGTTGTTAATAAAGTCGACATTATATAGGTAGATAACTAATTATTATTCACACCAGAAATTTCATAAATAAGACTAAATCAGCTTAAGAAGCAAGCTCTTCCAGGCAACCTTAGCATGATGATGATAAATAAAAAAGGTGAAAGTATTGGTTATTTTTGCCCTAGGACAAACCCTGCTATTGATAAATAATCTGTATAAACCTTTTTTAAAGGTTAAGACTATCGGTCTTATTCAGAAACGAATGATATGTCATACATATAGATCTTCCACAGCCTTTGTCATCTTTGTCACAGCCTGCTCTGATGGGATCAGAGCTGACCATTTACGAAATGTACTCTAATTTTATTAAGAAACATGATCTCGAAATCAAAAAATTCAGTATGATTCATAGTTTTAAATATTATAATTAAATTACCCTGCCGCCACTTCTATCAGTAATAAATTTTGTCTAATCTAAATCTGCATTCATTAGCATAGAACATAACAATACGCATAATGTGCTAGACGCGTCTACCAGTGAATTGAGCTTCACAATAATACTTGTATTGTAAAAATTTAAATAAATAATGATAATAAATATCTGGGACATTTTTGCACACACTGTCATCTGACCCCAAACTAAGCAAAGCTTGTAATATGGCTGTCAGAGACTGATATACGTACATATATATTGTTAAATACATACTTAAACACCCAGACATAGAACCAACATAAATGTTCATCACGTGGGAATCGAACCTACACCCATAAGCGCAGAAGGTAGGTTCACTACCAACTGAGCCACCGGGGCAGAGACAGTATCTCTTTGTATCTGTGTGTCAACTTCTCGTGACTAAACGGCTGAAACGATATTGATAAAGTTTAGTGAGGCGGTAAAGTGCGTCATGAGAAAGGAAACTATGATATTTCTACCATGAAAAAAAAATGCGGGAATACTGAAAAATCTCGAAAAAAACAGGGGTGCTCAGCTAGTTATTTCATTTAATAATTTTTAATTTAAAAAACAGATTTCATAAAAATGTCAGAACTGGACCAAATTGAAATGCGACCACACCGGAAGCACCAGCTTTCAAATAAAAAAAAGAATCATCAAAATCAATTCTCCCAGTCGAAAGTTTTGAAGTAACAAACATTTTTTAAAATAGGGTCCCGTTTTACCCTTTGGGTACGGAACCCTAAAACAGTCGAATTGAGAACCTCCTTCTTTTTGGAAATCGTTCATAAATATAGCTGTTTGTTAAATAATTTATTCAGAATTATTCGTTAAACACAGGTGCATCATTGAATCAAGTACAAATAAACAGTTCATTTAAATAACAATAAGAAAAAAACAAGTCGGCAGACTGTATACCTTTCATTCGGTTCAAAGCATTAGCATGGTTCTTTCAAACATTGTTTGACGTCAACTCTTTCAAAGTTCGTATTGTGTTGAAGGTCATCAGCCTGTTGCCGAAGATGTATTGAGCAACCTCCTCGCGAACCTTGAACGCGTTTGCGCAAATCATTTGTGCTGAGACATACAAAACAATGTACGAATGTTACAAAGTTCTGTTCAGACCTGGGTGTAATGATCCCTCAGCTATAAGATCGGTTACAAAACTGTTACCAAATTGGTGGCACTAGACTGTTATCATCTGTTGCCCAAACCGGTCGGCCGCTGGCGTAGCGTTGCCAGTACTGTGCCCAAAAATTACCCTGGGGCCTTACGAATACCTCTCAACGCGGGCTTGAAACATAAAACCAACACAACCAACTGATTAAATGATCTTGGAAAAACTATCACAGATTAAATAATAGTTATTGGGTAATAATATTACATGCATGGTGTAATATGGCTCATCTCTGAGAGCAGGCGTGTCCCAGCACTGAGAAAATGATAGGCTGATAATCACACTAATCACATCACACATAATATTATAAATGCGAAAGTAACTCTGTCTGTCTGTTTGCTTCATAATCACGGCTCAGCGGCTTAACCGATCTCGATAAAATATAGCGAGGCATTGGTATGTATCATGAGGACGGACATAGGCTATTTTTTCTGTAGAAACCGTTTAACCACCAAGTCGCCTGTTGGTAAGCGACGACATTTTCTTAGTATGAATTTTCCTAAAGTAGCGAGCATGTCCCGCAAGCTGGCAACCCCGTCGCCGCCGCGCCATCGAAAGTGTGTCATCTGGTGGCTCAACAGAATGCTAGCCACTCACTCCGCGGCCTTGCCCCACTTGCCGCGTGCCGACCATTAACTCACTGCTGCAAACATTGTTACCGCCACCAATAACAATTACTCTTACCATCCTATTGTCACTTATGGATGACATTGAAATTTGGAGGCTATTTTTAGAACTAATCGAATGTCTTGAACAACAGTGACCAAATAAATGACTAACAATCGCATGCTAACATTTCATAACATTGCGCAGTAATTACTTAATGACTATGTTATAAAATAATTTTAACACTCGGAACGGTATCTGTGAGAAATCAACATTCACGTTTAGTTCTACTTGCGTCATTGTTTAGAACGGTCGCTTAAGTGTGTGTCTTTGGCAGGTCTGGTTCTACGAGGCCCCGGCGACCAGATCGAGCGGTGTACGTGCCACGAGCTCTGCGAGCGGCTGACCAAAACCCCTCAGACGATAAATCTGAAGCGACCAAACGTACTACCACAACCGAAACGACCAAATGCCCCAAATCGCCCGCGCCAAGAGATAAGTCAGCCCACGGCACCCCAAGAAAATCCATCGACAAAAACTTCTGCAACGTTTACACCCCGCCGCATCTCAGGAATCAAATATCTCACGCGCCCAGCATAGACGACAAACCTGCTACCGAATCTGTGCCTTTAGGCTTCCAAGTGCCAAATAGTGATAGTGCAATATCGTATAGTGATAATAGTTATAACGACGGTGAAGAGGTAGGCGAGAGTTTTTATATAGGCGACTATTTCGCGAACGGACAGCTAGGTTTCTACCACCCGGATTATTACGCGGAATACGCGAGCGGTGACTACTCAGACCGTGGCGATTGGCGGACAAATGAGGCCGAAGATATGGCGGTAAACGAAACTCAGGGAAATATTATTGATAATGAATTTATTTATAGCAAAGATGAGGATGTGGAGAAGAACGAGTTGAAACGAGCTTCCCAAGAGATCAATAGAAGCAGCAAGAGGATTATAAAGCAGAGTTTCCACTCCGACGTGCTAGTCATATCTGACCCGATAGAGACCGAGTCAGCCGATCCCGTTGAGTCAACTGAAACTACTGAATCACCAGAATTATCAGAGAAAGATGAACCGAAGAAGTCCAAACCAAAACTAGAGCCAAAATTGTCGTTGAAACGTGAAGAGAACGATTGGGATGCCGTGTTTGACGACAGCGGGGAGTGCTTAGATCCTTCTTTACTCGAAGAACTGACCTCGACAGTTGGGAAGGTGCACATAAGCAAGGCTAAGAACAACTATGACCAGTACCAGACTCGAGGGCAGCAGTTGCTGAGCGGGCCGTACGATGAAGCGTTCGGTCATGTGGTGGAAGTATACGACTTCCCGAGTGAGTTCAAGACTAACGACCTGCTGTCGCTGTTCAGTGAATACAAGGACACGGGATTCGAGATCAAATGGGTGGATGATACTCACGCGTTGATTGTCTTCAGCAGCGCTAAAATTGGTGAGTACAAGATGCATTTTTTTTTTGCACGGATGAAATGACAAAGGCCAAAGTTAGCAAGAATGTCAAGTCCACCTGAGGAATGTTTGTTATTATTTCCGTTAATGGCTGACTGAATTTGAATGAAATTCTACGTGGATATAGATTACACCCTGGTTTACCACGTAGGGTGCGAAACTGATGAAGGCTAGAAAACCGCTGTCAGAATTCTTGTAACCATCCCCTATAGTTGACCGTGGAAAGTGGACGCTCTGGGACCTTACGCCCAATCCTACACGCGGGCTCGAATAAGTGCAGTTTGCAAAATCACGCGAACGCGAACCTTAACGCGCCGAGATACGGTTTCCAGTCTAGTGATTTTTCAAACTGCACCTATTCAGGCCCATACAAACCGAACCAAATTCACGTTAGAATGTATATTTGTTCAACGATAAATTGCGTCCCGTTTATCCTTTGATTGATTTTCACGGAATTTCGTAAGTAAGTAGGTCATGCATTTATCACTTTTTTAAATTTGAAAATTAGCAAAATCGGTCGAGCAGTTGTGACGATAAATGAGCAAATTCGATCGAGAGGTTAGGGGTTGTGAGGGCACCGTTCGGGGCTGTACCTATTAACTTAAATTAAATGTTGTCTTTCGCAAGAGGGCCATTGTTACTGACTTAGCTCAAGACATTGCAACCTCAAGTTTCAACGAATATTTAATTTCGTGTTCCACCCGACATGTAGACGGTATTTAACTCTCAAATACTGTCTATATGTCTCAACAAAATTAACTTATATTTGAGGAGGACCAAAAAGGGACAGATCCATTTTCGACTGCTAGTTGGAGCATTGATCCAACTTAAGACAGGCAAAGTAGGTGAACTCGCGGCCTCTATAAATGATAAAGGTCTGTCGGAAAACCTCTAGTAGCTTTTCTAATGTATTTTCCTTACATAAGGAAAGCGTAATAAGCAAGGCCGTAATAGAAACGTTGCATCTCTCATTATTATTTCCACGGCTAATTGACCGAGTACATACTATAACTGCAGCTTTCTGCCATCGGCAATGCTTGGATACCCCGGCCCTAGTGGTTGCACGCAACGAATAGGCACGCAACCAACCAAAACCGCATTCAAATAGGTTTCAAAATTTTGAAGAAAATTGTAACAGACATACACTGCATTATTCCTTCTCCGTCTGCGTGCCGTGGGTAAAAATACCTCCTCCAAACTGTTGTGAAAGCGTGGCGCTTACCATCGGGTTAACGTCCTACTCAGCTCATTTCTACACATAAATAATTAGCTTTAATTTCCTAACAATGCTCATACACTAAAGAACTCTACGCTAAACCCATTGGTTGATAAAAGCTTCATACAAAAGACATCAACGCGTGATCACGAGCATTATTCAATGTTCGTTCCATTCAACAGGTCTGTTGGCACCTCTTTTGATTTGTATAGCTCCCATTCACGACATATCGCGTGTTAGTCGACAATCAATTACCTGTCTGGACTATTTTAGCATTCATGTAAAAAAATATTATTTGATTGTTTTTTTTTTAAACCCCGACGCCAAAAGAAAAGATATCCGTCAGGGAGAAGTCCGTGTTTCCGACAGGGCGACAGTTATATGTTTTTTTTTTACGTAGAATACACTAATGAAAAGATAACTTACTAGACCTAATAAAATAAATATTTACATATCAAACACGCCGTCCAAATCTTCCCGCTGGATCGCAAGGCTCAATTTTTTACCGACTTCATAAAAGAGGGGGTTCTCGATTCGGTACATTATTCCGTGATTTATGAACCGGTTTGGAAAATTATTTTTTTCATTGAAAGAGAAAGAAAGAAAATCAATTTATTCGACATACATAAAAACACCTTATATCTGAAAAAACATAAATTATTGTCGAATGGTTCCATCTCGGCATTAATGCTGAAAGTCCAAGACTATCAGTGCCGGTTTTCAGAATTGAAAGGATATACGATATATACCCATAGATTTCATCTAAATCGGTTCAATAGAAACCGATGGATCAATAGATGGTCGCTTTTAAATGAAAATAACTGGAAAATGTTGTTACCTGGTTGACAGTGATCATCTAAGTAACCAAATTTGGCCATTTTATATATAAAAAATATGTTTTTTTAAATTGATAATCTGTACTTCTATACATATGACTGCCTCGGTGGCTCAGTTGGTAGTGATCCTACTTTCTGTGCTTGGGGGCGTGGGTTCGATTCCCATCTAGGACAAACATTTGTGTGATGAACATTTGTGTTTGTTCTATGTCTGGGTGTTAATATCTATTTAAGTATGTATTTAAAAATATATATGTATGTATATCAGTCTCTGGCAGCCATATTACAAGCTTTGCTTAGTTTGGGGTCAGATGACCATGTGTGCAATAATGTCCCAGATATTTATTTATTTATTTATTTATATAGTTACTTATATATAATAACTGGCCAAGTGCGAGTCGGACTCGCGCACGAAGGGTTCCATACCATTTTCTATAAAAACGGCAAAAAATCACGTTTTTTGTATGGGAGCCCTTAAATATTAATTTTATTTTAACTAAATAATTTATTTTTAAAGTAATATACAACTAAATATTCAGTGAATATTTCAAGCGTCTATCTCTTGCCGTTATCAATATCGAGCGAAAACGAGCAAAAAAGTCATGAGCCCCCTTAAATATTATTTTATTTTAATTTTATTATTTATTTTTAAAGTCAATATATAAATAAATATTCTGTAAATATTTCAAGCGTCTACCTGTTGCCGTTATAAATATCGAGCAAAAACGAGCAAAAAAATCACGTTTGTTGTATGGTTGCCCCCTTAAATATTTATTTTATTCTATTTTTTAGTATTTGTTGTTATAGCGGCAACGGAAAGATCATCTTTGAAAATTTCAACTGTCTAACTGTCACGGTACATGAGATACAGCCTGGTGACAGACGGACGGGCGGACAGATGGACAGACGGACAGACAGCAGAGCCTTAGCAATAGGGTCCCGTTTTACCCTTTGGGTACGGAACCCTAAAAGTGAACCCGTATTTCTCCTGGTCACGCTATAACTTGAGATCGGCTGGACCGATTACGTTAATATTTTTTTTTATGTTTTCTAATACTTCGTAGTAGTTCGTACATTTAAAAACGACTGGACCGATTTGGATGAAATTTGTGTTCCTGGAGCGGGTCATAGTAGCGAGGCCGAAGACCGAGATTACACCCATGCGAAGCCGGGGCGGGTCGCTAGTTATTGAATAAATATACACTAGATCTGGGATCCCCCGAGGCAAGAACTAATCTGGTCAAAAAAATCGTTTGGTGTCGAATGAAACCTAGGGTTAGTTTTATAGTCTTTTCCTCTTCTGGCTGTTGATAATGTGTAGGCATTTTTCTCGTCTTTCGTGAATTTTAAGTTTTGACGTAAGTTTGAATTTTATATTGCGGGTATTTTGAAAATCGAAAAAAAAATAGGTGTTATATAAAAATCCTATTTACATATTTGTATTAGGTCAATAACAAGGAATTATAATAACTCAGATAAAATAAAAAGTTTGTTATTTGTTGAGTAGTGTAATTGTCACACGCGAAACTGAGATAGCCCATTTACAGTCAAAGCAAGTGTAATGCCGTTTCTGAACTTTCCATAAAGACGGCCGCTGTTCTAATAGTGTAACATTTTTTCATCGCACGTAACATTTAGGCAACCGGTTGCATCAAAACAAACGCAACTGCTGCATCATCCAGTGGCACAACCGAGTGACCGGGCGATTTGCGCAATCTATTCAGTGTCGAGATCGAATAACGATCGCGCGACCGATATAGCGATTTTAATCGATGTTGGGACGCTTCCACTTGGAAGGCACAAGCTGTTGCGTTTTTTAACCGACTTCCAAAAAGAAGGAGGTTCTCAATTCGACTGTTTTTTTTAATGTTTGTTACATCAGAACTTTCCACTGGGTGAACCTGTTTTAATAATATTTTTTTTATTTGAAAGCTGATGCTTCCCGTGTATTGTGTGTGTATTGGTCCCATTTCAATTTGGTCCAGTTCTGACATTTTTATGAAGTCGGTTTTTTAAATTGATAAATTTATTAATCAAAACGTTCCCTACGCATTAGTCGCTCATGGTATCCAGAGGTATTGCTGTTCTGCGTTGGGCTTGAGATTTTATTAATTATTTAATGTAAAATTCACGAGATAAAATCCGTGAAACCTGTTTAATTTCAGGAAACAAATTATAAAAGCCTATATGAATGGCGTAAATCATGCGGATATGCAATTTCCAACCTTCGTAAGGCCTGTCCAAGGCAAGTCACATCCAGTATATTTATGTACTTCCGAGATAGGTACATGATAAGTAAGTAAAGACCACAGTCGAATATGAAGGCTTTAGTAGACATAAATTTATTAAACACTGTTTTAAATTAATTAATTATAAATTTATTAAAATATCGCTGTCCCTTTTGCACCAGGTAAGTTAGATAAATACCACAGTGCCCTAGAGACACGGGTCAACGGATTGTATGTAATAGAATAGCATAGCTTTAAGTATTGTGTGTATTTGCACCAGATTTCAAATAAAAAAGAATCATCGAAATCGGTTCACCCTGTCGAAAGTTCTGATGTAACAAACATTAAAAAAAAATATGAATCGAGAACCTCCTCCTTTTTGGAAGTCGGTTAAATTTTTAATAACTTTTCGACATAGACATCGGTTGTCTCATCTAGTCTACCTGTGAGCAGGACTACGTTCGAAACGCCAGGACTAAACAAAAAGTTAAATACATGCGATAAAATTCGTTAAAACTGTTTAATTTGAAAACCTAAGCAGTGGCCGGCAACCTGACCATATACCGGGCCAGAATACCGCGTGCAGTGAACTCGCGCGCGCATTTGATGTTTTGATATAAAATGACTGTTTACTTTTAATCGACTTCAAAAAAGGCGGAGGTTCTATGTTCCACTATATATATATTTTTATATATGTTCACCGATATCTCCTCCAAATGTTGGCCGATTTGGTCGTATACTTGTAATTTGGTCCCATTGTCACGCATGTCAGGATCTGATGAAGGGATCCCAGGGAAATGCAGGGTAACTCAAATTTTATAGGAATAGGATTTTTCATATATTTTCTAAAGCTGTTCAAGTATTTTCGTCTGATAATCATCATCTTATATAGATGAGCTGATGATGAAGGGTACAACTCCTCAACGGTTAGGAGTTTAAAAAAAACTCAAAACAAGTATGATTATCATTTTGCGTCTGATAATCATCATTTCATATGGACAAGATTGTACGCACGCACAAGATAATCAGAGGAGATAAAAATTGGCCACTATTTACTTTACTATTTCAGCCGCGGTCCAAGCCTTAAAGCCCAATTTTCGTAACGGTGTGTGTAAAAAAAAAAGACTTTAAATACCATGTTTGAGAGAAACAAAAAAAAAAAAAACAATATCTTCAGTTATGATTCATTAAATGTAATACGATACGCACCCGGCAAGTTTGTTTATAACCTTAGACCATACACCACTTTCGTTTTCGTTAACGCGTGCTACTTTTCTATTCGTCATTATTTATTCAGGATGCATAGATTGCCGCCTTGACCTTGGGGCTCTCGCCATAATCTCTTGCGAAGCGTTACGTGTGTTACAAAATATACGAAAACACTGCGCGTACGCATAACGAATGGTTAGTGGTTAGTTCAGTAGGCTAACGTGTCGAATGCGGGTCGCTCGACGATAGGTAATTTATGTAAATTGTTATGGTGTGAGATTTAACTATTTTAATAGTTTTAGGTGTTTTCTTCCGTACTTTTTTGTGCAGCACTACTAAGGGACGTTGGTAGTGCTGGTAAATTGAGATCAGTTCGGAACCTGGACTGTTTCTTTAGATGTACAACGTTGTAAACAAATATGGCGGACAGGGGGGAACCAATTATAATCACTAGCGAGCAAATTCAGAGCTGTTATTGGTCGAAGACACCGTATTCATATTTCTGTAATTACCAATATAAAAAACCGGACTTCATAAAAATGAGAGAACTGGACCAAATTAAAATTGAACAACACGGGAAGCACCAGCTTTAAAAAATCATCAAAATCTGTTTACCCAGTCGAAAGTTCTGAGGTAACAAACATTAAAAAAATACTGTCGTATTGATAACCTCTTCCTTTTCGGAAGTCGGTTAAAAAAGGATTGCGCACACAATTAAAGTCGAAAAACAATATCCTATAAATTATAGTCAGTACATAACTAAGAGGGCCCTATATATTAGGTGCTTTCAAATCTTAAGGCCGCGCTTCCCAGAAAGAGCATTCTCTTATGCACATTTTTAAAATTTTTGAAGGAAAAAAGATCACCAAGTGAGAATTAAAAAAAACTTATTAGGTATTATTATCTTTAGAATAACATTGCAAATGGTGTAAAGCAATTATTATTCTCGTGTTTTTATTTTATAGGATGGCGAAGAATATAAAAATAACTGGCCAAGTGAGAGTCGGACTCGCGCACGAAGGGTTCCGTAATATTATTAAAAAAAAACGGCAAAATTATCACGTTTGTTGTATGGGAGCCCGCCCATAAATATTAATTTTATGTTAATTTAATTATTTATTTTCAAAGTGAAGATATACCTAAATATTCTGTGAATAATTTAAGTGTCTATCTATCACGGTTCATGAGATACAGCCTGGTGACAGACGGACAGCGGAGCCTTAGTAATAGGGTCCCGTTTTACCCTTTGGGTACGGAATCCTAAAAAGCTATAAAATACATATATGTTACTAATTAATTAGTGATAATTTTACAATTTGCACGCTCAATAAGGGCTGAATATAGTGCACAATTATTTAAATTTAGGACCTGTACTCTGTACATACCTATATTCTAGCAAATAAAGGAATTTGAATTTGTTTTTAATCGATCTCATCCGGCAAAAAACTTTGCAATGTTATTCTAAAAAGTTTTTCGTAATTTATTTTGTTCCTACTTAGCGATTGCGCGATGAGGGACGAGCGATAGCATGTGCGCTTAACAATGTGACTGCACCCGGTTTGAGCCCCGGCAGGGCTGAGGATCGAACCGGGTTCCGAGTGCCGGGTTCCGTTTTTTTTTATGTTTGTTACCACAGAACTTTCGACTGGGTGAAACGATTTTGATGATTCTTTTTTTTATTTGAAAGCTGGTGCTTCCCGTGTGGTCACATTTCAGTTTGGTCCCGTTCTGACATTTTTGTGATGTCGGATTTTTATATTGATAATTAATAAGTAATAAAAAAGTCAACGGAAGAATAGTCCCGGTTCGGTAGAAACCACAAAAAATGTTAACAGCGCGAGTGCGTGACATGAGCAAGGAAGCCGTTGGTTGCATGACAACATGCAATACTTTGATACGTCTGGTTACAACATCCACGAATGGGGAAATGGGCTAGCAAGTGACTGGGTGAGGAAATTGAGAAATGGAGATATAACTCTTTAACACCAGAGATTACATTAATAATTATCAATTTAAAAAACTGACTTCATAAAAATGCCTGAACTGGACCGAATTGAAATTAGGATCACACGGGAAGCACCAGTTTTCAAATAAAAAAAGAATCATCAAAATTGGTTCACCGGTTGCCTGGGGAAAGTACCACACCTTTGCCAGTTATTCAACCGCCAAGCAGTAGTGTGCAAACACTACTGTTGATTGAAGGTCAATTTTTTCAGCGAAATTACAGGGCACAGAGATTTGACATCTTATATCTCGGGGTGAAGAGCGCAGTGCATTGCCATCCAGGGTTTTGAACTGTTGAAGTTCAAAATTCTGAGTGGCGTTGAGGTTATGGGCAAGCGTGAAGAGCTATCAGGCAAGCGACTTCGCTCGTTTCGTCACTCAGTATCATAACAAAAAACCCTGTCTAAAGTTCAGAGGTAACAAACATATTTTTTAGAAAAACAGTCGAATTGAGAACCTTTTTGGAAGTCTAGTAACTAGGAAGCCTAGCTGACGTCGTTTGTTCAGTAAACAACAATGGGTACAGACCGTTTCTTGCTTCATTTACCCGCGCGTTGCATTACAATAGGAGACTTAACTCACTTCCTAGAGTGATTGCGTTAATGATCGCGATTTTGCTCTAAATTGCGTAGACACAAATTTCGAGACAAGTTACAAAAAATTGCGACTGGTGGGAAATGAACTCACAACACCCAGGTCAGTAATACTCTTTCGCCTTACTATTAAATAGCTGGCTGATTTTATTGATATTTTTTTATATTTGAAGAGTTGTTCCGGACTCTTTAAGATTTACTATGTTTCTAGATTAAATATTATAGACAAAAAAAAACGATCGGCAGAATTCGAACTTGCGCTATCCGAGATCCATCTAGGAGGATCCGTCCGTAATTTGTTTCAATTGTCTATAACACTTATATTGTAAACTAGCTGATACCCGCTACTTCGTAGGCGTAGAGCTCGGCTTTCGGCCTTGCTACTATGACCCGCTCCAAGAACACAAAATTTTATCCAAACGGTCCAGTCGTTTACCGTTTTCGCGAGACAAATTACATTGCCGAGTTTTAGCGAGACACACAACATGAATTGATTGTTATATATACTCGTACATATAGATAATTATACTTAATAATTATCAATATAAAAAACCGACTTCATAAAAATATCAGAACTGGACCACATTGAAATGGGACCACAGCTTTCAAATAAAATTATCATCAAAATCGGTTCAAGTTCTGAGGTAACAACCATACAAAAATAAAAAACAGGCGAAGTGAGAACCTCCTCCTTTTTGGAAGTCGGTTAAAAACACCTTATGTGACTCGTTAAAACCGACTAAATGAACCCAAACTCGATGTTAAAAATAAAAAAAAATGTAACGTGTGGGTGAGATATTCTGGGTGTTAATGCCGCTGCATGGGTCAATCAGCCGCACCGCGTGGTCGTGCCACTTGCTCGCGGCTTACGTCACCGGTCGACGAACCGCGCGCTAACGAAACTAGGTTGAACGCCTCAATGCAAGCTGCTCTTGTATATCTGCTTTATTCAATTTTATTAGTTAATTGGACTTAACTAATAGACGATAAATTACTGTTTATTGCGCGCTTATGTCTTTGTTTGTCAGTTCTTTGTAATGAAGACGTAATAATTACACTAAAAACGGTTTGATTGTCGAGATAAAATTAGTAAAGGATTGATTAAAGAAAATGTGCTTAACATGACCTAAAATAAAAGTGTTCAGTTTTTTCAATTCGTTATTTTTTGACAAATCCATCTATTATTTATCATCGTCAGCCAGAAGACGTCCACTGCTGAACATAAGCCTCCCCTTTAACCCTTTCCCCGCCACACTGAACGACAACCTGTCATCTGCATCCACTGGATGCCCGCGACTCTCACAATGTCGTCGGTCCATCTAGTGGGAGGCCTACCTACGCTGCGTCTTCCGTTTCGTGGTCTTCACTCAAGAACCTTTCTTCCCCATCGGTTATCGGTTCTTCGAGCGATGTGGCCTGCTCATTGCCACTTCAACTTGCAAATTTTAAAATACGTCATACAAATAGAATATGTGTGTGTTTTGTGTACTAAAATAGTGCAGAAGTAAATCCATTTGGTTCGGATATTTCACGCTCATTTTATGCGTCGTCCAAAAACAATAATGCAAAACGACTGGACATTACACGGAACTAATTGTGATTACGTTTCTGTTTCTGAAAAAGAGGGGTTTTTTTGAAGTCTGTAAAGAGTACGTCATTACTTATTGAACCTACGTTCCTAATGCTTAAAGCCTAATGGTGAGTTTTTCGAGATATTGCCTAGTTTTTTTTTTATTGAGTGTATCTTCGCTCAATCTCGGCATATTCACTCTCCACCAATTTCCTGATGTTTTTATTTTATTTTAATGTATTAATAGGCTTGCGTTTGACCGCCAACTCGCCTGATGTTAAGCGATGATGCGGTCTACGATGGAGCACGCTTGCCTAGAAGAAATCGATTCATTCGTGATTTGAAGACACCTAGATTGTAACTATCGGGGAACACCCATTCAGGCAGCGCATTCCACAGACTAGCAGTTCGCACAATAAAAGTGGAATCAAAAAAGCGGTGTCGATTTTTCGTGCCCGCTCTGGCATTCCGATAGAAAAATGGGGAGGAAGGAACTAGATCATGCAGATTTAGGCGGGTTGGTAGTCAAACGCCGAATCTATACCATTAATCTTCTTTTTTTATTGATCGAAGTTTTTTTTATGTTACTGAGTGACGAGACGAGCGAAGTCGCTCGCCTGATGGCTCTTCTCGCTTGCCCATAACAGCTCAACGCCAATCAGAATTTTGAACTTCAACAGTTCAAAACCCTGGATGGTAATGCACTGCGCTCGTCACCCCGGGATATAAGATGTCAAATCTCTGTGTGCCCTGTAATTTCGCTGGAAACATTGCCCTTCAATCCGGAACACAGTAGTGTTTGCACACTACTGCTTGGCGGTTGAATAACTGGCAAAGGTGTGGTACTTCCCCAGGCGGACCCCTGCAAAAGAGTCCTACCACTACAAAGAAATAATAAACAAATATTTGAAATGTTGCATTGTTATTTCAGCTGCGGAAGTATTGTCGACGCAGCGCACGCTCGCCAAGTGTCGACCGCTGCACGCCGCGACGCTGGAGTCCAGAAACAAGGCTAAGAAAAGCGCCGAGTTCCTGCTACCTTACAGGTGAGACTTTGTTAATAATGAAAACCGCCGAATACGGTTGAAACTATAGTCGGAGTAATCGTCCTGAACTTACGTGAGTTTTTTAAATTGATAATCATAGGAATTAGATGTCAGGTATATAAAATAATAAATGTTAATATAAATTGATAAATGTAAAATTGATATACGCGTAATAATATTACGCATTATCTTAATATTGAAAAAATCACTATATTAAAAAAAGGTTGCGTAATTAGCCACTTTTAACCAACTTCCAAAAAGGAGGAGGTTATAAATTCGACGTTTTTTTATGTTTGTCACTTCAGAACTTTAGACTGGGTGAACCGATTTTGATGATTCTTTTTTTATTTGAAAGCTGGTGCTTCCCGTTTGGTCCCATTCTAATTTCGTTCAGTTTTAAGCAGTACTATTTTAAGCTCGAATAACTTTGAATCCCTCGCTGCACTTAGGATTCTACTTTAGAATTCCTCGTTACGCTCGTGATTCTACTCTAGAATCCCTCGTTACGCTCGTGATTCTACTCTAGAATCCTTCGCTCCGCTCTGGATTCAAAGAAACATTCTCGCTTTTAAAATAGTCGTTTGTTCCCTAGGTAAACAATCTTTTATTTCGTTTATGAGCTCTATTTATGATTAGCTTTATATGAGGTAATAAAAAAAAACAGACAACTGGAAGGAGGGAAGGAAGGCCTTTGCCCTGCAGTGGGACGATACAGGCTGATATAAAAAAAATACAAAAATTGATAATACTCTTCATACTTTTCCTAAAATAGGGGGGTTTGGACCATAACCCACCGCGCTAGTCCAGTGCGTGTTGCCGGGTCGCCAGAGCCTTGTTTGTTTGTTAGCAGGGTGCACCACGCGGGCAGGTAAGGTTGGCTTGAATCCTGAAAGATGTTAGTTAGGACCCCTTGCGCCCCGACGCAGTGGTGGAGGACAGAGATTTATGGAAGCAAATGGGGGAGACATTGCCCAATAGTGGGAAAGTATAGGTTAAGAAAAAAAAAATGGCATCATGCCTATTGGCTGATGTTTGATGTATAGTATACCGGCGGCTGTATGTGATTGCAGACAACGTCCCGAGACGTGCACGGCGCTGGCGCGACGGCTGGTGTCGGGCGCCCTCGGTGTCAAGCTGAGCACGGCGCGCCAGGAGCGGGCCGAGGAGCGCCGTCTCATCACGATCGCACGAGGTGACTTCTCACACACAATCACATGCTGACAAACGCACTATCGCAAGAGTCGACCTAATGAAACGTATAATTCACTTTTTTTTTTATATAAAATACGGTTGCGCTTGGCCGACATTTCGTGTGATGTTAAGCGATGATGCGGCCTACGATGAAGCACGCTTGCCTAGAAGAAACCGATTCACTCTTGACTTGAAGACACCCAGATTGTAACTATCGAGGAACACCCATTCAGGTAGCGCATTCCACCTATTTATTGTAAAGGAATAGAATCCGGGATAAAATAGTATTCTATGTGTTAATCCAGGATATAAACTATTTTCAGATCAACATTTTATGCTGTTTACAAACACAAGTGTGCTTCGCCGCTTGCCACCCGCGCCCTCCATCACAAGGCGCCGTAAAAATATTTTGCTTTTTGCATTTTGGCGCCCCTTGCTACTCCAACTTACACCGGCCCCGGGGTCGGTGCTGGTTATTACACGTGCGCATGAGGCAATAAACGTTATTACCTTGCCGATCGTCTCGTTACAGAGAAGAAGCGGCAGGCGGCGCTGCACAAGGAGGCCGCGTGGGACGGCTCGCTCGCCAACCAGTCGGTCGACACGTGAGGTAACAGTGTTTATTCAACAACATATTTATAACCTCCTCCCCCCCTGTCCCTACACCCCTCTTTCATTAAAATACCTACGTCTTCTATGACTAGTTGCCAGTGCAATTTCGGTGAGGACACTCATTCGTTTTTTATGATTCGTTGTTTTTGATGGACAGCGATGATGTGGCCGATGATAGAGCAGTGATATATATTATGTCTGTGCTCGATATGTTAATATATTATCTTATATTCTAAGTTTAATTAAACTTGAATTTTTAGCACCATACAATACCTATAGTCACAATCGTGCGAAAAAAACTGTCCGAACCAAAACTGGGCTTTTTGGTTAATTGTAAGGCAACCGCGACCCGACCACAACGCCGCGCGATGCCAGTATTACGATGCCCTATCGGACAAGCAACGTTGAACACTATGCAAGCGACATAACGACTAAAATGAAGTATATGTACAGAATACATATAAGTAGAAATACAGAAGATTCACTCCGCAAAATCATTCAAATAAGTAGCGACTCTTGCTACTACACAATCAAGTTCAATTCAGGACGTGCGAGCGCTAACTACCTACAGCTATATTAACCTAGAAGTTGCTTCTCTCTCTATCTCGTAACTCTTGTCGCGTTATCTCTGTCCATTGCGCAGCAGCGGGCACGCAACTCCGACGACTACTTGTAAATTTATACCTAAAGTCGGAGTGCGCCAGGCCTAGTAAATGTAGCATTGTGAACTATATAATTGATGTCTAAGTATGTACAACGACGCTCGGAATTTTTTTTGACTGTTTTCACTTAGAAATTGTGACTATTCCGATTTTTTTACTAGTATGTTTTATGAAACAAACCAGCATGACTAGCATGCGCACCGCGTCATCGCATCTTGTCGTGTCTGTGTCGAGCGAGAACGCAACAAGGTGCCTACGGTTTCATATACGCCTGTGTCGCTTTGGCACGATAAAAATGTCGACAAAATTTTGTCGCGGTGCGCATGCTAGCCCTGGGCCCTTATTCCGTACGGGCAAACGCGCGCTATCGTGGCCACGTTAAGTTTACCTCAAAAAGTTGGTCTCTATAGCTTAAGAAATAAAGTTTAACTTTTGGAGGTTAACTTAACGCGCCACGATAGAGCGCGTTTGGCCCGTGCAGAATAAAAGCCCTGCTGATGTCCGGGGTGCTGGAAAAATTATCATGTTTCACGATATGTCTCGAATATTTCTGTTTCCAGGTGCTATGCCGAGTCGACTGGCTCGGACTCCGCGACGCACGTAGGAATCCACTCATCCTAGTTATATTAACAAGCTCTCAAATAGTGAAAAAAACTTTACGTACGTTGTAGTTGAATATAGATTATTTTTGTAAAGAGATTTCTCGTCGAATATACGCTCAAGAGGTTTTCGTCCTAAAGTCTATGTGTCATAATGTTTAAGATTGAATACGTTAGTTTTAATTATAGATATCTATGCTGTGTCACCACTTCTGACCAACTTTTTTACAGAATTCAATAATATTTACTGGGTGTGATAATCTAAAAGGGTCCATAGTAACTGTCATTGTCAATAACTTTTACTATAAGAGCAACTCTGAAATGAAAAGCACTCGATCTCTAGACGACGGACATAATTCGACGATAATACACGAATATGTTCGTCTAAAAATACACTCGTATTTTATAAATGGTTACGCGGAAAGGACCACGAAATCGCGAAAAAATATCAGTTGTTCCTAAACGGTCATTCTCACTCGACAATAGCTATTCAGATATGGAATAGCTGATATTTTTTTGCGATTTCGTGATCCTTTTCGCGTAAACTTGTATAATATACGAGTCTAATTCTCGACGATGGACATATTCGGGTATTATTGTCGAATTATGTCAATTAAAATCTAATCGCGTTCTTCAAAAGGGCTGTTAACAGAGTATTTAAGAGTCGGCAACGTATCTGTGACGCCCCTGGTGTTGCAGGTATTCATAGGCGACGGTGATCGCTTACCATCAGGCGGCCCGTCTGCTTGTTTACCACCTAAGGCATAAAAAAACTATCAGTATCATATCTCACAAAAATTATTGAAATTTGGTGAACAGAAGTGGTGAAACGGAGTTTTAGTTTAACTGTGATTTACAGTTTCCGATTTTTCCTTCTTTTATTCTGAAACGATTTTTTTTTGTAATAGAGCGGGACTTGCAGACCCTCTATTTCATAACAGAGTGCGTTTCGCAGGTTTTGCAATCGTGCAGTGTTCTAGAGCCGTACTATCTCTACTTAGTATAAAATGAAGTCGCTTTCCGCGTCTGTCTGTCTGTCTGTATATCCGCTAACTCCTAAACCACGCAACTGATTTTGATGCGGTTTTCACCATCCGTTAGATATTTTTCACTGAAAGTTTATGGATATAATGAAACCTAAGTTTTTATGTAAATAAAATAGTACTTGAAAAATAAATTTACATGGCTTACGTTCAAATTTTTCACCTGTTTCTACCTAAGTGACACCTGAGCGAAAACCGGGGAGGGTCGCTAGTATAGTATAAATGCATGTTCGATGTACAAGTTGTAGTATTATCGAAACTGTCTCAAAAATGTGAAAATGTCTAGTGCATTCGTAAAAGTGATATGTATGTGTTTATCTAAAATTAATAGTATTGTAAATACCAAATACTAGTATCTATTTATGTTCTATTTTTTTTTAAGTTGCTCTAGTTTGTACTTAGCTTACTTTTTGTTGCCTGATATTTTTAGGGATGTTTTGTGGAATAGTTTTTTTTAGTAACTTCCGGTTTTTAATATTGGTTTTATTTTATCAACAGATGTTTCTTGATTCTCTCCCAAGCTTGCTCGCACTTTCGATAGCTTTAAAGTATAGAATACAAATTTAATTTATTTGACATAATAATAATATGCACAAAGTAAATTCGAACCCATTGGCTTCGAGCTAGTTTTTAGTGTGTTTCAGAGCCAATGACCTCTCCCATATCTATAACACAGTAAACATTATGCCAAAACAAAACAGATTAATTTTAAACACTGTTTTAAACTATCACGGTTGTTCACTAAAGTTATATGATTATTTACGGGATATTTACCGTGGTAAGGTTGTGGAAGTAGCTCCCGATATTTCGGCGCAGTTACATGCACCATGTTCACGGGAAGAATCCCTTGAACTTCCCGTGAACATGGTGCATGTAACTGCGACGAAATATCGGGAGCTCCTTCCAAAAGCTTACCACGGTAAATATCCCGTAAATAATCATATAACTTTAGATTAATTTTTAAACATAATATAGTAATTTTTTTCAGTTGAACTGTATTTATTAAAAATTTAATACATCTCGTTTATTGACATTGAAAGTGTTTGAGATTTTCCTTTCAATTAACATATTTTCTTTCATGACAAATAAAGAAAAATACTTGTAAATAGATTTAATTTTCCAAATATATTTTTTTTTACATAAAACTTCGCGATGTGCTAGCGAGATAGTTGTGAATGTAGAAAGGAGTCTTTATTGTTTTAGTTATATCTAATCATATTAAATCCTTTCTCGGGAGTTCTGAATATGATATAGAATGTACTTCAAAATTATTATGCATGTTAAATAATTTTACCAATATTTCTACTTTTATTGCATGTATGTACTTTATTTATTTAACTTAAGGTTGAATGATCCGATCTAATATGCGTAGACGGCGCTGCTTTTGACAATTTCTGATTATTATTATTTTAAAACAGTGTTATATTATTATTTTATTTCAAATTAAATTTAAACTCACGAAAATTAATTTCGCACAAATTTTATGTAATAATGAATTTTGAAGTTGCTACGTTTTTTTTTATTCATATCTAAAAGACAGCATTATATGAAGTGTTTTTAATAACATCTTAAATTGTCTAAACCAGTATCATCCATGACGTAAGAGTGGGGATCATCCCGCCTTAAGAGTGTTAAAACGAGTCACGCGCTCTCGCTTGCACTTTCATTATTTTAACAATACAATTACTGAAGGTACTTTTGAAAAAACAAAATTATCCTCAAGTACAGATTTTTTAATGAAATTATATTTTAAAAATATTTAAATTTTTTAATATAACAAATGTTGCAACTACATTTAAAAAATACCGTTTTTAGTAATTATATATGTTTTAATTTTTTAAGTGGGAGAGCACAAAACCCGTGAAAATCCTCTAAGTTTAAAAAATTCTGTTGTGAGTTTTGTGCCTTTGTTGTCTAGTCTTAATAAATTAAAAAGTGTTAATGAATGGACAAGCAAACCTCTTGGCGTTCAGTGGTTATATCACTTAAATATTTATAGATAATATAATATTAGTGAAATTATTTTTATAAGGTCGTTACTTATAAAGCGAACCGATCGAAGCAAAGTCCACGAAATGTCAACAGGTACTTTATGATAGAAAAAGTATTTTACTATACATTATAGTTAGATTTATGAAGCGATTTAGAAGTATAAAATCCCTTAAGATAAATTGAATTCTATGTGCATGTAATTTGTACTTGATTTTGAATATTGTTTTCCGATGAAAACTACTTATAAATAATGAGGGTAGTTTTAATATTTTGAAATGGACGCGTTGCGAATGCGTGTGTGCATTTGACGAATATATATTTTTGTGCATTTGTCTCCTTCTGCTAGCTGTTTGTGGAAGAGGGACAGGTATATTGTAGCCTTTCGCAATGCGCCTCATTTTATAATTCTGCTATTTTGAATATCGAAGGAAGCTCCTTGAAGTGAGGGTAGTCATTTGTTTGCATAATATAGAATAATTTTAACATGTTGAAAACTCAAAATATTAGGCATGTTTAGCATTTAAAGGGAAGCAGGTACTATACAAAATTAGACCTAGGCTGTCGAACCAATTTGATGTTGGAGCATAATTTGTTATAGTATGTCACCCAGCGGGCCACCTAGTAAAATAATCTACGATACCTGTTTTTTTTTTAAATGTAATTTATAATAGAAAAAAACTTTTTTTGCCTCATTGTAGGATTGAAATACGAATGTCAATTAGACCTTTCAGGAGTACATTCATTTACCACCAACTCGCCAAAAGTTATTGGGTCAATTCGACTTACCTAGCGGGCAACCTTTTCATCCGCGGGCTTGGGGTTGGGCAGCTATGCTTTAGGCGTTTGTTTGCATTATATTTGATCTCTTCAAACTGCTACATTTCTAATAAAGAGTGGTTACCAATATAGTTAGCCAAAGATCTGATATAATTGATAAATTATTACAAAACAAATCATAATAAAATACAAGGCAATGAGAGCTTTTCAGGCCCTTCTTACGGCAAGCTTCTCTATATGGCGCTAAAATTTATTTGTATTATCACTAACAAAACCAAAGATAATACTATATAATATAGGCACTTGATTGCGCATGAGTCATCGCAGAGAGGGGGGGGGGACTATCGTATGGCACTTGTGATTGGAGAAAACAAAAGTCATTCATTCAATTCGCGCCTAGGATTGGAGCGCTCGAAAAAGATCCTGCGCAAAATTCGGTATCTTTTCATCACTGCGGTGTAAAGGATGAGCTGTCATGTGGTTATATCGTCATTGTTTAACACTCGCCACAGAATATAAATGCGCTAACCCTTCCGAATGGACTGTCCTAGATTTTAATAAGTATGGTGGCGCCACTTTCATAGCAATGTCAAAGGATAGTTCCGTAGATTACCGCAGCTGCCGATACCTAACCAAATCCGACGCAATATAATAGATCATTTGACTGTTTTTATGTAAACGTATCAAATTTAAGCTATTTTGTGATTTAATCTTAATAGTTTTTAGTTAATACTAAAAACTAATGTATTATAAATAGACAATTAAATTCAAATTATTATACTGCCGCGTAAACGCTACCTTCCACATTTACCACGTGACTTCAGTGACGTCACAAACAAGGTGTCACACGCCATACAATTGTTGCTCCAATTACTTGCCTGTGACGTCATGAAGACATTCGAAATGAATAGAGATGATTTTATATTATTCACACTGAAAAGCTCTCCTTGCGGTATTTTTTCTTGCCACCGCATGAGTTCATTAAAATTGCCTTATAATAAAATGAAATACTTTAGATACCACCCTCCATACCCAAATAAGTGTTTTACCTAAAATGTGTCATCTCTTATCGTCTCATGACATTGATCGTCTGCAAAAGTTGACAACACTTTCTAGCCTAGCTTAGCTTATTGGATGTTGTGAAGGGGGGAGGGGGGTCGTTACATAATTCGCACGAAAGCTATTTTTATATTCAGCTTGGAAATACATAACTGTATTTTTAGTATATGTTTAATTTTGTACATGAAGTATTTAATGACCACATTTTATAATTATTTAGTATCCCGTCCACACGAACAGTTATCCCAGCAATAAACCATATGTACCATATTTTTGGTTTTTTATTTATTTTTTACTATTGTAGCAAATGAGGGGTATGAATAATAAATATTTGGATTAACAAACATAGATGTGATAATATTTTTTCGTGTCATGTCCACCCACCGGCTTCATTCATTAGTGGATGCAGGTGATTCGCATTTGCCTTTGATTGAACCCACTGGGAAACAAATAAAATAAAAACGACACTGATGAAGATCAAGTAACATCATCATCATTTCAGCCTATCATTTTCTCACTGTATGGTGGTGGTTTATCAAGATTTCATCACTTAGATTTAAAAATCAAACTACCAAAACGATTTTGATGAAATTTATCTGGGACCACCTCTGAAGTATGTCCTACCAAAAGAAAAAGGAATCATCAAAATCAATTCATAATTGGCTGAGAAACCGGTGAACATACATTAAAAAAAACGTAACATAGAACCTCCTTCTTTTTTGAAGTCGGTTATAAAGTAGGTAAAATAGGGTTAACTTGGCCTTAAGATTTCCCCAGTAAAAAAAAAAAGTTAGCTCGGCCACATGGCCAAGTTTATTGCCGCCGAGATCTTGATCCTAATCCTAACTCGTAACGTCTAGGCATAAAGAGATTTAACATCTAATATATAGTAGGTACATTATAATATCTATATTCTATACATATAATAAAATCGTAGTATATAAGTGTATTTCCGCGCAGGACTTGGCTGTTGAAGTTCTTGATCCTATGAGGCACTGAATTAATAAGCATGTGTGATTACCATCAGGCGAGTGTCTAGCTCGGTCCGTCAGTAAGTCCCATTAAAAAAAAACTTGTTAGTAGAAGTAGATGATAAACTTAGAAAATAACAAAGAAATTAATGTGAGCCTCATTCTGTACAAAATAACTTAAGAAATTATCAGATAATATTTAATGATAATGATATTTTTGTATAATACGAACGTTGGATATAAAGATAATGCAATAAGACGCGTTTCATTGGCTAAAAGTTAAGTTCCCATTTTAATTTTATATTATTTTAACATTTTAACATCATATTAAGTAGCTTTATCAGATAAATAAATAAATATCTGGGACATTTTAGCACACACGGCCATATGACCCCAAACTAAGCAAAGCTTGTAATATGGCTGCCAGGGACTGATATACGTACATATATGTTTTTGAATACATACTTAAATAGATATTAACACCCAGACATAGAACAAACACAAATGTTTGTCCTAGATGGGAATCGAACCCACGCCCCCAAGCACAGAAGGTAGGTTCACTACCAACTGAGCCACCGAGGCAGTCTCACCGGATTGTGGGTTATCCCAGAAACTACGGCCCCAGTAGGATAGTGGGTGAACACATTAGGGTAGGTTAGTACATAATTACGCCTTTTAAGTATATAGAGTCTAGCTAGAAGCATAGACGAAAAAAATTCGTCTATGCTAGAAGGAAGGTCTCCATAGATACACAATTTTGAAATGGGGACACACTATAATTCTTTCTCGTTAGTCTTTCTTGTCCATGATACCACAGTGCCTAAAGACAAGGGTTTTTGACCAATGTGTGTTGTCAGTGATGACATATGACTAAGACGTGGTCCTTAACTGTTGGCCTTTTGGAGAAACTCAGAGTCACACAACGGGCAATGGAGAGAGCTATGCTCGGAGTTTCTTTGCGCGATAGAATCCGAAACGGATATTCGACAAAGAACCAGAGTCATCGACATAGCTATTAAAATTTGCAAGTTGAAGTGGCAATGGGCAGACCACATCGCTCGAAGAACCGATAACCGATGGGGAAGAAAGGTTCTTGAGTGGAGACCACGAACCGGAAGACGCAGCGTAGGTATAGGCCTCCCGCTAGATGGACCGACGACATCGTGAGAGTCGCGGGCATCCAGTGGATGCAGATGGCAGGTTGTCGTTCAGTGTGGAGTTTAAAGGGGGAGGCCTATGTTCAGCAATGGACGTCTTCTGGCTGATGATGATGAGTCTTTCTTGTATGTCTCTGTAGAATAATTCTCTATATTAGTACTTCGTGAGTACATTTTGCTTTAGATAGAGGAATAAGTGGAATCAAAATGATAACAACAGTGTTGCGACAAGCAGACATGCGGCCGGACAGCCGACACAAATCGAAGGACGCTGCACACTGTTCGTAGTTATGGGAGTGTGACGAATGAACTAAAAAAAATGGCTTTAATTATAAGACTAATTAGTAACAATCATGGGCGTAGTTATAGCTTTCACATTCGCGGGTACAAAAATGTCTTGTCCTGGATTCCACACTTCACGCAAAAAAGGCAGAAATCTGAGCGCTTCTCCCGCATAGCTATAGTTCGTTGTCACAGCAAAGAACCTTTGCTATGACAACTGAGCGGCGCGTGCACATATATATTTTGTGACACAGATTATCTGTGTCCGAGCACGTTCACGAATACCTAATTTTAAAAAAATACATCGTTTACCATCAGACAAATCATCTCCTTGTTTATTGCTAGGCTTAAGAAGTAGGTAAGAAATTATTAAGGTAGGTAAGAACTTATATAAATGTCTTACGGAGCAAAACTTGCGCTTTCAATTTTGTAGGAAATTTTTACCTATAGACGTTAACGCGATAAGCTCTAGAAGTTTTGGTAGCTTTAATTAACAGTAACAATTGTCAATGAGTGGAACTGCAGGGAACAGCCAACCATTTCCGATTTCACCATTTACCTATTTCCATTGTGAATTCGGGATATTTCACAATGACAAATAAGCGAGTTCATTGTTCCACCGTGAACAGACGTTTTAAGCTATACATATAAACGCCATCCGAAACTCCCACTTCCAGACCGTGTTTTCTATCGCTTCCAAATACACGACGATGTACAAAATATGCTATTAATAATACTTTGGTTTGTACCGCGAGTGTTATCAGAAGTATCACAACAACACCATGTATACGTATCAAGAAAATCAAGAGAAAATTCGGAGCCTTATACATCTGGATACGTTTATAAGCAAGTTAATAATAATCCAGGAACGTTTTCTACTTTTGGATCGAAACTGACTGAATTAGACTCTCATCCTATTAATTTACCAAGTAACATCCACTTAACTCCTGATATATCTTTGAAAGATTCAGTAGTAAAGTACGATACCGGATTCCTACCATCGAAAGCTAAAACGGACTCTATGTACCATCGGATAAAGTCTGCGATGAATTACCAACCCCCTGTGACTAAAACGATGTTTAAATACGAAACGGAGCATCTACGAGATGACATAGGAACTGGATCAAAACGACTGCAAAATATACCAAGTTCAAGTTGGCCATATAATGCCTACAATCCATATGAAAGTGAACACATGAGGATCGATGCTGAAATAGAGAAATCAAAAGACAAACGCTATACAATGGATGCAGCAAAAGTTATACCAATTCACGAAGATCTTTCTGATGACATCCCTAATTCTCGTGATCCGTTGGTCTCTGATTATTTTACTTCGACTGATAATCCTATTGGACGCTTTCCTCTTCGCTCTTTTGTGTCAAGTGATTATTTGAACCCGTTCAAAGATCTAGGTAAGAGTAAATATTTCGATAGTGAATCATTTAGAGGCATCAACGACAATTTTAGTAATTTAAGACGAGGCAATTAATTTCTCTGTTACAAGTTATCACGTTGTAAGCACATGTAGGTACCCACTTATATGTATTATCCTATAATTTTTCGAAGGTATTACCCATCTACAGGGTTACACGGAATAGTGCTAAGCTAAAAAGAGGTCATATTACTCATAAACACCTTTAACCATAGAAGCAACCATGAAATCGTGAAAAAAATATCAACTGTTCCATACATTTCGTTAAGAAATAGGTACGTTTCGTTTCGTTTGTGAATGACGCTTTCTTCTACAGAAAAGTTCTTTGATTTACGATTTCAGGGTTACGTAGTACTAGTTGGTCTCATGGTAAAAGTTATTATGTTATAATGACGACGAGCACTATGACCTCCTTTCGCCTTTGTACTACCATTCCATAAAACTGTATGTCTACCCTTCGACCAAAATAAAATCGAATTGTCTACCCATAGCCTAGTCAATCTACTCAAACATCCCTCTCTTGTAATTGCATGACTTACCTACTGAGCTTACTTTAAAATACCGCGATGTTGTGCTATCTTCACTATAACTTCATCAATATCTTAGCTAATCTTTTAGTTTCCAATGTTAAAAATACATATGGAATTCCATACTTCTCAAAAAAAAGAAATTAATTAACTTACTAAATCGATAAATTGAGGGAAAAATGCGAACTTTACCTTTTCTTGATTAGTCAATGTATCTATATGAGTTTTTTTTATCTATAGATATCTAATCTCTATCTATCTAATCAAGAAAATAGGGAAAAGTTCGCACTTTTCCCCCAATTTATCGATTTAGTAAGTTCATTTATTTAATTTCTTTGAAAAGTAGGGAATTCGATACGTATTTTTACCCAGGCGAATGTTTTTATTTCGCTCACTGAACATTGGAAACTTGCACTGTAAAAGTTTAGGTATAAGATATGGATAAATGGATAAAGTTATAGTGAGAGGCGCAAAAGTTTCGTGGATAGAACTCTATCTAATAGAACTATGTTTACCTATTAGAAAAGATAATTATACGTATACCTACTTTTAGTTATAATTACTACTTACATTATAGGTCAGTAGTTACTATAGGTAGTACTTAGTTACCTGGTTTTTATTTTTGTATTAAAATGCAGAAAATATCAATATGTGTTTAATTTTGTATTTATCTAAAAAATATTGAAAGAACTGAATCCACCACACGTTAAGAACTTATATTTATATTCTTGTCATTGGGTACTTGTGGAAACATAGGCAAAACACTTAATAATTTAGTCATAATTTTGTATGTTTTATCCCCGAACTTATTCATATAGCTGCCTACATCCCAGGATCTAATTGATCGAACCGTTTCTATTTTGCCTTCTTTACTGTTATCACCTTCGTCGCTGTACTCATTTTCGAAGTCCTGGCTGTCTTTGTTCCGAATCGTGGTGGTTGTAACGTCGTCATAATAGTCTGAAGACTCTTTGGAATACATCACAGCTGATCCTTCTCTTTTGATCGCTCGATGGTTTCTCGGTTTAATTATTTTGGCTTGTGTTTTTAATTCTGGTCCCAGGGATATTATACCTTCTATGTTTCTTAGAATTGTCCTAGGTTCCAAAGGTTTCCTTCCGCTCAAGAACTCGTCATGGTTCACGTCAAAATCGTAATCATCTAAGTTGAAGTCTTCGTCCTCATGGTCTCCAGAATCACCAAAAACTGAGCGTGCTTTACTCATTTTCGTCTGGAAGTCGTCATCGTAATCTAAATCGCTGAACTTCGGTATCGGTTTTTTTACTAGAACTGTTGCATGTTCTATACCAATACTGTGATTTGGAACTTCAATTATAGAATATTTTCTCTGAGCATTATCGTTCGAGTCTCTCACTACGCGGACGTATTTCGGATTAGATTCCGAAAACATCTTGTGCTTTCTATTGTAAAATTGTAGGAATTCATTGTTCACAGCTTCTTCCTTGGAGAGTCGTACTAAAGATTCACCATCGATGTCCCTCGTCAGGCGAATTGTCGGATTAGGGTTTTCGGTCGGAATCACTTCTAAAATTTTCGTTATATTTTTATGAATAAGACGCCCTTCTGCGCTTAGGAAACTTAATACTGTTAAACACGTGTAAAACAGGATATCCATCATGAACTTCTACGTCTGAGCAAGCTGAGTTGTCTACTGACTATTTAGTTTTGATTTAACATGAAACGTAAACTATGAATGTTTTAAAAATAATGACCAGTCATAAAGCAGTTTAACTCAATGAGAATTTGGCTGACTAAGATAATTTATTTTGATAACATGCCATAATGTTATGACTTACGTAGCCTCATTCACTACTCTGCTTTGGTAACTGTTCAGACAATGTATCTGTGATGAAACGAGGATGTCTAGGTGAGTGTTATATTACGATATCGTCAAATAAATAGATTCGGCTATAATCGGTCATTGATGACTAATCTGATGTAAGACTATGCAATGTTTGGTATTTATACTAAGCGAACCTAAATAGGCTATTGTTGATTAGGAATCTCCTAGAGATTATAAAAACAAAATGCTAGCGCTTCCTCAGTGTTATTCTCAGAATCTGTCGAGATGGAGATATATTTAGCGGTATTGCTGTGCACAATGTCTCCAATAAATTCTTTAGTCTTTAACGACCATAAACAACATCTTGGTCATTTAGCAATCCAGAAACCTCTAATCAACTCGAAAGGCATACAGGCAATGCAACGTAGATATTTTTCAAAAAGCAATCATGGAATAAATGAAATTTTAGTCGATTCTCATTTTAAAGTGAGTAAATTGGATCCGAGTGCCATCGCGTACGTCGTAGAGAATAAAAAAACTAATGAAATTATCGATTCTCATTTTAAAGTTAAAAAAACACACAATGATTTTGACGCATCTTATGCCTTAGAATATGAAAGAAATCTTCAAACCAAGATGCCACATAAACAAGAGCTGACAATGGCAACGACAATACAACATAAACAGAATAACCCCAATCCAAGAAGAGAACAAGACACTGAGTCTTGGCACATCGAGCAAACGGGACTTAGACCTCCACAACTAGTGCAAGATGGGAACTACATCGAAGAACCGCGATCAAACCCTACACAAGTAGATTTCGGGAGCTACATCGAACAACCGCGACTTAATTCTGTCGTTACTCCCCCACACCAAATGCAACCTGAGAGCTACATACAGCAATCCCGACATAACCATGTCGGCAATCCCCCATACGAAGTGCAAGCTGGGGAATACTTCGAGCAACCTCGGCTAAATTCTGTCGTCAGTCCTCCACATGAAGTGCAAGCTGGGGGATACATCGAACAACCTCGGCTTAATTCTGTCGTCATTCCCCAACACCAAGTGCAAACTGGAGGATACATCGAGCAACCTCGGCTAAATTCTATCGTCAGTCCTCCACAAGAATTGCAAGCTGGGGGATACATCGAGCAGGCCCGAGTTAATTCAGTCGTCAGTCCCCTTAACCAACTGCAATCTAGAGGCTATATCGAGCAACCTCAAATTAATTCTGTCGATAATCCGTCACGCCAAATGCAAGCTGAGAAAAATCGAGCATTCTTTCATGGAAACTTTCAATCTAAGTTTGATAAAGAGCTCTCATATCAAGTGCCGTTGTCTGCCTTTCCTCGAAATAATGACTATCGTCAAATAGCTCCTGTCTTTTACTATCATCCAGAGTTAGTAAATCAGAAGCGAGCATTTCTAAACATGGAACAAAGTCAGCAAAGGATGTATACAAACAATGGCCGCAGTGTGAGTGCTAGTAAGAGTCAAGTTTATAAAGCTCCAAGTTTTTCGGGCTGGGTCAGAAGGTTGACTTTGAGAAACGAGATGTGTCAACGGTAAACGGTAGACCAGAAGCAAACCCAAAGAGTTTTGACAAGAAACAGGAACTTTGGAAACCAAGACAAGTGTCTGAGATAGTTATAGTTATACTATTCCTTCAATAAAATACCTACCATGAAATATTCTAGGTACCTATTACCTGTAAGTTTTTTGTAATAGTAAGTAGGAGTAAGTACATTACACCTTTCATGCGTCTGTAATAAGTTTATGTGAATATATGTTCGAAATTATTTAATAAAGTAATACATTGTTAAATGCGTGACGTGATATGCCTGTCAGAGTTCCGTATTCATGGCACAAATATACACACACATATGACCTTGACAGAGCACTATTTTCAGGTCGTGTGGTCCCATTTCAATTTGATGAAGTCGGTTTTTTATATTGATAATTATTATGATCTTTGATTGATTTAATTATATAAATGTACCAACTGTAAAAGTCCCAATTCATTCGTATTTGTCATAATAAATTAATTTAATTCTATGGTGTCTCTGTCTTGGACACGCAAAATAAAAAAAGTTAAGAAAACAATGGGTTGTACTAGGGAACCCTAAAATATTCGATCATTCGTCCGGTGAGAGACATTTTTTTTTACTTCTGTGTGTGAGAGACTCAGTAAATACCATTTGTTGTTGTAGAAAATTTCATGACCATGGAAACAACATGCGTCAAACGAGTCATAGTCACAGTCAGAGTCAAACAAAGTAAGTCACGGTCAAGTCATGCCCAAGTAAAGTGGTGAAGACTTTGCAATAGGCTTCTATGCAGTTTTGGAAACAACATGAAAAAACACGTTTCACCTCGTTGTATCTTTTGACACTCGAGCACGTTCACATCATCAGCCAATTAACGCCCACTGTTGGACAGAGGCCTCCCCCATAGAGAGGGGTGTTGCCATAATACCCACGCTTGGCAGGCGGCTTGGGGATCGCAGTACGTTCACCGTGTACTATTAGGACGCTGCTGCCCATCCTCCGGTGGTTCTGGTCGCAGTTTTAGGACATACCCGGGACCCGAGCACGTTCACAAGCCCTTAATAAATAATAATCCACTATTATTACACATTAACACTAGAAAATACACAAGTTTTGGAAAATAATACAACGAGCCGACATGTCTTTTCCACGTTGGCACCAAAACTCTTCAGATACCCCATTATAATATTATACTTGACATATTTAACCAATTAATAGTAAAATTAACTTAGATATGTACAAGACTTTAAGGTGAAACGTTTTAAGTTTGGCGGGAAATTCAAATTTCAAACAGTTTTTTTTGTTCTTGTAGCTAGGTCGGGTAATTATTGTAAACAATCATGATGTTTGCGAAAATTGATTATTATTCTTTACAAACTCGCGTAAAGTTATTTATCTCTAATGCACATACATTTGTCAATAAACAAATGTTTGCTGTTTCAAACGGTTTATTGCCAAATGTAAGTAATATGGTGAGTAACTGATTAATAGCTGTACATGATAATGTACAGAACGACCAACAATTTGCGCCAACACTGTGCCATTTCACGATAATTACCCGGCCTAGCTACAAAGATAAAAAAAACTGTTTGAAATTTGAATTTTCCGCCAAACATGAAACGTATCACCTTAACCAGCGTAAGTAGATGATTTTTACCAGACACGCAAAGCAAAAAAGAAGGTATGTTTGTATGTTCCCACTAAATGCCAAAAGTAATCGATTTTGATAAATGATATGAGATGTCTATAGATTCATCTAAGTTTAGGGATAATTAGTGGGAAATTGACGTGAAGTGCAAAATAGAGATAAAAATTCATTAAATAAATAATTTCTTTAAAGATACTAACTGATTCATATTTTTTTATAAATTATTTTGATACGATAATAACAAAGAACAAGTTTATTTAAACAGCATCGTCACAGAATGAAGGTCTCAGCTAAAAATAAAAAAGCCATGCGTAGACATAGCTTTGTTTCAGTATTCGCCTAGTCGAACGCGGAGCAATGCACCGTATAAACGAATACAGGGTTTTTCATTATCATTGACACAGAAGACCATTGCCCAATCTAGAGAGCGCTCTCGAATCGGCCCATTTATGAATGTCAATGCTCGATGCAGTATTATGTTTACTATATAAATGCTACTCTTGACCTTTGTTGTCATTACTGCACCAAACGCTAACGCCAGAAACATGGCGCGGAAAATAGCTCTCATAATTTTCATATTTGCCTGTGGCTCCTGCATGGAAATGCGGGAGACCGTCGAACGCATGGTAATGGTCCGGACTACAGGCTCTGACCTACAACCCGCGGCGACTGGGTACATTTACAAGAAAGACATGGACGGACCTGCTAGTGTCGTCAAATTGGGAGAAAGTGAGGTTATGGAACATTTGTCGAAGATTTACGCTAAGCCCGAAGCTTATAAGGCACCTGTTCCTGCCGCAGCTGGACCCTTTCACGAGAAGGATGAGGACGAAACCAAATCAGCTTCACACGCCAGCGAAGCTTACGTCATACCCGTCGAGGAAAAGTCAGAAGAAAACGATGATCAAAAGGATGACCATATCGCCGGCATAGCCAGTGAAGACTACGCGAAGATTTTTGATGGATACGGATCTGATTTCGGTGGTGACTCTATAGACTTCTCTGATTATTTGCATGGAGTAGGTCATTATGGCCATGGAATTTATCACGACCACGGGGGCGGCGAAGACTACGGCCAAAAAGGGCACCATGAGTCCGGCGACAAAGGATATAAAGGATATGCTAAAAGTCACAAGTACGGGAAAGGGGGCGCAGGGGATTACCATACAGAGAAGTACGAGAGCTTCTCAGTTTCAGGCGAGGGCGGTCACAAGAAGCATTACGGGGAGGCCGATGCTCACGGCAAGCAATACAAGAAAGGACACGGATATAAGGGGGGAGACCACGGACATAAAGAGGCTCATGATAAAGGAGAAGAGATCGACGGATATCACAAACTTTTCGACAAGGATGAATTTAAGAAAGATCACGACTTTTATGATGGTGAAAAGCATGAAGGAGACTTCCACAAGTATGGAAACGGACACGAGCATCACGGATCAGACGCCGGAGAGTTCGAAAAAGGAGGAGCACATGAGTCAGAGCACCATGAAGATGGTTTCGGAAAGGAAGGTTTCGTGGACAAAAAATCCGGGGATGAACACGAGGCCGTCCATTCTGGAGAGGAGGAAGGAGAGTCCTCCCATCATCACAACGGAAATTTCGGCGCTAAGGACGGAGAGTACGCAGGCAAGAGCTACGGCTACGAGGTCAAGCATTGATAAGGACTTGTTGAACGTGTTTGTTATAGTGTTGTTAATATTGGTACCTAAGATTTTTTTGTAAATATCGCATGTTTGTAGTTATAAATATAAGCCATATAATACTGATCTTAGTTGGTTTCTTTCTTGTGTCCATTATGAATACGAGGGCTGTACAATGAGCATGATGCGTGGTTACATAAAATGTCATTGTATAAAGAAGCATGGAAGCGTGATCCATCGTAGACCGCATCATCACTTAACGCACAGAAAAGAGAAGGGTAAAAAAAAAAAAACGAAAAAATTCTCACTTCAGCGGCTTAACGTCAGGCGAGTTGGCGATTAAACGCAAGCCTATTTAAAAAAAGATCATATACAGATTTTTGCTATAGGTACCTACTTACATGTTGGTAACTATCTATTACATAAGACCACATACAGTATATAGTGTTGTAGTTGTATGCAGTATATAGGTTTCTAACTTTTATATTTTTGAAATAATTCACAACAACCATAATCTACCTATAAACGAAACATTAAAAATAATAGCTAAACGTTTGTAGTATCTATATATACGTTTTACAAACTCCTTTAAAGCTGACTGCCGCCTTCGTTCTTATGAACACTTTTTTATATATTTTTATCCCTTTTATTTGAAAACTAGCTGTTCCCGCAACTTCGTTTGCGTGAACTTTAAATAGTCCCAAGGCGACTATTTAAAGTTCAGGCGAAGGCGCCGGAAATTGCAGTTTGTATGAAATTCGATAGTACGTTTTTACGCAAATATTCGTACTTCGGCCACTGTACACTGTTACCACTAATCCAGCTCATTTATTATTTCTATTATGATCTTATGTGTATGTAAGCTCACAGATTTCTTAGCTCTACATCTTATATATATAAAAGAAAGTCGTGTTAGTTACACTATTTATAACTCAAGAACGGCTGAACCGATTTAGCTGAAAATTGGTGGGGAGGTAGCTTAGAACCAGGAGACGGACATAGGATACTCTAAAAACGGCTGGACCGATTTTGATGAAATTTTGTGTTCCTGGAGCGGGTCATAGTAGCGAGGCCGAAGGCCGAGCTTACACCCGTGCGAAGCCGGGGCGGTCGACTAGTTATCTATAAAAACGTTTGTTAGCCCCCTTAAATATTTATTTTATTCTGTTTTTTAGTATTTGTTGTTATAGCGGCAACAGAAATACATCATCTCTGAAAATTTCAACTGTCTAACTATCATGGTTCATGAGATACAGCCTGATGACAGACAGACAGACGGACGGACAGCGGAGTCTAAGTAATAAGTTTCCGTTTTACCCTTTGGGTACGGAACCCTAAAAAGTTAGTCAATAAATAGTTCGCCTTGTTTTGTTATAATAGTATGTTGTAGTGAATTTACAATTTACTTTTCGCGCCAACAGATAAACGAGCTAGTGAGATGTTTTTTTTTATCGACTTGGTGTAAAATAAAATAATAATAATAATAAAAGCTTTAGCTCATACGGAAACCCGATGGGATGACATCTTCTTCTTAAATATAAAAATCGATGTATGAATGTAAGTATGTTCCGTATGAACTCCAAAACATCTGGACCGATTTTGACGGTACTTTCACTGGTGGATAGCGATGTTATAAGGAGTAGTCCACAAGGGAAAAACCGCGAGCGCAGCTAGTACGCCGGGTTTGATCTTTTATTTTTATTTTTTACTATCTGTACCCGCAACTTCGTCCGCAATTTCTTCAGATAAAAAATAATGTCCGTCCTCATGATACATACTATTACCTCGCAAAATTTTATCGAGGTTGGTTAAGCCATTTAGCCGCAAATTATGTAGCAAACAGACAGAGTTACTTTCTCATTTATAAAATTAGTGTGATAATCTTTATTATTAAAAAAATGGGGGTTTTTTATTTATCTTAGGCCCTGTCCTGTACCAATGACTTATTTAAATGACATCGCTCAACACCGGTGAAGGAAATCGGATCGGAAATAGGGGTCGCTGGTCCTAGAAGTCCAAGAACCTCGAAAGTTCGCAGACACATTCACCAACATGCACTGGGCCAGCATGTGGATTAGAGCCCATCCTCCTAATAATGATGATGATGACAGAATAGATAAACTTACGACGTAGTACCACAAGCCGCTTTCAGCGATAAGGCCGCCTCTTTGAATGCAGGCAATCATTGGATGCAAAGGATTTACGGGGTGTTTTATAAACATTTTTTAATGTAGGTACATACGTCTGTGGTAGGTACCTTATCTAATATCTATATAGTACTTTTTATGTATATATCTACTTACCTACTTAGATTTTTCTCATCACCGAAATATGTAAAGATACTAATGTATTTTTGCATAAATACCTCTGCGCTTTTTTCACATTTATGATATGCAAACATATTTTTTAGATGGATAAGCTTTGTTGTAGATTTTCGTTCCTGACCTTCAGACCCAATGACCCAACTAGTGGGCCCGTGGGGAATTTTAAAAATACCTGAAGAGCAACTACGGTACAACTTTTTTTCATGACCAACGGACCAACTGCCTTGTAATTTTCGATTTTTCATTATTTTATATAGTGACATTTTATAGTTTTTACAATCATGTGCTTTGTCATTGTTCGTATTTATTAATTGAATTTGAACCTGCGGTTTCTGTTACCAGTCATTGTTAACTTTTTGCCGCGCTCACGTAGGCTCTTCGTGAAAGAAAAAACATTCACGCCTATTTGTTTTGCGGTTGGCGTGCTCGAATTACTTATTGCACAATGGCCAATTTTTTCATTACCAAGCTTCTTTGTCACCTATAACCTCGTCTGATAAGCAATTTGTTACATGGCTACAAGAAATGTGCGCTGACACACTCACGGTCCTTTGTCTCTACTTTAGATATAAATATTGGGCAACGGGCTTATCAAATTATTACAGCACAGGCACCGGTGCGACACAGAACTCGAGATGGTCAACACTTTCATAAGCTTGTTGTTCGCTGGTGCGGTTGCTTCGGCCGTACAGGTCGGCTTCGCTCCCGCTGCGACTAGCTACATCTACAGGAGTGACAACAACGGCCCTGCAAGTCTTATCCAGCTGGGAGGACATGGGTACCAGCAGCCTCAAGCTTTCGCTCCACCAATCCCCATCGCACAACCTCTGAAATATTCCGAGGTTTATGACTTGGCGCCTGCACCGCTCCCCTACGTTGCCGCTAAGCCTATCGTAGTTGAGGATGCAGAGGATGATGATGACAGCGATGAAGGTTCGGAAGAAGGAGACTTGGTGGGACTCGATCACGGGCACTCATTCGAAAAGGGCGGTGGCAGCGATTACGGTGAAAAGCATCACGCTGAACACGGTGAGAAAGGAAGCAAAGGCTACAACTCCAAAGGTCACCACGCTAAAGGAGCTTCAGGGCACTACGGCAAGGAGCATAAAGAAGGCCACTACGAGGAAAGTGAAGGCGAGAAAGGCGCTCATCACGACGAAGCCGACGCACACGGAAAGCACCACGAAGCGGGTAAAAGCTACAAAGGTGGTGATCATGGACACAAGAAGCATTTCAGCAAGGGCGAAGAAGTGACTGGTTACCATAAGGTGTTCAACAAGGACGAGTTCAAGAAGGACCACGATTTTTATGACGTTGCTGATAAGAGCGGTCATTTCAACAAGCACGGTTACGAGAAGGGGCATCATGGATCCGAAGAAGGTGCTCATAAGGAGGGTGGTCTTTACAAGTCTGGTCATGATAAGGGAGAATTCGGTAAAGCCGGTTTCCATTCTAAGGGACTTCTTGACGACGGAGAGGCAGGTCATTCCGCTGAGGAAGGTCACGACAGTCACTACCACCACGAGAAAGACTTTGGCAAGAAGGGAGCCAGCAGCCATGAGAAGGAGTATGAATACGACGATGATGAGGGTGATGATGATGATGATGAAGCCGAATCGAAAGACGAATAGATCAACCAATTGTAGCCCTGTAAATACATGTTAATAATTTAATTAGCCATTTTGTTATGTTTGTATGATGACTTCGCTTTAAATAATTTTGTAACGCAAATAAATACGAATGATTTTGAAATTTTGTTCATGATTTCATTACGTGCGTGTTCATTTAGCTAACATAGCGAATGTTAGCTTGTTTAGCCAACATCGGATATCTTTTCAAATCTTTCGAAAATGCAATAAGCATTTGTATGGCAGAATAAACGGAATGTACCCCAGTGAGGTGTAATTGTCTTAGATGTAAGTACTCACATACTTTCTGGAACAATGATTCGGTTGAGTGAGGCCCATTGTTAGTGTGCCAACCGGGGACTCTCACAAACGCCACGCCGCAACCAGGGTGTTTTCAATGGGATCCAACCCATCAAAGAGTTTGGGCCTTGGGTAAACAAAAGTCTATACGTGAATCTGAATACGTCTTTAAATTTGCTACCATAGTGAGAGGCAATTCCAAAACTGATGATAACAAAATCGAGGGATACAGTTTGATGCTGCAGCTAACATAATATTTGACTGCCTCATAATGTTTGACTGCCTCGGTGGCTCAGTTGGTAGTGATCCTACTTTCTGTGCTTGGGGGCGTGGGTTCGATTCCCATCTAGGACAAACATTTGTGTGATGAACATTTGTGTTTGTTCTATGTCTGGGTGTTAATATCTATTTAAGTATGTATTTAAAAATATATATGTATGTATATCAGTCTCTGGCAGCCATATTACAAGCTTTGCTTAGTTTGGGGTCAGATGACCATGTGTGCAATAATGTCCCACATATTTATTTATTTATTTTATTTATTTAATATGTCATCTACAACCAAAATTTTATTACACCATTCGATAGCTAAAGGATCAAAGAGTTCGTTCACGTATTCACGTAAAACACACAGCTGTGTCCACGTCACAGCAACACCCCATTTTTAGGGTTCCGTACCCAAAGGGTTCCCTACCCAAAGGGTTCCCTATTACTAAGACTCCGCTATCCGTCTGTCCGTCAGTCACCAGGCTGTATCTCATGAACCGTGATAGTTAGACAGTTGAAATTTTCACAGATGATATATTTCTGTTGCCGCTATAACAACAAATAAACAGAATAAAATAAATATTTAAGAGGCATACAACAAACGTGATTGTTTTTGATCATTTTTCTCGATATTGATAATGGCAACAGGTAGACGCTTGAAATATTCACAGAATATTTAGGTATGCATTCACTTTAAAAATAAATATTTAAGGGGGGCATGATCAAACATCAAACAAGATTTTTTTGCCCATTTTATAGATAATGGTACGGAACCATTCGTGCGCGTTTTTTTAAAAATGTTTATCGCGACTTATTTTTTTTTTTTTTTTTTAATTTATTTATTATATACACAAAACAAATTATAATCATACAAAACAATATCTTAAAAAAATAGGTTCAGACCGGTTAATTGCGCACTATTATTGTTATTATTTATTTCTGGTGTGCAAAATAGGCCTGTGACAATTTTTTATTACCTCATGAAAAAGCTGATCATAAATAGAGCCTTTTAACGAGAACAAATTTAAAATTTGTTCGAAAACAAATAATATTTTAATTTCATGCTTGACAGAGAAGCGAGATTTAGTTACGGAACAAGTGGACCACATTACAAACCGACTTCAAAATTTATGAAAAACGTAATAATGGACGTTCCCTGGGATCCCATCATCAGGTCCTGACTTGGTGACAATGGGACTAAATTGGAAGTACGAGTATATCTTACCGAACAAAAGTTTTTTTTTTTTTAAATCGGTAAACAGTTGCCGGAGATTAGTAAACATACATAAAAAAACAGTGAAGCATAGAACCTCCACCTTTTTTGAACTCGGTAAAAAAAATTGCTAAATTGTCTCTTCCTGATGACCTTCTGCGCTACAACAACCCTCAAAGAAATCTTTTCTAGGTAATCTTGCAGTCAGAGTTCTTTGAAGTTGGCTACATTTTTTTTTATCTCTGTTTGTAGTGGTAGGACTCTTTTGCAGGGGTCCGCCTGGGGAAGTACCACACCTTTGCCAGTTATTCAACCGCCAAGCAGTAGTGTACAAACACTACTGTGTTCCGGATTGAAGGGCAATGTTTCTAGCGAAATTACAGAGCACACAGAGATTTGACATCTTATATCTCGGGGTGGCGAGCGCAGTGCATTACCATCCAGGGTTTTGAACTGTTGAAGTTCAAAATTCTGAGTGGCGTTGAGTTGTTATGGGCAAGCGTAAAGAGCCATCAGGCGAGCGACTTCGCTCGTCTCGTCACTCAGTATCATTAAAAAAAAACTGCCCCTACCTGCCCCCCTGGCGACGCCCTTCTGGCATTTTTATTAGATTTATAATAACTTATTCTAGCTATCCATGATTGACCATGTCAGAGGTGAAGTTAAACGCCTGCCTGTACAAACAAATTTTATGAATTGTCAACTCATCTCGCAGGATTAGTATGCGGTAAAAAAAATTTGCACTCGAGTGCAACACGTAACTTTTCATCCCACCTCAGGGAGGAAACGCTAATAGTACGTTTTAACAATATGACGTGAAAAGAAAATGGCGCGCGCAATGCAAATAAAAAAGTACACCAAGAAGTTTCTGAGTCTGAGTTTATAACAAATTAAAAAAAATGTATGATAAATTCGACACCATGGAGGTAGAAGTGAATCGATTTCTTCTAGGCAAGCGTGATCCATCGTAGGCCGCATCATCGCTTAACATCAGGCGAGTTGGCGGCCAAGCGCAAGCCTATTTTATAAAAGTCTATTTGTTAAAAGCCTAGATAATTACTTTAGTTTATAATGTTATCCTTGTTTTTGTGGTTTTTAATAAAGAGTTATTGTATTGTATTTTACAATTAAAAAAATAGGTTTAATGATGTTTTGAATTCACAAACTTAGTGCACACGATGTTCTAAATTCAATTTTACTTATCCTCTAGCGGATAAAAACGGCTTTTGCACTCAGATATCGAATAGCAAAAATACTCTTTCCGAGATGGGGGGTGAAAAAACTATTTTAAACTATCGCGGTTGTTCACTACCTACATTACCTACCACGGTAAATATCCCTTCAATAATCATAATATATAAATGTAATACAAAATTTGTAACCAATACTACAATCGATAGTAGGTAGGTAACTGTAATAATGGAAGTATCTCCATTATAACAGTTACGTAGTATCGATAATATCTTGAGACCATTCATGATCGCGCTGCAAACAACACGGAACCTTGACCGATCCGTGTCGTTGCACCGATTATCGATCACCGAGCCGTTACCAGAACATTCATTAAACACTCATCTCTTAAAAAAAGATCCTTGCTTGCAAATTTTAACAAATCACTATATAAGCCGACCGCATTCCATGTATGTCAGTGTCGTAACCTTCTTCCGTTGCGCAAGAACGAATACAAAATTGGGACAGCATGCAGAAGAAATTGTGCTTGTTGTTATTTGTGGCGGTTTGGTTGGCTGAGTCAGCCCCGGCGGGGTTGGGCTCGTTGAAATTCGACAAGCTCGATACTGACCTCAAAGACTTGAAATACGAGGTCGAGGAGGAAGATTTGGACGACTTCTCGAAGCTTCTAGACGAGGCTGGTAATGATTCAAATACAGAGGACAATAACGTCAAGACATCCGGCTTCAAGAAGAAAGACGTATCAAATAAAGGATCGAAATCGAAACACAATATTGAAGACCTGAAAAAGTTTTATAAAACGGCAGGCGTTCACGACCAAGGAGCGTATGATGATGATGAAGCGTACGCGCTTGCGGAAGCGTTTGCCGGGACTGCTGTTGGAGTAAAAGGAAATGAAGACAGAAAGTACCGGAAGGGTACCAAGACTAGAGGATTCCATCGTGTTCATCATAAAGATGAATATAAGAAAGACAAACTATTTTATGAGGATGACGAAACCAGTGGTGCTATTAACAAAGTTGGCGCGAAAGGATTTGGGAGAAAATTGGGTGCTGGAGCAAGATTTGATAAAGGACATTTTCACCATGACCGCCAAAAAGGAATCTTTGGCAAGCAAGGATACACGGATAAAGGATTTGCGGATAAAGAGTTTAACGGGTTTTCAGACTCTCAAGGATTTGATGGAACATTTTCCAACGAGAGTTAACACGGAAATAATGCTGAAAACTCTACCTTATCAAATAGATAATTTTGTCATTAGACTTGTAGTAAACGTCAGTTGAGGTAAATGTTGATATGTAGAAAGAAAATTGATTTTAATTAAACCTTTTATGGGTAGAAATTATCTAAAATCGGAAACAATTCAATTGAGATTGGCCAAATGTCGTAAACATTTAGAATCATTCTCGATTCTAGATTAAGCGTGCTACCAATTTCGACCACTTGTAAATTGACACTGCCTGACTGACCTCACATCACAGTTCACAGTTCGTCAGCCAGTGGTCGGGTCGGATCTACACAATCTTTGAAAGGGTCACATGGCCGGCACGGCATATCACGTTTTTTTTTATATTGGCTACTGGTACCCCTGTTTATGGGGCAATTTGTTCCTTATGGCGGTTTGGCCGGCGCCAAACTGGCCGTATTTGCACAGAGATCGCCTTCCAGTTTTTTTTTCTTTTTATTACTACAAATATTAAAACGCTCTAGAAAAATAAAAATAAAATGAAATGAAAACTTTTTTGCCGCGTTGAGCGATTTTTGGTAGGGGTAAAACCACAGAAAACGATGTTTTTTTTGGGCAAAACAACAGAATAATAAAGAGCAAAACTTGTTCTAAGGCTAAAACATTATGGGTTCGCGTCACTGACATGCTGATGTGACGTATTAGTTTTTACCTCTGTCGGCATTCCCCAATGATGTTAAAAAACCTCATTGGCAGTCCCCATGACTGCCTATATTTTAAAGTTTTTTTTTTGTTGTAAAATACCTATTCTTCCTTGGCAGTGGTATGCCCTCAACGCTCGGATAAACGAAGATTCTAAAGTACAAAAAAGTAGTGTAAAAAGACAACATCTTATCAACGCCCAGGCGGTCACCCATCCAAACACCGACTGCGCCCGAAGTTACTTAACTTAGATGATCGTACGAGAACCGGCGGTGAACAGAAATTTGTCACCGACTTGTATTTGGCTTATTTATTATTTGTTGTTATACGTCTTTATGTATTATGAGTATGTACAATAATCATGCCAAGTTTGATGCTTGTAAGTACCTACGTATTTCACCTACGTATACCTACGTTTCATTTGTCGTAGCTAATCACCCTAGCTTTTAATGATTTTTTTGTTCAAAATTCAATATTTCAGTTACAAAACTAATTTATAGGTAACACAACGATACCCAATTCCTGGTCTAACCTTCTTAGCTTGGACCATACACCAAAGTAAATAACACATTGCACTGAACCTACCCTGCGTGGAAAATATTTTTGTTGTTATTACTTAAGTTTACGTAATCAGCTGTTTCGACAGAAGCCTTCTCTCACCAATAATCTTTTTAATAAAATTGCAATGTATTCAGACTCGCACAACAAATCAAACAACAGCAATCAGCACCTAACTATCCTATTTTCTAATTCATATTTTTTTATTTACGTTATGTAGGTGGGTACTTCTTTTTGGCTGGAATTGCGATATGTGGGTACCTTCAAATTGATATAGGACAGACGCCGGAGGTTCGAATCATAGCAGCTGTAACACAGGTTTTACCTAGCACAACTGCTTTTGATCTACGAGCATGCCTTTTAAGTTCTGTCGTTTCCATATTTCCCGGCAATTTTGAATTTGGAACTGTTCTATATTCGAATGTGTTTAAATTTTGAATGTCAAAACAGTTAAAAGTATTAGAATTAATGCTATTGTTTAGTTACAGCGTCGAATGGAATCTGTCTGGTTACGTACGAAAATGAATCTTTCTAAGGAAAATGTTCGTGCAATAATTTTCTACAACTTTAGAATAGGCCTGACACGCCTTCAGTGTTTTGAAGAGCTAACATCTGTGTTCAGTGATGAAGCCCCATGTCTGCGGACTGTCGAACGCTGGTATTTAGAATTCCAGCGTGGACATACTAGTGTTAGTGACAAATCTCGCGAAGGACGCCCAAAATTCGCCTTCACTGAAGATAACATCATTGCTGTGAGACAACTAATTCTCGAAGATCGTCATGTGACGTATCGAGAGATAGAGGCTCTATTAGGCATCTCGGGGACAACCATTCAGAAGATCTTGCATGAAGCGCTTGGTGTGAGAGAGGTAGTTTGCCGTTGGATACCGCATCTGCTTTCCGACGATCACAAGGCGGCCCGCGTCAGATGGTGTAAGAAAACTCTGCAAAGGTTCAACCGAGGAGAGTCAAATCACGTCTACGACATCATCAGTGGTGACGAATCTTAGATCTATGCCTACGATCCTGATTCCAAACAACAATCTGCAATCTGGATCTTTCAAGACGAGCCAAAGCCGACTAAAGTTGTTCGTTCTCGAAGCACTTCAAAGAAGTTGGTGGCCACGTTCGTTGGAAAAACCGGCCATGTTGCGACTATTGCACTTGAAGATCGTAGAACGGTTAACGCAGAGTTGTATACCACAGTTTGTTTACCACAAGTCATCGCCGAACTTCGAAAATCTAACTCAAAGCGACGCATCATCCTGCACCACGACAACGCAAGCTCACACAGCGCTCGTCAAACGATTGAGTATTTGAAGCAGGAAAAAGTAGTAATTCTTGACCATCCTCCATACTGTGACTATGACTTGTTTGACGATATTTCATGATACTTGAAAATATTTGAATACTTGACACTGGCAAATGCACAAGAAGTGCGACGCCAAAGTCCTTAGGTATAGAGTAAAGAATAAAAATAAAAGAAATCCAATAAAACTGCTGTTTAATATTCTAAGTTTAGAACTGAATTCTTGTTTAATTTAAAATCAATATTTTGTATAATAGGACCTATTACTATCACATTTTAATCAATTCACATCGATTTAACTCTAAAAGAAACCCGACATTTACCGTCTATGCAGTGGATTAATAAACTTTATTATGCACATCTTAAAAAACGGAAAATTGACGGAAACTAAAAACTAAAATTTTAAATAATTATTCTATACCTACCTATATCCAAATAAATATATACAAATATATCTTTATTACACACCGAAAAAAAAACTTAAATGAAACAAAGGTAACTTAAATAACAGAAAATTAACATAAACTTAAATATTAACTAAAAACTAAAACTTAAAATAATAAAGTAGCTCTGCAGTGGATTAAAAAAGATAGAAATACTCTATGATTCAGAAAATTCAAATGTCATTTCTGTGAGCAGGCTGGCTGTCATTTGCTCTGTTCTTTAGTCTATGCGTCATTAATCGCTGAAGGAAGTCAAATGGTCAAGTGTTTGTGTAAATGATTGTGAAACAAAGAAAATTATACGAAATAAATGAGGTTCAATAGTGTTTTACTGTTTAACTTTACTCATGAGTACGGAAGAGACTCTGTTAAATCTCGACTTCGACAAGCCGACCACATTGAATACACTGCCCGATGACGGTGTGGTATCATTGTCGAGTAGTTCAGAAGAAATCTGTTTAGTGCCAGAGGTCGAGTTCGAGGGCAACGTGGATTCACCAGGGGTCAACCGGGAGTCGCAGCCGCTCCTTGGCGGCCGCGGCGACTTCGAGGTCTCCTACAATCACTTCCCAGGTGAGAAAACACCTTCCGGGTGGGACGTCAATACGCCTAGACAGACAATTGATAGGGGCGACATCACGCCTTAACTAAACTCATGAGGATACGTATTGTACGACTCAATTAGTTTAAACACTTGTGCGACTTCGCCAAACCTGCGAGGCTTCTACAAGTTCTTTAGGAAATTGAATTGCTTACAAACAGATGTCTTCGCATACGTGATATTCACCTTGACGCACGTAATAATAGTTCCTTGACATGAAAATTACGAATTCATATTGTTTTACAAACGATTTACGCATGTTATTGATTGTGCTAACTTCAGCTTGTTTTTAATTGAAGAAAGTGTGCATGCAACCGTTGTGAACACAGCAACAGACTTGTGCTTTGCAGCGAAGTGGAACAATTTTACTAACTCTGTGCTCACAGTTTTTCACCTAATATTTACCTACCATATTTCTAACTATGGATCTGTGTTTTCATTGTGGTGAGTCGAATAAAATGCTTGCTACATCATTGTATTCTAGTTATTTAATGTTGAACACATTTCAGGATTCATTTTCAGGAATATTTTGTAAGCCATATGGGAAAGAAATACTGTCATAATTTTTGTTGCCATTTGACTATAAAGTATTTGTTCTTATCTAACGTAAATAATGCTTGTTGCAAATAATAATGCACCAAATAAAAGTAGCTTTCTAAGCATTAGCATCTTGCACTTGTAGACATACTTTTGAATAGATAATTATAATGGAATTTATTATCGCAGGCTTGAAAACTGATACAGTGTATTGTATAGGTCAGCGACAGCGAACCAATGGCATGCGTGCCCTTGATGGCACTCGACAAAATTATTCAGGCACGTCAAAATTAGGAAATTTATGTAACAATAGTTCATTGCGTACCTACGGGGCTACCAGTGATGCCTTAACGGTAAAAGATTGCGAGTGACAGGTCCTACAGGTTACTCGTAGATTTCGCTGACAAAGTAGGAGCCTAATATAAGTTATTTGACATATAACTAGCAACAGAAGAAAAAACAGAAATGTAAATATTACAATTGCTCTACAAAATGCTTATTTCAAGTTTCAAATAGTTTTAGGTTTAACTCTTTTTTTATTAGTCACTAAGTCTAGATTCTATGAAGGCACGTCTTGGCCTAATCTTTTTTATATAAAAAATGGCACGCATACATATAAAGGTTCAACATCCCTTATATAGGTTGTCTGTCTTTAAATGTTTGGTAGACAATACCTTTACCAACTATATACCTATTATAACTTTTGGCTGCCTAATGATGGACATTCAGGGTACATGTAAGAGAGCCATTCGACCCGGGTATGTCCTAAAACTGCGACCAGAACCACCGGAGGATGGGCAGCAGCGTCCTAATAGTACACGGTGAACGTACTACAATCCCCAAGCCGCCTGCCAAGCGTGGGGATTATGGCAACACCCCTCTCTATGAGGGAGGCCTTGTCCAACAGTGGACGTTAATTGGCTGATGATGTGTGTGTAAGAGAGCATACACATCTATCCTGCTAATATGACAACAAATTAATGAACAGCATTTTAAATCGTCAAATTATGTCTTTCATTGGCTTCCCATGTCGAAGATTAGGATTTATCGCACATTTACTATTAAAATTGCCATGTTAAGTGAGATGTGGTCTACGATGGAGCAAGCTTGCCTAGAAGAGAGCAATTTGGAAGACGGAAGACACCCAATTTGTAACTATCAGGGAACACCCATTTAGGAAATGCATATTTCGCAGTCTAGCTGTTTGCACAATAAAAGTGAACATTTGTTTTTTTGTTAAAATGCTGCTTTAATTTTTATAGTTTTTGTTTCCTCACTAATTGTCTAATGAATCATGTTATTTTTCTTCATAAATTTTCACATTGCTTGCTATTTTTTTTTTCATAATCAATATGTAAAGTTAAAATGTCAATTACTTTAATAATACATATGTCTCCAACCAGGTCAAGTTATACAAATTCACATCAAATCCAATAACCCACCTGCACTGATCCTGGTGCAAAAGTTCTCATACGTAATACTGGTAGCATTCTTACGCTGAATGGTAATGGCCATTCTTTGTACCAGGAACCAATGTCAGTGCTGACACAAGTAGTGTTCCACATTAAGTACTTGCCGTTTTTTCATGGCGCCAGAATTCAACCGTCTGGACGTTTACCATCAGATCTACTAAGTCTCGGTGGCTCCGGGACACTCTGAATCATATACTACAGCTGAATTAGTTTTTTAATGAAAAACGTAAATATAAGAATTCACAATCAGTTTGAAAAGAATTTATAAGTAGTTGATTGAGCAGGCGTTACTTTGTGGAAATTCATCTTTAAAACAGTTTCTTAGACGAATCTCTAGTGTATTTTCGCTTCAACGTCGTATCAAGTACAATAAGAAATGACTTGCTCTGTTCTAGAGACGCCGCGATTAGTCGTTATTATTCGATATTGAACTTTACTCGCCATTTTTAAGTGTTCCATACCCAAAGGGTGGAATTGGGAGCCTATGACTAAGCCTATGCTGTCTGTGTGTCCGTCCGGCGGTTCTACCTTTAAACGGCTGTATCTTTGGAACCGTAATAGATAGCCAGTGGAAATTTTCACAGATTATGTGATGTTATAGCGGATTAACTAAGAAATAATTAAATAGTAAAAAAAAAACAAAAAAGTGGATGTTATAATAAAACTCAAACGATTTAAAAAAATAACTATTTCTCCAGAAATGTTGCAAATGTGTGAAAGAGATAGCTCTGGCCAGTTAGTGCAGCCTTAAATTCCTTTTTCACTACTGCCAGTGACGTGCGAGTGAATCCAATCTATATAACCGCTTACTGGTGTTATTCTCGCAATAATTGGTTTGAGAATGTATCTCATGTCTTTAAGGGCTTGTACGGAATGAGTACCAGATATTGCGGTGTTGACTCCTATAATGCCAGATGCATGTAACACGGGCCCGCCGGAATCTCCTTGTAATATCCACTGAAGTCGCCCACATAGAGGCACGGCGCATATCACCGTTTTTATTACATTAGGTAAGTTACAACTAGTCAACATAGCTCTATCCATAATTTGCAATGGTTTATCTAAGTTCATGGTGACATCAAAATTGAACGCAGCGGGGTTTACTCTCATTAGTCCAAAGCCCATCATAGTCACTTCCTGACCATACAGAGAGACGTGGTCGATTGCGCTGATTTTAGTATATTTCTCTATCAATAGAGGCTCTGTGTATAACAGTGCTATGTCGTCGTTTGCAATCAAACTATTCTGTTTTCTTGGTGATATAGCTTTCAAAATAGCACAGAGTTGATCATTTTCGCTGGGTTTTAAATGAGGGTGGCCGTATCTAATCAATAATCTGCCATGCTTAAGCATTGTGTTGTTCTCTAGAGACCTCTTTATAGTTTGGCTTTGGACGCAATGTGCAGCTGTTAGTGTCCACGTGGATGTTAAGGCCGCTGCAGAACAAAAGGGTATTATTTTCACGATAGTTCTGTTGGGTTGAATATCATTTGGTATGTGGAGCTCTAACCGTACCGCGAAAGGGTATTCACCAATTCTCGCGTCTCGACCTCCTAATATCCGTAAAGAAGATTTTGGCGCCGTCCTTGGGAGCAGAAGAATATTGCACAAAATAATCAAGTAGTCTTTTAGTCTCATCTTCGTAAGATCGTTTTGCAGCCCACGACGTATGGTTCCAAATTATAAACTTGTGTAATACAATAAAATATATTTGTTTTTACTACGTCAATATTTAATCTTTTATACACTCCTAGACCATTTGCAATAAAAATGTAAGTTTGGCTATTAAAAATAAAATTGGCATTCGCCATAACGTAGTCGAGAGCTTATCGGGTTATTATTAGTGTAGGGTTCCGTTGCTCCGCGAATTTATATAATCAGCTTAAAACATATATACGAGTATGTGAAGTCGCATGTAGTAACAAGCAAAATTATTTTTGCTGTTTCGAATGAAGCTTTTTGGACTTAGCGATAAATTACAGAGATATCATCTCAACATAAGAGAAACGACAAACAAACGGCATCAAAAGACGAACAGACGAACGGACGGGTGGACAGACAGACAGCGTAGGCTTAATAATAGAGTCCCGTACAACTATTGGGCACGGAACCCTAAAAGTACAGTCGTCATTAGGGTTCCATAGCCCGACAAGCAACCCTTATAAATTCGTTGTCTGTCCGTCCGTCTAACTTTTATAATTATTAAGATAAATGCATGAACCTTTGCAAAATTACAGTTGTAATATAGATCTCAATTTTAAAAGTATAAAAAAATAGCAGCCATATTAAAAGCAAATCTTGTAATATGGCTGCCAGAGACTGATATACGTGCATAAATATGTTAAATAGAAACCGGAACGTAGATATTCGCCAAAGAACCAGAGTCACCGACATTGCTATTAAAATTTGCAAGTTGAAGTGGCAATGGGCAGGCCACATCGCTCGAAGAACTGATAACCGATGGGGAAGAACCTTCTTCTTAATTAATTAATTAATTCTTAAGTGGAGACCACGAATTGGAAGTCGCAGCGTACCTCCCACTAGATGGACCGGCGACATTGTGATTGTCGCGGGCATCCAGTGGATGCAGATGGCAGGATGTCGTTCAGTGTGGAGGTTAAAGGGGGAGGCCTATGTTCAGCAGTGGACGTCTTCTGGCTGATGATGATGATGACTTAGATAGATATTAACATCCAGACATAGAACAAACACAAATATTCGTCACATAAATGTTTGTCATAGGTGGGTATCAAACCCACGCCCCAAAGCGCAGAAGGTAGGTTCACTACCAACTGAGCCACCGGGGCAGTCAAATGGCATAAAGTCAGATGGCAATAAGGTAAATCAAAATGTATACAATTTCAGTGATGTGTACTCGAGGCCAAGTCTCAGTGACCTCTATCGTTACATTTATAACATTGAAAAGTAATTGGCAAACTTGTAGCCATTTTTTAGAACTACCTAATTAAATATCTGCTGAAAATGCAAATCAGTGGCAGAAAAAGTTTATACCGGAAGGTCGACGCGTTACTTTTTCACTAGTTCATTGTGTGTTTTAACCGACTTCCAAAAAGGAGGAGGTTCTCAATCGGGTTGTATTTTTTTTTTTAAATGTTTGTTACCTCCTACCTTTTGTCTGGGTGAACTGATTTTGACGATTATTTTTTTTATTTGAAAGCTGGTGCTTCCCGTGTGGTCCCATTTCAATTTGGTCCAGTTCTGAAATGTTTATAATGTCGGTTTTTTGTATTGATAATAATTATTGTATTTTGTGGTGGTACGGAACCCTCAGTGCGTGAGCCCGACTTGCACTTGGCCGGTTTATTGTAATTTGTATTAGAAATTAAATATGTTGAACCTTGACCTAAAAATTACACAAGTAGATGTAAGTTAAACGCCTATTTGATGACGACTGACAATATTTGGCCAAAATTCCCCAATTTGCCAATTGCAGTTGGTAGTAAACTTGCCTTCTGTGCATGGGGGCGTGGGTTCGATTCCCACCTAGGACAAACATTCATGTGATGAACATTTGTTATTGTCCTATATCTGGGTGTTAATATCTATTTGAGTATGTATTTAAACATATACATATATGTTTTTGTGTGGAGGTTAAAGGGGGAGGCCTATGATCAGCAGTGGACGTCTTCTGGCTGATGATGATGATGATATATGTATTTATATCAGTCTCTGGCAGCCACAGTACAAGCTTTGCTTAGTTTGGGGTCAGATGACCGTGTGTGCAAAAATGTCCCAAATATTTATTTAATTTAATTTTACGCTTCAACAATGTGCTAACAACCGTGAATCATTAATAATTCATTCATAATTAAATACCTTCTTTATTGACTCCCTGACAGTGGCCACAGAATAAGTAAGGATCACCGATATCTACTATTATACTGTCTGTAAATGCTTTAAAACCACAAACCTCATTGTGACACACTTTCCTTAAATAGAAATATTATAATGTATGTACTTCTAGATGTATGTATACCAAAGTTCGCTTCATAATTATTTATTATGTAACTAATTATTAAATTACGTACTTTTATTAAGTTTAATTGTGACCGAAGAACTATTTTAACCGACTTCCAAGAAAAGGAGGAGGTTATCAATTGAACTGTATTTTTTTGTTTGTTACCTCAGTACTTTCCACTGGGTGAACCGATTTTGATGATATTTTTTTTATTTGAAAGCTGGTGCTTCCCATTTGGTCCCATTTCAATTCGGTCCAGTTCTGATAATTCTGTTTTTATATTGAGAATTATAACAAATCTATTCCAAGTCTAAAACCTACCATCTAATCAATTTGAAATTTTGCAAAGTACATGTATTAATCCAGATGACAATTAAATAATTTAGTACCATCAAACTGATCTCATGGTGGAGCCGGAAGGTAGGTAGTGGAACTCTTGAAAAGCTACCAGTAAACGCCTCGAGTTCGGTTAACATTAGTTTGTTTTAACGAGTTACATGAGCATAATTATATTTTTATTACTTATTTTAAACTATGCTATTTTATCTATTTACATCATTTAATAGTTATATTAAATAATTTATAATTAATAATAAGAAGGGCTAACGCCACCCATAATATACAATATTCAATTAATTTTATTTTTTACCAATATTTATTATTTATAATATAACAAAATTAACCTAGCCTTACAACATAATTAACTTCTACTTGCAAGTTTTAATAGCAATGTCGTTGACTCTGGTTCTTTGGCGAATATCTACGTTCCGGATTTTATCGCGTGAAGAAACTCCGAGCATAGCTCTCTCTATTGCCTGTTGTGTGACTCTGAGTTTTTCCAAAAGGCCAACTGTCAAGGACCACGTCTCAGTACACAAGGAAACACACACTGGTCAAAGACCCTTGTCTTCAGGCACTGTGGTATCTTGGACGAGAAGATATTACGCAATTTCCCGAACACTGCCCGTCCGAGTTGGATTCTTCGAGCGACCTCTTTGCCCAAGTTGGACTTACCTAACTGAAAAATCTGTCTAAGATAGGTGTAATGGTCAACAACTTCGAAATTATAGTTCCCAGCGGTTACGGGTCCAACAATGAATAATGTTACAAAATAGTAATCTTACAATTTACACACTAATGAAAAAAAAGTGTAGCAGGACAAGTATTTTTATTACTAAATAATAAACTTGCTTAGAAACCTACTTTTATAAGGTTTAAACTATCACGGTTGTTCAGTAAAGTTATATGATTATTTACGGGATATTTACCGTGGTTATTACCCGTGAACATGGTGTATGTAACTGCGCCGAAATATCGGGAGCTCCTTCCACAACCTTACCACGGTAAATATCCCGTAAATAATCATATAACTTTACTTTTATAATTTCCTATTAGCTGCGCCCCATGGTTTCACTCGCTTAGATAATCCATTGGATCAGAAACCATACAGTCCAGAATAGGATGTTACGTAGGTTTACAGGCCTGTAAAAAACACGTCAGTTCGGTACTCTTTTGATTTGGTCAATGGTTACTTACTTACTTACATTCCAGTGGTTACTTACTTTGTGGCAAACAAAACTTGCCGTTGAAATAAAAAATTAAATAAAAAAAACTGTCGAGGACCATAAATTCTCACAGAAATAAATTAAAAATCCACGACCATACGAAAAAGTGCTTATAACTTTTAAACCGCTACACAGGATTTGATTAAACAGAGCCAAAAACTAGCGCAATGAAACCTGCTTTCAAGAACCGCATTCAAATTGCTTCAGCCGCTTTGAATATCAATGGTAACATACAAACATACATATAACCTTGTTCCCCAAACGCTTATGCATTATCCGTTCTGTCGACTCTGTCGTAGGTAAATTAATGTGGGCGTCACATACTAACTATGCTAATCGTCTGAACTCGTTTGAATATTATGCCTAAAAGAATTCAGAAACCATGGTTATGTCACAGAATATATAATAGTTACTATGGTTATGTAGGTTATTGTAAAACCTTCGTGGGGCTTGAAGGTGAAGGCAAACAATCACATTTCCCCCAAATGCTATCTGTAGCCTTACAGTCTTTTTAACTGATTTCCAAAAAGGAGGAGGTTCTCATTTCAACTGTATTTTTAACCAACTTTCAACTTCGACTGTTTTAAATGTTTGTTACCACGTAACTTTTGACCGGGTGAACCAATTTTGAGGATTCTTTTTTTATTTGAAAGCTGGCGCTTCCCGTGTGGTCCCATTTTAATTTGGTTCAGTTCTGTCATTTTTATGAAGTCGGTTTTTTATATTGATAATGTTGTACGTGTAAACTGTATGGGCCTTGTTTGTATATTTTTGTGTAAACTGGGCCTTCAGACCCAATGAGTACGGGTCCAGTTTACTCCCCGTTTATGGAATTAAAATTCTAGCTAAATTTGGGTGTGTTCTGTTCGCGAGTGAATAGGTTTCTTTTTAGCGTGCTTCATCGTAGAATGCATCAGGCGAGACGGTCAAATTTTAAGCCTAAGGAATAAGATATTTATCAATGTAAAAAACCGACTTCATAAAAATGACAGAACTGGACCAAATTGAAATGGGACCACACGGAAAGCACCCTCTGAACAGGTACCAGATATACGTCAGATTATTGGTCCTATGTTTAGTGTAAATGGGGTTGGTAACTGTCATCACCATTGTTAAGGAAGTCTTGTCCCTATGACATGGCGTTGAATCGTGTGAGTCGCAAGGGTCTCATGCATTGACGCGCTTACCATTCATTGTCTCGTGAATTGTTATTTTTCAAGACAATGACATTAATTTATTATTCTGATATTCAAATACCTAGACCAGACATGTTTTAACCGACGAGGTTCTCAATTAGTATTTTTTATGTTTTTTACCTCGGAACTTTCGACTAGGTGAACCTATTTTGATGATTATTTTTTTATTTGAAAGCTGGTGCTACCCGTTTCGTCCCATTTCCATTTGGTCCAGTTTTATTTATTTGCTATGTAATAATTCAGTAATTTCCTCACAAAAAATATTATACGATACATCTGTTGGAACGCCATAATACTAAATCAGGCATGCGCTCTCTAAAACCGATAGTGCCTAATTAATGCACGCACTAAGGGATAGAGTGCGCATATTTGGTGCAGTTCTGTCATTTTTATGAAGACGGTTTTTTATATTGATAATGGAAATTTTTTATTATGTTGTCTGCAGATGACCCGCAGTTCACCGAGTTGATATGGCAGGCGGAGGTGGCCATAGACAATGGAATATTCCCAGAGCGGATATACCAGGGATCCAGCGGGTCTTACTTCGTCAAGAACCCTGGAGGGGTAAGTGCCATCAGCCAATTAAAGTTCATCATCATCAGCCAGAAGACGTCCACTGCTGAACATAGGCCTCCCCCTTTAACTTCCACACTGAACGACAACCTGTCATCTGCATCCACTGAATGCCCGCAATTAAATGCAATTCACTGGATCAATTAATTTCGATGCAATTAAAGTTGCTAATCAACATCCCGTTTGGTAAGTACCCCATTTGGTAAACCTCGTCATATACCTACAAAAAAGAAGTTTCGTTTGGTAAACTTTTAAAGGATTCCATGTATGTATTATATCCCATCTAGTAAACTTTCCGTAGAAGTTAGTACAGTCAGGTTTAAAAGTGATGTGAAACAATTAGCAGTTTCATATAATCAAGGACATGCCGTAAACTGAAAATAAATCTAAATTTTTTTTCTTACCCTACACTGTCCCACTGTTGGGCAAAGGTCTGCCCCATTTTCTTTCATAAATCTCGGTCACGACAACTGTTGACAAATGTTTTTTTCACATTGGCGCCAAAACTATCATAGTAATCTTTAAAAACTCCTCGACCGTGCGAGTGGAGCTAGATTAAAACTAAATTGATTTCGAATCGTCATATTAGGTACAAAAATGCAGCACTCTTAGTTTTCATACAGCTTGTGGTATTTGCGGTGTCTATCGTGATAAAGTCTGTATTCTGCTCAATGTTAACATGGGAACTTGTCCTTTATCAAGGGCAGTCTCGAAACAGAGAGCAAACATTATAATAGCCAGTCGCGGGGTTGAGGATACTTCAAGACTTAGTGTCCTCATTTGGTGTGACTGATACAGCATTTTCATAACATAAAGAAAGTAAGAAAACATAAATTTTGTGCACAAAACATACGGTTGCGATTAGCGAATGCTGTACTAGCATATGCTGTAACTGTGTTCTCTAATTCCCAGAAAATAATCGGCGTATTCAAACCCAAAGACGAAGAGCCGTACGGGCGGCTAAACCCGAAATGGACCAAGTGGATGCACAAGCTTTGCTGTCCGTGCTGTTTCGGGCGCTCGTGCCTTATCCCCAACCAGGGCTACCTGTCCGAGGCCGGCGCCAGCCTCGTCGACGCCAAGATCGGACTCAAGATCGTGCCAAACACAAGGGTGAGTGACAAGATTGGGTCAATACCATAGTGAGTGACAAGATAGTGTCACACACCAGTATAAGTGGTAAGATCGTGCCAAACACTAGGGTGAGTGGCAAGATCGTGCCAAGCACTATAGTGAGTGACAAGATAGTGTCAAACACCATAGTAAGTGACAAGATAGTGTCAAACACCAGGGCCCCGATTCTACTAAACCAATTGTTAATGAATTGCCTCAATTTTTTTACTTTTGACACTTTATCAATACAAAAAGTGTAAAAAACATACATTTTGAGGCAATTCATTAACAATTTAAAAACAGTTTTGTTTTTCACTTTTGACACTTTATGCCAAAACTGTCAAATGGGCAATTTATGAGAAAATTCATTAACAATTCAAAAACAATTGGTTTAGTAGAATCGGGGCCCTGGATGAGTGGCATGATCGTGCCAAACATTAGGGTGTAGACAAGATAGTGCCAAACACTAGGGTGAATGACAAGATCGTGCCAAAACCTAGAGTAAGTGAGAAGATTGTGCCAAACACCAGCGTGAGTGGCAAGATCGTGCCAAACACTAGGGTGATGACAAGTTCGTACCAAACACTAGGGTGAGTGACAAGATAGGGCCAAAAACTAGGGTGAGTGACAAGTTCGTGCCAAACACCAGGGTGAGTGACAAGATAGGGCCAAACACTAGGGTGAGTGACAAGATTGTGCCAATCACTAGGTTGCAGACTAGATAGTGCCAAACACCAGGTTGAATGACAAGATTGTGCCAAAACCCAAAGTAGGTAAGTGACAAGGATGTGCCAAACACCAGAGCGAGTGACAAGAATGTAGCAAACACCAGGCGAGTGACAGGTTCGATAGGGTTATGTGCAGTATTGTTTTCAAGCTCCTCTCAGATATGTCGCATAAAGTTATTGCTTTTATTGTTAGAATTTTGGGGGAAAACGCCTCCTCCAAATGAGACCATAATAAGGAAATCAGGTAGTCACCCTTCATAAAGTGTAATTAAAAGAAATTAAACTATGAAAATATTCATTAACAATTTGCTAGCGATGAAACACATTCTGTTATCACATAAAACGAAATATAAACAAACAAAAGATAAAGGTTTATCGACTGCCACATTTAATAATTTATAGTTTAAAGAAACATAAAAATAAGTGATTTAAGTGCTTAATCTTTTTTTCATACTAATATTATGACACTTTATTTAATTACATTCTCGGGTCTAGCCCGGACATTTGGTAGGCATTGGTGGAGCCGAAGCCAACACCAAGAGGCCCTGTTGAATATAAAAAATACAATTATGGAATATGTATAAAAAGGAATATGAAACTATTGTACAGTATAGGATTAAAAAAGTCTGGGCTATTGAGGTGAACAACTTGTGGATGGAATAACAGATCTATAGAATGAGAAACGGAACCTGCCTTATCCTGTCTCATCTCAAAACTAATATTATTATTATTATACCAGCCTATTTATTTTAATCGCGGATATAAAGACTTTGCTACGATGAGGGCTTATTTTGACTGCCATGATTTTCGGATTCAGTATTATGAAACGATGAAGTGATAAAATATCTCCAGAAACTCGGTTTTGATGACAGGCGTCAATTTGCAAAAGTCAAAGATAACGACCACGAGACAATACGAGATAGATGACCTTTTAGAATCGAAGGTCATGACATATTTAAATTTCTGCGCCAGTAAAGTAGGTCAACGGTAGATTTTTATCAAATTCAAGACGTATCGTCAATAATTATCAATTTAAAAAACTGACTTAAAAATTATTAAATACGCAATCTCGGTTACTTTCAGTTATTTTGATTTAAAAACCAAACTACTAAACAGATTTTGATGAAATGTAGAAGTATGGCCTACCAAAGAAGAAAGGAATCTTCAAAATCAGTTCATAATTGGCGGAGAAATTGGTGAAAAAGCCATGAGTAGCGTAACATTCTGTAGTATTAGTTTCTTTTCTATATATTCTTTTCTTCTGATTGTATATTTTTGTTAGCGATTATGGCCGGGCGGTAGTATGTGCGCTTTTAAATTTGACGGCATCCGGTTTGATCCTCAGCCCTGCACCAATGAATTATTTAGTACTTAAGACATTATCTGCAGTTTCGATGCCATAGCTCATTTTTTTTTGTTATAAAATAGGCTTGCGCTTGACCGCCAACTCGCCTGATGTTAAGCGATGATGCGGCCTACGATGGATCACACTCAATATCAGTGAAGGAAAACATCGTGAGGAAACTTGTCCAAGGACCTCAACAAAGACATAAGACATTCACCAACATGCGCTGGGCCAGCATGGTGGTTAGGGCCCATCATCTCTCCCTGAGAGAAGGCCTGTGTCCCAGCAGTGGGAACACGATCCGCTGATGACGATGATGGTTTCTTTTCTGCCGGTCTATTCTACAAGCTAAGAGAACGCGCAAGTGAAGGGATAATCTAAGTGAATGTGTTTTTTTCTTGCCTATTTCTGCAGATAAATGTCAAAACATCGAATTATAAGGGTAAGGGACTACAGTCAAGGGTGATCACTCGACATTTCGACATTTCTCTATAGTAATCAACAAGAAAAATACATGTTCACTTAGCTTATCACCTCACTTGCGCGTTCTCTTAGCTTGCAGAATAGACCGGCTGTGCCACTTCGCGACAGTCATTCGGTCAGAACAAAAAATGTTGTATAGTTTCTTGAAACTATTGTTGTAAATGAACCGTTAGTTGGTAATGACATGTGATTATTTGAAGGCCTGCTTTGCTCGGGTCGTGGACTTCATTCGGGGATAAAAAAATTAGTGGTGGTGATCGGTCACTGCGCGTGGTAGCGAATTAAATACCTAGCTAGTACAACTACTGATCTCAATATCAATATATTGTTACCTTAGTTAATATCTAGTTGTAAGCACTTATTTATTGTATGTCCGTAAGGATAGTGACTGTTGATACTTATAATATTTAAGACCTTTGTTAACACAGTTATGCACAATAAAAGTTTATTCTATTCTATTCTCTGTCGTTTGTTTTAGTTATTATTCTGTTAATTCTTTTACTGTGAAAAGCTTCGATCAAAAAAATACAAAGATTCCAAAATGACGCGCTAGTTGCGGCATCACTAAATAAAAATAAAAACTCTGGCTGGACTGACTGGCTGCCAGATTAGATCCACAGTTACGCAATAGCTGCCCAAGCCGTAACACACCGTAAGAACCGTAACAGACACGTCAACTTGGCTGACGGACCACCGTCTGACCAACGGGAGAGACAGAAAATTCTCTCGGGAGAGAAGTACCCACTTGCGATTCAGACATAATCGCCGTCTCGCTTGCTCAACGACGGTTCGCAAGTTTTGACGATATTGTGCAAATCGAACAGACATTAGAGAACTGAGCCGTAAATGTAGGTATAAATATACGGTTAGTTTTGGTAAAATAGTTTTGTTTCGATATAAATTGTATACAGCTATGTATGAAACTGCGGACGTTTATTGACTATAATTTTCTACGCGTTGTGAATTCTATGTATAATTTTTCGAAAGTGAAAAGCCGAAGTCTCCCCACTAGCTATGATCACAGAATACACATAAGTACAAGTACAGAATATTCACTCCGCAAAATCATTTAAATAAGTAACGACTCTTGCTACTACTCAATAAAGTGCAATTCAGGACGTGCGAAGGCTAACTACCTACAGTATTAACCTAGATGTTGCCTCTCTGTCTATCGTGTGTCTCTTGTCGCGTCTATCGCGCGGCAGCGGGCACGGCAAGTCCGACAAGACGCCTACTTATAGCTACATACCTAAAGTGCGGAGTACCAGGCCTGCTATGACATCTATATGCGAGGTATGGCGATAGTGTCTCTAATTGTCAAATAAGAGACATTCTACCCTTTATCAACACGCATCGGAACACCGTCAATATTGACTCGAGATCAATAAAAATATCGATTATTACTATCTCTACATTTACACAATGTATTACGAGTGTACATAATAACTATTATTTAATCCGTGACGTACAGTACGACACTGCTTATAATGAAATGTGGATAAGGCGCTGTTACTAGGTTAGTAAGTGACACAATACAGGTCATACATAGCCCACTACACCGGCCATAACCGTATCGAAACATACAAAAAAAAGTTTACTAAGTTTAGTAGAACAAAAATAGTTTTATTTAAAGACCGCCGACTCAAAGCTACAGTCGTCTTCAGTAGCAGGCTTCATTTTACGTGAGTAATTCCCTTACAATAAAAACAAACAAAAAGCACTTTTTGTTTTGATGAATATTACAAAAAGTTTTGCATACATTGATATGAAACGTTCACTAGACCGTTCCGTCGCCGACCAAAACCGTAGCTTGTCATGACATTGTACTTTATATCGTTGTTACACGGTTCTAGTAAGACTTTTTTTCATGTCTGGTACATCACAATACCGGTGTCTACACCAGACCATAAGTTCTTTAAGTATTGCATTTCATCTGCAATTGGGCCGAGTTTTTAAAGAGATAATTAATATTTTTTTACAATATAACAACCAACTTTATGTTAAACTCAATGAACGCGATACATCCCCTAATTTCCACCCCAGAAGTAGAACATTTTATTTAAATCACTCTCGAGCCTATTCAATAAAAAAATAATCACTAAAATCATTTTACATCTGGCAAAGTAACTGGCGAGTAACTTAAAAAAATATGCAGTCGAATTGAGAACCTCGTTTTTTAAGTCGATTGCATAAGATAAGACGACACTATAGTTCCAGTTTTGACCAAAAAAATATGCAGTGTAGTGTAGTCTGACCTCATGACGTCATTACTCGATAAGTGATGCATATTTATTTCGTTATCGACGCATCTCTAGGTAATGATAATGTTGGTCTGACGCGTTCGTTGTTATATCTATTTAGTACGTAGTTTCTGGCTGCAGCGTTTTTAGAACGGTAATCATCATTTCAGCCAATCATTGCCATTGAGTGAATCGGTTTCTTCTAGGCAAGCGAGCTCCATCGTAGACTACATCATCGCTTAACATTAGGCGAGTTGGCGGCCAAGCGCAAGCGTTTGGGATCGAGACATTGGGCCCTTGGGGACCGGAAGCTCACCTCATTTTCAAAAATCTTTCTGAGCGCCCGGTTAATGCGACGCGTGACCAAAATGCTGGCGTGTATTTATCTGGCTCAACGTATAAGCATTGCCATTCAACGTGGAAATGCCGCCAGCATGCTGGGTACGCTGCTAACTGATAGTGGGCTTGAGCATTTGTATTGTCTTAAGACCTTTAACGATCCATGGGCAGTCTAACTGTTTATGTAGTGTTAGTGTTAGCTTGTATTTTGTTTACTTAAGAAGGAACGTACCTGTTTAAAAAAAAACGCAAGCCTATTATTTAATTAAAAAATATGTTCCCATCTCTAGAACACAGGCCCTTTCTCAGATAGAGAATGACGATAGGCCTAGTGCGTGTTGGTGAATGGCATGTCTTGAACTTTTGAGTTTCTTGGACATACCGGCTTCCTCACGATGTTTCCTTTCACCGTTGTTGAGCGATGGCAATTAAACTGCAGTTTTTTCTTTCTTTTTTAAGGAATAGGGTTGCGTTTGACCGCCAACTCTCCTGATGTTAAGCGATAATGCGGCCTACGATGGAGCATGCTTGCCTAAAAGAAACAGATTCACTTTGAAGCCGTGATTTGAAGACACTCAGATGGCAACTACCGGGAAACACCAATTCAGGCAGCTTTTCTGCGGAATTCTTCACAATTGTAGCTCCACACTAGGACACACAAAACTCCACAAACAAAGACACGGACAACTGAAGCCCACATTTAGAACTGATATTTCAATATATTGTTCAAACATCTGCCCGGCCGCGAATCGAACCCGGGATCTAAAAAATATCAGTTATTCCATAGAAAAAAATCGGCGTAAAGTTGCTAGTCTATCGGTTTTTTATCGGAAACATTTCGGAGAGCGTGCATCGGATCTGCATGACCTAATTCCCTGCTGTTCATTTTTCTATCGTACTGCTAGAGCGGGCTCGAAAAATCGACACCGCTAAATGGTTGATATTCCAAAAACCCGTACGAAGCGCTTTGATTCCAATTTTATGCGAACTGCTAGTCTGTGGAATGCGCTACCTGAATAGGTGTTTCCCGGTAGTTACAATCTGGGTGTCTTTAAATCACGAGTGAATCGGTTTCTTCTAGGCAAGCGTGCTCCATCGTAGATCGCATCATCGCTTAACATAAGGCGAGCTAGTGGTCAAACACAAACCTATTTTTTATAAAAAAATAAATAGGAAACGGGCATTCACACTGGAGGAAACAATTTGGAAGAGCTGGGTTTTTTTCGCGATATAATATAGTTAGTCCTATAGTCAAAGTTGTTCATAATGATTAGTATAACGACCCTTTTCGGCTTAGTATTAGTACACCCTTTCCGCGTAACCCTGTATACTGTTTTCGTGTTTTGCTCAAGTATGACATTGTTGCCAGGTGGTGAAGTTGGTATCAGAGACGTTCAACTATCTTCGCATCGACCGCGAGCGGTCGCGGCTCAAGCGCGCCATCACGGAGCAGTTCCCCAACTTGAGGTTCAACAGAATGGGCCTGCCCCCTAAGGTAAATAAGCTACAAGTACAGGTACATAATTATTTACGGAATATTTACCGTGGTAAGGTTTTGGAGGGAGCTCTTTCCACCACCTTACCACGGTAAATATCCCGTAAATAATCATATAACTATAGTGAACAACAGTGATAGTTTCAGAGTGTTTTAAGCTACAAGTACTTAACAGTTCCCGCGAGTACGTTAAATTGTGTGAACATCCAGCGTGCCGCATTTTTGTACATACTATGATGTCGCGAGAGCAAAAGTAAGTAGAGTAAGTGGTAACTAACACTGACTCTACTTACTTTTGCTCTCCGTTCGCACGCCCAACTGCTCTCGAAGAGTTTTTACAGTTTACTATGGCATCATCATCATCAGGTTTTCATGTTCCCCTAGGCACAGGCCTAGGCCTAGGTATGTCTGCTTATTTTTGTATTATATCATTTCGTAGTATAGTATTTTGTGGTTATTGTTTGCTAACAAAGTACTTGGTTTTCCAGAACACAACCCAAATTTGTGGGTACATAAGTGTGCCTAGCCGTGCTATAAAATGTCTCCTCTTCCTTTTATTGTAGATTTCATTGAATAAATGCGAAAAAAATACATATCTCGTCAGAGCCATCTGTCGATGGTTTCAGAACTATGTTCCTAGAGTTGTCAGAAAACCTCCCATTGTAATGATATCTTTACGTTGTTTCCAGGTAGGTTCGTTCCAGTTGTTCGTGGAGGGGTACAAAGACGCGGATTATTGGTTGCGGCGCTTCGAACAGGACCCGCCGCCGCATCATGTTATGAAGAAGTGAGTCCCATTTTCAGTTTCCGCAAAGAGATAAAAAGGTTTTCTCATGAGATTATTCATCTACCAACTTGTGCCAGCTGGTTAGAGCCACGCTCTGATATTTTAAGGGACGGAGGTTTCAATTTCAAAGTCCTTTGCGGCACTGTGTCACTCAGTAATGTTATTTGTTTAGTTTATTGGAAACATAGTGGCTAAACGTAGATATATATATAAATATTTTAAAAATTTTGCTTATACTTTTGACGTAGTAGTAATTCAGCTATTCTACAAGAGATGGCGCTGTTTTAAAATACACAATACAGCGTAACGATGACGCGAGTTCTATGATTTTTTTTCACCCAAAAAAGTGCTAAAGAAATTATCATTTTAAAAAAAAACATTTAAACATTTGTTTCATAGTAAAACACTATTTTAAACTATCACGGTTGTTCACTACAGTTATATGATTATTTACGGGATTATTACCGTGGTAAGTTTGTGGAAGGAGCTCCCGATATTTCGGCGCAGTTACATGCACCATGTTCACGGAAAGACAGTCTTCTTAAAACTCTTGAGTTAAGGTACTGTCAAACCAATTTTTGGATAGTAAATTGCGGACTTTATTCGGAGAACACTGTTTTAAACTATCACGGTTGTTCACTACAGTTATATGATTATTTATGGCATTATTACCGTGGTAAGTTTGTAGAAGGAGCTCCCGATACTTCGACGCAGTTACATGCACCGTGTTCACGGAAAGACACATCCCGTGTACATGGTGCGTGGCCGTTTATTCGGAGATATGTTAATTTGGTCAAATATTCTGGCAATACCAGGCGATTAATAGTTTTCGAAGAGCTAACGAATAAATAATTTTGCCTATAATTGTTTGTATGTTCAGATTCCAGCTACAGTTCGAGCGGTTAGTGGTGCTGGATTATATAATCCGCAACACGGACCGTGGAAACGACAACTGGCTCATCAAGTACGAAACTGCGACCTCTGAGCCTGGATCAGACATACACATGTTGCAGCCGTCGGTCAGTACTTTTCATAATCTATAACTATACATATAATAAAAACGTAGAGATAAAAAAATCTGTAATTGCGAGATATAAAAAAAACACACAGGGCGTCTTAAAATAAGCAGCTGAACACGTTCAGACAGTTTTTAGAATTTTTGCCTGTTTGTTTGTCCACGCACATCTTCTAAACCAATGGACGGCCTTAAATGCGGTTTTTATGAGTATGCTTAGCTATGACAAGATTGAAGTATAGGCTGTTATTTTGCGCAAGGGCCGTATTAAGGAAGGAAAAAAGGGTTGAAAGTTTGTATATGAAAATCTACGCGTACAAAGTCGCGGGCAAAAGCACTATTTCATTCATAATACGCTAGATGACTGTTTTTTTGTCCTATTATAATGTAGCCCATAAATATAGCTGATTAATGAAAACAAAATGAAGATCAGATCAAAAATAAGCAACTTATAAGCATTTTAACATAACAATAACATCATGTTTGTTATCTCGCCGGAGTGGGGCAACTGTTCAGTGTAGAGATCGCCTGGCATTATTATGTTAACATAACAATAACATTAAGTTTGTTACCTCGCAGGAGTGGGGCAACTGTTCAGTGTAGAGATCGCCTGGCATTATTATGTTAACATAACAATAACATTAAGTTTGTTACCTCGCAGGAGTGGGGCAACTGTTCAGTGTAGAGATCTCGAGGCATCATTATGTTAACATAACAATAACATTATGTTTGTTACCTCGCAGGAGTGGGGCAACTGTTCAGTGTAGAGATCGCCTGGCATTATTATGTTATCATAACAATAACATTAAGTTTGTTATCTCGCAGGAGTGGGGCAACTGTTCAGTGTAGAGATCGCCTGGCATTATTATGTTATCATAACAATAACATTAAGTTTGTTATCTCGCAGGAGTGGGGCAACTGTTCAGTGTAGAGATCGCCTGGCATTATTATGTTATCATAACAATAACATTAAGTTTGTTATCTCGCAGGAGTGGGGCAACTGTTCAGTGTAGAGATCGCCTGGCATTATTATGTTATCATAACAATAACATTAAGTTTGTTATCTCGCAGGAGTGGGGCAACTGTTCTGTGCGTATAGCTGCGATCGACAACGGACTAGCGTTTCCATTCAAACACCCGGACTCTTGGCGGGCCTACCCCTACCACTGGGCCTGGCTGCCGCAAGCCAAGCTGCCCTTCAGCCAGGAAACTAAGTCAGTATAACACAACTAACTAACCACAGGTGAAACTAGATTCGCTACCGGCATACATCATCCATGTCTCCACAACGGCTTGACTAACTCATCATCTGTACTTCTATCTATGCCTCTGTAGTGAAAAAAGGAACTGGGTTGGCTCAGGTTGGCTGGTAATGAACAATACGCGCATCGTGGTTTGAAAGTGGATCTACATAACATAGATGAGTGGAAATCGCACACTGTGTGATTCACACGATCTTTCTTGCCTCACACCTGGAAAATGTGGAATGAGCTACCTTCCGCGGTGTTTCCGAGAAGCTACAAGAGGTAATAGAGTCTTAAAGGGTCTGCAACGTCTTCCAGATGAGTTCTGCACTGACATCACTTTTGGGGTGTATTTTTTTAATGCCATAGGTGGCAAATAAGCAGACGGGCCGCCTGATGGTACGCAAAACCGCCGCCTATTATTAGCGGTGTCGACGGTGCTCTGCCAGCCCGGAATGGTTTCTTTCCTTCACCGTTTTTGAGTGATGGCACCTAAACTGCACAATATTTAAGTACTAAATAAGTCATTGGTGCAGGGCCTACGATCGAACCGGGTGCCATCAGATTGTAAAGCACACATTCTACCGCCCGGCCACCATCACATAACTTGTTAATATCTTATAGCAGTTTGTAATTTAGATGAAAACCTCTCCTTTCGATCAGTAATCCTCAGTAATATTGGCACACTACTGCTTGACTTTTGTGGAATTAATGTCATTGTGTGGTGACTTTTTATGATTGTATATGACTGACTGTTTCTTTTCTTTTCCAGGGAATTAATTCTTCCGTTATTATCGGATATGAACTTCGTGCAAGAATTATGTGACGAATTACATGTTTTATTTAAAGTAAGTTTTTTGCCGTTTAAAATTTGCCCGTGATCTTAACTTTTTTTTTTTAATTCAGAAATTGGCTTGCGTTTGACCGCCAACTCGCCTGATGTTAAGCGCGATGCGGTCTACGATGGAGTACGCTTCACATCACACATCATCAGCCAATTAACGTCCACTGTTGGACAAGGCCTCATAGAGAGGGGTGTTGCCATAATCCCCACGCTTGGCAGGCCGCTTGGGGATCGCAGTACGTTCACTGTGTACTATTAGGACGCTGCTGCCCATCCTCCGGTAGTTTTGGTCGCAGTTTTAGGACATACCCCGGTCCCGGGTCATGGAGCACGCTTGCCCAGAAGAAACCGATTCACTCGAGATTTGAAGACACCCACCTACCTGTGGCCTTGGTACGAGCACTTGCGAAAAAGTTATCGTTACGTAAACGATAGCAAAATATATGAAAAATTTAAGTTTCCTTTCACGTCCGATAAAGGCGCTGTTCTTCTCTCCTTCCACTGTTACTTCAATATAGAATTACGTTCGGGATTATAACGTTGTATTGTAATGTTTGAGTAATCAAAATGTTTAACAAACCAAAACAAAATAACTGGCCAAGAGCGTGTCGAGACACGCATATGGTAGGGTTCCGTACCAAAGCCATATAATTGTAGTCATAGTTCAGAAAATGATGGTTATAGAAAATTTCGAACTAACGAAGCTCTGTGGACTTGTAAATTTTCAGAGATGTACCATCCCGACATAGCTTATACTTTTTATGATATAAACATAGAGAAAACTGATTGAAAAACATTATTTGTTAAGACCATTTTACGAAAAGGTCAATGACCTTTGAGATAGAACGCCTCGAATTTATTATAGTTTTATCGCTGTTACTCAAAAAGTCATAATCAGATAATAATTCGAAATAATTTTGAATGAAGGTTTAAAATATGGCCTGTCCATACTGTAAGTTACAAGTTTCTATGTTTTATAGTTTAGAAATGCAGGGGGGCACCAACTTTTTGCTACTTTGGCGGACCATATTTCGCAAAGTATAGACTTCATAAAAAAGTGATGTATCAAACCTTTCATTTTAAAAGACCTTTTCAACGATACCCCACACGAGTAAATGCAGTGAAAAAAAAAACATCCCCATTTCACATGTACCACAGCCACCTCTAAAATGATTTGATATATATTTATTATACTCTTTATATTGAGATCTATATAACAACTGTCATTATGCATAGTTTCAAGCACTTATCTTAATAAATATAGAAGTTAGAAGGTTCTAAAAAATTCGGACGGACGGACAGAACGAATTTATAAGGGTTCCTTGTCGGGCTACGGAACACTAAAAAGGACGACCAAAAATACCATAGGAAGATATATTTAAACAAAGATGTGGACCAAAGTGGATGAGAAAAGCGAGAGACGGAAATGCATGGAAAATTCTGGGGGAGGCCTACGCCACTGAGGCGACTACCAATAATTATCAATATAAAAAAACCGACTTCATAAAAATGTCAGAACTGGACCAAATGGGACCACACGAGAAACACCAGCTTTCAAATAAAAAAGAATCATCAAAATCGGTTCACCCAGTAGAAAGTTATGAGGTAAAAAACATCGTCTTGATAACCTCCTTATTTTTGAAGTCGGTAAAATTTTAAACATAAACAAAAGAAATGGTTTGTGACATTTTAAATTTAAATTAAAAAATCGGGACATTTTAATTAATTACCTATGACAATGGAAACTGCATAATTATCTTTTTAAATTATATTCGAATCAAAACTAATGTGATAGAAATAAAATATTTTTTAATTTAATTTAATTTATTTATTGTAATGTTCGCAGCAAGACAAAGGTTTCGACAAGGGGTTGTTCGAGCGGCAGATGTCCGTGATGCGCGGTCAACTGTTGAACCTCACGCAAGCGCTCAAAGACAACAAGAGTCCCGTGCAGCTCGTACAGATGCCAGCTGTCATCGTCGAAAGGTAACTACCTCCCCTTTTTCTCCCTTGTCCCGTTATCTCAGTCTATCGCGCGGCAGCGGGCACGGCAAGTCCGACCAGTCGACTACCTGTAGCTTCATACCTAAAGTGCGGAGTGCGCCAGGCCTGGTAATAGTGAGCGCGTTGTTGAATGTTGCAGGTCCAAGAGTGGCACAGCGTCGACCCGTTTCTTCGACTCTTTCCAGCAGCGGTTCCAGCACAAGTCACCTTTCTTCTCATGGTGGTGATCGACAAGCAATCGCCCAACATGTATGTTACTTCCAATCGTTATTCTTCCCTCCTTATAACAAATGCAGTACTTGCAAATGGCGGTTTAGAGAAAAATTTAGAAAACTATATTTTTTTTATATATAAACAACATATCCATGTTATATAACTTTTTAAGTGTATCTAAAGAACAAGATCAAAATTATTTTTTGTGCATAGATTATCCCCTTGGGATACAATTTCTGCAAAAAACGTGACCCAAAAATGTCGATTACTGCAAGTGGAATTAGTAGGGCAGTATTTTCTACCTAAATAAATTCATCATCAGCCAGAAGACGTCCACTGCTGAACATAGGCCTCCCCCTTTAACCTACACACTGAACGACAACCTGCCATCTGCATTCACTGCCCGGATGCCCTTAATCAATTAAAGAAAGATATTTTTTTGTAAAAGCCTGTAACTATATTAGTTGTTTTTTAGGGTTTCTTACCCAAAAGCTAAAAATGGGACCCGTGTGTCTGTCCATCTAACCGTCCTACTTATAAACAGCTGTATCTTTGGAACCGTAATAGATAGCCAGTTGAAATTTATTCATAATATGCCATGTTACGGAGAATTAACTAAGAAATAATAAAAAAGTCGAATAATTAAAATGTAATGGGGACCCCATAAAAACGCTTTTTTACGTATTTTTGTATTTGCTCTAGTGTATAAACGGTATTACGTACAAGCGTCAAACTTGGCATGATCATAGTACACACTCTAAAGTATAACAAAAAATAATAAATAATGGCCAAGTGCGAGTCTGTGACAAATTTCTGTTCATTACCAAATTAAGCAACGTATTCGGTTACTTGGACGACCTTATCATTTCTTTCACCGAATCGACTAATTTTGAAGTCGTTTTTTTTTAATGATAATTATTATATTTCGTGGTGGTACAAGAACATAACTCTTTAAAAATAATTAGTAAGAAAATAATTAAAGACATGTTTTTATTTTTTATTAAAAACAATTAATTATTATATGTAATCAGGCTATTAAAAAAATTCGAATTTTAGTATACTAGGTGACTGGTTGGACATATTTAAGGACATGTCCACTGTGGTGGAAAGCAGCGAGACCTTGTTAATAATTATTTTGTTTTTTGCAGACCTTATCAAAATGGTGATAGTTCCACAGTGCAGAAAGCAGAATATGAAAATAGTAAACACAATTGTATGTATTGTATATGTATTTATAATGTAGATTAGTTCATTTTTTAATTACATATTTAGGAACTGCTAAAGTTAGACTACATGTTATATCGAGTATTCGACATTTTATATTTTATGTAGATAACACCTTGTCTAATTACAAAAAAAAACAATAATACAAATATTATATTTGGTTTTCTAAATTTTCTGAATGTGTAAACAAAAATGGTGGATTCGCAACCAATGAAAACCACAATTACTGATTTTACAACCAATGAGTTGTGGTTGGTTGCAGACAAAACATTTTGGTATCTTTTAATTTTTTTAACAAAGATGGTGGATTGGCAACCTTTGAAAACCGCAACTAATGGCTTCACAACCAATGAGTATGATAATAATTAGATTGGTTGCTAATCCACCATTTAAGTTTACATTTTACTCATTCGAAAAAGACTATGCTTACTAAACTAACATGTAGTTTGGACTTAAACAAAGTATTCTAGGCTCTGTATCTCTTTGATCATGTGTTACAATTTATTTTACAGTGCAAATTAAATTATAAATTTGTTTATTATGGAAATTTAATTTTACTAAATGCTAGAATACTATGTTTGTCTCTGTATTTTAGTGAATTAATCACAACCGTTTGTAACAAGTGTAAACAAATATGGCGGATTGACATTTAAAAAGAACCAATGGGCAGCACTATGCGTTCTCATTGGCTGAAAGTCTGCCACGTTTGTTCGGATTTAAAAAAAAATGTTCGGAAAACGATGCTGTATTTGCAGATTCTGACTTTAGCAGTAACAAAGGTCGTTAGTTGGACCGACTAGTCCATTGCTGCGATGTTATTTTATATAATTTTTTTGTGAATATTATTTACTCTCTAAAACGTTGTCAGTACAACAATATTGAAATTATTAATTTGTAAATAATTTTCTACATTTTTCAAAACATAATAGTTAAAATTAGAAGCCAAAATTGTATATTTTTTAAGTGAAACCTCAGCTTTACTAGTACTTCATTAATTTATTGCTTGCTTTTACTGAAACCCTGATTTTGTACTTCGTTTATCAAAAGATAGTAAATAGTTATTTCTTTTTCATCCATCTCATTATAACGTATCTTTTGTATTTAATTTTCTTTATATTTACGAATAATCGCGATATGCCATCTTAAACACTGGCACTCCACAATAGAGAAATCGTGTTTGACGCTTTTATTTACATTTTTTTAAGTGTAAACAAAAATGGCGGAATGATGAAATCATTCAAATACCCGTATTTTAGAAATTAAAAAAATCTATTTAGGTGTTGTTGGAGGAAATTGAAAAGAATATAGGATTAATGAGCGTCGATTTTGTTTCATTTTTCAAACATAACTAAATTTGACATATCTGCACTTGTGTTTCATTTATTACAAGCAACAGGCTTAGGGATGAATATAACTAAATACATTAAACACAGAAAAAATAAATTGGCTGATTCATCTCTGAGATATGAGCGTTTAAAGTTTTACCTGGGGATAGAGAGGGGATGCTTCATCCCTTTCTGGCGAAGTGTGTGTTAGTATAGCATTTGTATGCCGCGCCTGAGGCTTGACGTCATAGCTCAGTATAGTGCGCTCTCTGTTTAGCATAAAATGAAACTTATTTATTTTTGAAGTAATTTAAATTTTGTTTCGTTGATAGGCTCCATTGATGATCAACTTTTTTATGAGGTAATAAAAAAATATTAGTCATCATGCCTATTGTTGTCATCCTTTTTTCTCAATCAAAAATAAACAGTGATACACACAATTTTAGTTATATAGCATAGAGTTAGTACAAGAGAATCGACGTCATTCTAAACAATACTTCCGACTTCGTGGACACATATTATAGTAACAGCACTCTATTCTATGATTTCTTATTGGTTACCGATCCGCCATTTTTGTTTACAAATTTGGAAAAGTTTAAATTCGTGGTGTGCTTCATAAGGTCATCCCATCAACCCATGTTTATGTGATATTTTTTTTAATGAATGTATCAGTTTATCAATGTTATTTAGCCTAGTTTTAGGTCTGATCACTTTTAAGATTATTTTTTTACATTCTGACATGATAGGTAAAATTTGTATAACAAAAGTCTTCTTCCGTTAGTGAATTGTGTATTTTTCTGACAGAGACCTCTTATGATATATTACTATTTTGTGATCAAGGGCGCGTTCCGAATTTAAGCCAACAGTGCCAACGACAATTACACCGCACCATGAAAACTTCTTTGTACCGTGTGTTTTCTCATTTGCGCTGTTGGCGTGATTCGGAACATAGCCTTAGTTTTGTGTCATAATAAACTTTTAATTAAGCATGCCTAAGCATGTTAAAAATTTTCAAAATGTAAGTTTTACTGTTAAATTAGTTTTAAAAAACATTGCAAAGTAAAACTTAACCTTACTTTAACATAAAAAAATAAACCTGTTTGATTATAATACAGGGTTACGCATATATTCTGTACTAAGCCGAAAGGAGGTTATTGTACTCATCATTATGAACAGCTGTTCCGTACATCTTGTCGAGTGTCAATGACCGTTTTCTATGGAACAGCAGATCTTTTTTCGCGATTTCTTGCTTGGTCCCATAGTAAAAGTTGTCCACCTCCTTTCGGCTCATTACAGGGTGTATGAGGAACCCTGTATATTCAAAAAGGCATTTGGATATGATAAAACGTAAGATGTGACTCAGTCAGGTAAAATAAAAGGCGTGTCCACACTTGCTTATTAAATTTCAGTTGAATTTGTTAGCCATTGTTATCGTTCGCAATCGATCAATAGAAACTGTAATAGTGCCCTTAAATTACTTCATTTCTTAATAAACACCAGTATCTACTTTTAAAAGGCATCTGATTACTATAAGAGTTCATTATTTCAGCCCTAAAACGGCATTTGGCTAGCAGATCAACTGCCTGTTTCTAATTCATTCGGAAAGTTTCCGTGGGTAAAACATACCATCCAGTCTGCTTTCGCTTACGATGGAACAAAAACCAGGTAAAATTAGTTCACGGATTTCGTTTTCAACACTCTGAATTATGGAATGCAGTTTAGAGAATTGTATTGCATCCCTTCTGTTTTCATTCGTAAACCTTCCGAATTAATTGAAATCTGGTAGCATAGCTTATAATCGTGTGTGGCGACCTTAATTTCCTTACAAATATTTTAGGCTATATTCTGTGTTCAACTGACGTTCAGTATACCGTTGGCTCTTTAGCACTGACGTTCAGTGTATCGTTTGAAACTTAGCACTGACGCTCAGTGTACCGTTGGAAACTTAGCACTGACGTTCAGTGTATCGTTTGAAACTTAGCACTGACGTTCAGTGTATCGTTTGAAACTTACCACTGACGCTCAGTGTACCGTTTGAAACTTAGCACTGACACTCAGTGTACCGTTTGAAACTTAGCACTTACGCTCAGTGTTTTGTTAGCAACTAAGCACTGACACAATGTGTACCGTTGGCAACTTCGCACTGAAGATCATCTTTAGTCAGCGTCCTAATTAGCCATCGTTTACACGAACAATTAATGCTATTTCGTCACGCGAACGTAATTTTGTAACATTGCGTATAATATGATGAGATTTTTGTATTTGCAAGCGATGGCCAATAACAGCTTTTCAGGGCCTTCCTTCCTACAAGCTTCACTAAATGGCGGTAATCACTCAATTGGTGGAAAAGTACAAAAGAAAACTTAGTCCTAAATGTCCATTTAGACCATATTTTAAGAGTTGCATCGATGGAACAATTTTTGAATTTCTGAAAATGTGACTTTAGGACGCCGCCTTCACCGTCCGTTGAACACTGAAATATATATAACAAGTGGCATGCGTTAGACATTAGGTATTTTGTATTAAACCAAATACTGACAGACCGCCTTCTCTCTACAGTCCATAGAATCTTCGAGAACATTACTAGAAAAAAATGCTGTATATAGAATAGCTACATGGCTACTACATAGCTAGCTACATGGTAGTGATGCTGAAATTCTCATGTATAAGATACAATATAGATAGAGTTTTATTACCCACGACGGAATGGAGCTAAATGCGTTTGATATAAAAGGTTGTATGTTTTTTTTATGATACTGAGTGACGAAACGAGCGAAGTCGCTCGCCTGAAGGCTCTTCACGCTTGCTCATAACAGCTCAACGCCACTCAGAATTTTGAACTTCAATAGTTCAAAACCCTGGATGGCAATGCACTGCGCTCGTCACCCCGAGATATAAGATGTCAAATCTCTATGTGCCCTGTAATTTCGCTGGAAACATTGCCCTTCAATCCGGAACACAGTAGTGTCTGCACACTACTGCTTGGCGGTTGAATAACTGGTAAAAGTGTGGTACTTCCCCAGGCGGACCCCTGCAAAAGAGTCCTACCACTACGAAGTGTCTATGTTTGTCTATTACCATTTTGATCCAAAACGGCTGGACCGATTCGAATGTGTTTTTTTATTTGAAAGTAGGTTTCACTGTGGTGGTCTTGGCAATGTTTGATCAAAATCTGTCAAGTGGTTTAAAAGTTGTGCTCTTTTCCAAATTCGTCGTGGGTTTTAATTTTACTTGTTTACGGTTGCGCTTTTACTTTCAGTGGAATCTCGAAAATGTTTATTTAACTTAGCGAGTGATTCGTCTCGATATATTTGTGAAAATTCCATGGACAATAGAGATGGGGCAGTCGCCTTCCAACCCCTTCCTAGTAAAAGTGTTTGCCCGGCAAACACATGAATAGTACAATTATCAGTTCTATAGTTCGTACAGTGGTGATCCGGAATGCTAGTCGCCAACCTATCGGTTGTTATAATAGAGATGAAACGGATAGCTGTTTAGCCGGATGTCCGGCCGAAAATTGTCGATTGACGCATCGTAACGAGCAAGCTTACATAGGTGACGCACGAACAATCGCTACACGCACGAACACGTTTCGGGAGAATTCGGGTCTTTTCGTTAATGAGCGAAGTTAGCAACATTAGCAAGGTTTCATTGATCATCACTTGAGGTTATTGTAAACGTTCTATTGTAGTTAATATATAAATATTCGGTGACGTTTTTGCTCACACGGCGCGGTTTTTTGCGTTTGAGGTTATTATAAAAGTATTTTGATGTAAAATTAAAATGTGGTTATTATATTTGTTGTGATGTGGTTTAAATAAAGTACCACAATTTGAAAACTTATCCGGTATCCGGCCGGATAGTAAATTAGGCCAGATAGGCCGGATACCGGATATCCGTTTCATCTCTAGTTATAAATATTCACAATGAAGTACAATGAGCTCCCTTACCGCTTGGTTCCACCTGTCTGTATAAAATAGAACTGTATGTCTCAATTCGCACGGCTGACTAAGGCCCAACGCCCACTGAGAGCCGCGGCCGTCAAAAGTCTCCCGGTTTACTGTATGTTAAAAATATGCTACCGGACTGTTTTTTTTAATTTATTTTTTAAGCATTTAAAAGGCTGAACATAAATAGGGCCGAACATTGAAAACAAAATTTAAGTGTTCAAAATTAAGGCAGATAGAAGCATTTTAATGTCTCGCTAGATAGAGCGCATTATATTTACGTATGACGTCACCTGTAGGTACGCCATACAAACTCCCTACTGACACTCACTGCAGAAAAGGGACAGAGCATCCCTTCCTAATCCGAACAAAAACTTTTAAACGCTTATATCTCAAAACTTAATTCTTCTTCTTCTTCTGTTTTTTTTTATTGTTTCTTCAATATACGTATTAAATTTAATTATATATTTCACTAAGCCTGTTATTATTCACAAATGAACCACCTGTCCGATAGCCTATTGCTGCACCGTGCTTCTGGGTATCTACTCGAATGAAATGAGGTAACATTTTGAATCAAGCTTAACACGGAAACCGGGAAATGTTGAATTGTTGACCCTTAGTACAAGCGACCCTGTTGAGTTGATGACCCTGTGCAAAGCGAGACGCAGCCGCGCGCGTGCATTCACCTTGAAAAAGGCCGTCTAATGCGGTTGAAACTATAGTCGGAGTAACCGGCTTAATCTTACGTGAGTAATTCCCGTGTAACATAAATAAAATCCTTAGTACAAGTTTTGTAAATTTTCTAAAAGTTTTTGTGAGTGAAAACTTCTTTAGGTGCGTTGATCACTTTCTGAGTGAACAAAAATCGTGGAACTCGCGTCATCGTCACGCTGTACCGTGTATTTTAAAACGGCTCCATCTCTCGTAGAATAGGCGAATTACTACTTAAGTTTTCAGTTCTGACGTGCAGTCCTATGACTTTTTTTTTTTTTGTCGAGTTCTTATTGGTTCATACATTTTAATAAAGCGCCTCCAGTGGAAACGCGGAGGAACTAAAATCGACAGTATAGGTTGCTTTATTCAAATATGAAAAAAAACGACAAATTTTCAACAGCAGAACAAAGAGTTTTTGGAAACTATCATAAGTTGTACTAAGGGTAAGAAAGAAGTGTAGAGTTGGCGTTGGACTTTGGCGCAAGCGAACTTGTGAAGACTGTCGGTAAAACTAAGTTTGGCATACGACTGTATTACATTACTGCGAATAACAGACTACGTTAATGTCATTGCGACGCACGTTACTGCGAAAAGCAAATACCACGAAAGAACAGTTCTGCTATTTTGTGGTATTGCGAATCATTAAAACCACGAAATTACAAAATGCGAAGCACTTTACTGCTAACATTTAAAACTTCGAAAGTGCCGTATTTGCTTTTCGCAGTAGCGTGCGTCGCAATGACATTATTCGTAGTAATGTAATACAGTATTGGCATACTTTAAAATAATCAACATATTTGTGATATTGCAACAGATAACAATCGATAATTGTGTGAATAGAAACCGGCGTTAGGACTAATTGTGGAGGCATGTAACGATCAAGTAGGTAATTAAATACGTTATATAATATGTATGTATAATCGATATGTGCGAGAGAGAAGTGTGCGTGAGACAGCAGTAATCGTATTAGGAGGCGTTTTGTACGGAAAAGATTTGTATTTAGGTATATCTATCTATGATTGTTTAAACTTTCGCGACTATGCACATACTAATTTGATTTAAAAAATTGACTGCCCCAGTGGGTCAGTTGGTATTGCACCTACCTTCTGCGCTTGGGGGCGTGGGTTCGATTCCCACCTAGAACAAACATTTATGTGATGAACATTTGTGTTTGTTCCATGTCTGGGTGTTAATATCTATTTAAGTATTTAAAAATATATATGTACGTATATCAGTCTCTGGTAGCCATATTACAAGCTTTGCTTAGTTTGGGGTCAGATGACCGTGTTTGCAAAAATGTCTCAGATATTTATTTAAGAAGAGGGAAGATGTTTGGCCACCTTGTACGACATGACAAATTAATGAAACCCATCATAGAGGGAAAGGTAGAAGAGAAGACCGGGAAGACCAAGAAGATTATGCGTAGACCAAATAAAAGAGAAGGCAAATGTCATGTCGTACAGGGAGGTGAAAACGCTGGCAGAAAATCGACAAGCCTGGAAATTGCTCCACCGACAAGAGCTACGCTCTTAAATGTTGAATGAATTGAATAGAAACTGAGTAAGTAGGCTTATTCCCAACGACCCCACTGACTTTTTAAAAGAGAAAAGAAATTTCTTTGGCTGCTATATTTAAAAATGTCTAACACCTACCGTACTTATTTTCTTCGTACAAAACGTCAATCGATTGAATTCCATTGTAAATAGGTTTAATAACTTTGTTGATGGTTATTTCATGTTTATATGCATTATTTAATTTTGGAGAAAAGTATAAAAAATATAATCACCATTGCATTTTATAAATGTGTTTTTATTATGATCCCAGGTTGTTTGAGATGTTGACTAGTAGTTAGCCCCGAACTGAGACCTCGCAATGTTTTTAAGTAACAAAATGTACTGGAAATGGATTTAAGATCTATTATGATGAAGCGGAAATGTAATATCTGATGATGGAGTGTCCATTGGAGTCACAAACGCCACCAAATTCAGAGTAGTCTGATCAATGAAGATATAGTCATTACTTGACTGCTCATCCTTCCCCCGTTGCGACTGCTTACCATCAGACGGCCCGTTAGCTTTTTTGCCACCTATGGCATAAAACAATTATCAATTTGAAAAACCGACTTCATCAGAAATGGGGCCTTACCCCTAGCTTCACTTTGCGAGCCAACTTTTAGTAGGTACCTTATAGGTACCTAAAATTAACCAACTCATTTAAGCTGCATAGTTTAAAAGCGTCTAACTTGAATTAACGAAAATCCGTTTTACTATGCGTGTGTGCGTGAAAATAACAAAGCTTGGCGGCTATCAAATAACTACCGCTTATCGTAGTTGATGGTACCGTTTAGACAAATAACACCTATGCGGGTCAACTTTTCGAGCTAGGGGTAAGGCCCCTGGACCAAATTGGAAGCACCAGCTTTCAAATAAAAAAATAATCATCAAAATCATTTCACCCAGTCAAAAGTTCTGAAGTATAAAAAAAACAGTCGAATTGATAACCTCCTCCTTTTTGGAAGTCGGTAAAAAAAGGATTGAAATAAAATAGCTATAAGTAATGTTTTAAAATAATATTGCATATGCACCCGTTGACTGAACTATATACATACCAAATCGCCTAGCTATCTATGACAATATTTTACATTTATAATTTAACGTATAACACATTATAACAAATTCAGTTTAATTAATATAAATAATTCAAAAATTCGAACCGGCACAATCCGGGTTTTCATCTCGAGCGCTCTAGCCGCTAAGCCATGGTTGCCCGCCTTCCAGCTAGTATAACATCTTAATGATTGAGTTGTCTTTGTAACCTAAGCGTTACCAGGCCTGACGCACTCCACTCTTTAGGTATGAAGCTACAAGTAGTCGTCTTGTCGGACTTGCCGTGCCCGCTGCCGCGCGATAGACAGAGAGGCAACTTGTAGGTTAATATAGAAGTAGGTAGTTAGCGCTCGCACGTCCTGAATTGAACTTTATTGTATGGTAGTAAGAGTCGCTACTTATTCAAATGCTCTTGCGGAGTGAATCTAGTGAATATTGCGTACTGAACAATATATATATATATACAAAAACGCGACTAGCCACTTCATTGGTATATTAATTAACATTAATAATTTAACACAAATTGTGATAGTTAATTCAGCTTATTCAACCAATCAGCCAAATTCATGGTGATTATTAAAAAATTGCAAGCGCCCGTTGGCTGAATAATTAAAATATTTTTCAGAGTATAGATTCAACGTTACAACAGTTTTAAAATCGTCGACCGATTTTCAAAACGAGTCACAAATACCAACCATACTGCCATTGCTTTACGATCTCAAACTTTTAGTTAAGACTCATTTCTCAAATGCGGGACTGTGTATACTATTTATATATAAGCCATTCTGCATTACGTCTAAATTTGGATAGCGCAATGGCAATCCAGCTGAACAGTGTTCAGTTGTTTTACATAACGGAGCAGTTTTGTAAAATAGCTAGTGGTTTTGTAAAACAGCTAATTCGGCAATCCATCTGCGCCATATAGATAAGTACTGCATTTAATTGCCATTTTTGGCATATTGATGTTGAATTTATAGTTTTGAATGTGTTTGAATTAATGACGACGACTTGCCGTTACACCATGGTTGCCCGCCCTTCAGCTAGTACATCCTAAACTATTAACTGAACAACAAATACATGCAAACTGATGTCGACTGGCGACTCGTTTAAATAATTTACATTAGGGGCCTTACTTAAAAACGATACTCAAGTTGACATACGCTTAAAAATGCTCCGTCTTGTTTTCGCGTGTGACGATTGCCGTCAGCGAGAGGTGGAGAGAGCATTTTAAAACATAGATCAACTTGAGTAACGTTTTTAAGTAAGGCCCTAATAGTTTAACACTAAATTAAATTGTGATAACTAACTGCGCTTACTTATTGAATTTATAAAAATAATTAATTACTGAATTAATTAATTTAATATAAATAAATTAATTCAGTAATTATTTATGCTAACATTTATAACGAAGTATCTGTTTGTGCTATAGGATGCATGGAATATTCTATGAAACAAGTGGATATCATTAAAAACAGATTACAATAATTATCAATGTATAAAAATGACTTCATAAAATGACAGAACTAGACCTGTTGCGATTAAAATGGGACCAAACGGGAAGCACCAGCTTTCAAATAAAAAAAGAATCATCAAAATCGGTTCACCGAGTTGAAAGTTCTGAGGTAACAAACATTAAAAAAGAACAGTCGAATTGAGAACCTCCTCGTTTTTGGAAGTCGGTTAAAATAATTTCCCTGAGATCACATCATCAGATCCTGACTCGGTAACAATGGGACCAAATTGGGAGTATACCCTACTGAACCAAAGAATTTTTTTAATCGGTCTTCAGTTGGCGGAGATATTGATGAACATACTTAAAAAAAAATACAGTGGAACATAGAACAGTCCTCCTTTTTTAAGTCGGTTAAACAGTTGAAGAAATCGTTTTGGCGTATTTAAAATTATAACATCAACTATGTAGAAATAAAATTATTTTAAGTAAATTTTTTAGAGGCATGATAAGACTAGAATCACTGCAGATAGCCTAAAGATATGAATATAAAATTTTATTCATTCAGCCCATCATGTTCCCACTGCTGGGACAAGAATTCTCTCCGAAAAGGAGGATGGACGCTAACCGTAAACGTCGTGAGGAAACCAGTATGTTGAAGAAACAAAAAAAAAAACTAAGACGTCATAATTATGACGTAAATCGATGTTCAACATTTTGAACATAAAATTAAAAAATACTGAGAGGTGTTTTTTAATAGCAAACGACCTTTTTAATAAATATTAGTTAATCTATGTTAAAAATTGCTTTGTCTCGTTTTCGCGTATGACAATTTCCGATAGTGTGAAATAGACAGAGGAATTTATGGTATAATAGCATAGATTATCTTAACTAGCTTTTTAAAGTACGGCCGAATAAGTTTAACAATCTCAATCAAATATTTCCTAAAATTCAATTATAATTTGGAATAATGTAGTAAAGTTATGGCTACACATGAATTTAAATATATTTTATCAGTAACAGAAAAACAATAAAAGATGTAGGAAACGCTTTTCTAGTACTTAGTAATAAAAGATTCGTGTATCTATAATCTACGAATAATTATAGCAAATCTTTAAAAAATTGTAGAGAAAGAAAAATTGCTTGTGAAAAAACAAATCATACAAAACATAAATGCGAAATTATATTTATATTATAATATAATGCGAGTTTGTTTGTTTACTCTTTAACACAGCAGCAGATCGACCTGACTTTAGTAGTTATATGATTATTTACCGTGGTAAGGTTGTGGAAGGACCAATTCATTATTACGATTGTTACGCTAGTTTTTTAAAGCTATTTTATCATGTAATATGTAATTTGTGGTGTGAACAATAGAGTTTATCTATCTATCTATTCTTCAGTCTTCCCGTGAACATGGTGCATGTAACTGCGCCGAAATATCGGGAGCTCCTTCCACAACTTTACCACGGTAGATATCCCGTAATTAATCGTATAACTGTAATAAACCGTGATAGTTGAAAACAGTGACTTTAGCATATTAAAATTCTTCATCAAAGCTATTGGTTTCAACAATATAATCAGTCGTCTACTCTATAGTAGTCTACTAAATAATAATGTCGATTTTATCTGTGCGTATGTGAACTGTGTTGGTACTTGACGAAGGCCACAGCAGCCAGCTCCTTGCAGAACTCTTCCAGCACTATCAAGCTCTCGACCAGCTGGTTGTGGTCAACACTGGAATAATTTAAATAAAAAATCACACTTACATCACGTCAGGTCATTACTATACAGGTTCTTGAGTGGTGACCACGAACCGGAAGACGCAGCGTAGGTAGGCCTCCCACTAGATGGATGGACGACATTGTGGGAGTCGTGAGCATCCAGTGGATGCAGATGGCAGGATGTCGTTCAGTGTGGAGGTTAAAGGGGGAGGCCTATGTTCAGTAGTGGACGTCTTCTGGCTGATGATGCCATTTCAACTTACAAATTTTCATAGCTATGTCGGTGACTCTGGTTCTTTGGCGAATATCTACGTTCCGGATTTTATCGCGCAAAGAAACTCCGAGCATAGCTCTCTCCATTGCCCGTTGTGCAGCTTTGAGTTTTTCCAAAAGACCAACAGTTAAGGACCACGTCTCAGTACCATATGTCATCACTGGCAACACACTCTGGGCTTAATGATGAATAAAGAAAAAAAAAATTACAGAAGAGATACGTGTAGGTATGCTTTAATACAATTATCGTTCGTGTTTAAATTTCTTAATTTTTTCTCACGTTTTCCTTCATCGCCGTTAAGCGATGGCATCTAAACTACACATAATTAATTTATTATAACTAAATAAGTCGTTAGTGCAGGTCCGAGAATCGAACCGGGTACCGTCATATTGTGAAGCGCACATGTTATCGCCCGGCCACCATCGTTCGATTGTTTGTTTGATTTTTTTACAAGTCAAGCTAATAAAAACGTGATAAAAAATGTAGGTGTGAGTAACAAATTGGGGGTACCCATTAATTACGTGAGGCGTTTAGGGGGAGCGGGGAGGTCGAACCGAATCTCACCCAATCTCACGTGAAGGAGGTCTCGGCAAATATCACGTAATATTTTTTTCCCGCAAGAAACAGTGTAAAATAACAAAAAAACTGGGTCAAATTAGGTAATACATGTTTCTCCACTAAAATATGGCTAAATCAGATAAAAGTGTTTACACAAAAAATATACGTTATGAAAAATCTCACGTGAGATTAGGGGGTGGGGGAGAGGGTTGAGCCAAATCTCACCAAAAGGGGAGGGAACGAAAAACGCCAATTAATTAATGGACGCCCCAAAGCTTACCTCTCATCATAATTAGGATCTTCACTCATCAGCTGCAGCCTTATATTCTCTATCACCTTCTTATAATTCCTCAGCCTTGGAATCTCTATTGTGAGCCTTCGCGCTACATCTTGGAGCACCTTGAACAACGTCTGCGTTCTCTTACTCGTCGGTAACATAGGATTCAACAAATACTCGTGAAGAATAGGATGCGGCATCAAAGCTAACTTTGAAATTATGGACGTAAGGTGCAAATTCACTTGATAAGGCTGAGAAGGCATGTTCGATAGCAATTTGAAGATCATTTTGAAGAATGGACCTTCGTCGAATTCTTCTTCTGATACTTGGGTTGATAAGTCTCTGCGTAAGACGAGTTTCTGTGTGAAGTGGTTGTCCGTGAGTAGTTCCTCGGGTTTGTGTGGTTCGTCCAAGTGTAGGTCGGCTTCAGGTCGGCTGTCGTAGCTGTGGGTGGAGCTGGCTGTCGTGTCGGCCCAGGGCTCCGTGGGCCAGTTGAACGATGACGTTATGTCTAGCCAAAGCTGGAAGGACGAACGAGGATGTGAATTTTTCACACAGGATTTTCTGCCTAGACTTATTTAGTTGGTAGTGAACCTGCCTTCGCAGCGTGCAGTTTGCTAGCGTGGGGATTATGGCAACACCCCACCCCCTATGAGGGAGGCCTTGTTCAACAGTGGACGTTAATTGGCTGATGATGTGTGTGTGTGTGTGTGAACCTGCTTTCTGTGCTTGGGGGCGTGGATTCCCACCTAGGACAATGTGATGTGGTGTGTCTAGAACAAATATCTATTTAAATATGTGTTTAAAAATATATATGTACGTATATCAGTCTCTGGCAGCCATATTACAAGCATTACTTAGTTTGGGGTCAGATGACCGTGTGTGCAATAATGTCCCCGATTTTTATTTTATTTTAAAGGGTGTACCAAGCCGGAAGGGGTATTTTATACTCCTTATTATGAACCAATTTTTCTATGGGATCAACCCTGAAATCGCGAAAAAAATATCAGTATCATATTTCATACATTTTATTTTGATTGACTGTTATCCATTGAACTGCTGATCATTAAAAAAAACCACGTCCGATTCTGTTTCTGCCTGCAGAGGAACAATCGTGAGTGAATCGGTTTCTTCTAGGCAAACATGCTCCATCGTCACTCTGGTTCGTTTGTTAAGTGATAATGCAGTCTATGATTGGGCAAGCTGGCCTAAAAATATATAATTAATTACTCGTGATTTGAAGACACCCAGATTGTAACTATCAGGGAGCACCCATTCAGGAAACGCATTCCACAGACTCTCAATTCTGAAAGGTTAATAATATTGACTCAATTGTGAAAGGTTCAATATATTGACTCAATTGTGAAAGGTTTAATATACATATTGAATCAATTGTGAAAGGTTTGATATACCCATTGATCAATTCTTAAAGTTTCACTATATTGACTCAATTGTGAAAAGTTTTATATATTGAATCAATTCTGAAAGGTTCAATATATTGACTCAATTCTGAAAGGTTCAATACATTGACTCAATTGTGAAAAGTTTAATATATTGATTAAATAGTGAAAGGTTTAACATATTATTTATTATCTATGGGGTACTTCGGCGTAGCTCGACGAGATGTTCATAAATGGTCACCGAAGTAAGCAACTGACGATCCGGTCAGCTTTTAGATGGGTGACCGTAAGTGGCATATACAACTGAGCGCTACCGTAGATCAGATGACACGTCAAATTTTAGGTCCCGCGAGGTTATTATATAAGTTGACACTCACTATCCTGTCATCCCGCTTGCGTCAACTTACACCATACGCACAAACCGGATGTCTGTACTATAACAAAAACAGCTTAGCTATGACAGAGGTGTATGGGTGGCCTAAAACTCTGACACTAAGACTGTCCGCTCAGCATATACGAGCTAATTCAACAGTACGCCGAAGCTCACGAAAACAGACTTCATCATCATGTGAATGTCGGGACCATCCAGCTCCTCAACCACACAGACATTATTAGAAGACTTAAGAGAACAAAACCGTTCGAGTTAGTGTAGTGAAAAACAAAGTGTTAGTGTTAAGTAGTATAGTGCTACCTATAAAGAACACGAGAACAAAGTGTCTTCGCCTTAATAGAGACAATAAGAAACGTGTTAATGGACACATTCTTAGGTTTTAAAACATCATACTTAGAAGTTTAGGTTAGAATTAAATTATTAGCTTAACATTAGGCTAGATTGTAATTAAATTAAGAGGCGCTAATTACTATTGCAACTTATATATTTAAAAAAAAAAACATATACGAGCTTGCTTACTTACGGCCGTTCCCAATAGTCGACCCTTGGTAAAGGTTAGATAGCTATCCTCGATAGTTGGTAAGTTGCTATCTTTCTCTAGTTGCCCTAATAACGCTGTTTAGTTTAACTTTTCTTCGGTTAATAGTAGATAGGCCGCCTATTTAAGAGTGTAATAAGGACTCTCGTATAAGTTACCACATCACATTTATATTAAATTTTGACTTGTTTCAGATGAAATTCGGAAACAACATACATTTTCCAAGTTTTTAAATTTACTAAATATTTTTCAGACAAGTTTCATCAATAAATTATATTAATAAAATGTGTTAATTTTCTAACAAAGAAAATGGTAACGGAACGTTTTAAATTTACAATGACATCTGCATTTGACATTAGTTATAACGGAATTATGTATTCAAGTGTTGCCAACTTGGCAATAGTTTGGCTATGGTTAGCACATTTCTGTGTTATTAAGCAAAAATTTAAAAATATTCGAAATTGAATTTATAACGTCAAACATAATATTTTTTACTAGCGACCCGCCCTGGCTTCGCACGGGTATTACCTCGGTCTTCGGCTTCGCTACTATGACCCGCTCCAGGAACACAAAATTTTATCCAAATCGATCCAGCCGTTTTTAAAGTAGCCTATGTGCTATTCCAGACCATCTATCTCTGTGCCAAATTTCATCCAGATCCGTTCAACCGTTCTGGCGTGATTGAGGAACAAACATCGATCCATCCAAACTTTCACATTTATAATATTAAGTGGGTTTGTTATTAGGTTGTGTGTACCTGATAGTGCCTATGCGCGTCGTGTATGTAATGCTCGTAGTCCGCGCCCACCGGGTCCGAGAGGATAGCGCGCGGGAGAAGCAGCAGGAAGCTGCAACACCGTCCGTCAAATAACAACACACATCGCTTGCGAACACTTTAATATTACTATAAAAAAATATACAGTTATATGATTATTTACCGTGGTAAGGTTGTGGAAAAAAAACAATCACAGTACTGTACTCTTAGTACAAGATTTGATAGTTTTCGAAAACTTTTTTCGTTTTCATATTGATCCATACATTTTAGTAAAGCGCCTCTAGCAGAAACGCGGAGGAACTAAAATCGGCAGTATAAGTTGCTTCACTCAAATACGAAAAAATATTTCGAATAGCTTTCAGCCCAGCAATATATGGAACATAACGAAAACGAAAAAAGTATTTGAAAACTATCAAATCTTATACTAAGGGTACTGCACGTCAGAAGTGAAAACTTAAGTAGTAATTCACCTATTCTACAAGAGATGGCGCTGTTTTAATACACGGTACAGCGTGGCGATGACGCGTGGACCATGATTTTTGTAAACCCAAAAAGTACTCAACGCGCTTAAAGAAGTGTTCACTTCAAAAATATCCCGTAAATAATCATATAACTGTAACGAACAACCGTGATAGTTTAAAACAGTGTTTTATAACAAAATATACTCTTACATATGTACATCACAGATCTCACCGATCAGATTTAATGGCAGCCCAACTTTATGATCGCTCTGAACTTAATCATAATACCAAAGTAGTATTTGCTATTAGAAATAGCTAGAAATAGTTGTTGAGTTGCTGTAGTTTGTGTTAGAAATACGTAAACAAAAATACAAAAGCATTTTTAGCGTATTTGCTCTAATGTTAAAACGGTATTACGTACAAGCGTCAAACTCGGCATGATCATAGTACCCACTCTATACTTTAGAGTCTAAAGTATAACAACAAATAATGGCCAAGTGCGAGTCAGTGACAAAGAAAAGTGACGAAGTTAAGCAACGTCGGGCGCGGTCGGTACTTGGATGGGTGACCGCCTGTGCGTTGATGGGTCGTCTTTTTGCACTACTTTTTTGTACTTTAGTAGCTAACAGGTTATGTGGTGGACGGAACCATCAGTGCGCGAGCACTTGGCTGGTTTTATTACATATGGCGCTAGCTATATTAACCTTATAATGATTTTTTGTATTTGCAAAATGTCAACAAATAAATACATAATTCTCATAACACAGGTACAAGCTATGCTAACGACACTTTGACAGTTGAAAGCCCCATTGAATAATAGTGTCTATAGAGTTCAGATTTCAATGCTTTGCTTTTAGCCGTTTCAAAGTCTCCTTCAACACGGCGTTAGTTTAAACTTTTTTTTATAATAGGCTTGCGCTTGTCCGCCAACTCGCCTGATGTTAAGCGATGATGCGGTCTGCGATGGATCACGCTTGCCTAGAAGAAACAGATTCACTCTTGTTTTCATATTTATCGGGACTTATCGCGCACTATTAAATATATAGATTCACTCTTGACTTGAAGACACCCAGATTGTAACTATCGGGGAACACCCATTCATAACTAAAGTAAGGGGGAGCATTTTAAAACAGTTCAGAGGGATCATAAAGTGTGGTACGATCTATACCTTTACATTACTAATGATTTTGAAAAACATATTATAAAAACTATATAAAAATTTAATTTATATACATTTATCAATACTTTGGATATCGTCAGCCAAAAATGAACACCAACAATTCCTTTTCAAGGAAAATCAAAGTTTTTTTTTCTTATGATATGGCACAAAAACCTTGTTTTTGATAACTAAAATTAATTACTGGACGAACTCAAAATGTTAAAAATCTCAATAAATATACAAATAATGTAATTTGAACTTAAATTAAGGGCAATATAAACTCTGAGCAATTATTTACATTCTAAGTTACTAAGTCCTATTTACATTAACTTAAATCCTATAATGGTCTAATTTTTTTTTTACGAAATTTAGAAACCACGTCCCAATAAGTTAAGGCTAGAATAATGTTCGGTTTCATCTTTAAAAAAATATATATGAAAATCTATCAGCGAAAATAATAACACAGTCATTGGCGTAAATTTTGCTGTACCATTCTCTAATCTTACAGGACAAAAATTGTTTTTTTTTTCAATACGTTAGAAAAGGATAGCTACAACGTTCAAACGCAAGCCTATTACTTCATCATCATCATTTCAGCCATAGGACGTCTACTGCTGGACATAGGCCTCCCCCATCGATTTCCAAAAGCCGGTTGGAAGCGGCCTGCATCCAGCGTTTTCCTGCGGACTATTACTTACTTAATAAAAAAATAAAACTAGGTTACGCATATACCCTGTACTAAGTGGAAAGGAGGTCATTGTACTCATCATCATGATCAACTTTAATTACGGCAATAACCCTTAAATCGCGAAAAAAAACTGCTGTTCCATACATTTTGTTGAGTGACAATGACCATTTTCTATGGAATAACTGATTTTTTTCGCGATTTCAGGGTTGTTCCCATAGTAAAAGTAGTTCATAATGATGAGTACAATGACCTCCTTTCAGCTTAGTACAAGATACGTAACAAGATATATGCGTAACCTTGTATATAAAAATATAACTCAGGCCTTTAGTAAAAAAAGTTTGTCACAAAAAAATTGAGGTCTAGATATTTTATCTCCTTTGCTCAGCAGTGGGACCAGAAAAGGTAAAAAAAAACGGTGCTGAAAGATGCTGAAAGGAAATTGGTACAAATCAATGAAATCGAACATTACGATAAAAGATTATTTATTATTTATTAATACGGCGGGTAGTAGTGTGAATGCGTCAAGGTCAAGTTGTGCAGAGGCGGACGCCATGATTGCTTCGATGCGGGATTTTAGCTGCTCAAGCCGCCTAGAACGGGATTTAACGTATGTTAAGAAAGCAATTGCGACCCGATACCAATTATTATGAGTATTAAAGCTATATCTTTAAAGTTAGATTAAGCTTATTTTGACTATACAGTATAATCTCACTAAAACCAGAGGGTGCCGGATTATTGGAATGTTTGGATTACTGGAATATTGAGAAAAAAGGCATAATAAATAAAAAAGCATTTCACAAAGAGAATATAATGTATATGTACATATTATCTTTCAAATCTAGTGTCTTGTGTTTCCGTTTATTTGTCATTTTTAACTATACACTAATCTCACTTCAAAAAAACAGTTAAATACGAATTACGTACACATTTGCTCGTGATAAGTTTTGAGGTAGACTGCTAGACGATTACGGACGTATAGGCGTAGAGGGGCGAGGGAGGCGCGGGCGGAGGGTGCCGGATTATTGGAAGTATCGGTCTATTGAAATGCCGGATTATTGAGATTATACTGTAATAAGGTATTTGACCGTAATAAAAATATAATTCATGCTGGTGTAATCTTAGGAGATTATTAGTTCAAAAAAATTATAAAAAAATCTAATGGTTTGAAGATGATTAACTATTTTATTGGAGGATTTTTAAATTTTCTATTTATACTTGTTAAGATTAGATAAAGCTTATCCTATATTTACAAGTGCCATTAGAAAGCTGTAGTGATTCTGAAGTAATAATAATTTAATGACAATACAATATTTTGGGACAAAAGAACTGATATGATGATGAAGCCAGGTGCATAGTGGAACTCTTCAATATCCTCAGCCAGGAGACTTCCACTGCTGAACATAGGCCTCTCCCTCAGAACTCCACACTGAACGAGAACCTGCCATCTGCATCCACAGGATGCCCACGACTCTCACAATGTCGTCGGTACATCTAGTGGGAGGCCTACCTACCAATAAAGATATAATAACGTTGATATAATAACGTTAACCTTTAACCTTATTATTAACCGTTAATCCAAAAAGGTGTTTTGGAATGTGCGTGACATCTTCTCGTCCAAGTTACCACAGTGCGTAAAGACAAAGGTCTTTGACCAGTGTGTGTTGCCAGTGATGACATATGGTACTGAGACGTGCTCCTTAAATGTTGGCCTTTTGGAAAAACTCAGAGTCACACAACCGGCAATGGAGAGAGCTATGCTCGGAGTTTCTTTACGCGATAAAATCCGGAACGTTGATATTTGCCAAAGAACCAGAGTCACCAATATAGCTATTGAAATTTGCAAGTTGAAGTGGCAATGGGGAGGCCACGAAGAACCGATAACCGATCGGAAAGAATTGTTCTTGAGTGGAGACCATGAACCGGAAGACGCAAACTAGTTAGACCTCTCACTAGATGGACCGACATTGTGATAGTCGCGGGCATCCAGTGGATGCAGATGGCAAGCTGTCGTTCAGCGTGGAGTTTAAACGGGAGGCCTATGTTCAGCAGTGGACGTCTTCTGGCTCATGACGATGATTATGAATATAAAAATGTTAAACTTATTATTAACTGTTATAATAATAACTTTAACCGTTAAGTATAATAATTTTAACCATTATTATATTAACAGCAACCGTTAATACAATAACGTTAGTAACGCTGGTGAAATCGCGAGTTAGTAATTAATAAGTTAGCCTTTTGGCTTAGCGTACCCTGTCCGAATAGCCCGGTAGTAATGTTTGGGTGTTGCGTACCTGTTGATAACTCGATGTATGTTGTTGTCCTCGGGCGGGGGAGTCCCCGCGCCGGCGCTGTGCGCGTGCGCCAGTATGTCGTGTATCTGCTCGGACACGTGGCCTTCGTGCTGGAGTTGAGCCATCGCCTCCCTGCCATCATCATCACCATCAACCACTGAAGACATTAATGTCGTCTTCGAAATACTAAGTAATCCGTAAGTAACAATTTGTCCTACAATAATCAACAAGTAAAAATAAAATATAGCCGACCACACCGTGCCTTAACATCAGGTGAGCTGTGGTCAACCGCCTGTCTACTATTAAAACCATTGTCATATTAAAACTAGTCTAGGGCTGTGAGAGTTTTTTATTTTTTATTTAATTTATTGGCACAAGTTGTGGTAGTTCTTTAATATTTAATTGTATTGGCAACACATCCTCACTATAATATGGTTATAAAAGGAAGTATTCTTAGAATAGTTACGGCTCACCTATTTCTCTCTCGCTCCCTCCAGAGCGGTAGGTCGTTTAGTCTGTCCCGCTCGTCGTCCTCGAGCGGTGGCTGAGGCGCGTAGTATCCGCGTGAGAGCACGCGTGACAACACTAGTCTGTGGATCGTGTGCTCGGTGCCTTTCTCGATTATAGTCTGAAAATTAAAAAAAAATGACAACCGACTGAGCGTCACTGTCACAACTGTCAAACCAATGTCACAATCTATCTGATTCCACGTCCGTACATTGGCGGAGCTCGTTCTCGAACAATTTTTATTTGTTTCTCCTGAGTGAACCTTCTCCATCCTGAGGTTGCCTGGAAGTGGTCGCTGTTAGCGATAAGGCCGCCTATTGTTGTACTAGTTTTTAAACTGTTTTATCGTGTGTATGTAATTTGTGATGTGAACAATTACAGAGTTGATCTATTTACTTTAAAAAATCAAATTCAAAATTATTTACTTCTGGGCAACTAACTCCATTGTGTAAGTCCAAAAAAGAAAAACTTAAAACAGTGTTTAGATAAGAAATAAAAAATATAGATTCTTAAAATTATTACAAAAAAAAACGCACCTAGATTATATTTAGTCTATATCATCAATATATAAAGAGGAAACATTTGATTGTTTGTTTGTTTGTTTGCATTGAATAGGCTCTGAAACTACTGAACCGATTTGAAAAGTTATTTCACTGTTGGGAAGCTACACTATCCCCGGGTGACATAGGCTATACTATATTTTGTAGCGAGGCCTAAGGCCGACCGTGCGAAGCCGCGGCGAACGGCTAGTTAGGCAATAAGTACCTAGTGTTTGCTATCAATTTTCTAAGTAACATTAAGGTTATGTTTTATTTCTGGCAACCTCTGGACCTTTTTTACTTAATGATTAAGCAATGAACAGAAATAATAATAAATATCAATTAAAAAACAGACTTCAAAATTCGTTAAATATGTCGATGATAATATTATGTCATCCAAGCAACCAAGTTTTTCCAGTTTTTGATTTAAAAGCCAAACTACAAATTCGTTTATTGTACATAAAAAATGTCACTAAATAAAATATGGACCCATTGACTCCGAACTAGTAATAAATACTGTGTTTCGGGAGCCAATGGCCTCTCTCATTACAAATGTTATTGCTTGTAAATACCAAAAATGCAAACTAAATAATACAAAAAAAAAAAAAAAAAATGTTGACAAAAGTTTATATTCGTTTATACATAACAAAACAAACAAAAAAATTATGCAAATACAGGTCCATTTTAGTTTGTGTGTATCGTGTCGTGTCTGTGTGTGTCGTATGTGTGTAAGTTTTTTATGAGACATCCAAATGTATTAGCATATGCTGAATGCCATCGTAATCAAATTTATCTAGCCAGGACCGTATAACTTCCTTATAACTTAACTTTTAATTGAATAAAGTATTACTTAATTTAATGTACCTAGAACTACACATAATAAAAATATAGAGTCGAGATATAATTTCATATACAATTTTGTAGAAGAGTGTACTGGAGAAGTTTGACTTGTAACTATGGACATATTAATAAAGTATTGTATTGCACTTTAAATAAATAAATAAACTTTAACAAAATATAGAGACTCACTTCAAAGAACTTGAGCGTCTCCAGCGTCAGGTCGGTGGAGTCTGTGAGGCAGTTGTTGATAAGCGTCAAAAGTAACGCCCATTCACCTGCTTCACCACCACCCACCAGCCATAGAGAGAACTCTGGAAAATATGTGTATACAACACTAAAATAACTAATTTTATATTCGCGTCATTCTCTAGAAGTTTCCCTGCTATATGCCATGATGATGATGATAAATAAATAAATATCTGGGACATTATTGCACACATGGTCATCTGACCCCAAACTAATCAATGCTTGTAATATGGCAGCCAGAGACTGATAAACATACACATATATTTTTAAATACATATTTAAATAGACATTAACACCCAGACCTAGAACAAACACAAATGTTTGGCCTAGGTGGGAATCGAACCCACGCGCCCGAGCGTAGAAGGCAGGTTCACTACCAACTAAGCTAACGGGGCTGTAATGATGATGATTACCATTAATGAGATGCGGTGAGTCCAACGCCCGCAGACACTTGGCTAGCACAGCAGTGACCAGGGCCGCGTGATGCGGCTGCCTCACGCCGCATTCTACCGTGTTCTCCAGAAAGTTCTGACGGAATGTTCGCGACAAATGCGACGCTATCGTCGGGTGGCATTCCTGGAATACAGATATTCATCATCATCAGCCAGAACACGTCCACTGCTGAACATAGACCTCCCCCTTTAACCTCCACACTGAACGACAGTCTGCCATCTACATGCCCGCGGCTCTCACAAACACAATACAGATATTAATACTTTTTAAATGATTAGACCTTATATAAGAAGTCAAAGGCCATAAAATACAGGGGCCTTACCGCCTAACTCTAACCGCGGGCTCGAATCCACGCAGTTTGCAAAATCACGCGAACGCACACCTTAACGCACCGAGATACGGTTTGTGGTCGTGCAACTTTTCGCAATCACCTAAACTGAATCGTTTGTAACACCTGTTACGCCTACCTAGGCGTAAGGCCCGAGGCCACCATAGATCTGCTGACTAAAAACGTTGTCCTCTCTGGCCTAATTCTTTGAGCACATGATATAGAAAACTGGAAATATCTAAATTCGTAATACCACGCACTGACTCATCACAAGGTCTCTAAAACTTTTTGATCTACGAACATCGAGATACATACAGAGTCACAATCGTGGCAAAAAAATGAACGTGAACGACGAAAAAAGTGTCTAAAACTCGGCGCACGCTACGCATTGGGCAGACTTTTTGGTTAGCTGTAAGGCAACCGCGATTCGACTACAACGCCGCGCGATGACAGTGTTACAATGCCCTAACGGACAAGCGACGTTGGACATTATGCAAGCGATATAACGTCTAAATGGAAGTAAATATGGCATTGTGAACCATATAATTGATGTCTAAGTATGTACAACGACGCTCGGATGTTTTTTGACTGTTATCACCACAAAAAAGAGAAGCAAATAGAATGGAAATGAGAAGGAAAATCTGTCGCCAGGCATTATGACAGAACCTTGATGAACATTCTTATTTAGATCAACGCGTTGAACTCCGCGTCACAGTTGCTACTTGATTTCGAATGACTTGACGTTTCATTTATATGGGTGCAACTGGGTACAACAACTTTCTTAAAAATGCCTTGACAGCCATTCTAATTTAAATAATAATCTTAACCTATACTGTCCCACTGTTGGGCAAAGGTCTCCCCCATTTCCTTCCATAAATCTCGGTCCTCCGCCACCTCTTGCCAACCTCTCCGGAATGAGTCAAGTTCGTCACGCCAGCGTTTCCTAGGCCTTCCTTGACTGCGTCGTCCATCAGGCACCCACTGTGTGACGATCCTGTGGCCTTACCCCTAGCTCGAAAAGTTGACCCGCATAGGTGTTATTTGTCTAAACGGTACCATCAACTACGATAAGCGGTAGTTATTTGATAGCCGCCAAGCTTTTCTATTTTCACGCACACACGCATAGTAAAACGGATTTTAGTTCATTCAAGTTGGACGCTTTTAAACGATGCAGCTTAAATGAGTTGGTTAATTTTAGGTACCTACTAAAAGTTGGCTCGCAAAAGTGAAGCTAGGGGTAAGGCCCCTGGCCCATCGCTCGGAGTTCATACTAATTTAAAATTTAAACAAAAAAATAAATCCTTTTTTGGTTTTCACTTACAGATTGTGGCTCTATAGATATTTTATCTCAATGTCTACGAAGCTGAAATTTGCCAAGTAGATTCGTAATGGAGTGTAGAGATACACTAAGAAATAATTTTGTGTAAGGGCCGAACGAAAGGGGGCAAATGGGGAACTAGGTAATAGTTCTGGTAGGTACGTAACTAGATTACCTTCATGAGAGTATCACAGTAGTCGAGCCAAGAGAAGAAACTGGTCAGCTCTCGGTACCCGGGGAACTTGTTTAATGACTTGTCACCGAAGTCCTGCGCCACATATCTACAACAATTACATTACAAACAAATTAGAAGAAAAGATTAGAAAAAAATCAAGTTAAAACACGGTTTTAAACTATCACGGTCGTTTACTACAGTTATATGATTATTTACGGGATATTTACCGTGGTAAGTCTTTCCGTAAACATGGTGCATGTAACTGCGACGAAATATCGGGAGCTCCATCCACAACCTTACCACGGTAAATATCCCCTAAATAATCATATAACTGTAGTAAAAATAAAATAATTCCTATATATTTTTGTCCCGTCTGCTTATTTGCGACCTATGGCATACATAGGTCGCAAATAAGCAGACGGGCCACTTGATGGTAAGCGATCACCGTCGCCTATGGTTACCTGCAACACCAGGGGAATCACAGATAAGTTGCCGACCCGTAAAGACTCTATTAACAGCCCTTTTGAAGAACCCCATATTATAGCTACTCGGAAAAGCCGCAGGAGGGACTCATTCCACAAATTGCAGGTGTGAAGCAAAAAAGAACGCGTAAAACGCACAGTGCGCGATTTTCGCCGATCAAAAATAATGGAAAGCAGCGATATACTCACGCCCAGGTAATGTTGAGATGGTCGACGTCACTCGGGTCGACGCTGGCCGGCAGACACCGGTACTTAGCAGCTAGCTTGTCAATGATAGCCTCGCAGGCGGGGCTGCATGATGTCACTAGGTTAGCGATGTCGTCTTCCGGAAGTGACGACACGATCATGATGCCCTCGCATGCTCGGAGTACCACTTGGTTATCCTGCAATAACAGTAAAGAAGTAAGTGCTTGGTACAACGTATAATTTTAATTTAATTTAAATAGCCAATAATAAAACCAATCTGGACATACGGTATACAATTGTGGGGTTCTGCTAGTGCCTCAAACATCATGACCATACTAAGGGCACAAAACTATATCCTCAAACAGATTTCAAACGCACCATGGTTTACCAGAACAATAGAGGTCCATGAACATCTCGACATGGCTATGGTAGAGAAAGAAATAGTAACTCATGGAGCCCTACAAATTAAGACTAGAAAAACACCCGAGGCAGCTTGCGGGCCAACTAACTATCCCTGAAACCATATGGCGGCTCAAAAAGAGGCGAGACATCTTCGACTAGGATAGTCAAACTGACTGTACAAAAGAAAGAGCTGGCTTCCAAGGGCGTCGCCAAAGGGGGGCAGGAAGGGGCAGCTGCCCCCCCTAGAGAGTAAAAAAATGTAGCCAACTGCAAAGAAACTCTGACTGTACCTATAATTCATATTTTTCTCTGCCTCCATAATATTAACTTGCCCCCCTCCTTGGCCATGGGCTGGCGACGCCCTTGCTGGCTTCACTGGGAGCAGCGCCCTCCACGTTAGGAAACCTTCACCTCATCTGCTTATAGTCAAAAGACTGATCGCATGATAAGAAAAAAAAAATATAGCTATGTTGATGAAATTTAGTTCTTTGGAGAATACCCTCGTTCCAGATTCTATCGCTGGATTCGGATACACGTTAAACTTTTAACACCCACTATTTGCGTCGAGGGTAAAAAATACGTACCGCACTATTTAAATAAGACAGCAGGAGATCAATCAGCAGAAACTTGTCATTATCATCATAGACTGTCTTCTGACTCCTGCAAGATCCATTCTCATCTGCCACCGAACTACTTGAAGTCACATTAATGCACTCTTCTTTAGAACCGGCGCGGATAATTGACACTCTTTGAAGTGGGTTCGGTGGTAGGTCTACTTCAAATAGAGGATTTTTCTTTGGAGTTTGCTTTTTAGGTTTTATTGGTATTAATTTTTGTATATCTTCAGGTATGCTTAGTAAGGTTGACTTGTCTTCTACGAATGGTGTGGTAAAGATGTTGGCTAGGCCCGGTTCTTGTCTGACAAGGCCACAGAGCGTGAGAAGAAGTTCTACTTCTTCTTTCTCGGTTGGCGAGGCGGGGTTTTCGTTGCATTGGATCAGCATTCGCTGGGAAACAGAAGGAAAAATAATCAATTCTGAAAAATTACAGTTTTTGTTTTTCTTACTTCAAAGGAGCTCAATGACAAAACGTATAAAGGCATGAAACTATATATATGTTTCTATAACAAATTTTTGAATAGTCTATAATACAGGGTTACGCATATACCCAGGGGCCTTACCCCTAGCTCAAAAAGTTGACCCGCATAGGTGTTATTTGTCTAAACGGTACCATCAACTACGATAAGCGGCTGTTGTTTGATAGCCGCCAAGCTTTGCGATTTTCACGCACACACGCATAGTAAAACGGATTTTCTTTCATTCAATCTGTAGGACTCGGTACCCCGGGCGTGATATACACAACACACCAAGATACCACAGATAAAGTAAAGATTTTAAACCACCGTTTATCCAGTCAGAGACAAGTTAGACGCTTTTAGACGATGCAGCTTAAATGAGTTGGTTGTCGCAATAATTGTAGGTACCTATCAGGTACCTACTAAAAGTTGGCTCGCAAAAGTAAAGCTATGGGTAAGGCCCCTGCACTAAGCCGAAAGGAGGTTATTGTACTCATCATTATGAACAACTTTTACTACAACTAAACTGTACTTATAACTGACTTTAAAAAAGAAGGTCTTTTGCTGAAAACCAGCCCTGTGTGACCCTTCGGGAAATCGCAGCACGGCGCTGAGCATACCCCTATTGCTAAACATTGTTTTTACCTGATGTGTTCATTGTTTTTGGCAATAAATAAATCTTATTCTTATTCTATTCTTTTTTGAAGTTGGTAAAAAACACAGTTTTCGTAGCTTAAAATACGCCAAAAACTGACAAGTTATTTCTAAACTATTTATTACAATTTGTACTGTGCAAATGTTAAATCAATGTTAACACAAGTTGTATTTGATAAGATAAAGAAACCATACCTGAATTAATGTTACCCTGATAATAATTCAATGCCATCTGTTTGCACTATGCCATGTGATTATTAAATTGAGTTTTGTGTTGCTAACTATCACACTAATATTATAAATGCGAAAGTTTGTGAGTGTGTGTGTGAGTGTGTATGTTTGTTACTCCTTCACGTTATAACGGCTGGACGGATTTGGATGAAATTTAGAATAGAGATAGCTTATGTCCTGGATTAAAAAATAGGCTACTTTTCATGATCATCATCATCACCGATTTTCATCACCACGCGGGTGAAACCGCGGGGCGCAGCTAGTTATTAATACAACTTTATACAACATAAACGAGGATAGTTAGGCACGGCTCACTCTTTTGCTTTCTACATCACACTAATATCATACATATGAAAGTTTGGATGGATGTTTGTTACTCTACCACACAGAAATGGCTGGATGGATTTGGATGAAATTTGGAATATACATTGCTTATGTTCTGGATTAACACATAGGCTACTTTTCATCATCATTATCATCACCGATTTGCATCACCACGTGGGTGAAATCGCGGGGCGCAACTAGTTTACCATATTAGTGCCAACCAGGGTTGCCAGGTGTTCAGAAGGTAGGTTCACTACCAACTGAACCACACAGTCACAATTGAAAACACTTTATTAAAAAAATATGTGATATGTCACAAAACCTTTTATGTTATGAATTTATGATTGGCTTATCCAACACAATGATCCCTGATGTTAAGCAGTGATGTTGTCTACAATGGAGTAAGCTTGTCTAGAAGAAACCGATTAACTTGGACTTTAAGACATTTTAATAAGGCCAGAAGACCAATCCTGGACGGAAGGTGTGCTTGGTGGTGCGAGAGCAAATTACATTAGTCTTTACGCAACAAATCCTTTTGCCACGCAATGTTCAGTATTTTGTAAATACACTTGTAACATACAAGTTTGTTTTTGTTAATTCTAGCAACCAACCTGCAAAGGTCTATAAACATGTGCACTATTGACACAGGGCTGCCTCGTACGCCTCAAAAGAGCGGTCCCCGTACTGAGCGCCAGAGCCCTCGCCCCTGGAGGCCTGTCTGCCGCTGCGAGTACCGTCAACGCATCTAGCAGGCATATGGAGCGTTGGACAACAGCTTCTAAGCACGGCCCGACTGTCCCCCCTTGCTGCTCTTTTTCTTCTTCTACTATTAGCTGAAATATGTAAAGTTACTAATTATTTTAAGGATGCTATTTGCATACATTGATTTTAAGCCGGGCATGTCTCTGGTTAACGGACATATTCAAAAAAGATACCATAGTACTTATAATTATTAACAACTTACTTTCAGACTACCCAGAAATAATGAAAAAATATTGTTATTTCACACACTTTGTTGAGAGTTAATTACATTTTGATATGGACACCTGTTTTTTTACAATATCAGGATTCTTATGTGTATTTCCCTCTACCAGCAACTACCCGAGCCAACCCAGCTCCATGAAATATCAGATTGAGGCACTGGGGCGCTGGCATAGTTGCTCCAGTGACGTAGACGGAAGTCAAATTATGATGATAAACAGCTGGCTTGGTGTTGTGTTGACGTGGATGAAGAAGATAATGATGTCTCATGTTACCTGTTAGCGATTCTAGATTCTAGTTAGAATGGAATCAACACCAGTAAAATGTTGATAAGGAAACCAAATATAATTTTACAAATATAGTTGTACTGACATTTCAACAAAATGCGGGTCCTACTTTGGAGTAAAATTATCAAATTGAATAATAACTTTACTACTTTACTTACTCACTAAAAGATTACACAAGAGAAAGCAAACGTCACAAATCCCTCCTGTTGCCCGCGCCGTTACAGACCAACACTGCACCACATCCTCAACTACAGAGTCGTTTTCAATTGGAACAGGTTGCCCGAAGATGTGGTCGCATCGAAATCCATAAATGCGTATAAAAACAAACTGGACAGATGGATAAGAATGAAGAAGATAATCTTAACAGATAAAAACTAAATTTTTACACTGTGTGATGTAGGCACATCAGCTTATGCTGCTCGTCTATGATCAATAAATAAATCATATACTACTGTGGAAAATAACATACCAGTAATTTGCAATTTGCCCAACCTAGATATCATTATAAGCTTCAATTATAGTAACAAAAGACACGTTTTTAAAGTGTTTCATAGTTCTACCTGCAACATCTGATGTAAATGGTGTGGAATCCTCGTATCTTCAATGTGAACTTTGTTAGCATCATCATAGTTTTGGTAAAAGTTCAATATCATTTTCCAGTGATATTCAAAGTCTTCCAACCTCGTCGCTGGTGGAGCCAGCTGAAATGCCGAAGAACAACTCAGTAAAACTACTTAATTACCATACTTATTGTAGTGGTAATCAAGAAAACAGTAAATTGATGGTTTACTTACGACGTCGGCCGCTGTTTGCAAAACATCAGAAAACCTGCTCAACATTTTGGTTGTTATCACTAGGATTCTAATAACAAATTTAATGGTTAAATCTTGTTTTATACCATTTTAACCTATTTTAAATACATTTAATGATAGGTAAAGTAAAGGTACCTATCGCAAAACCACTGAATTTCACTGAAAGCGCTTAGCTTAGCGCTGTAAAGAAAAACAAAAAAAATGTCATGAAAGAAAACAAATGTTATTGTCAAATTGTCAACTCAATGTGACACTGACAGCAACAGGATGCAGGACAACTAGATATTTTTCTTCACCCATTACTGGGTAGGTTAACGCTATTAAAGCCATAACACCACGTCTTAAATTTTTTACTGTCATAGGTATGACCAAGGATCCTTATTGATCGTTCTTGGTATGACACAGCACAGCAAAGAAAAAGTGCCTATGGTTAACCCAGACAAACTAAGGAGGACTTAGGTGGACTACAGGCAAGAAAATGTGCTCGTGGTCCACCCAAGTGAACTGAGCAGGTGGACCACGGCCACGGCCCGGTGGTGACTATATTAATTAAACTCAAGCTACTACCTCCAAAAGTCAGCCAAAATCTGAATGGCAAGGTTATCTGAATGCCTAGTTCAGAGTAAGCTTCCTAACCGTGAACATCGCCCAAACTTTATAGTTTCTATCGGTTTTTGATACATTTCGGCCGCGGCTGCCGTGTTTAGTTCACATAAACGCAGTGGCATTATAGCCGTGTGACTGTGCGTGTGATTCGGAACGTAAGTCAGCTGGTGCTGTCATTTAGCTGTCATGTTGTTTTGTCAACATTTTCATGTTTCATTCGTAAATATTTCCTAATGATTGATAAGTCGTGTGCGAAATGCGGACGTAATATTAATTAATTAAATTTGATAAGCGCGCTACGTTTCCTTATCAGCCACTCTACTCGTGTAGCGTAAACATGTCGTCGTTCTTGAGCTATCGCGAAGAGAGTTATGTGATCGTAGAAGATGCTACAACAAAGGACAGCGTTACGTATTACAAAATCGTGGTAAAAGTAGGGCCTGTGCAGTGGGACGTGTATCACCGCTACAGTGATTTTGTAGAGCTCCACGATAGACTGGTTTCCGACTATGGAGTCTCAAAGGAACTCCTCCCACCGAAAAAAGTTATTGGAAATAAAACTACGAAGTTCGTGGAGAAAAGACGTGAAGCCTTAGATGATTATTTGAAAAATGTGTTCAATTACTTGAAGTTAACGGTGCCGTCCGAGTTCGCACACTTCCTGGATTTCCATTTGTATGATATATTGTATTTGCTGCAAGATTTAGCCAAGAAACTATTTCTGGAGGGCGATAACTTACTGCAGAATGAGAAATCACACAAGTTCACTCCATTAGAGGTACGTAAATTGATTTCTTTTTGCTGTAAATGCAAGAGTGCAAGACATCTTTACACAATAAAAGAATTCTTGGAGAATAATAATAATAATAATAAATCTTTATTAGAGCAAAAAACAGTAAAACAGTTAATACAATAGTGATTAGGTACAAGTATAGGTTCACATGGTGTTGGTGTTTATTTATGAGGTTACTACTAGCTATAACTATACTTTATATATAATTTATAGGCACACTATTGTATTGGTGTTCGAGAACCCTGTATCCCACACTAGGAGGTCTCCTGTGTCGTGGGATCCAGTGCCTTCCACAATATAATACATAATTAGGATAAGGTGAACTTAGATTTTAAATACAAGTATCTATGGGAGGGGGTAGGTACAATTTAAAGTTAGGTTGGACAAGCTTAAAGGGGAAGTTAAACATAATAAGTACAGAATTATAAATACATTTTTCGAGTCTACTTTTGTTCGCTGTGGATATGAGATGTGTAGTGTACGTGTTATTGTGTGTGACTGACTTGTTTTCGTGAAAAGCTAAAGGTGAAATTTTCGTAATATGTGCGTGTGTATTTTGGCTATGTATGTAGGTGTGAATGTTTATGTGTAAGTGTTTTTCTTTCTGTTTCTGTATATTGGTGCTTATCAGGTGTCGCGATTTCGCACATCTCGGATATCACGTCGGGAATCTTTAGGAATTATTAACATTAACATTAACATTGGGGTCTGATCCCTCACAAGTCGATTCGACAACCATGGGCATTACGATTCGTCAACCATCAGCCGCGGTTCACTAGAGGCGAGGGAGCAGACCCCTATGGTCATATAATAATATTGAGTACTTTCTCCGTTTCTGCGTAGTCTAGCGAAGACAGCCAACATTCGAGTTTGCGCTTGCACACGTAACGCGATGTTTCCAGTAAGCTAAGGGAGCTATTGAGTTGCTGGTACAAGAAAGGGCCTTTAAATTGATAGGAACGTTGGGCAAACGCAGTCCTGTTAAGGGGGAGCGTCCAGATATTACGTCGTGCAGATCTTGTGGTGGGGACTAACGTAGTTTGAGATGTTCTATGAAAACGCAATGTCACTGCCAGGATATACAGCTGTCTGACTGTGAGATACTTCGTTTCGTCATAGAGTTGTACTGTAGGATAAAGCATTGGCTTTTTGTAGGCAATTTTTAATATAAACCGCTGTGCGCGCTCCATTTTTTCGAAAAGGGTTTTGTTAGCAGATCCCCAACACACTATGCAATAATTCAGTATGGATTGGCACAGACTCTGATATGCAAGAGTGCAAGACATCTTTACACAATAAAAGAATTCTTGGAGAATGACAATGGCTAATAATTATGTTAATATGTATAATGTTCTATACTTTTTTTTAATTACTTACTTTACTAAATCTTACAATCTTTATATTGTGAATAACTAAAGGAAATTTGTTTTAAGCTAACAAGATTGTAGCTAAGTATAACAAAAGTCACGGAGCCTGGTGTCCGTGGAGTTGCATTTTAAATAAATAAATAAAAACTCACAACTGATGATCATTTTACCCTCAGGTGAGACCCATGGTAGGTGGTCGTGTGAAAAAAATATGTGGTAGATGGTAAGGGTTAATATTAATTTTTATATTACCATTCGACAAGTGATGTTAACACAATGAAAATAAACACTTGATGGATTTCATCATGTTACATGTTTTAAGTTTTTTTTATATTTTTCCTTCTACTTGACAGTTACATGCAATCAGCGAGAGGCTCAAAATGGCATGCCCACCGACAGAGAAGCAAGATCAGATGTGTGATTTCAGCCACGTTCTCGACTTCTGCTCCCAGATCCAATCTCTGGGCATTGAAGGAAGCTACGAGAAACTCGGGACGAGTAACATAGTGCCAAATGAATTGCAATTTGACTTGGTGCCTTTCAAATCTCTGTTGCATTTGAAAATAATTGGAGTGCCTATGGCTTGTATTACCAGTGTCGGTAAGCTATTTTATAAGTAATAGGTTAAAACAACTTTCTATTAGATTAAAACAGATTATTTTGTAGTTTCTTGTTAATATTATAAATATGGGAATTACTCACGTTTGTTTAAGCCGGTTATTCCCATTATAATTCTAGCATCATTTATTACAAAATGTGTGAAAACCATTATTTCTTATAGTTCTTGCGTCTACCGGCTAGCCAAAACAGTTAAGAGGCATAATTAATTAATTGAAAGGTTGTTGCTGCCCTGTTGCATAAATTATAGTAAAAACACTAACTATGCACAGAATTCAATCTAAAAAAAACTTAGAAAACTTTAGTGCCTTGTTAAAACAACGAAGACGACGTGACGACGCCGACGATCTGATGATGATGGTTTTTGAAGACAAGTGTCATTATTGTGATTCTCAGCTATGTTCTATCAAAATTTGTTTAATAAAATAAAAAAGTATAAATAATTATCAAGACAAAAAAACCTTCATATAAATGTCAGAACTGGACCAAATTGAAATGGGACCAAACGTGAAACACCAGCTTTCGAATAAAAAAAGAATCATTGAAATCGGTACACCCAGTCGAAAGTTCTGAGGTAACAAAAAAAAAGTTGAATTGATAACCTCCTCCTTTTTGGGAAGTCAAAAATGATCTCTTATCAGATTTGGTTGGGGTTTTTCCAAGCTTTTATTTAACTTCTTAGTATATATGGGTCAAATCATACAACAGAATTTTAAAACAGTTATCCCTAACAGATTGAGCTGAAATTTTGAAATTTTTAGTTATGAAATATGCATTTTTTTTTTTATAATTTACATTTGTTGGATGACAATGCAGCTACGTGACATCATTCTGAATTCAATATGACGCACTCCCAAAGATTTGCAGACACGTTTTTTTTTGCATCCCCATGCAAATGGCAGGTATCAAATGACAGGGTTTGCATTTATATAGAATTTCATGTGCCGTCATTTTATTTTTCGTATTATTCTCATAATACGAAAAATAATATGACAGCACATGAAATTCTATATAACGGACACCTCAAGATGGCGGACAAAATGTATATCTACCATCATGATATGGGTAGCAAATGAATTTGCTGAGATGAATACAAAATAAAAGTATTTTACATTTTTTTTATCTAAATGTAAATTCATAATGTACTTACCTACTTGTTCTGAAGGGTCTTGTTCTGTACCTACCAAATTAAAACCTAAAATCCGGTTGTATCACACTATACATTTTTTTTTCAAAAAAACACATGTCATTAGGTCTAGACGTAAAACTAGTATACCTAAGAAGCAGGTAGACCATGATGATGTCATCAGCAAATACTATAAGCATTACTGCATCTACCATGAATGTAAATTTTATATATTTGCGTGAAGTATATGTAGATTTTGGTATAATCAGCTGAATATATGTTTACATACATAAACTAAAAACCTGCACTGGTTCTGCACATTTTTAACTGACTTCCAAAAAAGAAGACGTTCTCAATTCGACAGTTTTTTAATGTTTGTTTGTTTGAAATTTTTATGAAATCTGTTTTTTTATGTTGATAATAAGGTAACAAACCGAGGTAACAAACATAAAAAAAAAACTTTCGTATTGAGAACTTCGTCCTTTTTGGAAGTCGGTTAAATAAACATATAAATCCATCGAGTCGTTTCGGAGAAGCGCGACCAAAAATACCGTGTCATGAGATTTTAAGTATGTATATAGAAGACTAGCCGCCCATCCATGCTTCGCACGGGTGGAGATATATTTTTAAACATTGTAGTAATAAATATTTTCTATGTTACTCAGGGATAATGTAGCACTCTAATGTTGAAAGTATTTTTTTTAATTTGTCCAGTAGTTTTTGAGTGAGTTAATTCGTTACAAAGATCCAAAAATACAAATCTTTCCTCTTTATAATATTAGTACAGATTATAATGTGTCATCAAAATAACGCAAAACGAGATAATAAATACTATCGCTCGTCACAGTATACCCATTACAGTATATAAACTGTGTTGTTCCAGGATCTCTCAGAGAGACTCTGAAGAGCCTCTCGGTGCTGATAGCGAGTGTCAGTTCACTGAATGAGTTCCTGCTCGTTGATATCTTGCACAAGGAATCTTCAAGTATTGCAGACACAGTGGTAAGTATAAATAACATTAATATAATACTAATAATTATCAATTAAAAAAACACATCAGTCATAGGACATCAGAAGTTAAACTTAAGGCTTAATTTGGGCAGCGTTTAGTCCATACAAACTTATTCTCCTGTTTCCTCCCTGGATAATACCGCTAGAGCCATATTTTTTTTTTTATAAAATTTATCTCCTTTATGGCCAGGCTTGTGTCATTTATTTTTTCTCGTAAGTTAAGTACTATAAGAAATATGAGCCTTTAAAAATCCCAAAAAATATCAAATTTTTACCTCCGTGTTCAGACGTCTCTCAAACAAAATTTATGAGTTTGTAAAACAAAAATAAATGACAGAAGCCGAGAGCAAACCTTTTTAAACAATTAATTGAAAAAAATAATGAAATCGGCCTATTTTTGAATGAGGAAACAGAAGAATCCGAGACGATAATTTTGTCTACTTTTCGTAGGTATAAATCGATCCGAGCTGCAGTTGTCCTTATTGCGCTCTGCGGGCAGAGGCTCGAGGTCAGGGGAGGGTCGGTCTAATACGTATACAGTTAGAGAAGAGACATGTAGTCGATAATTGTATCGACACATTAGTGCTGTCCATCGATATCGATATGTAACGGTTCTCGTCTTTAGTTAGTGTTTTGTGCGTGAAGTGAATTTAGCACATTACTGCAACGGTCGGCAAGTTAGGATTTGGACAAAATTGTTGACGCACAACATGATTTATTTTTACTATGGAAACTGACGTGGTTTTCGCACATAACACATTTAAGTACGAAAAGAAAGAATTTAAAAAAATATTGTAACTTGTGTATCAGGAATATCAGGATCGTAACAAGTGGAAAAATTTATAAATAAATAATTCTCTTAATATTAGTTAATTTTGTTGAACTATTTTTTCAAAATTTTATTCAATTACATTAGGTTATTACGTTGCTAAGTGATTAGATTATAGCTTATCATCATCAGCCAGAAGACGTCCACTGCTGAACATGGGCCTCCCCCTTTAACCTCTATACTGATAGTGATCGACATCCTGTCATCTGCATCCACTGGATGCCCGCGACTCTCACAATGTCGTCGGTCCATCTAGTGGGAGGCCTACCTACGCTGCGTCTTCCGGTTCGTGGTCTCCACTCAAGGACCTTTCTTCCCCCATCGGTTATCGGTACTTCGAGCGATGTGGCCTGCCCAATTGCCACTTCAACTTGCAAATTTGAATATCTATGTCGATGACTCTGGCTCTTTGGCGGATATTCACGTTTCGGATTTTATCGCGCAAAGAAACTCCGAGCATAGCTCTCTCCATTGCCCATTGTGTGACTCTGAGTATTTCCAAAAGGCCAACAGTTAAGGACCACGTCTCAGTACCATATGTTATCACTGGCAAAACACACTGGTCAAAGACCCTTGTCCTTAAGCACTGTAGTATCTTGGACGAGATGTCACGCAATTTCCCAAACGCTGCCCATCCGAGTTGGATTCTTCGGGCGACCTCTTTGCCCAAGTTGGACCAAGAATGATGGTACTGATCGTTTTTGGTTGGACTGACCTAAATGAACAATCTGTCCAAGAGAGGTGTAATGGTCAACAACTTCAAGAGTATCGTTCCCAACGATTACCGGCACGGGTACAACATGGACATTGGACATGATTTTTGTCTTGTCTATGTTTATTTTAAGACCCACATGTTGAGAAAGGCTACTGAGATCGCTGAGCATCGCATTGAGGTCCTCCAGCGACTCTGCCATGATGACTATATCATCGGCAAAACGAAAATGAGTGATTTATTCACCATTGATGTTGATGCCGAATCCGTTCCAGTCCAAGAGCTTGAAAACGTCCTTCACTGCGTTCGTGAACAGTTTCGGAGAAATAACATCTCTCTGTCTCACGGCTTTCTGCAATAGGATTGGTTCCGTGCTCTCGTCCTGTAATCGGATCGACATGTTGGCGTTTCTATACAAACACTTCAGCACTTCGATATACTTATAGTCGATATGACAACGCTGGAGGGACTGCAATACTGCCCAGGTCTCGATTGAATCCAAGGCTTTTTCATAGTCTACAAACGCTAGACATAATGGCCGATTATACTCCGCAGTCTTCTGTATAATCTGGTGGAGCGTGTGTATGTGGTCTGTGGTGCTCCTGCCTTTACAGAAACTGGCTTGTTCGGGAGGCTGGAAGTAATCAAACCTGCTTTCGAGACGGTTCGTAATGACTCTGGAGAACAACTTGTACACATGGCTCAGGAGTGAGATGGGTTTATAATTATTCAATAAGGTGTTATCACCTTTTTTGAAGGAGAGCACTACCACCCTACTAGTCCATGCTTCATGCGTAGTACCTTCGAGTATGACGGAATTAAATAACTTCTGGAGGACTAAAAGTACCGGTTTTCCATCCGCTCTCAGTAGTTCTGTCGTTATTCTGTCATCACCCGGCGATCTTGTTGTTCTTAAGCTTTTCAGAGCCATTCTTATCTCGTACAAACTGATGTCTAGGATGTCCTCAGTGTAGTGTTGGGTCAGTTTAGCTCTCTTGTCCAGAGCTGTACCGATAATTAGGCTGTCGCGTCAATGTGTACAACTGTCCGTAAAACCTCTCGAGTTCTCTCAGAATCTTCGGCTTTGATGAAATGATACTACCATCCTCGATCTTCAGCTTCATCACTTGGCTCTTCCCAATAGACGAATTCTTTGCGAACACTATCCAGCCCTGGTTCCACTCGATTGCGTCCCTAATACATCTTTTATTATAGGAACGCAGATCGTGTCGTACCGATTTTGAGATTCGTCTGTTAAGTTGGCCATATTGCGACATATCAGCTGATGTTTGCAGTCTCATCTCAGTCAGGTCTTTCATTAGCTTAATGGTTTCATCTGAGAGCTTCTGAGGTCTTTTCCGGCGTGGGGTCTTAAAGAACTTGGACCACACTGCTTGGACAGTTTCCACCAGCCCATTGTTTAGTACGAACAGTTCCGCTTTCGGCTCTGGAAGCGATTATGCAATTCGAGTTGGAAGTCTTTGGAGTTTTGGATTTGAGTATGACCAGAATGGAGCGTGGACTTCACCAGACATGACCTCTCAAGCTTGTTGATATTCAATGTGCCTCTGACAAAACGGTGATCGCTACCGGTTTTCACCTTGCTAATCACGGAGACATTGAATATTCGCTTCTTGGTCGTCATGATGAAGTTGATCTCATTTTTGGTCGAACCATCGGGGCTCATCCACGTCTACTTCCTGCATGGTCACTTCTGAAAGAAGGAGTTCATCAAATAGAGTTCCTCCTCCATGAAGTCAACCAGCCACTGGCCCCTCGAATTCCGCTGTCCATACCCATATGACCCGACTCTTAACTCATCAACATTCCGCGTTCCATCTTTGCGTTGAAGTCACCCATAACAACGGTGAAGTATGTTACGGAGGTATCTATGGTCTCGGATATCTTCTCAAGTCCTCATACAACACCTCTACTTTACTTTAGATTATTAGATTATAGTTAAAGTTATCACAGGAATTGTACATGGTAATCCTTTCCGTAACTATCATCACATTATAGACCAGCACCCTCACAGGAAGTTTTCAAGCGTCGTGTGAAACTGTACTATTTCTTGGAGTAGCTACTGTATCGTTATTATCTCGCTTTAAGTTTATAAGTATGTATGAATTTAATATTTTTATTTATGTATGTATATTATTTTAACTAAAAACTTGGTTATTTGAATTTTTCACATAAATTTTGAGGTTATGTGAAAAAATTATTGGGACCAAAGTTGTAGATATTTTTATTACCTACAACTTTGCCATTAAACTTTTCAAAAACTATATTGCAAAACTATAAATCCATAGGATTTATAGTTTTGCTGGAAATCGAGTTGAACCATTTTTTACCCTTAAACCCACCAACTTCCCGAACTCAGATCGCCCGTAATTTATTTTTCCTTTCATTTTTATCATAATAATGGGTTTCATACTACTGTGTTTTTTTTTGGTTTCAAAAATTATCGACCCTGGTCTATTTGGCGTAGTCGGTTAGTAAAATATGAGCAGATCGCAAAATAACAAAAATCACTCGACATTCGGCAAACGCCGATATCAACTAGCCGAGTAGACTGCGAGGCGAAATGAATTTGTAGGCAACTAGGCATTCAGTGCGGGAGCACGGGCGGGCACGCACACACGCACAGTCTGTTCGTCACGCACACGTATATAGCTCGCTCGTCAGGGCGCAGCGAGACAGCAATAGAGTTGCTAAATACCTATTCATCAAATTTCTTGGCCATGGTATATCGGCTTAAGTAGTAATTCACCTATTCAAAAAGAGATGGCGTTGTTTTAAAATACACGGTACTGTGTATTATCTATTCTGTGACAGCGTGGTGATGACGCGAGTTCTATGATTTTTGTTCACCCAAAATGTGTTCTTCGCTCCTAAAGAAGTTTTCACATCAAAAAATCGACTTCAAAATTTGTAAATACGTAAGTTGCTGATATCCCCAAGTTATAGTTGCTGATAAGTTGTCCCCAGTGATTTTGAATTTAAAACTAAACTACTGAACCGAAAGAATATATCCTTGCAAATAAAAATAAAAAATACAAATTGGTTTATAAATGACGGAGTCCTGGGGCCTTACCCCTAGCTCTATTTTTGCGAGCCAACTTTTGGTAGGTACCTGATAGGTACCTACGTACTTATTATTGCGACAACCAACTCATTTAAGCTGCACCGTTTAAAAGCGTCTAACTTGTCTCTGACTGGATGCACGGCGGTTTAAAATCTTTACTTTATCTGTGGAATCTTGGTGTGTTGTGTATATCACGCCCGGGGTACCGAGTCCTACAGATTGAATGAAAGAAAGTCCGTTTTACTATGCGTGTGTGCGTGAGAATCGCAAAGCTTGGCGGCTATCAAACAACTACCGCTTATAGTAGTTGATGGTACCGTTTAGACAAATAACACCTATGCGGGTCAACTTTTTGAGCTAGGGGTAAGGCCCCTGACGTAACAAACAAAAAAAAATACAACCGTATTGAGACCCCTCCTGTAAAAACATCTTTAGGCGCGTTGAGAAGTCATGTCATGTCATGAACAAAAGTCATGGATTCGCGTCATCGTTACGCTGTACCGTATATTTTAAAACAGCGCCATCTCTTGTAGAATAGTTGAATTACTACTTAAGTTTTCACGTGCAGTCCTATGACGGGTTTTTTTTATGTCGGTTAGGAATCCGTCTGTTTTTTGTCTTCTATGGCATAAAAAAACCTAAGTTTGTCCGCACTCAACTCCATAATAGCTTAACGGATTTTAATAAAATTTGGTCTTGAGATACCTCATGTCCTGGATTAACACATAGGAACCATTTTATCCTGAAATAATTTATTATTGTATTATTTTGTTTTATATCAGATAAAACCAAGAGGCGTTATCGGCATCGATAGTGAGCACCTTACATTTTTTATTCCATAATTATCAATGTAAAAAAGTTAGGATAAATAAATACTGATAAATCTGGGACAAATATCTGGGACATTATTGCACACATGGTCATCTGACCCCAAACTAAGCAAAGCTTGTAATATGGCTGCCAGAGACTGATATACATACATATATATTTTTAAATACATACTTAAATAGATATTAACACCCAGACATAGAACAAACACAAATGTTTGTCCTAGATGGGAATCGAACCCACGCCCCCAAGCACAGAAAGTAGGATCACTACCAACTGAGCCACCGAGGCAGTCAATAACTGTTATATATTAATAAAGTGCCAGTTAGAAGTGTTTATCTCGCCGTCCGGTGACCTCATCGCCATGTGTTAGTGATCCAAATACCCCATTATCAATATCAGTCTTATTGCATAAATAATCTAGTACTTATGCCGTTAGTTAGTAAAATAGGTTGATTAATCACAAATTATCGCGTGGTTTCTATGTTGCCTCTATTTATTCAACCTCGAATATGTAGTTACTCGTAGATAGCAATGGTTCACCCAAACAAAAATAAACTAATCGACACCGCTTTACGGTTGACATTCCGAAAACCCGTACGAAGCGGTTTGATTCCACTTTTATTGTGCGAACTGCTAGTCTGTGGACATAAAAAAACATGAACCAAGCATACCTAGTTGAGTCACTAAATTCACAAATATACTTATATAGATTTATGAGTCAGAAAAAACTTTTTGTATTATTTGAATGGATTTATAATATAAATATGTCAATGACGCCATTCGTCATCACGATGTGTCATGATTTACATTTTGTTTCGCAAATGCTCAACAGTATTTAGTCACAGAATCAGTGGCAGATTAGCCACGTATCAAGAGTAGCAAATGCTACGGGCCCCGCGCATCTGGTGGCCCCGCGCACCAACTCTTTCTGACCGTAAAATGGTGTCTATTTATATTGAAGCGTGAAAATATTTTTTCAAATCATGTACAATACTTAACACGAAAGAGTTGGTATCAAAATGTTCAACTATAATTTAAAATTTTAGTACATTTCTAAAAGTGAGCGCAGAGGCCTTACGGTCATCTCTAAACGCGGGCCTCACACCACGAATTATATTTTGCACCACACACAAGTTGGCAATATGGCAATACTACAAAACTAACAGTGAATTCCCTAATACTTGATAACCTAAAGCAATCAAAGGGCCCCTTGATAGAATTTGCTACAGGCCCCGCGCTGACTTAATCCGCTACTGTACAGAATACGTACATAATACTTATTATGAATTGTTGTGTTTATCGTTATTGTTAATTTCTTTTTCGTTTTAGTCTAATTAGTATTTTCTAACTCAATTTTAGAAATATGTAGAATACTAGCTAGTTTTTAGGCATTTCTTTAGGATGAACTAGAGAAATAATAACCATATTTCGCTGGGATGAACACATTTTCTTCTTCTTCTAAGCAAAAAGAATAAAGAATGTGTCAAAGTTGTTTTTACGACTACATTCAGCGTTGGCATCTATTGTTTTTTTTTTATATTGAGAAAATAAGATATGGTCAATTACATTTACCTCATACAATAATATAGAGGGGAAAAAATTATAATAAATTCAGAAACTACAATTGCATGCTATTTGCATGCAATTGTAGGTGTCAGGTTATAATCTAAATGTACTAAAATAATAATCAATATAATTTCCTAAATGTCAAATAAAATATGTAATAGTAAAAAACAATTTTCTAAATATACATTCTAAATATCAAAAACAAAATTAAGTACAATTTTCTAACAGTCCAAATCATTATCGGCTTTTTTTCCCCTATCCCATTGGTCAATTTGATTATCGGAATATGTCAAAAAAGTTGTCATTACAGTTTTCCGGTTATCAAAAAAGTTGTTTTTATTTACGCGACGTTTCTTGTGACATAATACGAGTATACTGCTTTAAATGTGGTCCATTTCTCACTTCATTCTTCATTCCTAAACTAAATCATCTGTCCGCAGAAATGGAAGAAGCTAACACACATAAACTTCGCCAGCAACAACATAAGGAACATCGACTGGGCCATCAAGCTCGTACCCGACCTCCAAAAGCTCAGCCTCTCCTCCAACCGACTCACAGAACTCTGTGATATCTCATCTCTCCACCAACTAAGAGACCTGAACCTCTCTATGAACAACTACTCCATCTGCGAAAACTGGCATTCCAAAATTGGCAACATTGTCAAAATAAACCTGTCTCAAAACAAAGTCGCATCGCTTAAAGGTTTCCACAGACTATACTCTTTAGTAAGCTTAGATTTAAGCTGTAATTTGGTTGAGGATGTGGAAGAAGTTCAGCATATATGCAAACTACCCTGTTTGGAGTATCTATGGTTAACAGCCAATCCCGTGGCGTCGACCATAGACTATAGGGTGAATGTCATAGAACAATTCAACGCTAGAATGGCGGAAATTTGTTTAGACAACGAAAAAGCATCCGAGAAAGAGTTGGATACAGCGAGGGTGTTGCAAGCGTTGAGAACTGTCAAAGAAGGGAAAACGCCAAGTTTCTTGCAAAATAACAACACAAGTCATAGCTTTAATAAGAGTTGACAATAATTGTATCGATGTAAAAGCATACCTATTGTACATTATGGATACTTTCATAAGATTAGTTTTTTGTACAAAATAGCTGCAAGCAAACTATCGGACGCGATCTACCTAATACATTCACAACAAACAGGCGGAGTACGAATATTAGATAAGTATTTTGCGTAGGTATTGAATATTTCGTACTTTGACATTCTCGCTTTACATTGTCGGTTATAAGTGATGTGATCTTGAGCGTCCGGACGTCCTAAGGCGATCTGTGCAGGGCCGGATTAACCCTATCGGGGCCCCTAGGCAATGCAATTATCTTGCCCTTTTCGATAAGTTTCGATAGAATACTTTCACATTCAACCAAATACCGTTAGATGGCGCTTTTTACAGTAAGTAAAATCATTTTTTCTTCATGACAACATTACCTGATGTAAATGTCACGGATGAAACGTTTTTTTTCTTGGTGCGTGGCCCGCATTGACTAGGCCCCCGTGGGCCCCTAGTCGGTGCGGGGCCCCTAGGCAGTTGCCTAATTCGCCTTATTGATAATCCGGCCCTGGATCAGTGGCTCGATACTAAGCCGAAAGGAGGTAATTGTACTCATCATTATGATCAACATTTACAATGGGACCAGGCCTGATATCGCGAAAATAAATCTGTTGTTCCATAGACAACGGGTATTGACACTCGACAAATTGTATGGAATAGCTGTTCCCCCCCGCTATTTCAGGGTTAGTACAATGACCTCCTTTCGGCTTAGTACAGGATATATACGTAACCCTGTTAAAAAAATTGTAATAGGCTTGCGTTTGACCGCAAACTCGCCTGGGGCTTGATTTTTGAATCGCTCGTATGATTTTGTACGAAAATATGCGAAATGAAAGATTTTCTATCGATAGAAAGCAAATTCGAATTGTTTAAACCACTCGTAGCGTTAGCGAGTGATATGATTACTAAAAAAAAAATAGATTTTGTTCGAAAGTCAGTCATTTCGCATGATGTTTTCGTGAGAAATTGCATAGCGATTCAAAAGTTGGTGCGCTGGAAGTTTTGGACAGCCGAAGACAGTCTCTTAACAACCGAGTACACCCATCATTAGTGACTGTCACCCGCGGCTTACGGACGTACCTACGTAGAACATAATATATATATAGATCGTTGGACGCGTCCGATATTTTTTTTACCATTCCGAAAGACGTCATTAGACTTACGTTACACTACATGCCTTTTTTGCTTCATAGAAATGCTTATGATGTTAAGATATGTGACAATTGCCTGTTAAGTATAGTGCAAGTTTTTATATCAGTCGGTGAAGCACATTTCTACTATAATCATTTCAGTTGGCGGTCAAACGCAAGCCTATTCCTAAATTTAAAAAAAATGAATTAAGAGTGTTGAAATACAGCTGAAAATAATGAATGATAAATGTAATATTATAAGTAAAAATTTGACTTATTGTCGTGTCCTTACTGTCACAATGGTGTGCTTAAAGGCTGGACCCTAAATTAACTAATAAAATATGACCAATGAATCTATGAAATAAATTTTCTACAATATCGAATGAATAGTTAATCTATACTGTACTTAGTATTTATAACGCTGTAGCCTTGAGAACTCGCTCTAAGTGATAATATCCTGTGGTTTAGGGGACCCTGTCCCCATTTATTCCTTTACGATAAGCAAGCAAGGTCAAGAATATTGTAAGCAATTTTGAACTCCAATGAGAGTTTATCTAGGAGCTTGAAGCATTATAAAGCTGAATTTTATTTCAGCTTCTGCTTGTGTTTTAAGTAGTTGTGTGACTTGCCTATCGAATAGGCATACCATAACAGAATTACATGTTGTCACCACTGGTAACGAAGAAAAAAATATTTTAATTTGTGGTAACAACTGGGAAATACATGTGGTAATGAATAGGAAATTATTTTCATTCATGGTAACAACTGGGAAATACATGTGCCACTCTTCACCACTGGTAACAAATAGAAAACTATTTTAATTTGTGGTAACAACTGGGAAATACATGTGGTAATGAATAGGAAATTATTTTCATTCATGGTTACAATTGAGAAATACATGTGCCACTCTTCACAACTGGTAACAAATAGAAAATTATTTAAATTTGTGGTAACAACTGGAAAATACATGTGGTAATGAATAGGAAATTATTTTCATTTGTGGTAACAACTGGGAAATACATGTGTAAAAGTTCACGGTACGGCCAGTATTACTAGTGGCGTTGTAGTCGATGCTTTGCTAGCGCAAAGAGTTTTTTGTTTACGCTATTTTCGTATATTTTTTATTTTTATGTATGGAAATTTTAAATTTGTGAGATCTGTGCTTAATATTTGCAAGCTTTTCAAACTAAGTTATTCTTTATGTGATATAAATTAATCAAATGATACAATGGAGAATTAAATCCAGACGCATTTACATTATCTCCTTATCGAAAAGTGTGGGGAATAATCGTCGTGAATTCTCTGTATAAAAGTATTCCTAAGTTTACTGTGAAATTGTTAATGAAATTGACTTGAATCTGTTATATTCAAGCTAAAACTAATGCAATAATTGTTATTAATAGTATTCACTTTTAAAGTATTAATATTGTGATTGGTGTAAGTAGATATAATAGTTTAATATATTTTATATTCTGACAGATGGTTAACTTTATTATAACATTATGTTGGAAATATTGACTTTTATTTGACCTATTTATTCTTAGTTACTTCTTTCTATATTCTTATCTACGCTGGATGCAGGCTTCCAACCGGCCCTTTTGGAAATCGATGGCGGTCTATGACCAAGAGTGGACGTCCTATGGCTGAAATGATGATGATTCTTAGAGTAACGGTCTTAGACCACCAAACTGGTCCTTACTATGACCGTAACAGTCGGGTCTATCCCTCTAGTTCCATCGTGTTGTCCCACGGTGGGACAACTAACACTATTTTGTTCCAGTAGTCTCATGGGACAAATTACACCAGTATTCTGAACCCACTAGTCCCATCGTCTTGTCCGTTACCGGACCGGAAATTCAATTAATGTTTGAATTTGAGATTAAATATTATTTATTTAAACTTATAACAGTATTTTTTTTTATGATACTGGTTGACGAGACGAGCGAAGTCGCTCGCCTGATGGCTCTTCGCGCTTGCCCATAACAGCTCAACGCCACCCAGAATTTTGAACTTCAACAGTTCAAAACCCTGGATGGCAATGCACTGCGCTCGTCACCCCGAGATATAAGATGTCAAATCTCTGTTTGCCCTGTAATTTCGCTGGAAACATTGCCCTTCAATCCGGAACACAGTAGTGTTTGAACACTACTGCTTTTGTAGTGGTAGGATTCTTTTGCAGGGGTCCGCCTGGGGAAGTACTACACCTTTGCCAGTTATTCATAACAGTTGATGCTATGTTATCATCATCAACAGCCTTTCTCATCTCACTGTTGGGTATAGACCGCTCTTTTGCTATTGCCGTCTGCCTCGAGGTCTGACTTGGTAAAGCTACTATTATTTCAGTCCAAGCATTTATTTGCTCTGACATAAACAATAAGATAAATTATTACTCTAAGTTTAAAGATAAGACAAAATTAAAAATCTACCCGACAAAAAGGTAGGTACTTCATTAATATCATATCATACTCTATTAGGTACATTTAATAATTTGTATGTTTGATAATAGTAATTTTGGTAATCCTAAAAAAATAAAACAAAAACATTGTCTTAGATGCAATTTTATTAATAATCCTTAACTTATAATATCTTAAAACTAAAATAATCTTATATCATTCTCTAGTACTTTGAGTACATTGGAATGTAACTTACATAAACACACATTAAATATCAACGCAACACCTTAAACAATCCATCAAAATCGAAATAAGTTTTTTTACATTAAAAAATACTGAATTTTTTTCAGTGAAAGGTTTTAACTTTTCCCACATAGCACCACCTCTTTCTCACAAAGTTAAAACAAAAAAAAAAGGTTTTTTTTTGACAATGGCTACTTATAATGTAGTTTTAATTTAGATAGTACAACCTATACTTGAGAGAAGCCATATAAATGCCGCATACATTTAGCTGAATCATCTGTTTTATAATTATTAAAACTGGTAGGTACTTAATAAAATATGTAATTTTCCTGTAACCTTCGACGTCATACTGGAGACAAGCCATATGTATGCCGCGTCGATAATATGGATTCCATCAGCACAATAGATGTTCTAACAGCAAACTGCATAAACAAGTACATACGAATTCAATCCGAAATAAACGCACTTGTTGCCCTATGCTAAATGCCATGCGAACAAATTGCAACCTTAGAATCCATATCTTAGACGAGCCATACGTATGCCACGAGGTAAATGTGGCCAAAAATATATTTGCTGTAATAGGTTTGCTGCGCTTGTTTGGCTTACAGATAATTTCGTTGCATCTGTTTTCTAACTATGGATATTCATCGGTATTTCATCAAAGATGAAATTTCTTTGTAACCTTAGACGCCATACTGGAGAAAAGCCATTTGAATGCCGCGGCGTGCATATAGCTAAAACGTCTATTCTCTAATTATGGACACTGGTACTTAATGAAAGATGTAATTTCCTTGTAATCTTGGATGTCATACTGGAGGCAAGCCATATGTATGTCGCGTCGTTAATATGGATTCCATCAACATAATAGATTTTCTAACAGCAAACGGCATAAACAAGTACATATGAATTCAATCCGAACTTGTTGCCCTATGCTACATGCCATGAGAACAAATTGCAACCTTAGACGAGTCATACGTATGTCGAAACATACCCGCATACATACATCTTCCCGGACATACACGCATACCCCGATATGCCGAGACGTCCTACCTCTTCTACCCTACCCTGGGGCATAGGAGATAGGACATCTCGGCAAGCCGGGTACGGACTAGATATTTGTGTCTCCATTAAGAGTAGGGCGGGATTCCTGGACTCAAGGTGGTGATGAACCTCATTCAGGTTGAAATGAATACTCCGAATGTTACAGGAATCCACTTGAAAAACTCATTCTTTTATTACTGCCCATTGGGTTATAAATTTAAGTACAGCGTGCTATGCAAGTCTCTATGAATCGATAACGTACAGGTGTGTATGATGGATCAGCATCGCAGCGCAGGCCCTGGGTGAAGCGAGAGGGGCGCAACATGATAGCAAGGGGCGCCAAAACGTCATAACGAAAAATAAAATTTTGATGGCGCCTCGGCGAGGGACGGCGGCAATTGCATTGTTTGTAACCAGCGCAAAAATATGATGTGGAAATAGTTCACATCCTGGATTTACACACAGCACAGGGGGGTTTTTATTCCGTAAAAATGATCGATTCCTGTACGATAGTTTTCAGAAATGATACGCGCTGAACTACAATCTCGCTCTACCCCTATTAAAGGCTAGGGCCGGCGCTGGCTCACAGAGTCCAGTATTGTGATCGACAGGCGTGGGAGATGGAAGAGCCCCCGGTTCGCTTGCGAGGTATTGCCAGGACCCACTCTGATCGGCACGGCAGCACCTCCACAGGACTATGGGACGGCCTCCCGGGGCGGAGTTTCAAAGTAATCCCCGGGATGTACTACCCCGCGGGCGGCGAGCGTTCAACCGTTTCATTGGGTCTCCCTGGCCCCCACGCCACACTGTCACGACTGATGACAGCTATTGCAACTTTGCACCCGCGAGGTCAGGACAGAGAGTAGAACATGCTATACAAGGGGGAGGGACTGGCGCTCCAGTACTAGTACCGGAAAACGTAGACGCAGAAACACCGACATTTGGCGATACGCTTAAACAGGAGAGTGGTAGCAAGCTAGGCGGACTTCGACTGAGGTCCTACCACCGTTTAAGTGTAGTTGCGGTCCTGATAGCGCATACTCTAAAGTTACTAATTATGGACACTGGTACTTAATGAAAGATATTATTTCCTTGTAACCTTAGACGTCATACTGGAGACAAGCCATATGTATGCCGCGTCGATAATATGGATTCCATCTGCATAATAGATGTTCTAACAGCAAACGGCATAAACAAGTACATACACACTTCAATCTGAAATAAAAGTACTTGTTGCCCTATGCTAAATGCCATGCGAACAAATTGTAACCTTAGAAGCCATATCTTAGACGAGCCATACGTACGAGTATGCCACGAGGTATATGTGGCCAAAAATATCTGTAGATTATATTGAGTTGTTCTCGGGACAAGGTATATGTATGGCATACAAATCATTTTGTTGTAGACATAAAACATCTGATTTCCAACTATGGATACAGGTATTTCATCAGAGATTAAATTTCTTTGTAACCTTAGACGCCATACTGGAGAAAAGCCATTTGAATGCCGCGTAGATAATATGGATTCCATTAGCACAATAGATGTTCTTACAGCAAAGTGCATAAACAAGTACATATGAATTCAATCCGAAATAAAAGTACTTGTTGCCCTATGCTACATGCCATGCGAACAAACGAGGATCAGTAACGTTTTTGTTGAGAATTCAGATTTATAGAGCTAAGAAATCCTTAACATACAGTGCAAAAGATATTGTTCTTCGACAAAAAATAATGAAGTTCACTGGCCGGCCAGCGCGATAGCTTGTGACGTCACTGAGACGGTCGCCGCCAGTTAGCCGTTGGCAGCTATAAGGCGCGCAGTATTCTGGGTGGTTAATTGTGACTTTGATACAAATTAAGTGCCCGATTTATGTCTAATTTATCTTTATAACTATGTACAAATATTGTAGTGCCGAAATGTAAAACTATTGAATGTGAAAACTATTTTTAATAAAGTACTAGTTCTATTGAATTTGCTATTACTTTACTGATCCTCATTGCAACCTTAAAAGCCGTACCTTAGACGAGCCATACCTATGCCGCAAATGGCCAGAATATCTTTAGTGAGTTGTACTCGAGACAAGCTTATATGTTTTTTTGCGTATGAATGGCTTCATTATGCTATAGACGTTCTAATGGTAGGTATGAACTAGTTACAAGTGCTTTGATCGTTTAAAAACCCTACGAGTACATACCTACTTGTTCCCAGGTAAAGGTTTTATATGTTAGTCTAACAAAATGCAACTCCCTTACCGGAGAAAACTTATATAAATACGACGGCGTACATATGGGTAAAAACTTCTGTTGTAACCTTAGACGTCATACTGGAGAAAAGCCATATGAATGCCGCGGCTTAAATGTGTCTAAAACATCTGATTTTCAATTCTTGACACTGGTATTTTAATCATTGATGTAATTTCCTTGTAACCTAAGACGTCATACGAAAGAAAAGTCATATTAATGCCGTGTACATAATGACTCAAAGCATCCGTTTGACACTGGTATTTAAACAAAGATGTAAATTCCTCGTAACCTAAGACTTGATACTGGAGAAAAGCCATATGAATGCCGCGGATTATATATGGCTAAAACATCTGTTTTCTAACTATGGACAGTGATACTTAATCAAATATGTAATTACCTTGTAACCTCAGACGGAATACTAAAGAAAACCATATGAATGCCATGGAATACATATGACTAAAAGCATCTGTTTGACACTGGTATTTAAACAAAGATGTAATTTCCTTGTAACCTTAGACGTCATACTGGAGAAGTCATATCAATGCCGCGAATTACATATAAAATAAATAAAAATAATAAATATGTGGGACATTATTGCACACATGGTCATCTGACCCCAAACTAAGCAAAGCTTGTAATATGGCTGCCAGAGACTGTTATACATACATATATATTTTTAAATACATACTTAAATAGATATTAACACCCAGACATAGAACAAACACAAATGTTCATCACACAAATGTTTGTCCTAGATGGGAATCGAACCCACGCCCCCAAGCGCAGAAAGTAGGTTCACTACCAACTGAGCCACCGGGGCAGTCAAATGACTAAAACATATGTTTTCCCATTCTTGACACTGGTATTTTAATCAAAGATTTAATTTCCTTCTAACCTTGGACGTCACACTAGAAAACTCATACGAATGCCGCACATAATTAAATGCTATAAACATTTTCACTTTATAAAAAGTATCAAAGTAAATAAAAAGTATTTCTTTTTAATATTGACCTGTCAACATATTTATTTTAAAGCTTATTGACAAACAGCTGCATTTTCTAAGATCTAAATGTTGTTTACAGTCATACAAAATTAGACCAAAACAAAAACAATACCCCGTCCCAGTCTTACAATTTTGTTATTCTTTAATCTATCTTATTGCAATAGACTAAAAAGAGACAGATAGAATTATAAGATAACGGCGAAAAGATAAATCGATCTGTCCCATTAGGGTCAACACGCCTAGAATTTCGAGGCTTTTAGCCAGATAAAATCTCTCTAAAATAAGAGAGATAGCAGAAAAAATCTGCATAAAATGAAGCGAGAGAGAAAGACTTTTTGCTTACTAAAAGTCCGTTGTCTATGGTGGTCTTTATAGTCTGTGATATTACTATATTCTATTCAATCATTTTCAAAAAGATACTAAAAAGTATCGTAATTATTGACTGCAGCAATCGAATGGACAATAAAATGCGTTTTAGATTTTGCTTTACTCCATTCAATAATTCTAAAAAGATTACTAAAAATAACGATATTAATAATTTTAGCTAGAAAATGCTTCCACATCTCATTACTTTTTGAAAATGATTAAGTAATTCTAATTTATCAATTAATATAATAGCTATAATTATGGATTAAAAAAAATCGACTTCAAAATTAGCAAGACATTTATTCCAGTTATTTGGATTTAAAACCCAAAGAACTGAACCGTTTTCTGATGAAATGATGGCTGACAACCTCTGAAGTCCTACCAAAAAAAACATACAGTCAAATTGAGAACCTCCTCCTTTTGAAGTCGGTTAAAATTTATGATTACATTTAGCGTCGAGAAGAGCCTCAGTTACTCAATACTTTACGTAAGGAAAGCTATATTAAGGCTAATATATCTTAATGTATAAAAAAAAATCTGTATGTGTGTTTGTCACCTAACTCATCCTAAACGGCTGGAACAAATTGATGAGACCAAATAGGAAGCACCAGCTTTCAAATAAAAAAATAATAATCATCAAAATCGATTCACCCAGTCAAGAGTTCTGAATAAACAATCATAAAAAAACCGAATCGACCGAGTCGAATTGATAACCTCCTTCTTTTTTGGAAGACGGTTAAAAATCAAGTCGCAGGAAAGCATGCTTTACTTGATCTTGTAGTAAATAGGTGCATATTATGCAGAGACGGTGAGAGCTTGTGGTGGCAGGGTGAAGTGGTGTCGTTCGTCGGTGGGCTCGTAGAGTGGGGCGCGCGCTCGCACGCCTAGCGCCGTGGGGCGGCGGCCGGGGTCTGCGCTCAGCATCAGCTCTAGTGCAACCACCTAGAATAATGAAAAAATATATATCTATACATACATCTATATCTATCTATCTATATGTACATATAATAAAAACGTAGATATAAAAAAAAAATGCGAGATATGAAAAAAAAAATATCACACGGCATCTTAAAATAAGCAGCTGAACGTTAAGACAGTTTTTAGAATTTTTATCTGTTTGTTTGTCCATGCACACTTCCTAAACCAATGGACGGATTTAAATGCGGTTTTCACAAATATGCTTATCTATGACCAGATTGAAGTAGAGGCTGTTATTTTGCGCAAAGGCCGGATTAAGGGAGGAAAAAAGGGTTGAAAGTTTATATGAAAATCTACGCGTACGGAGTTGCGGGCAAAAGCATTAGTCATAAATAAATAACAGCTGGGTATGGTTATTCAAGGTCTGTGTGATATTTTTATATAATCGACTAGGACGTGTGGAGTAGTGACTCCACAAAATCCTAACCTTTAATATACATATTATTGAAAACTTGATGCATTGCTAAATGTTTTTAGTTGTTCAGCTTTTCTTGCCAAAATTGTGAACTGACGTTCGAAAGTGTATGTAATTGTGCCTACTCGAATAAATGAATGTGACCATTGAAATGACCATAAGAAAAGTAAATAGAACCAGCTATTGTGACAGATACTTGATTGGACATTCTTACTTATGTCAACACGTCGAACTCCGCGTCACAGTTGCTATGGGTTTATATGGGTGCAAGTGAACAAATTTCTTACAAAAATGCCTTGACTGCCGTTCTAATTACAACAAAAAAAATAATTTCTTCTGTGACTATAACTGACCTCGTCAGGGTATTTCTCTCTGAAGCCGTGCGGGTACCGTCCTTGCTTCACATCCTCCAAGCAACGCACTCGTTCCGACTCCGTGCCGAACGGCTGCAGCAGCTCGAATAGAATCAGACCCAGTGAGTAGATATCCACTTTGTAACTATACGGGCGGCACTGTGCTTGTTCTGGTGACATGTATAGGTGGGTGCCTGGGGAATAATCAAGCCTTGGTTTACAATGGGGATAGTTCATGTTTTTTCACTAATAGTTTTTAGTTATTTTCTACAAATACAGGTTTTTTTTTAAAATTAAAATATCACTCCACAGACACCGGGGTCCGTGACTTTTGTTATGCTTTACTACTATTTTGTTAACTTTAACGAATTTACTTTACACAGTACAGGGAGAGGAAGTTAGTTATTCTTAATCTAAGGTTAAAATCCAGCAGCACCCGATCACGAGTATGACTCATGTGCCAGCCATCGCCCTCCTCAGCCATATTTAAGGTAAGAGAGCGACCCGACACACGAGGCCGCCGCAAGAAGGTGCCTTCGATAGTGAGCATGAATGCTCGAGGCATACACACAATCCTTATTTCTAAACGTTTTTTCGATCGAAGATCGAGTGACGCATGATCTTTTTCGAGCGGACCAATCCTAGGCGCGAATTGAATGAACGATTTTTGTTTTCTCCAACCACAAGCGGCATCCGATATCCCCCCCCCCCACCCCGCGATCGACGTGGCTTACGTCGTGCCCAAGTAATATTTTTTGTCAGGTTAAGCGGGCCCTGACAAATTTTGATACAAGGCCTGTATAAGGCAAGCTATGCCATTGGTAAGAGCTAAATGTTAAAATGTAGATATATTACTTTAGTTTATTTTTTCTGAGGATGTAGGTGTGTGTGTGAGGTACATACCGACTCTGTATGTGTGTCGTTGGTACGCGTCCATGACTTCAGGCCGCTCGCCGTCCTGTGACGTGTCACCCATCGACGTCACTAGACCAAAATCTCCAACCTACAACCAACAAAAGTTTATTTATTTAGTAAAAGACTTGCGTTTGACTGCCAAGCCGCCAACTCGACTGATATTAAGCGATGATGCGTTCTACGATGGAGTATGCTTGCCTAGAAGCAATGACGATATAACCACTTGACAGCTCATCCTGTCCGTCCGTCACCCCCCAAGTGATTAAAAGGTACTGAATTTTGAGCAGGATTTTTTTCGAGCGGGCCAATCATAGGTGCGAATTGAATGAATGACATTTGTTTTCTCCAATCACAAGCGCCATACGATACCCTCTCCGAAAGCAAATTATGACTCATGCGCCATCAAGTGGTTATATTATTTTTGTCTATTATTATATGAATACATAACATACATAGGTTAGGTTAGATAAAATCTTGTAAAAAAACATATCTATTTATTACAGAAATTGAATGTTCTACAGATCGTTCTATTTGGTAGAATCTGAACGCAAGTGCAGTTCTCGTAGCTTTTTTTGTAAAAAAAATTTAAAAAGCTCTTAAATTTTATTTTTCAATGTATACTTGTACTTTGTTCTGCGTGCTATGTGCCCTTCCCACTACAACTTGCTAATCCGGTGGGGCCGAAAGGTTATCGAGTGGAGACAACGGTAAGCTCAGCGTAGGACGTCCATCCACAAGATGAACAGACGACCATAAAGAAACTGAAAGAAAACGCTGGAAGCGCCTCAACCGGTCCTTTTGGCAATCGATAGGGGAGGCCTAGGTCCAGCAGTGGACGTCCTATGGCTAAAATGATGATGATATCTACCTTAACCACACCGTCTTGCGAGAACAGAATATTGCTCGGCTTGAGGTCGCGATGTATGAGTCCAGCCGCGTGAACATAGTCCACTGCGCATACTATCTGACGGAACAGGGACTTGATCTGGAACAAAACAATTATTGACAGACTTCCAAAAATGAGGTTCTCAATTAGACTGTTTTTTTATTTTAATATTTGTTACCTCAGAACTTTCGACTGGGTGAACCGATTTTGATGCTTCTTTTTTTATTTGTAAGCTGGTGCTTCCCGTGTGGTCCCATTTTAATTTGGTCCAGTTCTGTAATTTTTATGAAGTCTGTTTTTTATATTGATAGTGATTTTAATTGTATGTATCACTAGCTGCGCCCCGCGGTTTCACACTCGTTATATCTGAGATAAATTTAGCCTAAGTTACTCTTTATAAGTGAAAGATTTAAAACAATGCAACCTCCTTGGCAGCGATAACAACTTAGATGATTTTAAATCGACTTCCAAAAAGAAGGAGGTTCTCAATTTGACTGTTTTTTTAATATATTTTTTTTTATGTTTGTTTCCTCAGAACTTTCGACTGGGTGAACTGATTTAGATGATTCTTTTTTATTTGAATGCTGGTGCGTCCCGTGTGGTCCCATTTCAATTTGGTCTAGTTCTGACATTTTTATGAAGTCGGTTGTTTATTTTGATAATTATTTGTAGGGAAAATATTTAAACGCATAAAAAAATATGTTGATCCTAATGCTACCAAACTTCACAGGATCACGCACTGGGCTAATCTGAAGATTGCCTAAAAACTTCATCAAAGTCGGTCCAGCCGTTTCGGAGTCCATACATAGCCTTTTATAAATATATATATATATATATACCTAGATGGTATATGAATATATTTCAGCAGGTATATATACTATATATTATAGGTCACGTGGATGACACAAGCCTACGTCATCGATGTTTACTGTCTTAAATTTGTGTTTAACTTGAATTGCTACGCTTGAGCAAAGCCTCACAGCCAGTAGGAACTCTATGTGATACAAGATAAGGTCTAGATTACAATATTACCTAGGCCAGGTCCCTGTGAGTTCAGTTAGCTTGCAGGCCTCACAGCCGGTCATGGTAAGAACTCTATGTTACTCGAGATAAGGTCTAGATTACAATAATACCTCGGCCAGGTCCCTGTGAGTTCGGTTAGCTTGCAGGCCTCACAGCCAGTCCTGCTAAGAACTCTATGTGACACCAAATAAGGTCTAAATTCTAATATTACCTCGGCCAGGTCCCTGTGAGTTCGGTTGGCTCGCAGCCAGTCGTGCAGTGAATCCCGTCGGCACAGCTGCATTTGTATGTAGAGGAACAATGGTGGGAGGGCTTCTTCTTCTGGGAAGCCCTTCACGCAAGCGTCGAGGGACCAGTGCCGCGTGTGACCCTTCTGGAAACAAAACAACATTCATTTTTAGGTTTCCGTACCCAAAGGGTATAACGGGACCCTGTTACTAAGACTCTGCTGTCCATCTGTCTGTCTGTCCGTCTGTCACCAGGCTGTATCTCATGAACCATGATAGTTAGTTGAAATTTTCACAGATGCTGTATTTATGTTGCCGCTATAACAACAAATACTAAATAACAGAATAAAAAAATATATTTAAGGGGGCTTCCATACAACAAACTTGATTTTTTTTGCTCATTTTTCTTCGATATTGATAACGGCAACAGGTAACCGCTTTAGAAATTCACAGAATATTGAGTTATATTATTCAGTTTAAAAATAAATAAATAAATAATTAAATTAAAATTAAGTTAATATTTAAGGGGGGATCCCATACAACAAACGTGACTTTTTGCCGTTTTTATAGATAATGGTACTGACCCCTTGGTGCGCGAGTCCGACTCGCACTTGGCCATTTTGGGCATTTTTGCCATTTTACAACCCGGTCACAATATCTGTGCACCTCGCTGGAATGCGGCGCCTCTCCCGCTTCCCCTGTCACCTCTCCGCGCACTCCCCGGTGCGTACACACCGTACCCAGACCGCCGATATGACGTCACGAAGTCAGGTGCACAGATATTGTGACCGGGTTGTACCTAACTAAAATAACGATATTGAACTGTATTAATGTACAATCTGGGTGATTAAATTTTTCTATCGGACTGCCCGAATGGGTACGAAAAATCATCACCACTTTCCACTTTATGGCTGATATTCAGAAAACCCGTACGAAGCGCTTTCATTCCACTTTTATTGTGGGAACTGCTAGTCTGTGGAAATCGCTGCCTGAATGGGTATTCCCCGATAGTTACAATCTCGATTAAATCGTGAGTGAATCGGTTTCTTCTTGGCGAGCGTGTTCCATCGTAGACCGCATCACCGCTTAACATCAGGCGAGTTGGCGGTCAAACGCAAGGTTATTATTATCAGTACTACATGCAAAGCAAGTAAGCCTAGAGTGCTAATTGCCTGGTTGCGTGGAAGAGATCGCTTTTAGCGATAAGGCCGCCACTTGTGGCACTCTAGCTCTGAAGTGTTTTCTATCTGTTTGTAATTTATATTTCTGGCGTACACAATAAGGAGTTTCTATCTATCTAATTGTTTTACGAACACTTAAACCACAGAAAAGAGAAGTAAATAGAACGGAAATGAGAAGGAAAATCTGTCACCAGGTATTGTGACATAAATAAGAATGTTCACTCTTATTCAAGAATGTTCACTCTTATTCAAGAATGTTCATTCTTATTTATGTCAACGCGTCGAACTCCGCGTTACAGTTGCTTTTGGATTATATGGGTGCAAGTGGCTATAACAAATTTCTTACAAAAATGCCTTGATAGCCGTTCTAATTAAAACAAAAAAAAGTTTTCTGTGACTTAAACTGACCTTCTTCTTTGGCGTGGTACTATCAGTCTTATAATCGCACTCTTGAACCTTTGAAAGCCTGTCATTTGTGCGATTCTCTGCCCGGGAGACATCCTGTGGACTCCGAGTACTCCGGGTGCTCCGGTCGCCGACCGGGGCTTCACTATCGAACACTATGCTGTCTGAACAGCTTAAGGACCTGGAAGAAATACAAAAATTACACATTTTTCAACACCATGTTGTTGGAACTACCCAGAAGAAAGGATTTATTTCGTGTTTTCATGGTTCAATCCATAGTATAATTTTCAATATAAAAAACAGACTTCATAAAAATCGCAGAACTGGACCAAATTGAAATGAAACCAAACGGGAAGCACAAGCTTTCAAATAAAAAAAGAATCATCAAAATCGGTCATCAATACAGTCGAATTGATAACCTACTCCTTTTTGGAAGTCGGTTAAAATATATATTGTTTAATCATCATCAGCCAGAAGACGTCCACTGCTGAACATAGGCCTCCCCCTTTAACCTCCACACCGAACGACATTCTGCCATCTGCATCCACTGGATGCCCGCGACTCTCACGATGCCGTCGGTCCATCTAGTGGGAGGCCTACCTAAGCTTAGCTACATTGTTAAACGATTTTTCTAAATTCTACGCTATGCTCCGAAAGAGCAGACGTAGGCCCAGATGTGTTAATGCAAGGATGAAGATTGCTGAAAGTCACAAGACAAGTACTACAGATTTTCGTTATTTATAGAGAAATACATAAATTTTTATTTTGCGATAATGACTTTTAACCCTTGTCGTTTAACTTATTTGACCCTTCCTAACATTTTACCCGCGACAGGCACAACTTAGAAAAAAATCATTGAAAAGAAGAAAAACTTGGCCGTCCCAGGACGCCCGGCAGATGTGAAACATGACGTCACGTCCGTCACGGCATACGAGCCAAGACGCGCCAATATATATTACACATTAAAAACCAAAATCCCACATGTAAAACCCATCAAATTACCCAAAACAACACACATTACACACCCCAATCCATACCCGAGAAAAAAAACTTAAACTACCCTCAAATTATTGTTGGGGGTTAAAGCTAAGTCTTACGGGATATGTTTATCAGCTACATCCACCGTGACGTCGTCCAGGACGGCGGGCAGTGAGCGCTTACCATCAGGCGGGCGACGGCGGTGACCCGCCTGATGCACATTGGGCCTTTTCACAACAAACAAAAAAGAAACTGAGAAATTCGCGCCACAACTTCTCGGGGAAGGAAATAGGAAACAGAAAAACACAGTAAGAATAGTGCACGACTTTTAACACAAAAAAAAAAAACATTTATTGTTTTGAGTTCATTCACATTTTTAGCAAATATTTTTTAAGACAACTAAACTCATAATAAAGTTAACTGACGGTAGTATTGAAAAATTAACTTAAAATATTTTCATTGCCAATTTATATTCATAAAAACAAATTCAGTGTCTATGAATCAAAATATTATGTTTATATGAGATTGTTAACTGTCAAAGTGGCGCTAGCATAGCATGTTCCTTTGTTATGGGAATTTGACAGTCTAACATTTGTCTTTGTGACATTTGATTATTATTTTTTAACAAAAAATTATTGTTTTTTTGGCGTTACGTAAAAAACTTGTCGACGCATTGTATTATTTTTCCTAAAACTATGTTATTTTAAGTGTTAATGATGGATTATTATTTTTATTAAGTGATTGTGAAAATTCTCAAGACAAAGATATATTTTCGTGATATTTCCAAAACTCCATAAGAGCCCTAGTAGTAATAGTAAAGTCTCCAGCACTTTACTACGGCATTTGACATGACTTTTCTTGACTCTGACTTGTTTAACGTCAGGAATAAAACTTGAAAATTTTTCTATTCTTGACACTGGTAAATACACAAGTCTTGCTACGCCAAAATCTTCTCAAAAGGAAAAAAAAGAGAAACAAAAGAAACCTTAACAAACAAGGTGCTATGCTAACGCCACCTATTAAAAGTCTCTAGCAGTCAACCTCATTGAATGATTTTTTTTGGTACTTTTTATAATGTCCAATTTTATTTATAAAGAACATTTTATATTTAAAATTATTTAACGCGCAAAAACAGTGAAAGCACTCATAAAAGCCATGCAAAAATGCAAGAAAACAAATTAGCAGTGCAAGTGCAAGAATTCAAAATGTAAAACCCATTAAATAAAAATTGTTGTATAAAATCCATACCAAAAGTGTTAAAAATCGATAAAAATCATGCACTAACTACTGAAGCACACACTAGCTCCTTACCTATTTCTTTTAGAAGGTTCCTGAAGCTTATAGTCCAGGAGCTCTGTGTCGAAAGGTTTGTGTAGATTTAGTATTACGCTATCTCCTTTCGCGTTGGGTGATTTCGCGGGCGAAGACAGAGGCGTTGACGAGTATTCTTCTGAGAGTGCTGATTGGCTGTCTAACTCTCTGTGAAGGATAAGCGCATGTTTATTAAGAGTCCATGATTGGTGCGTCTCCTATCTCACCACCACATTTCATCATTTTTTAAGATATACAATCATCATCAGCCAGAAGACGTCCACTGCTGAACATAGGCCTCCCCCTTGAACCTCCACACTGAACGACATCCTGCCATCTGCATCCACTCGATGCCCGTGGCTCTCACAATGTCGTCGGTCCATCTAGTGGGAGGCCTACCTACTCTGCGTCTTCCGGTTTGTGGTCTCCACTCAAGAACCTTTCTTCCCCATCGATTATCGGTTCATCGAGCGATGTGGCCTGCCCATTGCCACTTCGACTTGTAAATTTCAAGATAATATACAATGACTAACTGTTATGGTAAAATCTATTATTTTATATTGAGAATAACATACCAAAATGTTTTTTTTTCACATTGTTTCAGTTTTCAAGTTTAAATAATTATCAATATAAAAAAACCGAATTCATAAAAATTTCAGAACTGGAAAAAAATAAAAAATATCTGGGACATTATTGTACACATGGTCATCTGACCCCAAACTAAGCAAAGCTTGTAATACGGCTGCCAGAGACTGATATACATACATATATATTTTTAAATACATACTTAAATAGATATTAACACCCAGACATAGAACAAACACAAATGTTCATCACACAAATGTTTGTCCTAGATGGGAATCGAACCCACGCCCCCAAGCACAGAAAGTAGGAACACTACCAACTGAGCCACCGAGGCAGTCTAAAAACTGAAATGGAACCACACAGGAAGCACCAGCTTTCAAATAAAAATAATCATCAAAATCGGTTCACCCAGTCGAAAGTTAACAAACTGAGGTAACAAACATAAAAAATAACATCAAAGCTTAAGGAGTAATTATCTTATTCTACAAGAGATCGCGCTGTTTAAAAATACAAGGCACAGTGTATTATGTATTCTGTGACAGCGTGACAATGACGCGAGTTCCATGATTTTTGTTCACCCAAAAAGTACTCAAAACGCCTAAAAAAGTTTTCACTTTTAAAAAATCAGTCGAAATGAGACAATCCTCCTTTTTTGGAAGTCGATTTTATAAATAAATGCACGCGGCAAAAATAATTATGGAAATATTTGGCGCCGATAAAATGTCCGGCGGTACCAAGCTGATCGGCGCATACCTCTAGTACGTACCGTATGAGCGCCTGGTCGCGCAGCTGCATGTGCGGGGGTGGGGGGCGTTCCTCCCACGCGTTGAAATAACGCACTATGTTTATATGGTCGAGTTTAGCCAACGCGCGCACTTCACGACGCACGCGTTCTCTCTTGTTCTCCCTGAAAAAAATATTATAATTTCATTAGATTTATTCGGTTTCGCTTTTATTAAAAGAACATACTTCAAGCTTATATGACTTTTACTTGAATATCCTCGGTATGTTCGAGTAAAGTACAACACAAACTTTGCCGGGATACATACAGGCATTGATATACTTTGTATGTTTTAGTTTCACGTACAAGGTGTTCATGTTACTTACTTCTGCGGTAAAGTGATCCTTTTCAGGGCATAGCAGCAATGGTCGATATTGTTCCTAACTTCAAAGACGACTCCGAAGCCGCCTCGGCCCAGGCACCGGAGCGGTGTGAAGTCAGTCTCATAACGGCCGGAGTACTCCGGGACGGGCGGAGAGCGGTCCGGGGCGGGGGGAGGGATGTGGGTTATAGCTATATGGTGAGTCGGTTGGAACTGAGTAGGGAACCTGTGTGATCAAAAAAAAAACTCAATTATATAAATTACTAGCGACCCTTTTGAAACTCAGAGTCACACAACGGGCAATAGAGCTACGCTTGGAGTTTCTTTGCGCAATAGAATCCGGAACGTGAATATTCGCCAAAGAACCAGAGTCACTGACATAGCTATTGAAATTTGCAAGTTGAAGTGACAATGGGCAGACCACATCGATCGGAGAATTGATGGCCGATGGGGAAGAAAGGTTCTTGAGTGGAGACGAACCGGAAGACGCAGCGTAGGTAGGCCTCCCTCTAGATGGACCGACGACATTGTGAGAGTCGCGGGCATTCAGTGGATGCAGATGGCAGGTTGTCGTTCAGTGTGGAGGTTATAGGGGAAGGCCTATGTTCAGCAGTGGACGTTTTTTGGCTGATGATGATGACTTTCAAAAAGCTAGTTTAATAGTTACCTGTCGTAATGCGTGACAAGGTCAGTCCTCGTTAGCTGCCGTGTTTTGTTCTCTGGTGATGGTGGTAGTTTGGGAGCGAAGAACCGCGGCCAGATCATCAGATTCATTAGCAGAGCGCTGCTCACAGCTATAAGCAGAACTTCCTTCCACCAAAACCTACAATGGAAAAACATTTTTAATCGACTACAAAAAAATCCATTCGGAACTCGAATATTTTATGTTAGCATTATCTCTTTCTACCGTCACCGCGTCGATATTTTTAACCGATTTCCAAAAAGGAGGAGATTATCAATTCGACTGGTTTTTAAAATGTTTGTTACCTCAGAACTTTCGACTGGGTGACTCACAGACTAGGTAAATCTACTACGTAGCCCAGACATGTAGTTACGATTATTTCCAATGGAAACAATTCAGTCAAATACCTGAGGGGCGGGGTGAGGAGTCACTGAATGCTAATTGGCCCTATCAATGTCTCTTCAAAACGTTGACGTATCGCAGGCGTGGTCAGTACTGACGTGACATTCAATGTCTTCAGTGGGCGTGTCTTTACATCAGACGTTTTCATCGAATGTAGTGTCTGAACATGTTCGCCCTGCATTAAATGTCTAGTTCTAGAAAGTCTTTGGTCTTACCAGAGCGAGTAGACGTGCACGTGTATGTGATGGTGGTCGTGATCATCACTAGCGTTGTCTCTTTCTACCGTCGCTGCGTCGATATCCTCTTCAGTCGCTTGGACAGATTGGTCGCACGTTTCTTGCAGATATAAAAACACGCCGTAATCACCTAAGGACATTATTAAAGTTATTTAAGACTAGCCACCCGTCCCGGCTCCGCATGGTTGGAGATTTTTTTTTAAACATTTGAACATATTAGTAATAAATTTAGCCTATGTTACTCAGGGATAATGTAGCATTCTAATGGTGAAAGAATTTTTAAAATCGGTTCATTAGTTTTGAGTTAATTCATTACAAACATCCAATAATACAAATCTCTCCTCTTTATAAAGTCAATGTAGATTGAAAGAGAATTTTGATGAAGAGCCGAGAAGGTCAGCTATCGTTGAAGCAAAAATTGTAAATAACATTGTTTAAAAATTTCGCCACTAAAAACACGGCATGACTACAGCAATAGCGATTTTTTTGAGATATTTATACGAGTATCAGAGCGATTTAAATACTTGATATGTGTCTAGAAAAGGCGCGCGCAAAATAAGCGCGAGAAACTCAGCCGAAACAGTTCAAAATTATAGAATTGCTGCTTTGGCCTATATTGCTTTAAAAGGAAAACTTTTATATGACATTTTTCGTCCGATTGAGAATTTTGCACCTGATGAGTCACGGAGAAAACTTATCTATTAGTTGTTATTTAACATAAGTCCCTTAGAGCCGTATTGAGCGACTTGCGCCAGTGCGATGTTGCTGTCTGGTAGAGATATTGCAGTGTCAGAGTCGAGAATCGGGCGACCGATGAGTAGTTTCCAAGCCACTAGCGACATCTATAGTTGGCACAAACTATTAGATAAGAGACTCACCAATAAGTCCCTTAGAGCCGTATTGAGCGACTTGCGCCAGTGCGTTGTCGCTGTCTGGTAGAGATACTGCAGTGTCAGAGTCAATCATCGGGCGACCGGTGAGTAGTTTCCAAGGCACTGGAGACACTGAAACTGCAGTTTCTAGCTTGCGCGTGTAGAATGGACTCTCTTGAATGTATAGCTGAAATATAAAGATAATTTATTGGTTAAGAGCACCCCCTCACATTTTTTACAACTAATTATCAATATAAAAAACCGACTTTATCAGAACTGGACCAAATTGAAATGAGACCAAACGGGAAGCACCAGCTATCAAATAAAAAAAGAATCATGAAAATCGGTTCACCCAGACAAAAGTTCTGAGGTAACATACATAAAAACCGCTGAAGGACCACCGGAGGATAGGCAGCAGCGTCCTAATAGTACACGGTGAACGTACTGCGATCCCCAAGCCGCCTGCCAAGCGTGGGGATTATGGCAACACCCTTCTATGAGGGAGGCCTTGTCCAACAGTGGACATTATTTGGCTGATGATGTGATGTGATGTGATACATAAAAAAAACTACAGTCAAATTGATAACGTCCTCTTTTTTGGAAGTCGATATAAAAATACAGTCGAATTGAGAACCTCCTTTTTTAGAAGTTGGTTAAAAATATTCAGCACCTGGGTGTTGTGAACTCCGATGTAGAGCGAGGGTTGTTGAGAGACGCCGGAAACGATGGTCTGAGTGGCTTCCCACACCACGTCGATACTTCTCAGTGCTCCGCCCTGCAGCCGCCACATGCCCGCCACTGGCGCTTCCAACTGTAAACATTTTATAACTCAACACCAATAACTAATAGGTATCAACTATTACTTGGTACTATTAGGTATCTTCTAAGTCTGCGTGCTTCATCTTCCACCACATCGACGCTTACCAACAGGCGAGTTGGTGGTCAAAAAAGAACATAATCGCGATAAAAATAAATATAACAAATCTTACTTAGAAGCAGTTTTTTTCCATCTTGTTCTCTTAAAAAATATTTCAACCAATCATCCAACCAGATCTTGTGGTATGTGGAATCACAGAGGCCGCCGCCACATATTAAGGAGCAGTTAAGCAGTTTTAGTAGTGGTAGGAATCTATTGCAGGGGTCCGCCTGGGGAAGTACCACACATTTGCCAGTTATTCAACCGCCAAGCTGTAGTGTGCAAACACTACTATGTTCCGGACTGAAGGGCAATGTTTCCAGCGAAATTACAGGGAACACAGAGATTTGACATCTTATATCTCGGGGTGACGAGCGCAGTGCATTGCCATTCAGGGTTTTGAACTGTTGAAGTTCAAAATTCTGAGTGCCGTTGAGCTTTTATAGGCAAGCGTAAAGAGCCATCAGGCGAGCGACTTCGCTAGTCTCGTCATGCAGTATCATTTAAAAAAAGCCTTGGTTCTGCACCACAGATGGGCACCAATGGACTGTCTGGCAATACAAGACATTCCGGGACCACTGGGCAGTCTGGATCCACCGGGCAGACCAGCACCAATGAACTGTCTGGTACCACAGGACAATCCAGGACTATCGGGCAGGTCGGCACCAGAACAGTTCGGGACCAGTTTCAATGTTAGGAAATTTGTTGATATGATCATTGTTTAACTAAATAATTTATGTTTTTTGCCCCACCCTAAATTAAAACCTGGGTACGTCCATGCTCGTGTACCTTGTGTTGCCATATGAGGGAGTAGTCTAGCTGCGAGCGCAGCGCCACGCGGCCGTCATGCAGCGCCACCGCCACCGTCACCGGCGCCGCCGGGCCCGCGCCGCCGCCGCACTCGCCGGGGCTTAGCGCCAGTTGATGCTCAGCCACGCTGAAGTTCCACCTGGGAACAGACAGCTTGCCCTAGTATCACTAGTCCAATGACGGGACTGATGAGACGTTCTCGTCTTAGTTATCATCATCAACCGGAAGACGTCCACTGCTGAACATAGGCCTCCCCCTCTAACCTCCATAATACACGACATCCTACCATCTGCATCTACTACTGGATGCCCGCGACACTCACATTGTCATGGGTCCATCGGTCCTACCTACGCTGCGTTTTCCGGTTCGTGATCTTCACTCAAGAACTTTTCTTCCCCATCGGTTATCGGTTCTTCGAGCGATGTGACCTGCTCATTGCCACTTCATCTTGCAAATTTTAGTAACTATGTCGGTGACTCTGTTTCTTTGGCGAATATCCACGATCAGGATTCTATCGCGCAAAGAAACTCCAAGCATAGCTCTCTCCAATTTTGTTCGTCTTAGTGGTCCATTGTTATAGGTAATCACAACTGAGCCTTTGCGACTTTAAGACAATATTTTAAGCCTTATGGTCATCTGTAGTAACATGCGTTGCTTAGAAGTGGGAAAACCTTGCCTTAAATATGTAATTAGATTTATGGGAGAGGCATGGTCGAATAACGAAAAAGCTCCTTAACATAGAGTTTTTTTTTTCATGCCAAATGGTAACCCATCTGAAAACTGACCATATTGTCAGTTGATTAACATCGGTGATCTTTTAGGAACACCTGATCGAGCTCACACACGAATGCTACTTCGAAGATTTGTTGAGTTGTCTTTGAACTGGAACTTATTGATACATTTGAAGGTGATATTCGTGTAACAGCCGCCTCTGCGAGCGGCTTGTTCGCTGTTACAGCTCGCATTACAGTAACACTCACTTCTCGCTGCCCTGGCGCGGGTCGAGCGCGCGCACGGTGTGCGAGTGCCGCCGTAACACCAGCACGCGCCGCGCGCCGCCGCGAGCAGCTTGTTCGCTGTTACAGCCGCGCGAGCCGCACTCGTACATCACTGCGCCGGTATTCGCGTCGATGCCCACCCATACTGTCTCTCGAGCACCTGTAAACAAAATAAAGTAATTTAAAAAAATCATCAATACAATAAACCGACTTCATAAAAACGTCAGAAATGGACCAAATTGAAATGGGCAAGGGAAGCACTACCTTTAAAATAAATAAAAAAATAACTAACTAATAAATTAATTAACCGACTTCCAAAAAGTAGGAGGTTTTCAATTCGACTGTTTAAAAAAAAAAGTTTTTTACCACAGAACTTTCGACTGGGTGAACCGATTTTGATGATTCTTTTTTATTTGAAAGCTGGTGCTTTCCGTTTGGTCCCATTTTAATTTGATCCAGTTATGACATTTTTATAAAATCGGTTTTTTATATTGATAATTAATAATGAATCCCCCTCCTCCTCCTTTTTGAAAGTAGGTTAATAACCAAACGACTAAACCGATTTTGATGAATTTTATACGGGACCACCTCTGAAGTATGGCCTACCAAACAAAAAAAGGAATCATCAAAATCAATTCATAATTGGAGGGGAAAACATACATAAAAAATTAAAACAAACAGCTTTAATTTTTTACAAGATGTATGACCTATTAGCCTATTAGTCATATCGCAAACCAATTCAGGCATTTACAACATTCACAGATATTTATTTGTTTGCACATACTATTATCGGTTTATCGTGCATTTGATAACAACGAATACAAAGTGTCATTAAGATTTGGATTGTGCGTGTATCGAATAATTATACAAACATAAAAATAACGTATAGTATGTCATTCGATTTTTTTTATCTCCTATAAATATGTTCTATACATCTTCTATCTATACATATAATAAAAACGTAGAGATAAAAAAAACTGCAATTGCGAGATATAAAAAAAACCACAGGTGTCTTAAAATAAGCAGCTGAACACGTTAAGACAGTTTTTAGAACTTTGTTTGTCCACGCTCATCTCCTAAACCACTGGACGGATTTAAATGCGGTATCACGAATATGCGTCTACCTATTTTTGAACGATTCACTTTTGGTAATTGCGAAAAGTTGCGCGTCCACAAAAAGTATCGTGAACTCCGTACCACCGTAAGCTCGTTCGCGTGGCTCTCGTTTCTCTTTCGCGTGTTTTCCCGTACTGCGCTATTTCGACCCCGCGTTAATACGTAGCAGTAAGGGAGCGTTCAAGTATTATGTAACGAATTTGGGGGGGTGGGGGGGGGGGGGGTCTTGTTAAACGTTACGATGCGTTACAGGGGCGGGAGGGGGTGTTTGAGCTACGCGTTACGTAACATTTGTTTAAACATTTTTTTAACCCTTCAGAACGATCGCGTTAAGAGATTCTCTCGCACATTTTTTATATAACAAAGGTATTTTAGCGATTAGGTATTTCCGATACTTGACGCCGCATAATTGTGACTTTTAGGTAAAAATGGTCACATGGTGGTAACGTAACGTTTTACTAGGGGGTGGAGGGGGGGTACAAAAAATAGTTACGGCGCGTTACATAAGGGGGAGGCTTAGGAGGGCAGTGTAATAATGCCAAGTTTGACGCTTGTACGTATTACCGTTTTTACATCAGAGCAATTACAAAAATACGTTAAAAAAATTCGTTTGTTGTATAGAGACCCCCCCCCCCCCCCCCTTTGGTTTTTAGTTTTTGACTTTTTTACTATTTCTTAGTTAATCCGCCGTAATATTACATATTCTGTAAAAATGTCAACAGGCTATCTCTTACGGTTCCAAAGATACAGCCGTTTAAAGGTAGGACGGACGGACAGACAGACAGCGTAGGCTCATTAATAGGGTCCCATTTTTACCCTTTGGGCACGGAACCCTAAAAAAGTAAATACTTACCAGCAATGACTAGATCATCAGTGTATTTGTAAGAAGAGGACAATAGTTGTTCAGCATCAAATGGCAGAGGCTCGATGGAGTCTTCGCTTAGACTGTACAATGTCCCGCGAAGAGAAGGCACTAGACGCACCCATTTCCCACCTGAAGTCAGCTAAAATAGAAATCATATCATAATAGAATAAAAAAATGGTTGTCTGAAAAGTCGGTTTACGTGTGCAATAATGGTGTTTTTTTTTCGCGATTTCATGGTTAGTCCTTTAGTAAAAGTTTTTCATAATGAGGAGTACAATGACCTCCTTTCGGCTTAGTACAGGGTATATGCGTAACCCTGTATATGGGGGTAAACCAGCTTGTCCTATTGAAATAAATAACAAAGTGATTATATTTTTTACCTCCAATTTGTGTAAATTAGACGAGAGCAATGGTTGTGTTTCTATGTCCCACGCTTTCATTCCATTCTGTGTGGATAAAGCTGTCAACTTGCCATCCAGAGTGCTAACTATCATCAGGCTGAAAAGAAAAGAAAACTAAACAAGAGTCCACATGGCACGAAAAAAAATGTGTATAACTGTGTTGGTTCTCATTGGTATGTTACTATACTCTTTGGTTCTATTTGACGCAGTTGGCGCGATTCGGAACGCGTGTTTAGTCTTAATCGACATAAACACAACACCTGAAGAAATTTAGTAGAACCACAGAAGACATAATAGTACAAGTACAGAAGATTCACTCTGGAAAATTAAATAAGTAGCAACTCTTGCTACTACACAATACAGTTCAATTCAGGATGTGCGAGCGCCAACTACCTACAGCTATATTAATCTAGAAGTTGCCTCTCTGTCTATCGCGCATTAAGTATGTATTTAAAAATATTTATGTGCGTATATCAGTCTCTGGCAGACATATTATAATGCGTTTCACCAAAGAGTTTCCTCGCCATAATGTTGGCTGCCCTGCACTTACTTTATAATGTGTATGGGAAGTGCAGGTGAGCCAACATTACGGCGAGGGAACTCTATACAAGCTTTGCTTAGTTTAGGGTCAGATGAAAGTGTGTGCAAAATAAAAATAAAAAGACTGCGATTCATGAGTGTTACATCCAAAGACTCTCCACAGAGCAGACACATCACAAAGAAACATAATTTGGTATCTCCTCGCGGCTTGTCAGCCATGCATCCCTACAAAAACCTTAAAGTTGGCTCCTGAGAAATTCCTGATAGGAAATCCCATTGGGAACAGAGCTAGTCCTGAATAACACTGTAAGAGTATTAGATACAACCTTGAGCACTCAGCCATGTAGAAATTTCTTAGCTAAATGCAATCTGTGTTACTTCATAGAGAAAGGCTAAAGAGTTATACTGAAATGTTTTTGAAATTCAATTCAAGAAGTCTGCTTATAGTACATAATAACTCATCACAGATAAAATCAGAACACAGAAAGAAAAAACAATTTATTTAGATGTAAGAATGAGTCTAAATAATTATCAATTGAAAAATCCAACTTAAAAATATACACACTAATACAATATAGTACAACAAAATAGTTTTTTGACCTATAAAATAGACCTTTATAAAAAAAACTGACTACCCTCCCCGGCTTCGCACCGGTGTATGTTTTATTACATATATAAACCTTCCGTGAAAAATTATCTAACTGATGGTGAAAACTCCATTGTGTGGTATAGGAGGAGTTAGCAGATATACAGACAGACACGGAAAGAAACTTTATTTTATACTATGTAGTGATGACTCAGAAAAAATAAATAAATGGAAGCATTATACCTACTGTTTCCCCTCTGTCATTTACACCCCCCCTTGGTCGTCCATTTGATCACAACATTTACAGTTGTGTGCGCTCAATATTGAAGTGTGCTTTTGTAGAACTAGTAAGAATATGTCAGTGTGTGCAATACGTGTTACCTCGCCCCCTTCAGTTTTTGGCAGACTTTTTTCGGTACTAGCTCGAGTTAAAAGGCAGATCCAAACTATATATTATCAAAGAGTGATGACGATAGTGATGTGGCACTTTACAAAAAAATTTAGTCTGAGGCCTTACATGGTCACATAAAGAATCATGATTGTGACAGGTATACAAGAAAGATGGTGGCTGAGCAATAGGATGAACTCTTTATAATCTGATGTACCATGTTCGATCCTCGGCTCTGCACCAATCTACACTAATATTATAAAAAGGAAAGATTTGTATTTTTGGATGTTTGTAATGAATTAACTCAAAAACTACTGGACCGATTTTAACAATTCTTTCACCATGAGAATGCTTCATCATCCCTGAGTAACATATAGGCAATATTTATTACTACAATGTTTACAAAAAAACACCCATGCGAAGCCGAGATGGGCGGCTAGTTACTCATATAGTACCTAAATAAATGATTTTTTACTAAAGTTATATGATTATTTACGGGATATTTACCGTGGTATGCTTGTGGAAGGAGCTCCTGTACCTAACTTTGAACTTTTTCACCAACCACCCGCATTCTTCAGTCTACCCGTGAACATGGTGCATGTAACTGCGCCGAAATATCGGGAGCTCCTTCGACAACCTTGCCACGGTAAATATCCCGTAAATAATCATATAACTTTAAATAAATGATGTGCTGTTTTGACACCATCTCTCAAAGAAAACATTGTGAGGAAACTAGTATGTCCAAGAATCTCGTTATTTAATTAGCTCTTGATCCCCATTATATAGGTGGGATAATTTCACAGGTTACAACTTGTCTAGACAGGATATCTTTACCTTGCTGAAAGTTTTTTATTTAAAGATTGGATGTTCGAGAATATATTTTAATTCTATGTATCTGTATATTCTGTAATGACGTAAATGCGTTAGCTAATACTATTGTATAGAATCAGGTCCTTGACTATCTATGCTAGAAATGTTGATTTACAAAAAATGCATTCTATATTGTAATTTTTTCGTACATGCAGGAATAATATATACTATAACAGCGTAGCATACTTACTCATCGTTGCCCGGTCCATCTTTTAGATTTGAGGGATTGCAAAACGGCAGTTGCTGTACATTATCGTCGGCCCGAAGATAACTTGCAAAACAAGTAAGCATGAATGCTGCTTTCAGTACTATAACTTTCCAATACCAGTCCGACATTTTACTATTGCTAAATTAAATGTGGACATCTCAATGTTGAACTGTTTACTACACCGGCTGTTTATTTTTATTACGAAACTTGAAGAAAATATTACGAGAAAAATACAGCTGAACTTGCTTCGTTCTCGTCTCGCACAAACTTTTAAGTGTTGCAATTTCGGTATTTTCTGTTGCAGAAAGCGGGCTGTCAGGCTGTCTTTTATTGCGTAACTGGCAATACTCATACTCTTCTTTGTCTGATAAATAGCGGTTTTTTGGCACCAATGTGGAAAAAACATGTCGGCTCGTTGTATTATTTTCCTAAACTTGTGTATTTTCGAGTGTTAATGTGTCATCATCATCATCAATAATATAATGATTATTATAATTTAGTGCTCGTGAACGTGCTCGAGTGATGTAACGAGGTGAAACATATATTTTCGTATTATTTCCAACAGGGCTAGCATGCGCACCACGACAAAATTTTGACGCCTTTTTTATCGTGCCAAAGCGTGACAGGCGTAATATATAAAACCGTAGGTACCTTGTTGCGTTATCGCTCGATGCGGGGCAAAAACGAAGCGCAAAGCCGTGTTGAATACGACGTGTAACTGCCATACACTTAGCATTCATGCCTCATCACGGCTTTCGCGCGTTATCCGCAAACCAAGTCTGGAGCGGACTTAAGGTTGCCAAGCTTCTGATGGAGCTATTCAACGATTGTAAAATTGAAGTGGGACAAACAACTGAGACCAATAATTTACCGTGATATTCGATCTTAAGGTGTTTAGTGCACAATGCTTACAAAAAAAAAACAGCGTGCATTAATTGCTCTTTTAATGCGTACACAGGGATCTTACAAACTGAAATTTGGCTATAACTAGCTCGAAAACTAAAAAGATGACCACACTGGCCGAGCCATTGACAGCAGTCCACGTAATATCTGTCAATGCCAAACGTATTACAAATGTCACTGTCATCACGTAACCGATTTTTTCATCATAAATGGGCATGCTAAAACCATAATGGCCATACAACCTCGCTTTTACTGTCGTATGCCTTATTAAAGAAGATAAGAAGATAAGAACAAAATATAACCAACAAGGCTAGCATGCACACCGCGACAAAATCTGCAGCCCTGCAAGAAATTATATTACTATAATAAAATCATCTACACTCAAACAAATTGATTTTTAGTTGCTGCTAAAATCCGAGGGGTTAGGCACCAACTTACGATAATCACGTCACGTCGCCTCACAGCTATGATAATATTACATAATATTTGATTTATTTATTTTTCTGAGGTGTGACGTTTAGTGAGGATATTAAAACCAAAGGAAAAAAATAAAAGAACGAAAAAAAAAACTACGGTTTTGACATTGACAATTAAATCATTTCTGACATTGATTTTGATATTGACATTAATGTCCAAATTGTATAATGTTGCCAGCTGTAATGATTTTGTCGGGATTTGGCAGTAGATCTACATTTTTTATAATAAATTCTACCATTTCGGTGAGACATACAGCAACTTACTGATTTAAAAAAACCATGTAAATTACCTAGTAATAGGAACAATATCAGTACCAGTTTGTTTAAGTTGGTTATTGCGACTGTAGTTTCGACCGCATTTGGCAGAATTTTTCAAGGTCTCTCTTTACGCTAATCTGAGGTTAGTAATTATATAATCTTTGTAATATATATACACAAAATACGAAACGGAAGACGCAGCGTAGGTAGGCCTCCCACTAGTTAGACCGACGGCATTGTGAGAGCCGCGGGCATCCACTGGATGCAGATGGCAGGATGTCGTTCAATGTGGAGGTTAAAGGGGGAGGCCTATGTTCAGCAGTGGACGTGCATAGCATAGCATGATATTTAAATTGTTTCGTATTTTTTTTTTATATATAATATCGGTATTTTTAGGTAACCATATCTCCAGATTTGTACCGTTACCAACTAGGCAAAATATGATGCTAAATGACTAATTTATTGTGTATGGGATTCCAAATATGTGTATGATATATTCGTGTTTTGAACAAATTAATAAATAAATCATTAATATTTTTTCTAAATAGTTTGGTAGGTAAGTTTACCCTTTACCTACAGTTTACTGAAATTGGACCTGGCAACATTGGAATTTGGAACCGAATATCCGATTGCAATACGGATCCACGCTCTAAAAAACTAAAACAGAAAAACAATTTTCATTTTTGCATTGTGTATTTGTATCATATTGCATTTGCACTTGATGAGAAGCGCTCGAGTTCACAAGGAATCAAAGAAGCCTTTACGTTAACTTTAGTCTACCCTCACTCCTAATATTGAACGTTTATCACACGTATCAAAATGACTCTTGGAACTTACAATAGACACCAGGCCGCGAGGAAGAAGTAAGAATTTCCGCAATATTTCTGCATATCTTTGGAAATAATAATACTTTTACAATAAATCCAAACTATAACGTGTTGTTTTCTGCAGGCAAGCGGAGCTGGCTGCCGCTTTTCCGCAAGGGATACGCTGCCAAAAGTGTCTTGAGTATGGGCACTGGAGTTACGAATGCAAGGGGAAGCGCAAAATCCTGACACGTCCATCACGCACTCAAGTTCTCAAGAAGAATCTGAAAGCTAAAGAATCAGACACTAAGAAGGATTCTGGAGGGTGCTGCAGGTAAGACATCACCGTTAGAACACCTCTATTTTTGTCATGCTATTTTGGTGTTGTCCTCTTGTCCTAGCTTTTTCTGAATTCTGATTTTATGATGTCATGTGGCCTAAGTACGAATATTTGCGTAAAATACGTACTATCGAATTCCATACTAATTTCAAATTCGAAATTTGTATGAAATTCGACGTTGTCTTCTTGTTTTTCAAATCTACCCACATTTTAACATCCAATAAATGGGTGCCACCATATGTAGCAGTGATTCTACTAGCCTTTGTTAGTTAACTGATTAAGTACCTACCTTAGCTCTATTTTTCTAGCTTTTTTGATGATTTTATGATGTTATGCTCACTTTCATTTGTCGCGTTATTTAAATCTACCCACATTTTAGCATCCAATAAATGGATGCCAGCATATGTAGCAGTGATTATACTCTAGCATTTGTTAGTTAACTGATTAAATACCTTAGTTCTATTTTTCTAGCTTTTTTGTTGATTTTATGATGCCATACTCACACACATCACACATCATCAGCCAATTAACGTCCACTGTTGGACAAGGCCTCCCTAAAGGAGAGGGATGTTGCCATAATCCCCACGCTTGGCAGGAGGCTTGGGGATCGCATTATGTTCACCGTGTACTATTAGGACGCTGCTGCCCATCCTCCGGTGGTTCTGGTCGAAGTTTTAGGACATACCCGGGTCCATAACTGACTAATACCAATATAATAACAGATAAATTATAATTTATTTATCCAATCATTATTGACCATTTATGTTTTCGTTTTCTAACATATAAACCATAATAATGCCATGCTCACTTTCGTTTAACTGTCGCGTTTTTCAAATCTAACCACATTTTAGCATCCAATAAATGGATGCCAGCATTTGTAACAGTGATTCTACTCTAGCCTTTGTTAGTTAACTGATTAATAATTAAGGCACATTAATTAAATGTTATCGAGAATACCCCTAGATATAGGTATCTCCCGCCATTTTAGAATGGCATCCATTTTACATTTTTGAATCTAAAGTTCAGTTCTGGAAGTTTCTGGAGATCCAAAAGATAAAAGTAGGTTGTGTGTTTTTTTTCACAAGATGCATGACCTTTCTGATGATTCTTATGATGATATTCGACATGGAACTAAAGTCAATGTAATTATGATATTTAGAAGTTATCTATAACAGATTTTTGGTGTTTCACTTGCATGGACATTGTCAGGAATCATTTATTTATTTTATATTTCATAAGTTTATACATCATTATCGTCATCAGCCAGAAGCCATCCACTGCTGAACATAGGCCTCCCCCTTTAACCTCCACACCGAACGACATCCTGCATCTGCATCCACTGGATGCCCGAGACTCAACCGCAACCGCGACGCAAGTTTATACATAATATATGTATCTAAATCACTGTTCTCTATGCAAAAAAAAAAAAGCTATCCATTACTGAGTATGAGGAACACACATACCAACAAACATACACACATTCATATAATGTATTGGGTACATGATTATGTGGAAAGGGTGTACTAAGCCAAAAGGGATCTATTGTACTCATCATTATGAAACACTTTTACTCTGGGACCAACTCTGAAATCGCAAAATAAACAGCTGTTCCATTGCAAATTAATTAATCACACAAAAACAAAATATATGGAACCGCTAGTATTTTTTTGTGATTTCAGGATTGGTTCCAAAGGCAAAGTTGTTCATAATGGTGGGTAAGATGGACCCCTATCAGCATAGTAGTCTTACTGCATAACAGTTTATAATTTTAGTATTTGTAACGCTGTATAATTTTTGACTGATTTCTGATTGGTCATTTAACAAAACCTGTCCTTTCAGTTCCAACGGTAGCTGCAAAATACCCAAAAAGAAAAAGCGTGCAGAAACCAAATCAAGCTCGGAAGACTCATCAGGAAGCTCGTCAGATTCATCTGATAGCTCTGACTCATCGGGCAGTGACTCTAGCAGCGACTCAGACAGCGATAGTGACGAGGAGAGTGATAGCGGAAGTGATTCTGGGTCCGGCTCTGGCTCAGGCTCTGGGTCAGGATCTGGTTGTGGCTGTTAAAAATACTGTAAGGTTTTCCACACTGTAAGAGATGTGTTTGAATCCAGATTAAAAGCAAAGCATTGAAAGTCTCACGTAGTCATATCAAAATTTTTTATGTGAAACATTTTGTATGATGTCTTACTAATAGACCTTTTTTTTAAACTAAAATTACACAATGTAAAACCACAGAATACATAAAGTACAAGTACAGAAAGTTCACTCTGCAAAAGCATTTAAATAAGTAGCGACTCTTACTACCACACAATAAAGTACAATTCAGGACGTGCGAACGCTATCGTTCGCGCAAAACTTTATGAGCCCTCTGAAGTTAGGCCCAGTGGCTGCGCAGTACGCATATTATAGGTATCCGAGGGACTTTACAGGGCGTCGGGGAGGCCTCGCGCCTAACTTCAGAGGGCTCATAAAGTTTTGCGCGAACGATACCTACTGCTATATTAACCTAGAAGTTCTCTCTCTGTCTTTCACATAACTTTTCGCGTTATCTCTGTCTATCGCGCGGCAGCGGGCACGGCAAGTCGGACCAGTCGACTACTTGTAGCTTCATACCTAAAGTGCGGAGTGCACCAGGTTTGATAAAACTCCTGTCATTGAATTACGTTTTGTGGGGTGTTTTGATGTATTACTTTTAGTGGGGTATTTCAATGTTTTACTTTTAGTGGGACAAACATCTCCTGTGTGTGAAATCACTAAGTTGTTATAGGTAGCTACTTTTATAGTACTGGTTAGCAGCGCAAATGATTGGTACTGTAAATGAAGCTGTAATTCTAGTTTATGACCTTCCTTGTTATTTGAGCATTCTATTTCAGTTGGCGCTCCATTATAATCTAGCAGTCTTGCTCTTGCAAATCGCATCTCGCCGTACTTGGGTGCAGGATGGTGCGATGAGACTGCAAATGACAGACAATAGAATCAGGGTGTAGGTTTTTGTATAAAAAAAAAGGGTCCTTTTGAAATAATTCACAAAATGCCATTTCAAAGATATTTCATTTGTTGCTTAATGTGGTATTTTTTATTATTTCTGTGAACGATTTTCAAGTCAAAAGCACTTAACTAAAAGTCTAATCGTCATAATATTTACGGTAATTTTGTTTGTAGGAAAAGTTCTTGCCATTGGCCCATTTTGCGTTTCGCTGACGCAGTAGGCCAATGAATGGCCTAATTGTGGAAAACGCTACACAAGTAGAATCAGAGGGTAAGCCAGTCACAAACTCCTGTAGGTGTTGGCTGTTTGCTGCGCTGAATGCGATGCGGTTACCGTTCGTTTAACAATAGTAGAATGATATGGGACATCTTGTTCTTAGTCGACAGATATATCAATGAATCTCATAAGGTCAAGGCATAAGCTAGTTTAGCCTATAAGGTAAATGCAATGCAGGTTTTTAATATTTAATGCTGGTCATTAGAAAGGGTAACATTGAATGGAACTATTGTATGATACTTTGAAACTTTTCTATCCTGTTGTAAAGTACTTTTTTGAACCTGCAAGCAGTTTTTGTAAGATTTCAGTTATTTTCCTCTGATTTATTGTATTTCGCCCAATTACTGATAAGCAAATTAATTTTATTATATTGAGTGATAAATACTGATCTCTGTAGATTATTTGACCATGAGTTCTTTAGTGGATTAGTTTTTTTTTTCTTCCCAAAAACAATTTTCAGACTGTTCAAGTAATTTAATAAGAGTATAATGTAGCCATATCAATTAACAGTTTTTGGCCAATATGCTATTGTATATTAATTTAGCCTGGGCAGTCCGAACAAGACTTTAGGGTTGCCAGATCGAAGTCATATCCAATTCATAGAGATCAGAAGTGATTATAATTGATGTTTTTTTTTTATTTATGCTTGAAACGTTGCATTTATTTTTCCAATTGTACTTTTATTTTTTTAAGCAAATTGCTTTACATTGCAAAAACAAATGCACTATGAAAGCAGCTCTCTTTTGCTAAAGAAAACCGAAGATATTTAGATTGTTAATATTAAATTTGTTTATTGGTAAGTTAGGTGATGCTTAAATAATTATAGATAATTTAGTGTGATTTTGTTGTAATTATAATGTAAGTCTTATTAATACTATTGGAATATGTTAGTACTGTTGTCTATGCTTTGTAAAAAATGCCGTATCTAATTTAATGAGTTGGCCTCCGGACGGGGCACTTTCATACTAGTTAAATTTCACAGGAAATACTTGTCTGATTTTGATGAAACTTGGTGCTTATATTTAATTAACAAATGTGAATACCTGACATGGTTAACTTTTTTTAAATAATAAAATCAAATAAAACTTTTTATTTATTAGGATTTTTAAAGAAAATCATATTAGGCATTCATATTGTCAATTTGAACATACTAATGGATTTATTGAAATTCGCACAAGTTGTTTCCTGACAATTTAACTCTTGTCGGTAAGAAAATGAGCGCCAGGGCCGCCTTAAGGATATCATATTTTAGAATTGTCACAGACTCTAGTGTTACAATATTAAGACTGTTAAGTATATGTTCTGTAAAAAATGTTCTTCAAGTATTGTAGTAGTTTATTATTTTATTCAATAAAAATGTTAGAATTTTGATAGAATTTAATGAATATAAATGGACATAAATGCATTTCTTTTATTGAAAAACCTACATGTTTAAATAAACACATTTGTACTTTACATTTCAAGGCATTTAGGACTATTATATAAGTATTCAAATGACCTTACGCTAAGGGTATTCTTATTATCGAGATTAGGCACTAATTAAAAATGCAATCTGTTAAATTTCTATTGCATTACATATTTGATTTACTATGGTACCTCTACATACTCTAATTTTGAAGTTGCTCAGATCAATTCTTGCATCTTATAGGTATGAGCAGCGCTGGCCCTGGGGTAGTGGAGCGGTCTTTCTGGGCGCCAGATAGCGCCAGGGGCGCCAAAATGCCTATACATAAATTTATGATGTCGCCTCGGTGTGGGGGCGGCGGTAAACTTGCATTGTTTGTAAGGGCATAAAATGTTGATGTGAAAATAGATTACATCCTGGATTAGCACATTGGCTACTTCTTATTCCGGACAAATTAGTGATTACTGTACAATAATTTTCTGAAATGAAACGCGCCGAAAGACAACGGCTAGGGCCGGCGCTTTATCCCTGGAGCCGGGGTCCTAGAATACTGCTTTGGTATCCCTAGCCCGTCGTAAGAGCCGACTAAAAGGGGACCTTTGGGCTCGTTGGTGGTCAAATTTGGGGGTCTGACCTCCCTTTCAGCAAGCCCAGGGAAGACAACGGCTTGGTGTGGCCCACGCCGTTGTAAAGGAAAGGCCGTTGTAAATCTTGATTATATTGGTGGGTTATGTATGACTTTATGTCCACAAAATCTCATGGGATCACACAGTGGCAATTAGAGGACGCCCAATCACCGTTCCTAACGGCGATTGGGCTTACGCAGACCTTAAACAATTAGCTTAAAAATTACAATACGTAAACACCAAGAAATTAATTATGATTTCAATATCTATTACAATTCACTTATAGGATACAAATTACAAAAGGTGGGCGACTAAACTAATTTAAGGGCTTAAACTTACCGCGTAATTACCTTACAGATAAAACTTGAAAAGTTATATTTGGACCTCCTTTCAACGGGAATTAAATTTTTATTTTCTTACTAGCTGCGCCCCGCGGTTCCACGGTGATGATGAAAAGTAGCCTATGCGTTCAAGGACATAAGTAATGTATATTCCAAATTTCATCGAAATCCATCCAGCAGTTTCTGCGTGATTGAGTAACAAACATCCATCCATCCAAACTTTCACATTTATCATATTAGTGGGATTTGGCCAAGAAACTAGAAAGATGTCAAATAATTTTTTTCAAGTTTTGTCCAAATAGCTACAATTTTATTCAGGAAGCGGTAGGTGCTTCAGGCAATGTCTGAATAATCACTTTTCTTTTCTGGTCGTAGCTGAAATTGTTCATTTTGAATATCCGGCTGTCATAGAACGGCTTCAAGTCTGTGATGTTGATCTGTCTCGCTCGCTCGGTGAGGTCTCGCTCTGATATCTCGATGGTGGCCTGCGAGTGCTGATGAAGGCCTCGCATGTAGGCCAATTGATCCATTGTCAATTGACGGAGAATGTAGTAAAGGAGCTCGCTGTGGTCCTTCTTGTACGAAAGGTATTTTTGGAATGTCTGAAAGAAAATTACGGTTTAAGGTTTTTATTCCCTCAAAAGAATTTACAAATTTACGTATTTGGAAAACACAGTAAGTAATAATAGATAAATATTATAGCGCCATTGAGTGTAGTTTACAGAGTCAATAATAATTTAACTAACAAAACAATCAAATATGTGTTAACACTACAGTAAAAAGTCAAATATAGAGGGTAGGTTTATAAAATTTTGCAGAGTATGTGTATAAATGCAAGCGGCCCGTGCCGCGCATTGTTTACTAAGCCTTTGCTATAGTACGAAAAAGAGAGTTTTTGTATGGTCTTATTATAGGTAAGTGTTGTTGTTATATATATGGAATATCTTTTAAAGTGTGATCTTTTTTTTTTTAAATGTGTTTAATAATAAATAATTGTTTATATTTGCTTGTCTAGTTAGACGTTTTTGAAATTAAAAATGGTCATCATCAATTCAGCCATAGGATGTCCACTGCTGGACATGAGCCTCCCCCATCTATCTTTTGACTGCCTCGGTGGCTCAGTTGGTAGTGATCCTACTTTCTGTGCTTGGGGGCGTGGGTTCGATTCCCATATAGGACAAACATTTGTGTGATGAACATTTGTGTTTGTTCTATGTCTGGGTGTTAATATCTATTTAAGTATGTATTTAAAAATATATATGTATGTATATCAGTCTCTGGCAGCCATATTACAAGCTTTGCTTAGTTTGGGGTCAGATGACCATGTGTGCAATAATGTCCCAGATATTTATTTATTTATTTTTATCTCTAACCGTCGTTGGAACTGGCCAGCATCCAGCATTTCCCTGTAGTGCTGGGTGCTCACTGATGCTCTTTTTGGTCGTCCGTCCATCTTGTGGATGGACGGACGACCAAAAAGCATGCGTCTCTCACACGACTCACTAGAACCATACCTGTCTCATAGCTCGCATGACGCTGTACTTCTGCGTATCGACGAAGCTCTCGAGCATGGTGCGTATCGCCATGTTGACGTCTTCTTCATTCACTTGCGAGCGGAGATGCATGCGTGCATGCGCTTCACTCATGCGGATCACTGGAATAATAAAAAAACATGTACTAACCGAAAGCAATTTAAGTTGACGTAAATAAAGTTCGCTTTCAAGTTGACGCAATGCTAGATTAAGTGTATTTATTAGTATGGTATATAATTTGCTAGACGCTGTACAAAGTTATGTCGTCAACTTTGTATGAAATGTCAAAAAACGATTAACGTAATGGACAGACTATATTATATGTATAAAGTCTTTTGTTACATCAAATATGACCCCGAATAGCAGTAGTGAACACTACATCACTAATACTACCCTCACTAATATTTGAAGTACAAAAGTGTACGTTGTATGTGTGTGAAATTAACTATGAAGTATCGAGGTAGTTATTGGGGAGATAAGGAGTAAAATACATACCGGATTCGATATGCCTCACGGTGATGGGTAAGCTGCCAGTAGCTAGAGACTCTTGACGCAGCTGACTGTACATCTTCGCTACTTTATCTTGATCCATGTTCTGGAACACACATGTTTTTTTATATATATAATTATATATTTTTTATATATAATTATATGATATATTTTTATATATTTTAGAAAGCTGCATTACTACTATTTATTCAGTAAGTTACTGTAGTTTCTTAATTAGTTTTAGAAGGCTGCATTACTACTATTTATTTTGTGACTTACTGTATATTCCCAATTAGTTTTAGAAGGCTAAATTACTACTATTTATTCTGTGACTTACTGCTTATTCCTAATTGGTTTTAGAAGGCTGCATTACTACTATTTATTCTTTGACTTACTGTATATTCCTAATTAGTTTAAAAGGCTGCATTACTACTATTTATTCTGTGACTTACTGTATATTCCTAATTAGTTTTAGAAGGCTGGATTACTACTATTTATCCTGTGACATACTGTAGATTCCTAATTAGTTTTGAAGGCTGCTTTGCTACTATTTATTCTGTGACTTACTGTAGATTCCTAATTAGTTTTAGAAGGCTGCATTACTACTATTTATCCTGTGACATACTGTAGATTCCTAATTAGTTTTAGAAGGCTGCTTTGCTACTATTTATTCTGTGACTTACTGTAGATTCCTAATTCGTTTAGAAGGCTCACGTTTGGTAACGTTTATATAATGTGAAAGATATTTACTCACCTGAAGTTTAGGGTGTACATTCTCCCGCGAGTATACGATGTATTTCTTGAGCAAGTCCTGGGGTAGAGTGAACTCTGGGTCGGGCGCCTCATTGTCGTCGAGGGTGGCGCCGCGTTGTGTCGGGTGGTGACGGATGTGGGAGCTTACTACGAACCTGGCGACAAATTTGGGATTAATAGTAGCCAAGTCTCTCGTAACTTTCACCCTAAAATGAACAAGTAAGCTACATCAAATGAAAGTGTATTCTAGACTTACTTGGCCAAATGTTTGTCCATCATAGGGTCTGCCTCGTCCCTGACTACGCACAGCACGTCGAAACGCGACAGGATGGGCTCAGACAGATTCACGTTCTCTGTGAACGTTAGCGACGCGTCGTAGCGTCCGCCGATCGGATTAGCGGCCGCTATCACTGAGCATCTGTGGAACAAACGAATCAATCAAACTATGGCACTTGCAAATTAGTTGCGGATGAAGCGAAATAGTAGATTATTGTCCCCCTTTACCTCCACACTGAACAACATTTGTTAAGCTATCACACCGGCAAGGCAAGGTGGCAAGCTCAGACATGGGGTTTGACTAATAACCCTTTCATAGAATGTACCAAACCTAGCGGGCAATGAAGTGTGACGATGCCAGCCTTGGATATAAATATGGACTGCTGTTCCATGGTGTCATGGATGGAGGTGCAATACTGGTCAGTAATTTTATCAACCTCATATATTAGTTACCTAGCATGCAGTGAAGTGACGATGCCAGCCTTGAATATAAATATGGACTGCTGTTCCATGGCCTCGTGGATGGAGGTGCGGTCCTGGTCAGTCATTTTAACAAACTCATCTATTAGTTACCTAGCATGCAGTGAAGTTACGATGCCAGCCTTGGATATAGATATGGACTGCTGTTCCATGGCCTCATGGATGGAGGTGCGGTCCTGGTCAGTCATTTTATCAAACTCATCTATAAGACATACGCCTCTGTCCGCGAGTACCAAAGCGCCTGCTTCTAGCGTCCATTCTCTGAAAAATAGATATGATATGATATTGTACAATTCATTTTAAACACAGGATTTTAGAAATTCTAAAAGGAAAAAGCAGTAGAATAGACTTTTATTTGTCTAATTTAGCTCAGAACACAGTATAGAGCCTAGACTACAATTTGGCTTCAGTTATTTTTGCTTGATAGATTTTGTGAACATTTTGATTTTTGAATGAGTTGCCAAATAACTTGCTATGCGCTAAACAAGCCACTTGTAAGCCCAATTTTAGGCTAAGTCTCATTAAAATTGGTTAATCCATTAAGAGGTTACGATGACACTAACAGACCTCATCATCATCTACACTACCCCAGAGATTCGCTCCGGAATTACATTTTACACCAAATTTTTTTTTTTAAATAGAAATAAGTGGCAAACAAGCGACAGACAACCTGATGGTAAGTGGTCACCACCGCCTAGACATCTTAAAGTCCTTCGGTCGTAATATTAAACAAGTTGACATAGTCTTAAATAGCGTCAAACAAGTCATAGTCACAGTCAGAATCAAGCAAAGTAAGTCACAGTCAAGTGAAACTCATGTCCCAGTAGTGTTAGACTTTACAATAGGCTTTTATGGAGTTTTCGAAACAACAAAAAAACATGTTTCACCGCGTTATATAACTTCTCCACACTCGAACACACGTTCACGAGCATTAACACTCGAAAATACACAAGTTTAGGAAAATAATACAATGAGCAAAGTGGAAAATAATATAATGAGGAGCAACTGTGCCAGCGCTCCAGAGCCTCACTCCGATATTTCAAGGAGTTGGGTTGACTCGGGTAACTGCTGGTAGGGGGAAATGCACAATACACCCGAAGTGGGATGTCAGTGCAGGACTTATCGCCCCCATCTCGAATAAGAATACAATGAGCCGACATGTTTTTTCCACATTGGCGCCAAAACTCTTTTGTACCCGGGGCATTGTCAGTGTTGCCTACCTTTTAGTACTCTATTCACCCTTCGTTTGAAGCAGTCCAAATTATACCTCGAAGGAAAAACCAAAGGTGGTAAGCCATTCCACACCTTACAGGTAACAATCAAACAGTGCGTCTTCTTTCGAGTCGATGTTTCGCCACTTATTTTAATTTTAAATTAAGTTTTTGGACCAAAATTCCGCCACTCCAATGGCACTCTCCGTGGCTTCATTCAGGTCGTCCAGTGTGCAGGCTGCAGGGCACGCTGCAAACAGTGCGTGACTTCCATGTATCTATAGTTTGTCATAGTTTGAACAAATCGGCTATACGTACCGTGTTGTGGGACTTTTTCTCACATACGCTGTGAGACCGACTGCACTAGCGCCTTGACCAGTTGTGAACACAGCCCTCGGTGCAATCTGTAAGGAGAGATTTTGCTAGATTTTCTGTACTATAAACTGATATATTTTTACCTGTAGATAGGTTGTGCCCGCCACCATTTTGACTAGGAGAATGCAAGGCACATTATCATACTCGTTACAGTCGTCTCTCAGTCACGCACTCCGAGTCCAGCAACACATCGCAGCTAATTAAGTGTTTTAGCAAAAATAATTGTAATAAAATGTCTTCCTATGTCTTTATAAACTGCACAAGCTACACACGCACTGTCAGAGACAAGAAAAATGCTTAATTTCACGCGTAAGTACTGTATTTTTTATCAAAACAGAAAAATAATATAAATTATTTATCATAGGCGGCTGTTGTCACTATGAACTGTTTGAGCGAGATGTGTAGATCGTATTGTGTGAGAGAGTGATAGAGATCGCAGCATAATCGACGACCAAAGCCGAATTCAGTCGATCACCGCGGCGCGGCGGCGACAAGCCGGTTGACACTTAATTAATTTTTAATGCAGTGTTGTTTTTCAATAACGTCTCTATTATATTACATCTCACTCACTAAAAATAATTTATGTTTTAAGCGATTCCCACCACTGGCATTTAGTCTTGGTATAGTAATGTAATACATCTCAAGTCGCATTACTATTTCCCTATGACCCATAAAACCATAGAAAAATCTTAGATTCTCTATAGGTCTCTGGGTCCGTTTTCTCTCTCTGTCTATGGTTAATTAAGGCAATGGTTGTGAGTTTAAGCTATCTTTTTACTTTGTTTGTTACTTTTTTCAGTAAGTAAAACTTACCTTTTCAGTGTACTTGAGAAATTGTGATTTCGCCGTCCCTGGGTCACCACAAATTAGAACATTGATGTCACCTCGAATTTTGTGTTTTTCACCTGATAAAAAAGCATTATTTTTAAGAAAATTGTTCATTAAAGCTTGGATTATTTAATACTGCCACATGCCGACTGACCATGGACGTAACAAGGGACGAACAGGTTCCCCCCTCCAGGTGTGTGTGGGTAAGATAATAATTTTAAATAACGTTGCATTTGCCTGCAACTGCCCCTCCTCTCAAGATCATCCTGGCTACGCCCAAGGGAGTGACAATAAAATCCATTCTATTATGACATTCAGGACTAAAATAATCGGTTACTTTTCTTTTAAATACGCCAGAAAGAGATGATAGACGTTACATCTTTCACCACATAGTCTTGTTTCATCAGATGACTTGTGGTCAGTTAATGCTAACCCTATTTTATCATAAACAATCTTTTTAACTGACTTCTAAAAAGGTCTCCAAGGAGGTTCTCACTTCGAGTGTTTTTTTTATTTTTTATGTTTGTTACCTCAGAACTTTCGACTGTGTACCGATTTTGGTGATTCTGTTTTAATTTGAAAGCTAGTGCTTCCTGTGTGGTCACATTTTAATTTGGTCCAGTTCTGAAATTTTTATGAAGTCGTTTTTTTATTGATTATTATTGATACGCCAGAAAGAGATGATAAACGTGACATATTTAACCACATAGTCACTTTTCAGATGACTTGTGGTCAGTTAATGCTAACCAATTTTATCATAAACAGGTTTTTTATTGAACAATATCTTTTTCAATCCAAGCTTTGATGAAATTAGGGATCGGAATGGTGTGCTGTTCAAAATGAGTCCAAACACGGCCAGTTTACTATTATCTATCGAGGAGTGCCGTTGTCCACCGTTACCAACATCAAATCAGCTCGCTGTTACCATAATATTGTATTGTCATCGAAACTTGACAAGTTTTTTTTTTAAATGTCATAGCTGGCAAACAAGCAGTCGGGCCACCTGATGGTAAGCGATCACCGTCGCCTATGGATACCTGCAACACCAGGGGCATCACAGATACGTTGGCGACCCTTAAAGACTTTTAACAACCCTTTTGAAGAACCCCATATTAAAGCTACTCGGAAATGCCGCAGGAGGGAGCTCATTCCACAAACTGTGGGTGTAAGGCAAAAAGGAACGCGTAAAACGCACAGTGTGCGATTTCCACCGATCTATGATATGTGGATGAAGTTCCAGGCGGTGGCGGCTGGTGCGATGATAAAACCGCGATGCTGGCATCAGATCGAACAGTTCTTCAGAACATTCCCCGTTGTAAATGCGATAAAAGACACAAAGAGACCCAACATCTCTGCGCATGCTGAGCGGCTCTAAGCGTTCAGTGGCCTTGGAATCGTCGACAATTCTGACAGCTGTAACGCATTAAGTGGCTCAAGCTGATACTGAAGTATGCGAAATTTCAGTATCAGCTTGAGCCACTGGGAATTGGGTAAAATTTAACTTGCGAGATTTGATTATATGTAGACAACGGGTCAGGTGAAACTAAATAAACGCTTGTTGAAATGGTAGCACTGCTGTGTAACGTCTCTTACCTGGATTCTTAGGTTCTCCGCCAAAAAGCGCGAGCGCCAAGCCTCTCTTGATAAAATCATGTCCATATATCGAAGGGGCCATGCTCTGCACGATCCTCTCTCCAATGCGAGGGTCTTTGGACAGCTTCACGATGTTAGCCACATCTTCGTCCGTTAGAGATTCAACGATGTGTTTGCAATCCTTTACCACGATGTAATTCGCGATGATAACGGTAGCGAATACTGGGAAGCCCTAAGTAAAAGAGACATGTATATAATACATGGATTTTTGTATTCTTTCTTATTAGAGGATTTTGGCGTCACACGCCTTGTGCATTTGCCAGTGTGTCAAGTACTTCTGTTAGTTCTTTAATTACTTTACTAAATATCTGTAAACAAGTCATAGCTAATACTCCGAAGCCTTATGGGAAAGAGACATGTAATAGCTGGTTTTTTAACTGACTTCCAAAAAGGAGGAGGTTCAAAATTCGTTTTTTTTTTAAATGATTGTTACCTCAGAACTTTAGACTGGGTGAACCGATTATGATGATTCTTTTTTTATTTGAAAGCTTGTGTTTCCCGTGTGGTACCATTTCAATTTGGTCCAGTTCTGTCATTTTTATGAAGTCGGTTTTTTATATTGATAAAATTATTTATTTCTTCTTCTTTCCTCTTGATAGGATTTTCTGGTACTTAAGTCTAATTTTTATTTAACACTTACTTGTTCCGTGTTGAGTGAGCCATCATAGTTGTTAGTGTAGACGCCGGTGAGGTCAACCTCGTCTCCAGGCTTGCATCGATCGCACAGGTCAGCGAGCAGGATGCACTCCTTGCTGCGAGGGATGCGCCCTGCGGGAATGCGCCCCGGGGACTCCTGGATCGTCACCTTCTGGTAGTTACGGTACACTGTTTGTTCCATATTCACCTGGAAACATCAAAATGTCTTTTGGCGTTCTAGTTTGGCAAAAAAAACTTTTCTGTGGGTTTCAACATGGATTATCGATAAATTTGCAGTACTAAAGTAGTCACAATCTATTAGGACAAAAATTGTGGATGTGGCTTTTGTTACCGTACCGTACCACCGTACTATGTAGTAATCAAAACTGGTATGGCCCCTGCGATACAGGTCTCACCTAGTCCAGGGTCCACAAGCACTCTGAATAACCTTGTATCTATCTACACATTGCTTATATATATATAAGGTTTCATGTAATTGGTTTTTATAACAAATAAATATTTTTTTATTTTATTTTTGAATTTTTGTTGATAATTATCTAGACTACAAAATTTTGAAAAGTTCATACTAACCTAGAACAAGATCATCTGAAGCAGCATGAAAAAGTAAAACGTATAGATGTTGATAAGTTTGTCTCATCTCATTCTTCCTGTTCAAAAGACAATGACAGAAATAGTACAAAATAAACTAACATTTTCAACTCACCATAAATGGTCCATTGCTCTGACACTCCGGACATGACCCAGGCTTTACTTCAGCATTTTGAGATTGCACGAACGGTCCCAATATATAACCACACCTATTACAGTCGTATTTGACTACACACAGCTGTGGCAACACTCCTGTAGTGGCGGTGATCACTCCCACGGTCCTCACTAGTTGGTTCAGATGGAGCTTCCGGAACGTTCTAAGCTCTTCTATGAGGGGTAGGTCGGAGATTCGCACGTGGATTTCTGATGTGACCCGTTCGTAGGATGGGAAGATTTGTAGGACTATTTCTTTGGCCACCTATTGAGGAAATATTATTGTTAACTAAGCTATTTTTACGTGTAAATAGGTTGTGCCCGCCACCATATTGACTAGACCAGAGGTACCCAGACTTTTTTTCTCAGACTTCTTTCAAAATTTAGCTGGTTTCAGTGGAGTAGCAGCTAAATTTCTACCATATTCCCAAAACTCGACAAAAAATGTACGCCTACGTAGACCCCCGTCGAGTCTCCTATGGACCACTTTGGGAACCTCTGGACTAGACGAATGCAAGGCACATTATCATACTTGTTACAGCAGTCTCTCAGTCATGAACTCTTAGTGTCCGGCAACACATTGCAGCTAATTGTATTAGCAAAAAATAATTGCAATAAAATGCCTTCCTTTGTATAAAAAAAGAAACTATTCACTAATATGCACTGAGACAGCATGGTGGATTAGTGGACCTCTTTGAGAGGTCTGTGTCCCAGCATTAGGACCATTATAGGCTGATAATGATTAGTTCCAACCGGCCCTTTTGGATATTGATGGGGGAGGCCTATGTCCAGCAGTTTTTTTTATTTATGCCATAGGTGACAAACAAGCAGACGGGCCGCCTGATGGTAAGCGATAACCGTCGCCTATGGATACCTGCAACTCCGGGGGCATCACAGATACGTTGCCAACCCTTAAATACTATTAACAGCCCTTTTGAAGAACCCCATATTAAAGCTACTCGGAAATGCCGCAGGAGGGAGCTCATTCCACAAATTGCAGGACGGTGGAATGCATTGGATGTCTGAAATGATGAAGATGCTGAATGATTAGTACAAACCTCATCGAATATCTGCAGCATTTGAAACGGCGCTTCAGGTAGGAAGTAAGCAAGCACTTGTTCCCGTCTCGCTAGCACATCGAACTCTACATGGAAGGAAGCCTGGTTGAGTTCGCACATGCGTCTTATTCGTTCCTTGTATACAAACTGGCCCTTGCTGTTTGTATATGTGCGAAGGAAGTTCTTGAATCTGGATAAAATAAAATTAAACTAGGTCAGGTAAACAGGACCCATAAAGGAACAAGAAGTATACCACCGTCAAGTTTGAGACTTCACCGAGACGGTGCACCATTTTTTTAATGATGAAATGGGCTAGCGTTTGATCACAACTCACCTGATGGTAAGCGACGATGCGGTCTAAGATGGGGCACACTTGCCCATGAGGTGCCTATTCACTCTTGTCTTGAAGAGACCCAGGTTTATAGGGAACACCGAGGCAAGGAGCTCATTCCATTCCTGTGCAGTTTGTACTAAGAAGGAATTTTGAAAACGCTGCGTACGGACTTTACCAAAGTTCACGATATAAGGATGGAATGACACCATGACCTAGTTGTGTGCTGCACTTAGTTTTTGCATTTAGTAGTTTAAAGGTGATGTGAAAAAACTGGGTGAAACACAGAGAATTTTGAACAAGAATGATAATTGTACTAAGGCATATCTCCCTTGTTTGTCTGATCTGAGTTTGTACGTCATTACTGGTGTGAACAATAAAGATTTTCGATCTATCATCCGTTTTGGTCAGTTTCATCAGGTAAATAATTATCAATATTAAAAAACAGACTTCATAAAAATGACAGAACTGAGTCAAATTGAAATGGGGCCACACGGAAAGCACCAGCTTTCAAATAAAAAAATAATCATCGAAATCGGTTCACTCAGACGTAAGTTCTGAAGTAACAAACAAAAAAAAACTTAGTCGAATTGAGAATCTCTTCCTTTTTGGAAGTCGGTTAAAAATACAACTTACCTGTTAGCGATCTCCGTTCTGGGCCCCAGCATTGACACCCACTCCTTGGTGGTATACCCCTTCGTATCTTCAAGGTTTTCTATACTCTCTATGCCTTCTTGGACCTCTTCGTCAGTGCCCATGGCTGCCTTCTCGGCGGCGTGTCGGCGCTTAGCGCGGGGCGCGTCACCTGCCTCTTCGTCAGACTCATCTGAAAAAAATATGTGATGAATACTTTTATACCTGGCAAAAGTGTGAGCCACCAGATATAAGATCCTAGCATTACTAAGCGGCAGTATAGAAGGAGAAATCCTGAGAGAAATCGACTTGATCTCCAGGCACTCCTCAATACCTAAACTCCTGTCATCCTCGAATGTCCACAAGCAGTTTGTTACTTATTTCTACCAACTCACCATACAACAAGTCCCGATCATCTCGCCTCACCCGCCCTTCATCTCTGTCTCGTCTCCTGAGCTCCTGCTCGGCTGCCGCACGGTCCTGTATATCCATGGCGTCATAGTCTTCATCATCAAGGTCTTCATTGTCGTAGCGGTCAAGTGCTGGCATGGGCCGGTAGTCACTGTTCAGGAAGAAATTATTTTATACAAATTTTAACTTCTTCAAGATGGCAGTGATGAGTTTAACAGACATACCACTTGAGGTGCTTTGTGCATTACCCCTACCCCAACTAGCTCCTTAAAATACCAAGACAATGTTCTAGGGCGCTGGTAGTTCCTATAGATTTTAACTGTTCTGAACTGTTTTTTTTTTTACATTTATTAAATAGTGACCTCGATTCTCATCAGATCGATTCGATGGTACATCTACCATTCTCTAAACTAAACTACATTTGACAGCTCTAAAATTGTTGCCATGCTTTTCTGATGTAATAAAATGAAAAGAAACGCCGATAATTTTAGTCCTGTTAAATTAGTTTAGTTTAGAGAATGTTTCAACAGAATTGACCCCATTACCTAAACAAAATGACGAAATATACAAAAAAATTGCTTATAAACGGGTACGGGCTGCAGCTACAACCTTTTATTCAAAAACTGTCCAAGAGCATGTCGAGATTCGCATATGGTAGGGTTTCGTATCCAAAGCTATACTTTTTATGGGTTTGTACAAAAAAAAACTACTAAAAAAACATTCTTTGTTAAGATAACTAGGAAAGGTCAAAAATGTCTTGATTTTATAACAGTTTTATCTCTATAACTCAAAAGTTATAATCAGAGACACACACGACAGGCGAGTTGGTGGTCAAACGCGGACTTATACGCGATACAAAAAAAAAACACTTTGCTCCTTCTGCTTTCAGAACACTTTTGTCAAGGTTTTGGGAAAGCATTGGAATCCTAGACTTCGACATTTCTGCGAATGTACAGATGTGTGCTAATTGCACCAATTCTTTCAGCGTTTGATGAAAAAAATACAAAATAATGGCTGAAAATGGGTTAAAATTTTATTGTTTTGCCTAAAATATGCTTGTAATGTCTAGTTTTGATTAAGAGGAAAGGTTGGACAGCTCAATATGACTAAGTAATTAAAATAGGTTGTTAAAATAATAATTCAACTCACGCTTCCATGTTATCATTGAACAGTTCTTCTCCATCATCTTCCTCTTCCACAGGATTATCTCCGAGGATGTCACCCTCATCTTCGAATGGCTCAAAGTCTCGCGCTGGTGACGTCATACGGGACCTTGCCCCATCGCGGTCTGATGGTGTATCGGGCACTGGAGAACTCTGGAACATTCAACAAATTTTCTTGACAATAAATATTTACTATTACTATTCTAGCTGTGACAATGTCATATGCAGGCGAAGCCTCTGTTTCCTACAATGTCATACGCAGGCTAAGCCTCTGTTTCCTCCTTATTTTGCTTGCAGTCGAGTACAATCATAAATATTTAAACAAGCAATAATAGACCTTTCTATGGCATGCACCATCACAGACAAACACTCCACTGCATACGCCATCCTCAGCAACAGAGTCATTCATAAATGAAAAGGTTGCCTGAGGATGCTGTCTCTTCAAAATCAAAATGCATTTGAAAACAAACTGGACCAAAGGAATTGGGGACAGATGTGGGGCTGGAACGGAATGAGCGGGATGCGAGGACAGTAGATTACAGGATGGAGGCGGGACAGGAGCAGAGTGTGAAGAGAGTGGACTAAGGAACTGATGCGGGACTGGAGTGGCAAGAGCAAAATAAGAGTAAAGTGTATTATGGGATGAATGCTAAATTGGAGTGGTAAGGGCGAGAGGAGAGTAGAGTGGTGATCCAATCTGCTTCTCTACCTTTGAGTTCTCTATGCAACGCGAATAGGCGATTTAGTACCACCTACCTCTGCGCGGCAGTCTGTTCCCCTCATAATACATACACCATTCACACACAGTTTTTTTGGTAGGCTAACATTTGACTGCGATCTTGCCTGATGGAAAGCGATGTTGCGGTCGAAGAAGGAGCATGTTTGCCTAGCTATAACCTATCAACCCTAGACTTTAACTTCAAGACTTCAATAACTTCAAGATTGTAAAGCTCATGGTGTTTCCGCACACCGAAAAAGGATTTCCATTGTTTTGCTGTTCTAATTAAGAAATAAAACGCTTGGCGATGTGATTATTTCTCGAGCGTCACTTTATACACATCAAACAAGTTTAGTTAACTGATGAAGCTTGCAGTGGAAGCTTCAACTTAACTGTGCCTTATTGCGACAACTTTGTATATTAATTTTTCGTCATGAAGATATAAGAGAGGCAGCAACTGCTATAGGATGTGAGAAGTTTTTGCTACTTTATTAAAAACATGAATGGTTAGAGGTTAGGTTATAAATTAGAATGTTCATTCATTTATCGTTTTAGACCAATCTAAATCATCATAATTGAATTGATATAGTTTAAGAATAATGAAAATAATATAATTTTACTAGATTTACCGTTAGAATATTATTATTTTGAATGCAGAGCAGTTTGCTTGCTAACGTATTTTTTTATTACAAATAGAGTAACTTACCATTTTTATACCAAATGTGTAACAATATAACAATTACGCGATCTCTTTTGTTATAATTCACACAAATATATACAAACACAATAACAACACAACTATTTTATGAAACGAAATTAGGTGGGCAACATGCACCACAAAACAATTTTGACAATAATTGAAATTGTCAAAAAACGGGCGAAATTTGTGTGCCTTGATTGTGATGTCAGTGTCAAGTTGCATGATTTTCACTGTCACTATTGTAAACTTTCGTTATCACTTTACTTGACAAGTTGACATGACTGCACAGTCCGCTGACTGTCAGTCATCCGCCTAGGCATGTCGATTCTTCCTGAAAAAAATCGATTTTCGAATCGATTCGAATCGAAGTCCACTGAATCGATTCTCGATTAAATCGGCCTCTGGAAGATCGATCTTCGATTAATCGATTCGATTTTCCAAAAAAAAAGTTATTTTTTTAAACCGATTCGATCTTCTATTTGGTTAGATTCTCGAGGACAAATTTATGCCTACTATTCAATATAAAAAGATTTTTATTTGCAGCAGAATAGATCGAATCGATATAGAAAACTATTTTTAAATTGAATAAGTATTAATTGCAAGAACAATTACTAGTTTTCGGTGAAACAAAAATATCGATCAAGATACAAAATATATATAAATATACATTATGCATACCTCCTCCTTTTTGGAAGTTGGTTAAAAAATATATTACGATTTAATGATAGAGAAGTTAATAATTAAATGGTCACCTGCTGGAAACATGCTTTAGCTAATTTTTTTACTTATAAATACAGAGCAAATAGATCACAATTCACTATTAATTCAATAACAATTCAATTATTATTATTCACAAAACAAATGTAATGTACACTGTTCATAGAACACCATAAAGTATAATAAAACTATTATACATTCCGGATACGTTTTTGTTTTTGGGCTTATAACTTGGTATGCTAAGCCATTGAGGCCATACTGCCTCGTCTTACGTATCGTTCGCGCAAAACTTTATGAGCCATCTGAAGTTAGGCCCAGTGGCTGCGCAGTACGCATATTATAGGTATCCGAGGGACTTTACAGGGCGTCGGGGAGGCCTCGCGCCTAACTTCAGAGGGCTCATAAAGTTTTGCGCGAACGATAGTTTAGCACAGAAGTGGGATTTTTTTAGGTTAGATTCCCTTCTATTTTTTGTGTATTTTAGTCATTCTGCCCCAATAAAGTGGTGGAAACTTTACTAGGGGCATCTATGGAGCTTTGAAAACAACGTGTAAATACACGTTTACAAATACTTCGAATAAAATCCACCATTATTATTTCACATTAACAGTCAAAATACAAAAATGAAAATAATACCATGAGGCAACATGTTTTCTTCGCGTTGGTGCCAAAACTCTCATTACAACAAAGTATATAATAGAATATTCTAGGTTATTAAAGATTTTTATTCGCGATTGTGATGGTGACCGTTGTCAACCTGTTCGCGCGCTTAGCGATGATAATGCCGTTACGTCTAACATAACTACCGTAATAAGCCGCGCAATTTGCGCATACTATAGTTCGCACAGACTGCTAGACTATTGTTCGATTATTAAACTTTTACAGCATATATATACTTAACGATCTAGAAAACCGATTCCATAGATAATCCCGTGAAATATTATCGATTCTATGTGGAATGCACTGAATTTCTACGATCTATATTAGCACCTCAATATCAACATCGTGAATCGGTCCGATTCTCAGGGTTCGAGAATCGATCTGGTGAATCGATCCACTCTGTCAGATCGAACTAAAAAATCGATTTTCTGACCTCAAAAAATCGATTTTCCGATTAATCGATTAAAGATCGACATGCCTATCCGCCGAAAGTTCCATTCAATACCAATACATAACCTCAATACTATTTTCCTGATTTCGTAATGTGAATCGTTGTTTCTTGATTATTTTCGTATCTGCAATGGCAAAGTACATTGCTCAAATTATTGTGTTGGGAACACAAGTGGTCGGGAGAGCGTTTGCGAGGGCTCTAAAACAAGAAATAGCCGCCTCACAGGAGGCCGCAAAGCGAGCTGGTGGTGGGCCCGAAGGTGCCAGAAGAGCAGCAGCGAACGCTTCTACTGGAGTCACTCTAGAAGAAGCCATGCAGATACTTAATATAGAAAAATTAGACTCTGAATCAATCAAGAAAAATTACGAACATCTCTTCAATGCAAATGAAAAAACTAAAGGAGGTTCCTTCTATTTACAGTCCAAAATTGTGAGAGCAAAAGAACGAATAGACGCAGAATTCAAAGAACAACAGACGAAACAAACGAGCCAACCGAAAGACACATCGTGAGACTAGTTAATTCTGTGATTTAGTTGCATAATTATAATAAAAATTGTAGATATTGTTTTAGTTAAACTGCGAATTTGTAAAATGTGTTTATTAAATAGAAAATGACACAATAGTGACTAGCGTACATCAGTCTTCATATACGACATTGTATTAATATGTTGTACTAAAATTAACAAAAACATGTAAATTATTTAAAAAAAAATTGCTACATTTAAAGCTGGACCATAAAGAAATGAATACAAATCATTTTTGTTGACCTCTGATGTGTTTTCTTTTGTCGATTAGCATGATTTGATGAAATCATAGGCAATAGCTGACACAAAAATTTTGATTACTTACATCTACGTCCAATACATTTTAGTCTACTTTTAATGGTAGATTCAATATCCATTATTTTATTAGCTATTTTATGAATCCATTAAAATTCTCAAACAAACACTTGGTACAGAAGTGTTAACTTAAATGTTTAAAATTCACCCAAAGATATGTAAAAAACTTATGTCTAAGCTTGTATAACTAATGCTAAATATGAATACTAAAGTCATATATTTCACTACAGAAGCAGTTGACTAGAAAATGTTATGCAGAATTGTGCGTATCAAAATTGAGCAAAGAAAATGTCACAGATTACATGGCTTTAAATAGACATCAAAATACTATGATACATAGTATGCATTAAAGTTGCAAAAACAGTTATACTTTGACTAGAAAGCAGTACTTATTTAGATTATGGCTTGTCATATTATACCAATTCACTGCTTTATACCTAACGGGCAGCAGAAAACCAGCTCTTTGCTTGTTCCTGCCCTGTTTGAATACAAACTTCCTGTAATCTTTGTTGAGATTCCTTTCCTTACATACTATACTTATCAATACGGTCCAATTCATATCAAAACAGCAATGCCAGGCAGCACAAATCTAACCTAATATTTATGTAATGATGATAAAAGTTTGAAAATCCCAAAAGAAGTTAGGCGAATTTGGTCTATGGATCAATGGCAATATGCTTTTGGTATTTGTGCTGGGATACCTCGCCTATACCCTTGTGCCATTCCATTTTTCCTCAAAAGAATCAAGTCTCTATGAGAACTTGTCTTAGAAACTGAAATCATTGTGAAAATTACTTGCATGGGAAAAGTAATTTTCAATTTTAGTAATGACAGTTTCCATCCTGGTTTTCTCAAACTGCCAGGTCTGACTTTGATACCCTTTGAGCAAGGTATAGTTGCGGTATCCATAATAACACAACCATATTGTTATTGGTTCATAGGCTTCTTTCCTTAGGAAGTTGTGCAATCTCCTTTAAGGGCCCACAGCTGCAAGCAGGTTAGCCGCACATCTTAAAATGTTCATTACATAAGTGATTAGTTATGGAAAGATTATTTATGTGGATTTCACATCCATCAGTATGACAACTTCATATGGGCTGCATTCAGACATACCAATTTTGTTACAGAGCCAACCATAAAATCCCTTTTCAAAATCGCACACATCTTTCCACCAATTGGCGCCACTGAATGTGAGCTGCACTATTCCAGCGTATACACCGAGGCCAACTGTAAAAATCAGTATCAGAAACGGGTACAACAACACCACAATTGGTCCTAAAATCACCTTTTTAATGCATGACATTTCCTCAGTAATGTAAGTAAAGACATTATACCATGCCATGGTGCCGGTGTAAAATGAGTATGCCCCAGAGAGAATGGCCACAAATGGAATGCAAATCAGACTGAATAAAAAGATATGTGGACCGTTGTAAAGGGAGCATTTGGATATATCCATTTTATTGAACTCCTCAGCTACGATAGCAGCCTCGATAATCTCAAGCTCCTCACGTGATATGTTAAGCTTGACGTCAACATTTTGACCTTTCTTCTTTCCCCTCTTGATAGTACCAGTCATTGTCAAGTAACCATCCTTGGAAGTATCAAGAGTGCTGTCGATTGAAATCGACTCTTCAGAATCAACTCTCAAAGCAGTAATTTCAGTATCAGTGTTATCAGACTCGTGAACTCCGGTCACAATATTTACTTTTTTCTTCCTTCTGGCGCTGTTTTTAAGGCTATCAGAGAGATTGCCCATTTCAAAGCTGTTTTCAGACTGAGTCTGAGAAAGGCTGTTGGGTGTTGCTGATGAGCTTTCATTGTTTTCTATGTTGAGTACTTTGAAGCTTTTGTGGAGTTCGTTTTCAGTATCACGTAAATCTCCATGGCTTGAACAAGCATCTGAAGAGTTCTCATAGATCGGTGATAGATCAATGATCTCACGACTGTTGTTGGTTGAAATGGCTTGATAGCCATTCTTTTGCATGTGATGCTTCTCCGTGTCTTCTGTGTTAGCATCATTCATTTCTTCATCATCGTTTATGATGGGTAAGTTTATTTTCATATTATTCTTTAGCTCCTCGACCGATGCGTGGATGGTGCCGTTAGCTTCATACTCAGTTACAGGGGACAGGCCATTCATGTATTTCACAGGAATTTCATCGGCAGCACCCTGAAATTTATTGAAAATATTAGGATACTATATTCACTGAATCAAAGTAGTTTATGAATTAAATGTACGAGAACTGTAATCTTATTAGTAAGATAAAGAGGGCTAGTGTATTTTTATATAATTCAGAGACAAATAAAGTGATTGATTTACTTAGAAAATGCACTTACTTGCACTGTTATTATGTGGTCTACATGGCCGGCAATTGATCCTTGTTTTTTCCCATTCCGCTTCTTCGGTAATATAAACACCGGGGGCTCTACCATCGCCATAGTTTATTGTATATTCACAATTGTAGAAAACACAGTATTTATTTTAGAAAATGTAAAACAAAGGGAATTATTTATGCCGCAAAATAAAAACAACAAAGGCCATAGACTTCCATTACTAACCGAATAAATAAGATACGTTTCATAAGATAGTTTTTGGGTTAACTCTACTCTAGGAAGCACAGATATACACAACCAGATCGGCAATATATTTCAGTGAAAGAGACAAATTGATATGGCTCAGCACAAGTACAAAAAGGACATAACTAGACTTTTTTGTCCTTATCGGCGTGGCCTGTTTTTTGGACCAGAAATGTCAAAATCTGACGGTTCTGTGCCAAACAAAACGGGTCTGAATATTGTTTATTGTATTTTTTTTGGTGATTTTATGTGATAAATGCGTGTTTCGTCTGAGAAATAATTGTAAAACAAACATTTACAATGGTTGGTTGTATCATTTTGGGCTGCAAGTACCGCAGTGAGAGAAAAAACGATGAAATATAATTTCACACGTAAGTAAACATATAGAGCTTGTAATGATCACCTAAATAAATTCAGGATATCGATGCGTAAATATTTTATTCATAATTAGTCAGTTTTTTGGTCGATTTGTGGTATTTCCTATGAGTTTTATCAAAATATTAACTGAGAAGAATAACAATCAATGTTGCCAGTTTATAAATGAAATTACCCACCACAATTAACATAAATTATTCGTTCTGCAGGTTTCCAACTGATCCTGGCTTACGAATAAAATGGATCAGTGCTACTGGTTATGAAAATTGGGTGCCAGGAAAACATAGTAGAATTTGTTCCAGTCATTTCAATGCCGAATCCAATATCAGAAAGGGAAAAATTATATTTTTGAGCAACTGCAGCTGCTCAGGGTCTAATAAACACACTTAAATGTACTTAAATCAAAGAAAATATATCATCATAAATCATCATCAGCGTGATTTTATTCAAATAAAACAAAATAATATTTTTTTGAAGTTTGATTTATCGTGTGTGATATGTGTACTGTAAATAATAAAGAGTTTTATCTAAGTATCTCATTAATTGGGATGTTATCCATAATTCCATCCATGAAAATAAATAAACTGGCCAAGTGCGAGTCGGGCTCGTGCACTGAGGGTTCTGTACCGTCACAAAATACAAAAAGTAGTGCAAATACACAACATCACACCCAGGCTGTCATCCATCCAAGTATCAACCGCGCCCGACGTTGCTTAACTTGTGGGAAACAGAAATGTGTGACCGACTCGCAAGCAGCCAGTATTTATTATTTGTTGTTTTACTTTAGGGTGTGCACTATAATCCGCCAAGTTTGACGCTTGTACCGATTACCGTTACGTACCGTTTGGTTTTTACACCAGAGCAAATACAAAAATACCTTAACAAAAACGTTTTTTGTATGTGTGGATGTGTACCCTCTTTAGTTTTGACTTAATTATATTTCTTAGTTAATCCGTCGTAACATTACATATTCTGTGTAAGTTTCAACTGACGATATTACGGCGCGAAAGATACAGCCGTTTAAAGCCGTCTTACCTTTAAACAGATGGATTTGGATCTTAATATTAATTTCTTTTGTTCATAAGTATTTTTCAGATATCCTTCCATCTCACAAGATTTTCCAAAGTTTCCAAAATTACTCATTGAAGACATTCACTACCCGTCTAGTAGGTAAATTACCCTAACTTAAAGCAAATATTTTTAATGTGGCAACACACCTTGTTGAAGCGAGAGGCACTGAGCTAGCCACGCTCATTGAAAATCTATAGGTAGTAGGTCTGTGCTAGGAAGTAATCATCGAATCACGCGTTAAAAAGAGACCAAAAATTAATCAATATTTATGTTAACATATTTAATTTGGTAGCATTATTTTCAAATGAGCATTGAGCACAGGGTTGGATTTCGTAGCATAATTATGCTATTTGTACCATTATTTCATGATGTGTAGCATGTAGTATCGTAATGTCAGTATGCTACGCTAAAATACCATAATTTTATCATAAGGTCATCCGACTTGTATTATTGGGTCTTTTTGCTTTTTAATATGTATTACCAACAAAATATTTCTATATGTATGGCAGCATCGAATCAGGGAACAAATACAAATTCGTTTATTGGGCATAAAAAATTGGCAAGGTGAATTGAAGTGAGGGTGAGGGATTACCAACGTAATTTTTTACTATCCCGGTTATTCTGACAGATTAGGATGGATGTATTATGAATGAGTGTGAGTGAGACAATAAGTAAAAACATAAAAATAAATCGCGCTATCGCTACATACCTACTTGTATTTGTATATTTAGGAGTGTTGTTATTTCTTATGCTTTGTTAATTTTGAATGCAATTTTATTCCAATCCATAACAATAACGACGACAAGTTGAAAAACTAACTTTAAAAATATATGAAAAACGTAATAAGTGGCGATGAAATTTGAGGGTTACCCTCGATTTCCCTTGGATCCCGTTGTCAGATCCTGATATGGTGACAATGGGACCAAATTGGAAGTATACCCTACCGAACAAAACTTTTTTTTTTTTAATCGGTCGACAATTGGGGAGAAATCGGTGAACATACATAAAAAAAAATATATACAGTGGAACATATAACCGTCCTCCTTTTTTGAAGTCGGTTAAAAATTGAAGCGTAGCATAATTTTAGACCAAGTAGTATAATTTTGACTTCCATAGACAATCATTTTGTGAAGGTCTGAATCCAACCCTGATTGAGCATGAACGAGCAAGAACGTTTATTCCACAATGAAATTGTAGGTATATTGATTTACTTTGAGCATAGCTATTGTATTCTCTTTGGAGCATAGGACTATGTCGACTATGTACATCTCTAGCTCCTGTCTAGCTCTTACTTCATCAACAAAAGGAGGTAGTAGTTATTTTTATAAATAAAATCTGATATTCACGCTAGTTCTAGATTAGAACCAAATATCTACGATTTCTACGAATTTTTTGATCGTTGATTTGAAGTTTGAAAACAGAATCATAAAAAAAAACCGTAGATCTAGGATGTTTTTCGCTACTGGCTCGAGTCTAAGGCACAATCAAGTAATGGCACACCCAGTATTTAGTAATGCATAACCTGGTTATACCATTGTTTCCACCTACCCTAACATTGGCAGGGATAGGATTTTTAGGTAATAAAACTGTACTTACATGATCCATTTCACGTCTTTATATTTCACTCTTACTTTAGGTACCTATATTACATAGAGTTTGAAAGATTTAGCGTGACGCCACAAAGTATGAAACAGAACTGAACTAGTAGTCCGACTCTTCGTCGTTTTATAGCACTCCTTATCGCCATTTCCATGCACAGACGGCGCGAACGCCGATGCCTGCGATTGGCTGTTAAAACAAGCAATCGCATGCACGGCGGCGCCACTATCGGCGTCTATGATTGGCTGTTTCAAAATTACCCGCGAGTTAGACCACGTAGTCGGTTGTTGGTTCAATATCAATTGAGACATTCATAATAAATATGATTAAACTAAAGGATTCTAATCCTTAAATATAAGTATTGTTAACACAAGCTATATGATCATAGATTTAAATTTTGATTATTACAATCACAATTCACAGAAAAGAGAAAGGTAAAAAATTCTCACTTCAGTGATTACAATAAATCAAAGATTTTAATACTTGACACAAGACGTGCAAACCCAAAATCCTGTCTAAAAATTCTTTGATCCTGTCCTTTTAGTATTTTTTTTTGCTGTATGAGGAAAGAAGAAAAAAATGTCACTGACAGTCTGACTGACACCGATTTTTCGGAATTTTCGGTTTTTCGTGTTAATCGAGTTTTGTGCACGGGTGCACGGATTCTCTTTGTGCACGGAATACTATTACTCGTTTTGTGTCTAGCGCAGGAAAATACATAAAAAGATTGTTTGATAGGTTTCATATTAACTAAATCAATATTTAAATATGTTAAAAGTACGTAAGTTAAAATGTTTCTAGCTATAAAATATCCTTTCGTCAACCTTCGAATGTAAACATAACCTAACATAACCTCTTCTCTTCAGGGAATGGTAAGTCTCGTAACAGGAGGAGCATCAGGGCTTGGAAAGGCTACAGTGGAGAGACTTGTAAAAAATGGAGGGAAGGTAGTGATACTAGATATCCAAGGGACGAGGGCTCAAGAAGTAGCGCAGAAAATTGGAGAAAACGTCGCTAGTTCTAGTGGTTGTGTGAGTTATCTATCTACCTACTTACTAACAGTGTAACCAACTGTTATTCTGTAGGGTTTGTCAAATAAGCAAACTTAAAACTTTTAACTTCATATAATACAATGGTGGCTCCCTCGACCAACTCCACAGATAAATAGTGACATTAGCTCTTTGCCTACACTCATGATTGACCCTATAACACTATTTATAGAAGCAAAATACCACTTATTCACTGACTCTCTCATCTCTAAAACTACTTGACCTAAGAAAGCTGAAATTTGGTAGGTTCCTTATGGGGTGTAGAGGTTCGGTAAGGATTTGCATAAGGGCCGAAACAAGGGGGGCAAATGGAGGTTGAAAATTTGTATTACAGTTTATGTGTAAGTCGCGGGGATCACCCAGTGATACTATTACTGCGCCCCACTGTTTTTCCTGGTGCCCTTCAGGAATCAAACTTTTCAGGACCAAAATTAGTATGTATAAAAAGACATCAGTGGAGTGGATCCATATGAACAAACATTCTCAAAAAAATATTTTTAGTATTCTACTTAAGCGACAAGTAGGTATTTTTTTTTTATTCCTCTTAGCTGCAATATTATTGTAAAAAGTTTAAAGTTAGGGGCGGGTTATTCGATTAAAAAGAATTTTTTTTGGTTTGTAATTTAAATTTTTGTTAGAATATTGTCAAAATAATTAGGTATTTTATACCTAAAAGAAAATAAACATTAATCATTTGAAAAAGTTTAATGAAAACATTTTCTATTACCCAATGCAAACTGGAGAGTTGAGGTGGTATTACGGTGCACAAAGTCCCAAGCAAAAGCCAACTTTTATTGTTAACGCTACGTTCAAAATGTTAGATTTGTATAGTCGAAGTGAGACTATTTTAAATCTATGGAGTAATTTTTTTAAATCTACAATAACCTATTTTAAACGTACTGTGATAAATTTTAAACATATGGTAAGCAACTCTAAACCTATGGTAAACCATAGTAAACCGTTTTAAAACAATAGTAAACTGGGAAAAGAACCACGGCATTTTCCTCCAAAACCTCTTTTGTCCAAGAACATTAAAAAGGTCAAAGACATATGACTTTCACCATCATGCACTGGGTCAGCATAGTGGATTAGGGCCACCCTCTCTTTCTCTAAGGGAAGGCCTGTGTCCCAGCAGTGAGCACATGATAGGGTGAAAAGGTTATCTACTTGATCAAAAAAATATAAAGATGCCACAATGACGCGCTAATCACGGTAATACTCAGTCTGGCTGGACTCAATACGCAGCCAGATTGGATCCACAGTCATGTTATAGTTGCACAAACCGTAAGAGCCGTAACAGACACGTCAACATGGCTGATGAACCACCGTCTGACCAACGGGAGAGAAAGAGAAAATTGTCTCTGTCTCTCGGGAAAGAAGTTCCCACTTGTGATTCAGACAGAACCACCGTCTCCCTTGCTCAACGACAGTTCACGAGTTTTGACGATGTTGTGCAAATCGAACAGATATTAATATAGAACTGAGCAGTAAATGTATAAACATATGGTTGGTTTTGCTAAAATAGTTTTGTTTCGATATAAATTGTATACAGCTATGTTTATATATGAAACTGCGGACATTAAATGACTATAATTTTCTACGCGTTGTGACTTCTATGTTTAATTTTTCGAAGGCTTTCTACATCTGCAGCTGTTTAAAAACTTGAATTGTGTATATCTGTTCAAAAACAAATCTAACACCATAACTGTCTATTATTTTCCAGGTAACATCAGAAGCAGATGTGAAAAAAGCCCTAGAAATAGCAAAAGACAAATTTGGACGGCTAGACACATTAGTGAACTGTGCAGGGCAGTCTCTGAGTCATCAGACATACAACTTCAACCAGGATCGATGCTGTGAATTGGAGCATTTCCAGACTCTCGTCAATGTAAGGAGTCACAATATGCCTGTGTCCTATTTTACTGACTTCATAAAAGGAGGGTGTTCTCAATTTGGTTAGTTGAAAAAAAATTGTTTGTTACCTCAGAACTCCCTCATTTATGAACCAATTTGGAGAATTCTACTTTTAATTGAAATTATATATTTTCAGATTGGTCCTATAGAAATTTTATCAAAATAGGTTCAGTAGTTTGGCTTTTAAAATAACTGTTTTTTTTTTTGCAAAGTTATCGAATTTGCCCATTTTATACCATTATTGAGAAGTCGGGTTTTTTTAAATTGATAATTATTATTACCACAGTTATATCAGTGTATGACTTAATAGTAGATATGTCGTCAACTTGGCTGTAGCATCAAAATGGCAAACAGTACCACATTCATATTTTGGTTGTAAATAATTAAAATTATAAATAAGTTTAATTTAATTTTCGAAATATGCTTGGTGAAAATTTTCTCGATAGAATAATTTGGTGAAAACAGGCTTTCTAAAACACATTTTTAGTTTTATCTCTGAATCTAAAATATCTTGACTGGTCATATGTAATGTAATTTAATGTTTTTTTTATATTTTATGATACTGAGTGACGAGACGAGCGAAGTCGCTCGCCTGATGGCTCTTCACGCTTGCCCATAACAGCTCAACGCCACTCAGAATTTTGAACTTCAACAGTTCAAAACCCTGGATGGCAATGCACTGCGTCACCCCGAGATATAAGATGTCAAATCTCTGTGTGCCCTTTAATTTCGCTGGAAACATTGCCCAATTTGCTTCAATCTACATTCTTTTTAAACCTACTAATATTATCGTTATCTATTTTCCAGATAAATACAGTAGGCACATTCAACACAATACGGTTAGCAGCAGGACTTATAGGCTCAAACGAGCCGGACAGCAACGGACAGAGAGGAGTTATAGTCAACACAGCGTCAACAATAGCCTATGAAGGGGATATTGGACAAGCGGCATATGCTGCCTCCACTGCCGCTATCATTGGCATGACATTACCGATCGCAAGAGACCTAGCAACAAGAGGGATTAGAGTTGTCACTATTGCACCAGGTTGGTATTTTTCTCTCAAAAATGCATGAATGCTGCTTCATTCAGCATTGGTTCATATCTCCAAAAGATAATTTGTGTAACCAAAATACATCTGCGCTAATCTATACATATAATAAAAACGTAGTAAAAATCTGTAATTGCGAGAGATAAAAAAAAATATACACAGGGCGTCTTCAAATAAGCAGCTGCAGGCCTAGCACGGGCCGTGGAAAAATTGTCTTTCCACCGTTTTTATCTGCGTGTAGACGCGACAGAGCTAGAATATGAATACGTTTATCCCTGTCTAGCGTGATAAAAATGGTGGAAAGGCAATCTGTCCACGGCCCGTGCTAGGCCTGCTGAACACGATAAGACGGTTATTAGAATTTTTGTCTGTTTGTTTGTTTGTTAAGAGATGTGCGTGGACAACACGCACATCTCCTAAACCACTGGACGGATTTACATGCGGTTTTCACGAATATTCTTAGCTATGACCATTGACCAGATTTAAGTATAGGCTTTGTTATTTTGCGCAAGGGCCGGATTAAGGGAGGAAAAAAAAGTTGTATATAAAAATATGCGCGTACGAAGTCGCAGGCAACAGCACTAGTTAGTAAATAACCCATAAATGCTCAAATGTAGCATTTTTGTCACAAATGATTGAATTTAGAGGATGGCGGAGGAGGTTGAAAAAAACAACATGTTTTATATTTTATGTGCACCACCGTCCTTTTTCATTTTCTTTAGTCCATCCAAAGGTTGCCTGGAAGAAATCACTCTAGACGATAAGGCCGCCCATTATACTGCCGTATATTTTTGATGTTAGTTGAATTTGTATTTTTCAGTGTGTAATAAGGAGATATTGTATTGTATTGTACCCTCTTACCTTTCAGGTGTCTTCGAGACCCCCCTAGTGACGTACCTACCTGAAAAGATGCTGGAATTCATAAAACGCATGACCCCCTTCCCATCGCGGCTAGGGAAGCCTGAGGAATTCGCCCACCTCGTCACTAGTATTGTTGAAAACCCCATGTTGAACGGAGAGGTCATAAGATTAGATGGGGCACAAAGATGGTTTCCGTTGTAAATAAATTGAATCTTAGCCTTTATTATGAGTGCTGTAAAGTTGACTTTGTGGTATCAAGCATAGAATATTTTAATAATGCCTGCAATATCTTGATGATTATTCCAGAACCTATGGTATAAGTTTTGTCACTTTCATTTGTACTGGCATAGGTGGGACGGGGAGAGAAATAATATTGCATTCCCAGCCAGCTTGCTTAGGAAGATGTTTCTTTATATTTTAAATTTGCTGTGGTTTCATGGAACCAAGATTAGTTTTTTTCGGGAGAAAAAGGGGCCAATTTCTTAATTCATGGTACCTCCATAGCAAATCCAAATCTGTTCAGGGCCCTATGAAACACGCACGTAACGCCTTCCTAGGGGAATAGAGGCCTAGAGGAAATGTTTAAAGGTGAACTTAACGCCATTAAGTTCACCTCGTTAAGGGCCGAAAGGTTCTCTAGTGGAGACTACGGACCGGTAAACGTAGCGTAGGACGTCCACCCACAAGATGGACAGACGACGACAAAAATCAGATTCCGGGCGCATTATCTTCACTGGAAACAACCCCACAAACTTTCGCATTTTACTATATGTATAATGTACATTAATGTTAAGACTGTTATTTTATTAAATGTTGTAGTTTATTTGTAGACATCAATTTTGTTTGTTTTTTTACCTGATTGTGTAGCGCAAGGATACCCATACGTAGAGTAGCCATGGAATAGTTACTCCGTCATTTTGTCTTTTTCGATCGAGTTCAATATTTTAAAGAGAATAAGACAAAACACGGCGTAATTATCCCAAGTAAAGGGCTGAGTTTTGGCGCAAACGTGAAAAAATATTGTCGCCTCATTCTATTATTTTCCTAAACATAATTTTCGAGCGTTAATGAAAAGTATTGGTGGTTTATAACAAGTGGTCTCCATATTTCCAGAACTCCTAACATTAATGGTGATTTTTATTATATTATATAACTAGCCGTCCGCCCCGGCTTCGCACGAGTGTAAGCTCGGCCTTCGGCCTCGCTACAAAATATAATATAGCCTATGTCACCCGGGAATAGTATAGCTTTCCAACAGTGAAAGAATTTTTCTAATCGGTTCAGTAGTTTCGGAGCCTATTCATTACAAACATACAAAAATAGGTACATATCTTTCCTCTTTATAATATTAGTGTAGATAGAGGATATCTAAAATTTTGTAAAGAAGTCTACGCCGTATGATACGTCGTAACCTTTTTCATCCGTAATAAAAAACCCCGCATATCCCAAGCGTCCACATTCGGTGCCGTATCCCGCGGCGCGGCGTTTAACAACTATCACTTAATCTGTGGCGCGGCGCATACGCAGCGGGCAGTTGACATCGGATAAAGCAATAACCAATAAACCAATGATGTACGACCTCCGGCCAAACATTGGGAATGTAGAAATCAATGCCGTGCTCCTCGGTTTACTTTTACCCCGTGCTTTACCCGATGTTGCACGGTTATTTTTGGGATATCATCTAGGCGCAGTGTAATATCATAGTGCCCAGATCTTGGGTATAGAATACTAAAGGCCAGTGAAGGTTATATATATATGTATGTATATGCACTCATTTTTGAACAACTTTTAGTATGGGAAACCTGAAATCGCAAAAAAAAACTGCTGTTACATAGAAAACGGTCATTGACACTCGACAAAATGGTTCCATATAACAGCAGATTTATTTTGCGATACCAGACTTGATCTCATAGTTAAAGTTGTTTGTAATGATGACTACATACATACCCTTCAGTATTACCACACTTTTTTGTTACACGTTGTATACAAAAATAAATATCATCATCATCAGCCAGAAGACGTCCACTGCTGAACATAGGCGTCCCCCTTTAACCTCCACACTGAACGACATCCTGCCATCTGCATCCACTGGATGCCCGCGACTCTCACAATGTCGTCAGTCCATCTAGTGGGAGGCCTACCTATGCTGCGTCTTCCGGTTCGCGGTCTCCACTCAAGAACCTTTCTTCCCCATCGGTTAACAGTTCTTCGAGCGATGTGGCTTGCCCATTGCCACTTCAACTTGCAGATTTTAATAGCTATGTTGGTGACCGGTTCTTTGGCGAATATCTACGTTTCGGATTTTATCGCGCAAAGAAACTCCGAGCATAGCTCTCTCCATTGCCCGTTGTGTGACTCTGAGTTTTTCCAAAAGGCCAACAGTTAAGGACCACGTCTCAGTACCATATGTCATCACTGGCAACACACACTGGTCAAATAAATACCTTTGTCTTCAGGCACTGTGGTATCTTGGACGAGAAGATGTCACGCAATTTCCCAAACGCTGCCCATCCGAGTTAGATTCTTCGGGCGACCTCTTTGCCTAAGTTGGACTTACCTAACTGAACAATCTGTCCAAGATAGGTGTAATGGTCAACAACTTCGAGAGTATCGTTCCCAACGATTACCGGTACGGGTACAACAAGGACATTGGACATGACTTTTGTCTTGTCCATGTTCATTTTAAGACCCACCTGTTGGGAAAGGCTACTGAGGTCGCTGAGCATTGTATTAAGGTCCTCCAACGACTCTGTCATGATGACTATATCGTCGGCAAAACGAAGGTGAGTGATGTATTCGCCATTGATGTTGATGCCAAATCCGTTCCAGTCCAAGAGCTTGAAAACGTCCTCCAATGCGTTAGTGAACAGTTTCGGAGAAATAACATCTCCCTGTCTCACGCCTTTCTGCAATTGGATTGGTTCCGTGCTCTCGTCCTGTAATTGGATCGACATGGTGGCGTTTCTATACAAACACTTCAGCACTTCGATATACCTATAGTCGATATGACAACGCTGGAGGGACGCTGCATCCAGTGGATGCAGATGGCAGGATGTTGTTCAGTGTGGAGGTTAAATGAGACCTATATTCAGCAGTGAAAGTCTTCTGGCTGATGATGATGAAATAAAAGAATGCGTCTGAGTTGCCAACATTGTAGAAAGCTGAACGAAAACAATACCTAATTTCTGAACGTTTACTAGCTTTTTTAACGTAAGATTGTACGTAATACAGTAAACAATATAGGTAAGGTAGGACAATATAAGTCATAGATCAGAGTATAATTATATAAGTACTACAGTAAAATATTAAAGAAAAAGGTTTTCATTTAGTTTTTTTTTACAAAGACGCATTCACTCCCAGCAAAATGTCCTGTACGAATAGACAGAAAACTCTTTATTGTTCACAACAAAAATTACAAACGTACATAGTAGGTAACATAAAAAACTAGTGAAACAATTGGCGGCCTTATCGCTATAAGCGATCCCTTCCAGGCAACCTTAAGTAGTAAGGTAAGTAGGTATAAAAATCAGGTTTTGTACGCTTACGGCTTTTTATATTGCTATTGATTGATTAAAAATTAATGCATCAGAGCGATGCAAACATTTATCTTTTGTTTTACACATGAGACACATACATCCCATCTTTACAAAATGTATCAAAACAGCGTTATTTTAACGTGATTTTTTTTGCTCACTCAGATTATGTCATGTTCTTAATCCTTATGTGAACCCAGTAGGGTGGTTTTTGCCATCCTTGTGAGTAGTTGTGAATGTGCCTGGTTTTAAAAGTCTCATCAATCATACGCGACGTGCGAGTAAGTTCCTGAAGCCTGCGAAGTTTTGAAATTGGGCGCTGTACATTGCCCTCTGTCATGTTAGTGTGATTACTCAGCGTAAAACAAAGCTGTATTGAGATAGCTTCAAACAACTTTAGTTCTGTCACAACTTGGAAAATAGTTACCTAGGTACCTTTTGACTATCTATATCAGGGGCTTTTTACCCCTAGCTCGAAAAGTTGACCCGCATAGGTGTTATTTGTCTAAACGGTACCATCAACTACGATAAGCGGTAGTTATTTAATAGCCGCCAAGCTTTGCTATTTTTACGCACACACGCATAGTAAAACGGATTTTCGTTCATTCAAGTTAGACGCTTTTAAACGATGCAGCTTAAATAAGTTGGTTAATTTTAGGTACCTACTAGAAGTTGGCTCGCTAAAGTGAAGCTAGGGGTAAGGCCCTAGTTTGGAGACCCCAGGTCTCCAAACTACGGCCCGCGGGCCAAATGCGGCCCGCCACTGCCATCAATCCGGCTCGCAACAGGAATTGAAACTCGCGGAATTGTCGGTGATTCAGCCCTGTGGATCTGATAAAATTAACAACTGATATGACTGGTCTTAGAAATTCAGACAATTCCCTATTAATGTATGTGCTGACCGGAACGGCAAGGGATGCGGCAAGCAAGCCTAAATGCTCATCCCTCAGATAAATATAGACCAAAATCTATTTATTTTACACATTGCCGGTGGACAAGCAGGCATTCTATACAATGCCTGGGCATTGTATACATTGCCTAGGTAATGTATGTAACGGACAAAAATATTTATAATATTTAATACATTGCCTGAACGCCCCAGGCATTCTATACATTGCCTAGGCATTGTATAGAATGCCTGAATTATACAGATTGCCGGTAACATATATAGATATATAAAGTAGCAGTAGATAAATATAATAACAATACAATTTGGTGATTAGGTATAATAAAATGACAAAATAAATGATTGTAATTCAATAATTAATTAAAAGTCAAAATAAATTATCTCAATACAATAAATAAAGCTGTGAAATAAAGTTACCATACAAATGTCAAAACAAAACGTCAATATTATAAAGGCGTGATGTTGAAAGGGTTAACAATTGTTTAGCAAAGTCATCATCATCATTTCAGCCATAGGACTTCCACTGCTGGACTTAGGCCTCTCCCAGGGCCGGATTAAGGGGAGGGCAACTGGGGCTACAGCTCCGGGGCCTCCACAAAAGAGGAGCCCCCACAACAGAGACTGAAAAAAAAACAGACTAGTAAACGAGGGGGCCTCCACTCCTTTGTTGCCCCGAGGCCTCCAGACCTCTCAGAATCGGGCATAGGCCTCCGCCATTGATCTGCAAAACAACAATATGTAACATGATACACAAGAGTCCAGTCGGATCCAGTGGCCACATGATAGACATGATGATGAATATGGTTGAATCGAGAATCATCTATTTTAAAGATTTGATGTCGGTTGTAAATTAAAACTGCAATAGGTATTCCGTGATACAGGTTAAGTTGTGATATTTTTTTAAGTTCGACGTGAAGTTTGTGCAAACGCTATGTAATTGAGATTCATACTACCATCTCGCTCACTCTTAAGTCCATCCCTATACGCGTTTTCTCTCCAATTCCGACACAGACAAATAAGTCACAAACGTTTAAAAAACTATCTCAACTTAACCTGTATCACAGAACAAAGTAACCTCCATAGAAGAAAGTAACCTTCGTGGACGGACAGTGGACGTGGAGACATGGAAAGCAGTCGAGTGCGAGTCTCGTGAAAACAGTTTCCTTTAATGTCCGTCTACCACACACGCAGTTATTTCTAAGAGTCCCATTTAGCCAACTAATTGCTATACTGATAGCAATTAAGTATACATTCGAGTTTCACTTTTGAGTGGGTATAAATATTACAAATATGCAACAGAATGTGGGTTTTTGCTACGTTTTGTTATAAAATTATGACAATAAACAAGTTAATTAAAAACAAGTAACCAAGTAATTTTTTTTTAAACATTCTTGGATATTTTCGTCGATTATAAGTATACAAGTAGCGCCTCGCGTTTTCACCCGCTGTCCATTTGCATTTTTTTGGGATAAAAAGTAAACTTTTTTTGTAGATTGGATCAGGCGTTACTTTGCGGAAGTCCATGTTCAAAGCTGTTTTTCTCATGAATCTCTAGAGTAATTCTGCTTCTACGTCCGAGTAAAATTTATTATTGTACATAAAGCGGTAGAAGCAGAACACTAGAGAATTTTTTTGGTTGCCTCGAAAATACTAAAATTAAAAAACTTTTTGGAAAATCACAGGTTTGAATCAAACAAAATTAGACACGCACGTACACATGGTATCGGCGGGTAAAACCAAGCGGGTAAAACTACGGGGCGCAACTAATAGGTTAAGCTCACATCAGATAAACAAGGGAGATATGGTAAGATGGCGTGGTGGATGCGGACGCATCAGGCCTAAATAAGGCTTGATGCCTTTAATTGAATACACCAAGTACACGACATTGGCCCTTTTTTGCATGTGGACTTTTAATTAGTTCATTGTTGTCATTAAAAGTTTCTTAGTGTGCGTGAAAAATGAGTAATCGAGCAGTACCTACCTACCTACTTACACTAAGACAATATTGTGAAAAAAATTGTGAAACACGGAGACATTTTTCCACAAACGATAATTGTACAAAGGCATATCTCAACTTTAATCTTATTTAATGGCCTCTTTTGTGGAGTGGAGCCACCACAATTTCGGCAATGCAACGTATTGGGATAAACCAAAAAGGCATATCTCTCTTGTAATATGTCTGATCTGTGGCATATGTCTGATCCTTTTTGTGGTCTGATCTCCTTGGATCTGTGATTATAAGATTTTGGTTTTCAAAAGTACCAGTGAGAAAAGTTTTATTCTTTGTACCATTTTCAAAAAGAGGAGTTTATGTATTTATCACAATATCTCCGTCAATCATGGACTAATTTTAATTGTTCCTTTTTATACAATGAAAAACAATGAGATACTACGTTATAATTAACAAAACGCCCTTCGTTAATCAACATGCAATATTTACTTTGATAATCATATTTACTCACCGACAGTCTCAAATAAATAAATATCTAAATATCTGGGACATTATTGCACACATGGTCATCTGACCCCAAACTAAGCAAAGCTTGTAATATGGCTGCCAGAGACTGATATACATACATTTATATTTTTAAATACATACTTAAATAGATATTAACACCCAGACATAGAACAAACACAAATGTTCATCACACAAATGTTTGTCCTAGATGGGAATCGAACCCACGCCCCCAAGCACAGAAAGTAGGATCACTACCAACTGAGCCACCGAGGCAGTCAAAATGTCCAAACCTAAGCTTTGTCTATCGGAATTGTATTACGTAAGAGTTGGCTGGATCTGACAATGCAACTCGTTATGGACACACGGACGGAATTATGAGACAACTTTTTATGGCTCCTACTGCAAAGCATACTGGGTATGTACTAAAAACTGTAGGCAGTCAAGGACCTTCCCAGAGACTCTTAAATCTCAAATGAGGCAAGCTCCAAGAAAGTGCCGGTAACGACACAGGCTCAGTGACGGATTTGGCGGTCTTGGCTACCCTAGGCCCCAGGCCATATATATATAGTATCAGCCGCCCCCTTCTCAGTCATCAGTGAATTTTGGATTTGCAGTCTTGGCCGCCCTAAGACTCAGGCCTTATAGTAAGTATCTGCCGCCCCTTTGTCAGTCATCAGTGAATTTTGGTTTTGCAGACTTAGCCGCCCTAGGCCCCAGGCCATATAGTAAGTATCAGCCGCCCCTTTCTCAGTCATTAGTGTTTTTTTTTGTCACGATTGGCTGCCCTAGGCCCGGGCAAATCCGCCACTGCACAGGATACTGTTTTTTTAAGCTAACGCTTTTTCTAAATTGTGGTTACAGACAGTTCTCTATGCGCTGCTGGAGTGTAGCAGAGTGGTGGAACAGGGAATAATATACTCGGCTCACCGAGATCAGTTCGGGAAGCGCAGTCGTCATCGAGCTTATCACCAGAGATGTGTGAGGTAGCCAAGCGTGGGGTGCAAGGAAAAAATTAACCAATAGGAGCAATTCCGGATTTAGAGGTCTGGAGGCCTCGGGGCATCAAAGGAGTGGAGGCCCCCTCCGGTTTACTAGTGTTTACTAGACTGTTTTTTCTGAAGTCTCTATTGTGGGAGCCCCTCTTTTGTGGAGGCCCCGGGGCTGTAGCCCCGGTTGCCCTCCCCTAAATCCGGCCCTGAATAGGAGGCGAGACGGAATGAAGCGATCCTACTGATCGACTTTTCCCTCGCGCACCGCTCATCTTCGTCGCACATCGCTGGTGAATACGCAGACTAAGGATGATAGTTTAAGTAATAGATGGTCCAATTCATCCACGCATCTTTATATTCGCTATTCTTTTTAACCGTGTGTCATAAGACAAAGCACAGGACCGCAGGCGCCACTGGGTGACCTACTTCTAAGTTATTTATGTCGATAAAGCCTGAGTTGTCAGCATTGTTAGGCCACCTATTTCTTGGGTAACTAGTTCTTAACAGAACAGTAGTAGTCTTAGTATTGGGAGTGAGGGCCTGGGAGACATATTTATATTTCAATCTGCCTCTATTTTTCATACGTAGGCCTGATTGAGGAATTACCGCTTTATTTTTATTTATTTTAATAACTACCGACGCAAAAAGAGCGGTTATGTGTCAGACACACAGATAATTTAACTTTTTCTGAGAAATAAATGTATCACATATCACTCTTCAGCCCTCAAACTTTGACTAAACTGTTTGACAACTAGCGTGACAAAGGAACAAACAAACTTTCATATTTATAAAATTATATTTTTTTATTAATAGAAAACAAAAAAAGTGACAATAACAAAATAGCTGTGAATAGTCACGAAGTCCGCCTGATGGTAAGTGGTAACTCTCGCCTAAGGGACACCTGCAACACTAACGGTGGTAGTTGCAGACATTTAACTTTTACTAGCTGTAGAGTTCGATGGCTCGACCGATTTTTCTCACGTTTCTTCTCACATGCATATTCTCGTATTTGTTTTTGCCTACTTTTTGTATTCATTTATTCATAAAAAATGTCCGAGCATCATATCTACCTACTTGGTTGGTTACATAAACTGAGAAGACGGTGTCAAATTTCTAATGGTGGTGACTGATAGATTTGGACAGAGGAGCATTTGTCATCTGCCTGGACTGATATAAATTTATTTTTGAAAACAGGTTTTATTGCCGACTTTCAGCTAAGTTTCATCGAAATCTCTTTAGCAGTTTTAAGTTTGAGCTCTTTTCTGAATAGGTCGTGGGTTTTTAAATAATAAATTACTAGCTGCGCCCCGCGGTTCACCCCGTGAATTACTTCTTATATCACCAGCATTCTGCCAGTGAAAATCCCGTCAAAATCGATCCAGCCGTTGAGTCCATAAATGATGATATGTACTCAATAATTTATTACATATTATGAAATTCACATAGAGATATTAGGCAGCATGTTTGAGGAAGGTATCACATAATATATTTTTAATGAACTTATTGGATATGCCAGTAAAGTGCGGAGAAGATCGATTTATGTATTCCATAATTGATTGATAGTTGATTTGTCTTCTATATACTCGTTTAGGCTATAGTAACATTTTGCTAGCAATATGTTTTTTAGGGTTTTAACAAATTTATTTTCGTTTTCTATGTCTTTTATCTGTAGTGGTAGTATATTATATATTTTGATGGACATTAGATTAAATAAATAATAAATATTTGGGACATTATTGCACACATGGTCATCTGACCCCAAACTAAGCAAAGCTTGTAATATGGCTGCCAGAGACTGATATACATACATATATATTTTTTAAATACATACTTAGAATTGCAAATTCCGGGAAGTTGCCCAAAAATGTCTGAATAATGAAGTAGTTATCAATTCTTGTCATAATTTGTAACTACATACCTATGTAGATCTGATTTGATGATCAAAATGTCAAAGTAACAATAAATAATGTTACCTCCGTGTCGATCCATAGAAAAGACATCAACGCGCGCATAATAAGTTCGCTAAAGACTTTATTATGCTGTTTTTAAGTGTGATATATGTACTATCGCCTATTATACTCATTAAGACCAATATTTGTGACAAATTTTATTACGTGATATATATTTATTTTGTTTCCAAACTAAATATTTATTTATCACATCTATACCTTGTCTTGTTTTAATGGAGAATCCTTGTGTGATCAGTAAAGTTTTCATTTTGATTCACACAACCCAAACACGTACGAAGCTCTTTGATTCAAATTTTACTATGCGAACTGCTAGGTAAAGTTTAAAAATTACTAATCTGTATCTATACATTTAATAAAAACGTATAAAGAAAAAAAATCTGTAATTGAGAGAAAAAAAATATATCACACAGGGCCGTCTTAAAATAAGCAGCTTAAGGTGAAACGTTTCACGTTTGGCGGGAAATTCAAAATTTAAAAACAGTTTTTTTTGTTCTTGTAGCTAGGCCGGGTAATTATTGTAAACGATCATGATGTTTGCGAAAATTTATTAATATTCTTTACAAACTCGCGTAAAGTTATTTATCTATAATGCACATTATTAAATACATTTGTCAATAAACAAATTTTTGCTGTATCAAATGGTTTATTGCCAAATGTAAGTAATATGGTGATTAACTGATTAGATATTAGTTTATTACAATAACTTAAATAACATTCCAATAATAAAAAATAAAATAAAAAAACGATCTGTAACTGATTAATAGCTGTACATGATAATGTAAAGAACATTCAACAATTTTCTCAAATCTTGTGCCATTACACAATAATTACCCGGCCTAGCTACAAGGACAAAAAAACTGTTTGAAATTTGAATTTCTCGCCAAAGATGAAACGTATCACCTTAACACGTTAAGACAGTTTCTAGAATTTTTGTCTGTTTGTTTGTCCACGCACAACTCTTTGCAACCACTGGACGGATTTAAATGCGGTTTTCATGAATATGCTAACTATAACCAGATTGAAGTATAGGCTATGTTATTTTGCGCAAGGGCCGAATTAAGGGAGGAAAAAGGACTAAAATTTTGTATGAAAATCTACGCGTACGAAGTCGCGTGCAAAATCACTGTTATACGGGTATTAGAATAATAATGGAAATTGTCAATTACAACAATTATTTTAATTTCACCAATACCATCTTATCGTTGTTTGTCAAGCAATCTATACAATCGGACTAGTTGATCTGTAATGTTTTGTTAAACTCTTTTCTCCGTGTCTATACAAATTACAAAATTTGCCAACGGGTCCAATAGATCAATTCAAACTATGCATTATGTAAACCGATCCCCGTTTGATCAGATCGGGTCCAGTAAGAGCTAAAACATCATGCTTACTGTAGAGTATTTTATCATCATCATCAGCCATAAGACGTCCACTGCTGAACATAGGCCTCCCCCTTTAACCTCCACACTGAACGACAACCTGCCATCTGCATCCACTGGATGCCAGCGACTCTCACGATGTTGTCGGTCCATCTAGTGGGAGGCCTACCTACGCTGCGTCTTCCGGTTCGTGGTCTCCACTCAAGAACCTTTCTTCCCCATCGGTTCTTCGAGCGATGTGGCCTGCCCATTGCCACTTCAACTCGCCACTTCAGAGCATATTATATATAGAGGGTAAAACCGCGGTGCACTGCTAGCCGATATAAGTACATATACAACATCCTAGGCGGAGTTTACAACGTATACGACCTCGTAAGATTGTAACCAGATCTCCCATTAAAACTAAATGGCGGACATCGCTCAAGAAACAAAATTACAATTTCAAACGTAGTTTGAAACAAATTGATTCAGTCGTTTGGGTTTCAAATGAGATCTAGGAAACTATAAGGAACTAAAGAAATTGTGTAATAGCGTAGAGTTAGAATATGCCGTAATAGCTTCGGCTTGCATGGAATAATTGATTTTGTATCGATAAATTTAATTCAAGCAATAAATTCACTGACATTTTTAACACGCCCACTTAGAAAAAGGTTAACTTTTTATTCCAAAACTTTCCATTTTCCACCTCAGATCAGACAATTACGGTAAATATGGTAAGATGCAGTGGCGAATGTGAAGGCATTTAGCCTAAATCAGGCTTTATTTTATATATTTTTCATTTTTAGGGAAACTTACAGCCTAATAGTATATAAACTTATAAATAGATTTGTTGACTGGGCCAATTACAAGTTTTCGCCTATAGAAAAAAGAATAAGGTTTCGAAATTTAGCGTAGCAGTACCTAAATAATAGTATAGATAAATAAGCTTGATGTCTTTAGCCGAACACGCCATGCAGTCGACCATTTAGCCTTTTTTTGCATGTGAACTATTAGGTAGGTACATAGTTTATTAGTGTTGCTACAAGTTTCTTTGTGTGCGTAAAAATGAGTAAGTGAGCCGTACTTATACAGTTTTGCAGTTTAACGGTATAGCATAATAACTATCAAATTAAAAAACCGACTTCAAATTATTAAAAAATAACCAACTTCGTCTAATCTACTTGGATGACAATATTATGAGAATAAGAGAATTGCGCAATGTTTGCGTTCCCCCAAGGACAAGATTCAGCATCCCGGGGTGTACAAAATCAACTGCAGCTGCGGAAGTTCGTACATAAGACAAACGAAGCGAACTGTCTCATGCCGAATCAAGGAACACATTAAGGCAGTCAAAAATAATGAGAGACATAAATCTGCCATAGCTGAGCATCTGCTGGACGCGGGTCCTAACCACTGGATTGAATTTCATAATCCCGAAATCCTGTCCACCGAGCGTCACTACATACCAAGGCTGGTAAAGGAAACTATTGAAATCTCGAAATGCCAGAATTTCAATCGAGGTGATGGTTTTCAACTCGCTAGTGCGTGGAATCCAGTATTAGGTTGCCTTAAAAATAAAAGTCCGCGTTCAACATGTGTTCAAAATACTATTCGCAGTGATACAGTGAGTGTGTTTTGTCGAGACTTAGGTTCGAGTTCGAGTTCCAGTGATAACCGTTGCAAAAGACTAAGAAAGAGGGTAGATCGTTTTGTCTGTACCTAACTTTGAACTTTTTCACCAACCACCCGCATTCTTCAGTCTTCCCGTGAACATGGTGCATATTACTGCGCCGAAATATCGGGATCTCCTTCCACATTACCACGGTAAATATCCCGTAAATAATCATATAACTTTAGTGAACAACCGTGATAGTTTAAAACAGTGTTTAATATTATGTCATCCAAGTAAACAAATTTTCCAGTTATTTTGAATTAAAAATCTTACTATGGAACTGATTTTGATGAAATTTCTAAGTGACTAATCTGATAATATGTGGTATCCCTTAAAAAAATAAAAACTAAGTACAGGTTTATAAATGACGGAGTTCTGAGGTAATATAGATACTTAAACATAAAAAAATTAAACATTTGAACACGAACTATAATTGTACTAAGGCATATCTCTTATATTTATCTGATCTAAGATTGCGCCTATCTATACATAGGGCCTCAATATAGGTCATCTATCTCTCAGCTACCGTTGCCTACAGTTTTCACCCTTTATAGATATTAAAGAGATTGCAGTAGGCTCTTAGGAACAGACATCAGTCTGCTCGCCTGCTGTGCAGAAATGTTATTAGAAAATCTATATATAAACGCATCGTAGCTGCGAGATTGCACGCACTTTTTATCAATGTTATTGAAACCAGAAATGAATATGTATGCTTTAGTAGTCGTTCTTAACCTCTTTATCATAACTTGCCTTAGAGCAATGCAGCCACTGAGCCGCGGGCGATTTAGAGTGGAGACGCTATAGCACTTCCAAGCACACACCCACTAAAATCCTCGAGACGTACGTAGGAAGAAGGCTAGAAGGGAAGAACGTCTACCAAAGAAGTCATAGAATAACGGAATCGAACGGAACGGAAAGCCTCTACGGGGCAGCGCACGCGCTGCAGTGAACGAGACTGACACAGGACAGGAAAAGATTGCGCGCTGAATAGAAGATCCATACTCAGCACTGCAGTGGGTGGACGTATATAATAGAAAGGTTACCTATCAATTTAAATGTGGTAAAAATGTGGCTAGTCTGGAATGGGCTGGAATAGGTGCTCCCCGTTAGTTACAATCTGGGTGTCTTCAAATCACGAGTGAATCAGTTTTTTCTAGGCTAACGTGCTTCATCGTAGAACATCAGGCGAGTTGGCGGTCAAACGCAAGCTTAATAATAAATAAATAAACAAGCCTATAATCCGTGCGCCAATAAACATTTTAGGTAGTACAGCAGGTTTCTAAGAAAATATCCTCATTCTCTTGATTTATTTAGGCTAGGCAGTACCATATCCTTTAGAAATCGGGAACGAAGAACAGACATTCGGGATGCCGGAACAGCAGGAATAAATCTTAAGTGGAGCTGGGCAGGACACACGGCTAGGCGCAGGCAGGCTAGTGATGGCAGGTGGAGTAAGGCAGTTACAGAATTGACAAGCAAGGTAAATGAAGCATTGGTCATCTGGAAGCGAGATGGGTCGACGATAATGTTAATATCGCGAATTGAACCCGAAGCAGCTTAGTGCAGGACCGAGGCAGATGGCAGTGAGAGAGGGCTGGCATTAGAGTTATGAAAAAGGTTTTGAATGATCATCATCAGGCCGAAGACGTCCACTATTCAACATATACTCGTATATAGGATCCCCCACAGAAAAGTGTTTTTTTATTTATTAGAACGGCTGTCAAGGCATTCTTGTAAGAAATTTGTTGTAGCCACTTGCACCCATATAAATCCATAGCAACTGTTACGTGTTGACATAAATAAGAATGTTCAATCACATATCTGTCACAATACCTGGTGACAGAGTTTCCTTCTCATTTCCGTTACTTCTCTTTTCTGTGGTTCCCCCTAAGAATTCCACATTGGACGACAGCCAATCATCTGCATCCACTGGATGCCAGCGACGAGATCGTGGCTGTTAAAAGTATGTATTTGATACGACGTTCAAGCGGAAATACACTAGATATACAACTAAGAAGAGATTTGAATATAAGCTTCTGCAAAGTAACGCCTGATCAATTACGCATCCATTTGTTCTGGACTGGATGGTCCATGCGAGCAACAGTCTTTCTATTTATTATATTAGAGAGCATAAAAAAAATAGTAGTTATTATTCTTACTAATACAATAATTGTAGTTATCAATAAAGACCAATAAATCATGTTATTTTGATGTCTCAAAACAAGTGACGAAGACGCATAAAATGCACATAAAACTTTTTGCATTCCAAACGCATAACCCTTCACAATCTATGGGAAAGTTATTCCGGGAATGGATCGGGAGCTTCCTCCAATATCGCCGACTCTTTTTCTCGTACGTCACTTATGCCGTGCAAGCGAGAGGGGGGATCGAAGAATGTCCCATGGCTTACCGTTTTATTATTATTCATCAAAAGTACCATCGAGAGATTCCACTTTCAAATCATAACATCGTTTGGAAAATGTTATTTTTTTTCTTGATTGTTATAGACGAGTTATGCGTAGGAACATTTTGAGGTTCCGTAGCAAAATAAAGAGATCTGCCACCGTTCGTTCGTCTGCAGCTAACGATAAAATTATTACCTAAAGATGAAACAATGGACAAACGATTTAACGTTGTGCTATAATACCACAACCTCAAAAACATTCTTTCATCTTACATTGAATTTTGTCCAGGGGCCTTACCCCTAGCTCGAAAAGTTGGCCCGCATAGGTGTTATTTGTCTAAACGGTACCATCAACTACGATAAGCGGTAATTATTTGATAGCCGCCAAGCTTTGCTATTTTCACGCAGACACGCATAGTAAAACGGATTTTCGTTCATTCAAGTTAGACGCTTTTAAACGATGCCGCTTAAATGAGTTGGTTAATTTTAGGTACCTATCAGGTACCTACTAAAAGTTGGCTCGCAAAAGTGAAGCTTGGGGTAAGGCCCCCCTCTCATTAGCCGAGAGAGCAAGACAAAGCACAATGTAAGATTATTATAAGAATGTTTTTAAGGTTGTGGTAGCCCCCTTATATACAAATTCAGTTTTCTCTTTTTTTTATGTGCCTATTTTTTTTTGTTAACCTACCCTTGTTGTGATATGGCCGTTAAAATAGTTTCGTTAAAATAAACAGTAACATCAAGTAATTATACAAGTGTTTTATATAAATGATCGGTTTAACAAATTACTATGTTTCCGTGGGACAACCTTGTATTGGATTAATGGCTACTATTATATTACTACACAACTTCGTATACATCGCTGCTTGAAAAACTCAACTTTTTTTTGACCCGTGCTTGATAACTAAACTTGTATGCATATTATTATGCTGCAAATCTTTATAAATGACCTTTACAGACTATGTTTCAAGTAGCATTAGAATTTATAGTAGTAAGTTTTTTTATTTTTATTATTATTTATCTCAGTAAGTATATGAAGTACTTGCTATGTATATACAACTCTGCCAAACTACGTAGCAGTTTGTAGGCAGATATCTACTCTCATTACAACATTGCAGTATTGAGTAGGAACATTTTAAGTTAAGTGACAGATAGGTAAGTGTTTTTAATTAGAGTATGGGCGATAAAAAAATAAGACAATGGCGGGTGCCTTCAAGTTGCTGGAAGTGTGCTTCATCGTAGACCGCGTCAGGGGCTCTATTTTTGAATCGCTCGTAGGACTTTTTTCATGCGATGTGATTTACTTGCGAACGAAATCCCAAAAGTCGTATTTTTTAACAAGTCATATAACTCTACGAGGGATCACTGGCATTTGAAATCACCGGTGATCATTTGCGTATGCGAATTGAAAAAGTCCTACGAGCGATTCAAAAATAGAGCCCCAGGCGAGGTGGCAATCAAACGTAAGCCTATTTTTTTTTTATCAGTTATAAAAAAAAGGTGAACCCTAAAAAAATTTTTCGTGAATTTTGTTCTAGGCCCAACATTCATATTTTGTAAATTAATGGCTATAGCACGTCGGGAAATTACCATCTTATGCAATCTATGCTATAAAATGATCTATCAACTTCCCGTTGACAAAAAGTGAAAGCGAGACTATCTTTATAAACATACTCTATCAAGCGTTTGTGCATAAGAAGGTAAACAAAGTAAATGTTTACCAAATAAAGTCAAAATCTGAAGCGATCCAAGTGACTAAGTTGAGTTATACCTTCCAACAAGCCTTTTACTCCTAAAATGTATCAAATGCTAACATTACTACGCTACCAAATTAAAATGAGTACTTTACCTTAGATGCGAACAAAAATTAACGACGATTTAAATTAGCCGGCTAAATCCAGAACGAGCGTATTTCTCAAGCAAAGCTGTACAGTGCGACCAACTTATTTGTAGAGCTCAGTGAGGGAACGACCGTCGTATTTAATGAACAAAACTGATAGACTCCGTTAGAAATGTTTAGTTCCTTCATTTGGCCACCTCTAAAATTATGTAGGTCGCTCTGTACCGTAGTAGACAGCTTTGAGTTGCAAAATCATAACTTTGCACAACTGTTATGGTTGTCTCTTTCTTATCTATGGTGATTTTGATGTAAGAAAGAGATAGAAGTTCGAAGCTCAAGTCGCGCTAGCGGGACATCGACCAGCAGCTTTCAGAAAAACCTTCGCTCCATGTCCAAGTGTTGTAACTTGAAAAGTGTGATTACATTCTCGAGATATTTTTTAAAATTATTAATAAGGAGAGCGATGGTGGCATGTGCGCTTTACTATCTGACGGCACCCGGTTCGATCCTCGGCTCTGCAACAATGACTTATTTAGTACCAAAAATTATGTGCCGTGTCGAAGCCATCACTCAAAACGGCGAAGAAAAACATCGCAAGGAAACTGGTATGTCCTAGAACTAGACATACTCGTAAGTATGACCTTCACCAACTTGCACTTGGCCAGCATGGTGGACTAGGGCCCAGCTTCTCTCTCTGAGAGAAGGACTATGTCCTAGCAGCAGAAAATGAAAGGATGATAATGGTGATCATGGTGTTAATCCAATAAATAAGCAATTTCCATACCAAAGCTTTATTAAATACATACGTCCAGCTGTTACTGAGTTGTGTGTGGACTAACATTTACACAGTTACATATTTTTTTCATTTATTAACCGAATTCAAAAATGGGGGAGGTTTTTTTTTAATGTATGTTCACCGATTTCTCCGCCAATTATGAATTGATTTTGATGATTCCTTTTTTGTTGGGAGACCATACTTCAGAGGTAGTTCCATATAAATTTCAACAAAATCGGTTTAGTAGTTAGATTTTTAAATCAAAATAACTGAAGAAAAAAAAATGTCATCCAAGTAAACGAAATTGCGTATTTACTAATTTTGAAATCAGTTTTTAAATTGATATTTATAATATTTGTATGATCTATGATGTTCTTTATAATTGACTAAAAAAAGCAGATATTCTCAATTCGGATGTTTTTAAATTATCTTTTTACTATAGAATTCCGTTATTTATGAACTGACATAGAAAATATTTATTTATTTAAATGGATATAGGTACTTTCAGATTGTTCTCATATAAATTTAATTAAAATAGGTTAAGTAGTTAGAAGTAAGTTTAAAAAAATAATTGGTATTAATGAATAAATAGGCTTGCGCTTTTCCGTCTTCTCGCCTAATGTGCCTATTTTATTTCAATAAATTGTTTGAATAATTTATGTTACTGTGACTTGAATATTTGACATTTTATTGTATAAATAGCGCTGTGATAATTTTAATTTTACTAAATCTTGTGACATAAAAATAAATACATGTCCGTTTTTACTGCCCCGGTGGCTCAGTTGGTAGTGATCCTGCATACTGCACTTGAGGGCATGGGTTCGATTCCCATCTAGGACAAACATTTGTGTGATGAACATTTGTGTTTGTTCTATGTCTGGGTGTTAATATCTATTTAAGTATGCATTAAAAATATATATATGTATGTATATCAGTCTCTGGCAGCCATATTACAAGCTTTACTTAGTTTGGGGGTCAGATGATCATGTGTGCAATGATGTCCCAGATATTTATTTTATTTATTCATTTATTCATGTCAATAAATAATTTGAACTTAAGTTTGAATGTGTTCGTCATAATACTCGTAATAAAAGCTCCCATCTCTTTCCAAGTTACAACGCTTTCCCACTAACGTTACTTGCCCCTTGGACATTCGACAAAAACCGTGCAGCCTGCCTGCGCGTGTGTGCGTGCGCCTACATCCATACACGCACCCCCACACACGCGCCCGCATACCGGGGCCTGCGCGCGCGCAGAGAAACCGTGCGTTTTGCATCCGACATTCAGTCGCAAGGCAACTTTTAGGGTCATCAAACGCTTTATAGCGACCCTTTTTTCACTCACGTGTCATTCATATTTAACTAAAAAAACTTACGAAATAGTTCTAAAGTTCAGTCTAAAGTATTATAAGTTTCGTGTAATCCCAAGTGAAGTTACAAAAGCCATGTTCGGTGTGTGAAGTTAAGTGATCAAAGTTATTTCAAGTGAAGTGGCTATGGAAAGTTGGTACAGGTGAAAAATGTGGAGGAACCTATTTTATGTGAAGTCTGTGAGGAAAAAGAAGACCTTTGTATAGGTACGTTTTATCACGCTCTAATATTTAACGAGAACAGTTTATGATTATGCCTGAATCGATTTTGATAAAATCTGGCAAGTAAGTAGTTAGTAGATATCTAGGTACTATAAGAATAGATATAGAATACTTTTTATCCAGGAAAATACGTGAAAAACTGTATATATTAGATAAAACTGCAAGCCTCAGCTGGTAAAGTTGTGATATGTAGACACCAGTGAAGTGACGGATAAAATACTCGTTGTCTTACAAAGGTATATAAAATTATGGATATTGGGTCAGCGGCCAAAGTGTTCAAACCAAAAGTAGACTAAAACCATACCGATAAAGTTTTAAATATATTGGAATAATATTTTGTTATGTACAAACACATTATTTTGTTAAAGTATAGCACTTTTTTGATTATTCTACAAAAACAAGATAGTTACTATCAGACATTGTATTTTAAAGGGTTCAACATGGTTCCGAAACATCGACATATAAATGTATGAATTCATTTGTCAGACATAACAAACGAATTAAAAGATATTTGTGAAGTCATAGAATACATCGCTAACACAATTACCGCAATCCAGCAGATAAAATATTAATGATGATCTACCTATATATCGAATCGATCGTCGACTTGTGATATTTTTTTATAGAATTCATCAAAAGCAAACCCTGATCTATGATAAATATTCTAGCTATACTTGAATCGTGGCTTTACTGTCTAAGACCTATCTTTTCACCATTATTCAATATGTAGACTCTACACAAACATGGTTTATGATTCCTGAGTGGCAATTCCGGCGCACGCGACATTTTCTGTCTCTCCGTCAACCTTGTATGATCTCAATCAGATTTATATAGGACGTAAATAGTTAATACAGCCACGAGCATAATTATAATGTTAGACTTAGCAAAAGCCTTATCTGGTTACGTTTATATAAGTATGAGTACCTATTTATTAAACTTACTTTTTCCGTAAATATTGCGTAATTCAACGCGATAAAAGTAAAGTATTCATATATGGCCTAAAAATTGTGGAATAATAAATGCTCACAATGCAACAGTTTGTCCTATAGCGGATGTACAATATTTTACTATTTAAATTTCAATAATTTAAGTAATAGTTTTACTTTAAGTAGTTTTCATTGAGTTACCAACACATACTTATTTGAATTAAAAAACTGGCTCGTTGACAGGACTTTTTACTTAATTGATGACCTTTATAAAACCTCTTTCCTTTTCCTTCGTTCTTTCTTTTTCTGTTATTAATGTTAGTTAAATAGGACATAATGTTGCATATTTTTTTATAAATTAATTTATCAATTAATCTATTTTTACATGAACCACAAATATCAATGAAAAAAATTTCTGTTTCTCCAGATCTAATTGATAATTTAACTTGTTACAAAACTTAAAACTAGGTACATTAAATTAACTGAGATCAGCTAAATTAACACTTTGGGTAGTAAAATCTATCTTCTATAATACAAACACGTGCCTGATGTGTGTAGCAAAAAAAAAAAACATCCATATTACCGACAACGAGACTCAATGCACAAAAATCGCTAATGGCAACTAAAAACTTTGAGTGTAAAGTCTGTCTAGCAAAAAGTTTCTTGTGTGGCACACAGGGCTCGTTTAACAAATATTTAACTTCAAACTGGAAAGGTAAGAAACTCAGTTTCGCAAGTGTTGGTAATTATCTAAGGGCCTATTCAAATATACGTGGTAATCACTGCCGCTGTTGCTGGCGTAAAGTACATTTATGAAATACAACCCCTCGCTATTTCACCTGCTTTCCTATTGGCAACGTTCCTTTCTACGTTTTACGGAACAAAAATTAGCCTTAGTGTCATCAGCTCATAAGCTACCACCAAATCGAAAGTCTCCCATTTTTTTTGGAACAAACACGTTAACACACTTACAATTAACAATTTGTAGCATAATCGTATCGCAGGTTATACTTATCGTGAATATATGAATAGGTCCTAAGTAAGTGCTTTTATTACAAGCGGATCACATTAAAACCTGACTTTAAAAATATATGAATATTTAAGGAAATAATCAGACGAGCGACTTCGCTCGTCTCGTCATTCAGTATCATAAAAAAAAGGAACCAAAAAGATCAACAAGCATGATAAAAATAAAGTCTATCTGAAAGTGTTTGAACAAATGATAACAAGTTCCATGCAGGTTTCCAAGTGATAGTTCAACTTGGCTTCAGCTGTGTAAATGTGTTTAAGTGCTGGTGTACTTTCTTCAGATTAGCTAGTTCTGTTTGCAGTGAGAATTGTATTAATTAGCAGTATAACGCTGAGCTACACGATCTCTAGTCACCGTATCTGAAATTATGCCAAGAAAACGTGCTTTGTGGTATCTTAGGTAGGATTAACCTCTTTGCTAGTTATTCAGCCAGCCTGCCGGCTTCCTTGTTTCCTGAGGTGTATTATATAGTCTAGGTCTTTTCAAGATCAGAGTGAATATTATGTAAGTCTGAGCTCTAAATGTTATGTATTTATTTTTGTTTTGTTATTATCAGACAAGCTGGTGACAAAACGTAGATACAGTAAAAACAACAACAGATGAATGGACTGACTGAGTAGGCTTAATAAAGGACTTGTTGTTTTTAATAAGGAACCCTAAAAACGTCAAGAAATCGTTTTGAATAAATCGTCTATATGCAAACGAATTATGGACTCAATGGTGTCCAACTGTCCAATAAGAAATCTTTCTCACTATCTCAATTCATATACGACTGCATAATTGACGAGACTTGACCGTATCTATGTATTGTAAGTCGTTGGGCTATAACAAATAATTTATTGGAACTGACTTTACATCTCAAAGGTCTGTATCTAGAGCAGCTTACGGTGGCGGCTCAGCGCAACTTTCATACAATTGGCGAAAACAGTATACTTTATTTTTATGTATTAATAGGCTTGCGTTTGACCGCCAACGTGCCTGATGTTAAGCAATGATGCGGTCTACGATGGAGCACGCTTACCTAGAAGAAACCGATTCACTCTTGATTTGAAGACACCTACCTAGATTTTAACTATCGGGGAACACCCATTCAGGCAGCGCATTCCACAGACTAGCAGTTCGCACAGTAAAAGTTTTTTTTTTATTGAAAAATAGGCTTGGCCGCCAACTCGCCTGATGTTAAGCGATGATGCGGCCTACGAGTTTTGATTCCACTTTTCGCTTCGTACGGATTTTCGGAATATCAACCATAAAGCTAAAGTTTGAGCATTTGGATTGTCTTTAGATCTTCAACGGTCTATGGACAGTCTAACTGTTTATTTAGTGTTAGTTTTAGCTAGTATTTTGTTTATTTAATAAAGACCATAAAGCAGTGTCGATTTTTCGTGCCCAGGAAAGGGAATTAGATCGTGCAGATCCAATGCACTCTCTCCGAAATGTATCAGATAAAAAACTGACGGACTAGCAACTTTACGCCGATGCTCAAGACTAAGTAACTTAGTCTGAACTAGGGCTTCGTTGCTGATGAGTCTCTTGGCACGCTTTTCAATAGACTCCAACGCCCCGAGCTGATACTGTTTAAGCAATCAATTTTGACATCGATTTTTTGTATTGATAATTATATTATCCTATATTACTTCTACTTGCGTTGATTCCCCAATGCTGGGGGTCGTGACCCATCAGGGTATCAGCTTCTCCTGTATATTGTTCCGCCATCTATTTCGGCTTCCAGTCAGCAGCGTGAACAGCTACGACGACGTTGATGTTGAGGGTCGTGAGGATCTCCTCTGTCCAGCGCATTGGGCTCCTTCCTCTCGATCTATTATCCTCTATTTCCCGGTAACGATCAGTTTCTGGAAGTTGTCTCCAGGCTTACGGACTATGTGACTAAAGAACTCAATAACAACGGAGAGTGAGCTGGTTTTGGCCTACTAATAGCTTTATATGTTTTGTCGGATTTCACTCAAGCTTATTCAGCAGATAAGCACAAGACCGAGACAGAAGGCTCAACAAGAGATAAATATCTATACTTATACCCAAAAGTGGGATAAAATGATGATTATAAAGCTTTCGCAATATATAGTTTTGTTTTGTGTTTTTAGGGTTGGTTCCATAGCAAAAGTCGTTCATAACGATGACTACAATGACTCTTTTCAGTTCAGCAGTTAAATATTGGTGAATCACCATGGTATATTGCTGGACCATTACAAAGAATTTATTACTAGCTACTTTACATTTCGAAGGTCTATCTGGAGCACTGTAGATAATTCTAGAGCAGAGGAAGTCATTAAAGCACAAGCGAAACTGATCGTATATATTTTAACTATATCGATAGGTCCAACAACGTAGCCCGTTAGAAATCTGATGGGACCATGGATTAGACACCAGTTAGTGCGTAGAAAGTCACAGGTTATATAATAAGTCGCATGTGATGTGCCTTAGATTACGTTAGTCATCATTATCATTATCAGCCAGAAGACGTCCACTGCTAAACATAGGCCTCCCCCTTTAACCTCCACACTGAACCACGTCCTGCCATCTGCCTCAAATGGATGCTCGCGACTCTCACGATGTCGTCGGTCCATCTAGTGGGAGGCCTATCTACTCTGCGTCTACCGGTTCATGGTCTCCACTCAAGAACGTTTTTTCCCCATTGGTTACCAGTTCTTCGAGCGATGTGACCTGCCCGTGGCCACTTCAACTTGCAAATTTTAATAGCTATGTCGGTGGCTCTGGTTCTTTGGCGAATATCTACGTTCCGTATTCTATCGCTCAAAGAAACTCCGAGTATAGTTGCCGTTATAGCTCTCCATTGCCCGTTGTGTGACTCTGAGTTTTTTCAAAAGACCAACAGTTAAGGACCACGTGGGTCACGTTAGTGTGTAAACGAAATTAAAAATAAAAGAATAAATTTGTAATTGCGAGATAACAAAAACAAAATCACACAGGGCGTCTTAAAATAAGCAGCTGAACACGATAGGACAGTTTTTAGAATTTTTGTCTGTTTGTTTGTTTGTTTGTCCGCGCACATCTCCTAAACCACTGGACGGATTTAAATGCGGTTTTCACGAATATGCTTAGAAATTACCAGATTAAAACATAGGCTATCTTATATCATTTATTTTAATTCTTTATTTTTACATGAACGAAAATAAAAATCAATGATTTATTTCTTCGTTACCCGAAACGTAATATGAGGATCGTCATATAGCCTCAAGCAAGGAGATCCAAAGTAAAGAGAATGTTATTGACATAGCCATAAATTTTTTGAAACTGTCAACTGTCATTCAGATAATCAGTTTAAATTTAAAGAAGGTTACTTAACCTTCTTAGATGAATGAACGTGTAGATCAAGCATGTTATAGGCCTTACAACCTCTTTGGTGATTCATTCCAGTGCATGGAGTAGGAGTATTACGTTCTCTTGGTTTTATTCATATATGTTATTCATTCATATATATGTTATTCATTCATATATATGTTATTCATTCATATATATGTTAGCATTTAAAACACAAAATATACCGCATCCTATTTTAATTCAGTCCAGCGAATAGAAATATTCAAAAAAGGCTCTTTGTACATGACAATAAACCTATACAACAAAATTCCGGACGCAATAAAGAAAGAAAGAAATAATAACATTTTTCCAGAACCAACTTCGTAAGTTTCTAACCCAAAAATGTTATTACAAGATAAAAGATTTATTCGACGATAAAATTTAGAAAATTATAATTAGAAAATAAATATCGATATATAAATAGTTAAGAAAGTAGCGTCATAAGTTTTGTATGATCTCATATATAATTAAGTAACCTATCACACTAAGTATGTTTTTTTTTTGTTTTGTAAAATTACTTCACCCTTGGTTAAGTTTGAATAGTATATATAATATTTGTGTAATAGATTTAACTATACTTAAATTTATATGTTTATGTCTGTGGTCTGGTTTTGTGAACAGCCAACATAAGTCATTGCTGCACCCTTTATGCAGGGTATATAAACTTAGCTTTTAGAAGAATACAGTGTATGCAATTTTGCAATAAGAATATAGAAATAATTTTATTTTACTGTGATATTTTAACAGATAAATAGAGTAGTTCCATTTCATGGCTTTTTAATCAAGGTATACATACAAATGCACGCGAAATAAGATATAACTAGCCAAGAGCGTGTTAAGACAAGCATTATGTCAGGGTTTTGTGGCCAGCGAAACTGGACAGTCAAATTTCAGAGATGTATATCATCCCGACATGACATGATATACTTTTAATGGTTTAGACAAAAAGAAAATTTCAAAACATGCTCTGCACTGTGGTCACATTATCTTTTCGATTTGAAAACTGTTGACGGTGTTTTTTATTACTTTTATGCTTCTATCAACACTTCACACAGGGCGACTTAAAATAAGCAGCTGAACATGTTAAGGCAGTTTTTAGAATTTTTGTTTGTTTGTTCACGCACATCTCCTACACCCCTGGAAGAAAATGCGGACGAATTTAAATGCGGTTTTCACGAATGCTTAGCTATGACCAGATTGAAGTATAGGCTATGTTATTTTGCGTAAGGGCCGGGTTAAGGCAGGAAAAAAAGGTTGAAGGTTTATATGAAAATCTACGCGTACGAAGTCGCGGGCAAATAAATTAGTAAAAAATATTTTAATTATTTGTGACGATTTTTTTTTTATCCTAGTTGAAAAAGGTCGCAAATTGGCCCCGACTTAGCACATTGCCAGCTGTTAACCAGCGCTGATCTTGATTGGCTTGGCTGTTACGAGGGTTGAGCATATTGGGAGCATGAATTTAGGCCATAAATAACCGTATAGAAACCACAACCAAACGCTTAGCAAGTCTACCATAAATACACGGAGGTTGAATAGTTAAAATAATTTTTGATCAATTGACTTTAATCACGACACAAACTACTTATGTAGATATTATCTGCATGGGTGTCTTCAAGTCGCGATTAAATCGGTTTTTTAGGCAAGCGTGCTCCATCGTAGACCGCATAATCAGATGGTCAAGCACAGGCACATTTTTTTCTTCTAAATTATGAAGAAAAAAAGTACGCAGTTTTCACAAAAACTATGAACTATAGTCGGAGTCTTAATTAACTAGTAGTAAAATGTCTTAGTCTTAACTAAGAAAAAAAACATGCTACCGAAATGAGAACCTCCTCCTTCCTCATTTTTTGAAGTCGGTTAAAAGCAGCCTGCTTATATAATTTAGGCCATTAATTCCTTCTAATTTAATGACCGATTGTGGCCGAGCGGTAATTGTGCACGCTGTACAATCTGACGGCACCCGGTTCGATCCTCGGCTCTGCATGTATGCCGTAAAAAACGCATCGAATTCCATTTTGAAATTCAAAATTTGTATGAAATTTGATACGTATTTTACGTAGCGAATACGCGTACTTTGCCTACTGCTTCGATGCCATCGCTCAAAAACGGTGAAGGTAAGCATTATGAGGAAACCCGTATGTCCAACAAGAACTTCAACTAGTTCAAACACATAATATGACATTCACCAATCAATTTAGTTGACAGCCCCGTTAGCTTAGTTGGTAGTGAACCTGCCTTCTGCGCTTGGGGGCGGGGGTTCGATTCCCACCTAGGACAAACATTTGTGTGATGAACATTTGTGTTTGTTCTATGTCTGGATGTTAATATCTATTTAAGTATGTATTGAAAAATATATATGTATGTATATCAGTCTCTGGCAGCCATGTTACAAGCTTTGCTTAGTTTGGTGTCAGATGACCACGTGTGCAATAGCGTCCCAGATATTTATTTATAAAAAAATGCCCTGGAACAGTAGGGTGGATAAAAGCCCATCCTCTCTCTCTCTCTCTCTCTCTCTCAAGCTTATGTCCCAGCAGTGAGAACTTGATAGGCTGATAGTGATTCCAATTTAAGGTACGTTAATCAATTCGATACCCAAAAGTTGGACTCGACGAAATCACGTGCCGGATCGACCCTAACCACAGTCAGAGAAGACATACAGTAGCTGAACTACAGGATCAGGTTTTACTTTAAATGTACACTTTATATATAAAATAAATACCGCAGTTATATGATTATTTACGGGATGTTTACCGTGGTAAGGTTGTGGAAGGAGCTCCCGATATTTCGGCGCAGTTACATGCACCGAATATGCTGGATTCCCGTGAACATGGTGCATGTTACTGCACCGAAATATCGGGAGCTTCTTTCACAACTTTACCACGGTAAATATCCCGTAAATAATCATATAACTATAGTGAACAACCGTGATAGTTTATAACAAAATAAATACCGTTTCATGACATTCCGAAAACTCGTACGAAGCGCTATGATTTCACTTTTATTGTGCTAGTTACTAGACTTTGGAATGCGCTGCCTGAATCTGAGTGTCTTCAAGTCGCGAGTGACTCGGTTTCTTCTAGGCAAGCGTGCTCCATCGCCAAATATAACTTCACCGCGGTCTACCGCATCACCGCTTAGGCGAGGTGGCGGTAACCGCAAACCAATTACCCAATTAAAAAGATTAAACTGATTTTTCTTCGTTTCTCATTAGAGGATTTACTTTACTTAATAAATAACAATCCATCATTCCACCATTATTACACACTAGCTGCACCCCGCGGTTTCATTCGCGTTGTTTTTTTTTTTTTTTTAATTGTAGAATAGGCTTGCGCTTGACCGCCAACTCGCCTGATGTTAAGCGACGATGCGGCCTACGGTGGATCACGCTTGCCTAGAAGAAACCGATTCACTCGTGACTTGAAGACACCCAGATTGTATCTATCGGGGAACACCCATTCAGGCAGTGCATTCCACAAACTAGCAGTTCGCATAATAAAAGTGGAATCAAAGCGCTTCGTACGGGTTTTCGGAATGTCAACCATAAAGCGGTGTCGATTTTTCGTGCCCGCTCTGGCAGTCCGATAGAAAAAAGGGCAGGAGGGAATTAAATCATGCAGATCAGATGCACACTCTCCAAAATGTATCCGATAAAAAACCGATAGACTAGCGACTTGTGTTGTGTTGTGCAACTAGCGTTGTGATGAAAATCGACGATGATGAAAAGTAGCCTGTGTTAATCCAAGACATAAGCAATGTACGGGTATATTCCAAATTTCATTCAAATCCATCCAGCCGTTTCTGCGTGATTGAGTAACAAACATACATCCATCCATCCATTCATCCATCCAAACTTTCACATTTATGATATCAGTGCGATTAACACTCGAAAATACACAAGTTTAGGAAGAGGAACATGTTTTTAAACGTTAGCATCGAAACACCCCAGCAATAACATTGTCTAAAGTTTATTTCAACTAAGGAAATAAATCATTCAATGTTCTAGCTTATGAGTAAACTGAGGTTATTTTCACACATCTATTTAGTTCATTCAATTAGTAGGTGAATTACGAATATTCGATACGGCGATATTCGAATATTCGATACGTAAAAATACGCATCGAATTCCATATACGTGCGTCATCTAGCACGCGCATGCTACCGCAATAAGTGGCATTAGTACGAGAACTTGCGAAAAAAATATCGTTACGTAAACGATAGCAAATGTATGAAAAATTCAGTTTCCTTTCACGTCCGATAGAGACGCTGTTCAATTTTGCAAGTGCTCGTACTAAGGCCACAGGACCCTGTTTTTAGTTCTATAGTTTAGTAAGAATATCAAACTTCACCCACTGTTTTTCTACTATGTTTTCGCTATTTCTTCTACCTCCATATCTCGATTTCGTGGGAACAGCGAGCGGTTTTGATCTTGTTGTATTGATTAGCCATCTTGATTTATCTGAACATTGTGCTGGCATCAGATAGCATGCGTCACGAAAACCCAATCGGCGGATAGACACGGCGTGCTCGACGCTTTATAGGAAGTTTACAATCAAGGTTACACGGAACGTTGATACTAATCCGAGAGGAGGTCGTAGTAATCATAATTATGGATAACTTTTATATGAAATCAACCCTGACATAGTAAAAAAAAAAACAACTGTACCATAGAAAATAAAAAAAATAACTTATTTTTTTGTAAAGGGGTAGTTCGTGAGTAATTCCGGTGTCATTTAAATAAATAAATAAATTTTATAATTCATTTACTTATATTACATTTTACTATTTCAAACCAACGCTTAGATTGGTTTCAAAGACAACTCAAGAACTTAGAGGCCGATAGGAAAGCAGCCATAGCTTAGCGGCTAGAGCGCTCGGGCATGGCTCGGGGCGTAAACCCGAATTGAGCAGGTTCGAATCCTGAAGGACGTCAACATTTTTGAATCGTATAAATATTAATATTGGTATAGGTAACATGTTTTCAATTTTTTACATTCATTCATCCAATTCTTGTTATTTATTTTTTATTACAAAAAATGTAAATATTCCATTTTTATCCGGTTTGAACTAGGTTTAAAAATCTAAGTCTTTAGCTAATCAGAAGAATATAAATAGATTTTAAAAATTGTACCAAACAGACAATAAAGCGAGTTAATAAAAATTTAATAGAAAATGTCATTTAACAAAATGTATGAATAAATTATTAATAATTTGAAGTAATAATGATCATAAATAATAATTAATCTGTATTCGACATGTATCTTTCCGATATTAATAAATAACTATGAACTATCGTAGAGCAATTTTGTTTTACCAATGTCAATGTCAAGCATTTTTTTAAACAAACTATTGACTAACGTAACTAAATAAATACCCAACTGAATTAAATCTAAATTTAAGGTTGATCCCAAAGTAAAAAATCTTAAAAGGACGCCAACGTGGTTGTGATGTCTTTGGTGTTACAAGTATCCGTAGGCGACACTTCAGTACCAACAACAGTGTCATCAGAGTGATCATCTTAGACTGCCCGTCAGCTTTTTTGCCATCAATACCAATGAGGACGACCTTCTTTGGGCTTAGTATCCACCGTTCCGTGTATCCTTGTATGCTGCGGGCGGAAGTTATTGTAAGTACAGTGTAAACTATCATTGAGGATCTTCGATCAAAAAAATACAAAGATGCCACAATGAGGCGCTAATCGCGGCAATACTCAATACGCGATAGTTGTACAAGCCGTAACACACCGTAAGAGCATGGTCATGGCATGGTGGAACATGGTCGAAACGTCGAGCGAAAGGTATCTATTTTTACCTATATTTAATAGTGCGCGATGAGTCCCGATAAATATGAAAACACCGTAAGAGCTGCAACAGACACGTCAACTTGTCTGACGAACCACCGTCTGACCAACGGGCGAGAAACAGAAAATTGTCTCTTTCTCTCGGGAGAGAAGTTCCCACTTGAGATTCAGAAATAATCCCGTCTTGCTTGCTCAACGAAATTTCACGAGTTTTGACGATGTTTTGCAAATCGAACAGGCATTAGAGAACTGTGCCGTTAATGTATACATATACGGTTGGTATTTGTGCGGGACAGGCGCAAGGTAGAGGTCGGCCCGAGTCAGCCCTTGACGATATTCTTCGTAGTGGACTGTAGACACGATGCGGAGAGAGCCAACCCGGGATAAACCCTGCGCCCGTGTGTATGTCGTATTACCGTCCCTATATGCACGTGAGCTGGGATTGAGAGCCGAGACAGTGAAACTCGATGTACGGCTAAACGGCGCTTTCTTTCTTCCTAGAGCTTGCTTGTTCTTCTTGTCTTCTTTTCTTGAGATCCGTTCCGCTCGAGTGCTTCCGAAAGAGTGACTCATCGGCGCACACCGCCGTATATTTATCCACTCGCGCCGAGCCTTGTGGTCCTACGGGGCATGTCGCGCCCGTCTGAGTCGTTGGACCAATCGCCGGCGGCGGCCGTGCGAGCAGGACGGGCTAGGCGCGAGCGAGACGGGGATAAATGTGAGGTGAGATAGACAGCGATGTACGCCTCACTCTTGTGGAACGAACCTCAACTTCCTAATTTTCCTGATTTTTCCTATTTTTCTCCGTTTTGGAGTGTTCCTATTATTATACAATGTTCTGTTTATAGCAAGCAAGCTCTAGGGGTAGTGAAAGATGTCAGCGGCCCAAGTTTTATTACAGAATTTTACATTTATGTAGTACAGTTTTTCTTAAGCTATTTTTTAAGTTTTTACATTGTTCCTTATATACTACATTCTTCATATATATACAATCGACGTATAATGTTCACGGACACACAGCACTACACCTTTTATCACGCTGAGATATTGTTCTTTATTTTGGTGATGACGCAATGTTCGGTGCAGCTGTCCGGAACATTCTCCCGCCGTGCAGCGTCCGCCGGGTCGCTGCAGATGATTGGGTGAAGGGCAGCCATCTAGTCGGTCTTCTGTGTCGGGATGACGACCAGCTTCTTGACTGGTCTCCGCAGGACTCCACCTTGGGTGCGCACGTCAACTGCGCGCACGATGTTGTCGGCTCCGGGGTAGGTCGCGATGACCCTGCCGCGCGGCCAAGTGTTCCGCGGCAGGTTGTTGTCGGCGATGATCACCACGTCCCCGATGGTCACGGCGGGCCCACGGCTGTGGGGCTCCCGCCGGTGTTGGAGCTCCGGCAGGTATTTCTATGAAGCGTGGCGACTGTTTCGTGTCCCGTTTTATATACGTCATCGACTTCTTGCTTGTTGTCGAATTCCAAGTCGGGTCGTTTTCCTTGTTTCTACGTGTCCTCTTGTAGTGCACGCGGGCTCGCGTTTTTCGGCATAGTTCAATGAACTGTAAAACGCGGGCCGTTGACCTCAGGTACCTCTCCCATCGACTGAAACGCTCTGCAGGCGGGATCGTGTCTTGTATCGTCGTGTCGCGTGTCGTAGCGGCGGCGCATCGCTCCTCTCCGGTCGGTGTCTCGGCGGGTGGAGGTTGGTCGGAGGGCCATCCCTCCTCCGGCAGGTGCAGAAACTCGGGGCCGACGAACCACCGGTGATCGGATGCGAAGTCCCGTGGGACGTCGCGAGTGGCGTCGTCGGCGACGTTCATCTTTGTTGGCACCCAGCGCCATTCGGAGAGCTTGCTACCGTCCTCGATCGCTGCGATGCGGTGCGCGACGAACGGTCGATACGATCGTGATCCGGTTTTCAGCCAGGTTAGTACGGTCTTGCTGTCGGTCCAGTAGTACTTGGAGTCGGGCTTCCTGTCGTGTTCTTCGGTCACCGCCGCTGCCATGCGGCTTGCCATGACCGCGGCTTGAAGTTCGAGGCGCGGGATGGACGTCAGCTTCACCGGTGCGACGCGGGCCTTCGCGAGGACGAGCGATGTGTGGACGCGGCCGTCCGGCATGACCGCGCGCCAGTAGAGCGCGGCGGCGTAGGCGGTCTCGCTCGCGTCCGCGAAGGCATGAAGCTGTAGTGTCGCTGCGTTGGTGTAGCCGGGGTAGCAGCGCGGCACGGTGACGTCACGAAGGGTGCGGAGGTGGCTCATCCACTCGACCCACTGTGTGGAGAGGTCGGCGTCGATGGCGGTGTCCCATGGTGTCCCCCGGCGCCATAATTCTTGTAGGATCTTCTTTCCCTGGACGGTGACGAGCGATGCGTGGCCCAACGGATCGTACAATGACATGACGATCTTGAGCGCTTCTCTCTTGGTTGGCGTGTCGGTTTGTAGGATTTCGGGCGAAATCCGCGCCAAGTCCAGGTTGAAGGTCAGCTTGTCGGCGTCGGGACGCCACACCAGGCCAAGGACTCGTTCGGTGCTTGGCCCTCCCGTGATGGTGACCTCCTCCGTGGCTCGTTCCTCCGTGAGGCTCCGTAGTACTTCTGTCGAGTTTGAAGTCCACTTAGTTAGTTCAAAACGGGCTTCTGCCTGTATATCTCTCACCTGGCGGGCGACTGTCGTGGCGGCGTCTTCGGTCTCGTAGCTTCCCAGGTAGTCGTCCATGTAGTGGGACCGAAGTACGGCAGCGCTCGCCTCTGGGTATGCCTCGGAATGTTTCGCTGCGTTGAGATTCTTGATGAAGATCGCTGTCGCCGGTGAGCTTGTCGCGCCGAAGATGAGTGATGTCATTCGATATTCCGAAGGCGGGTCGTCCGGGCGCGCCCTCCACAAGTACCGGAGCGCGTCTCTGTCTTCGGGTCTAATCTTCACTTGCATGAACATCTCTCGTATGTCGGCGGTCACGGCGATGGCGTGCTGTCGAAATCTCATCAAGACCCCGGGTAGCGACTGTAGCAGGTCCGGGCCGGTGAGCAGAAAATCGTTCAGACTTTTTCCTTGAGTCTTCGCGGCGGCATCGTGTACGATGCGAAGCTTGTCGGGCTTGAGTGCATTTCGCACCGCGAAGTGTGGCAGATACCAGGTGCGGCCGGGTGTCTTCGTCGGTGGAGCGGGCTCGGCGTACCCCTTGGAGATGAGGGCGGTCATCTGTTGTTCATACTTGACCGCGAGTGCCGGCTCCTTCTGTAACTTCTTCTCTATTGAGACGAGACGTCTTAAGGCCGCGTCCCGGTTGTCTGGCATGTTCGTATCTTCGTTCTTCCAGAGCAGGGTCGTCTGGTAGTGTCCGTCTGGACGTTGAGTGGAGTGCTCTCGTAGCATCTCCTCGGCGCGTCGGTCGGGGTCGCTTCGTGGCGCCTTCGGTGTCACCGTGAGACTTTCGATGGCAAAGTGTTCTCGGAGTTGCTCCTCGATGTCTCCGTCCCGGTGTGTCAGATGCGCGACGAAATTGACTCCATTGTCCCCGTGTCTTGACGCGCCGTGAAGCACCCATCCTAGCGGGGTGAGCGAGGCGACCGGTTGGTCGCGTCTTCCTTTTCTCATCGCTGTCGTTGTAAGCAGATGCCAGTTGTCCTGCCCGATCAATATTGTAGGTGCTCCGCCAGCTGTACATAACAAGTGTGAAATTTGTCGAAGATGGGAGCACTCGTCCAGGTCCTCTTGACGCACGCGTTGTGGTGCTAGATGCAGCCGATCGATGGTTCGTAGTTGTAGGCGCTGCGGGTCACCAACCTCCCCGGTCAGTGATATTGAGACCCGGCGTGATCTCGATGCGTCTATCTTCTCACTGCCGACTGTGTTGATACGTAGAGGGTCGACAGGTCCCGCGGCGCCGACTCGATCAGCGATGCCGGCGTCAATGAGGCTGACGGTGGAGCCGTCGTCCAGGAGCGCCCACGTCGCTAGCTCTCCCGCCGGTCCGGAAACAGTCACCGGCGCGATTTTCAAGTAGGCCGCCCCGGCCCGCGCGGTGGTCACGGTCTCGTTGACGTCGCTGGGCGGGGTGTCTTCGCTCTTCGGCTCTTGATGTTTTCGATGGTGGAGCAGGCGATGATGAAAGTGGGTGCACCCGTCGATCTCGCATTTCTTCGACTTGCAAAAATGTTTCTTGTTACGTAGACGTAGACACCTGAAACAGAGGCGGGCGCGTTTCGCAGCGTCCCATCTCGTGTTGACGTCACCATTCTTGAATTTCGGGCAGTCTGGTACTTCATGACCGGCAGTTTCACAGGTAAGGCATGAGCGCTGTTGGGTGGTATGTACACGTTGGTTTACCTTTCTGGGTTCCCGGCCGCCTTCCGTAGTCGCTGGAGCGGGCTCTGGCTGCGCGTAGGGCGCGCACCTGTCCGCCTCGCCTTGAAGGAAGTGTGACAGCTTGATCAGGTCGGGCTCGTTGGCTGGCTGCGTGTAGGAGTAGTCGAACCAACGTGACCTGGTTGCTGGTGGTAGCTTGTCCGATGTGGCTGTGGTGATGTCCGGGTTGTAGAGGTAATGTACGCGGTCGAGCGCCTTCAGCGCGGCGACCACATTCGCAACTTTATTTGCGAAAACTATGAGGTCACGCGGGCTGTCGCCGAGCTTTGGTAGGCGACGTAATCTCTCCAATTCCGTCGCGGCGATCGCCTCCGGGCGACCAAAGCGCGCTTCCAGCGTGCGCATGATCTCGTTCGGGTCGGTGTAGTGCAGAAGGATGTTCTCGACTGCTTCCTTTGCTCTTCCCTTGAGTGCTCGACGTAGTCGCGCAGTGTTTTCCACATCGGAGAAGTTTCCCGCCGTCTCGTTGTATGCGGCGCGGAAGGGTAACCATTCTTGGTGTGATCCTGCGAAAATCGGTAGGTCGATAAAGTACTTACTAGGCAGCTTCGTATGTCGCGACGCAAGCGCGATGGCGGCAGCTAGTTCGGAGATGTCCGTCCTCGGCGCGGTCTGTAGTGCGACGGCGCCCGGCAAGGTCGGATTGGCCACAGTCTGTTCTGCTGCTGGCTGCGGCCCTGGCTGGAACGGCGGCGGCGGCGGCGCGTAGATGGCGCGCTGCGGCGGCGGACGTTCGCAGTATTGGCTCCTCCGGTGTGGCAGCTCCTCGACCGGGTCAGGCGCCGGCGGCAGTAGCGGCGCGGGCGGCGGCGCTACCCCAGCGACCTGTTCAGTGGCGATGGCGAGGTGCGTCTGCTGCTCGGAGAGCCATGTCGTGACGCGCTGCGACCGTTGGTCGTCGGACACGACGGTGCGCGCGTCCTCTTCTTCTTCATTCTGCATCTCTGCTTCGGCGTCCAGCAACTCGATGCGGGCGGCGGCCAACTCGTAGCGCGCACGCGCCCTGTTGAGTCGACTCTCGCTCCCGATGCTGCGCCTTGATGCAGTTGTTCTTGTTCTGGCCGGCGTTGGCGGCCGCGGCGCTTGCTCGTCTTGGAGCGGAGCGGGCGGCGGTCCTCTGGTCACGGCGGCCACTGTCGACGGCGATCTCGGCGGCGACAGGTGAATCACCCAGGCTCGTGGCCTAGGTGCGAGCGCATCGGTCTGATGCGTGGCGGAGGGCGGCGTCCGATGCGTGGACGCGGCCCCGTGTGAAGCGCGTTCCGGCGGCGGCACTGCGGCAGTGAGTGCGGCCCCGACGCGGTGTTCCGGCGGCGGCGGCATGGCGGCCCCGGAGTGAAGCGTCGTGGTTTCCACGAGGGACGGGGCGATGTCGGTGGGCGGCGCTGCGGCACTGAGCGCGGCCCTCGCACCCGTCGCGGCGCCCGTGGTGTCCAGGCTCGACGTGTGTTGACTCCTTCGGATGGGCGGAACGGATCTTGTTGACATCGTAGTTGCAGCACGAGTGGTGGTGTTCGTGGTACCGGCCCCTGCGACAGAGTCTTCCGGACTCCGGCGAGGCGCGGTACGACCACTCGTGGACCTTGTTAGCACCATTCTTTTCCGAGTTTTCACTGCTCAGCTCAATATCCGGCTCGAAGGACCAAATGTGCGGGACAGGCGCAAGGTAGAGGTCGGCCCGAGTCAGCCCTTGACGATATTCTTCGTAGTGGACTGTAGACACGATGCGGAGAGAGCCAACCCGGGATAAACCCTGCGCCCGTGTGTATGTCGTATTACCGTCCCTATATGCACGTGAGCTGGGATTGAGAGCCGAGACAGTGAAACTCGATGTACGGCTAAACGGCGCTTTCTTTCTTCCTAGAGCTTGCTTGTTCTTCTTGTCTTCTTTTCTTGAGATCCGTTCCGCTCGAGTGCTTCCGAAAGAGTGACTCATCGGCGCACACCGCCGTATATTTATCCACTCGCGCCGAGCCTTGTGGTCCTACGGGGCATGTCGCGCCCGTCTGAGTCGTTGGACCAATCGCCGGCGGCGGCCGTGCGAGCAGGACGGGCTAGGCGCGAGCGAGACGGGGATAAATGTGAGGTGAGATAGACAGCGATGTACGCCTCACTCTTGTGGAACGAACCTCAACTTCCTAATTTTCCTGATTTTTCCTATTTTTCTCCGTTTTGGAGTGTTCCTATTATTATACAATGTTCTGTTTATAGCAAGCAAGCTCTAGGGGTAGTGAAAGATGTCAGCGGCCCAAGTTTTATTACAGAATTTTACATTTATGTAGTACAGTTTTTCTTAAGCTATTTTTTAAGTTTTTACATTGTTCCTTATATACTACATTCTTCATATATATACAATCGACGTATAATGTTCACGGACACACAGCACTACACCTTTTATCACGCTGAGATATTGTTCTTTATTTTGGTGATGACGCAATGTTCGGTGCAGCTGTCCGGAACAGTATTGGTAAAATAGTTTTGTTTCGATATAAATTGTAAACAGCTATGTTTATATATGAAACTGCGGACGTTTATTGAATATAATTTTCTACGCGTTGTGACTTCTATCTATAATTTTTCGAAGTTGAGGATACTTAACTTAGGCGTGCTGAACTGTCAATTGGTTACGTTCCAATCAGGTTTTTTCTTTATTATAATACGTATAACCATAATGTTTCGGCCACACAATGCGTTTCGGCATGGTGTGGCGAAAAAGCATTGAATTGTGAACCTTATATCTTCTTCCGAGCACCTGTTTTTTAACGGCTGTAACTTTAGTCTGTTATACACTGTTCGTACATTGTAAATTTTATTGAAGATATAACTTTGGGCTGGAGTACCAAGCTGTCCAGCTGAGTGAGGGGCCATTATTCAAGCCCTTCCTTTACTAGACGCTAGTCGTGTAAAGCTTGGTTTTGTCACATTTGCGCACAGGGAACCCATGTAGTAGGTCCTTAAAAAAGCATCTTATATCAAGAAATATGTCAAACAACCTGTTTTTTTCAATTATAAGCTTGCATTTGATCCGCTATACCATTGTTCCTCCCCGACGAGCAGTTTGGCTTTAGAGCCAAACACTCCTGCGTCCAACAAGTGCACCGCATCACGGAGTACATCCTTGAAGGTTTCAATAAGAAACCATCCCACGGCTTCACCCACAAGCCCATCTATCAGGGCACAGTTGCGGTCTTCCTCGACGTCGCAAAAGCGTTCGACAAAGTCTGGCATAACGGGTTGATATACAAGCTATATCAATTCGGAATGCCAGACCGTCTTGTACTCATCATATAAGACTACCTCACGGCTCGAAGCTTTCGCTATCGCGTCGAGGGAGTTCGCTCCTCACCTCACTCCATTGGTGGCGGTGTCCCTCAAGGCTCCGTCATGGCACCTGTTCTCTTCACGATTTTCACAAGCGATATTCCCCGATCTCCCAACGTGAACATAGCTCTCTTTGCTGACGACACCGCCCTCTACACCAGAGGGTGGAACAAGATCATCCAGCGGGCCCACCTTCAACGAGCCCTCACTCACCTAGGTGACTGGTTCAAGAAGTGGGCCATCACGGTCAATCCTGACAAAAATGCAGCAATGTACTTCCACCCATCCAAAAATCCCCCCGCTAAACCCATCACGCTTCACGGGAAGCCCATCCCTTGGACACACTCCACCAAATATCTCGGCGTGACCCTCGATCGTCGCCTCACTTTCTCAAAACATATCCAGATAGTCCGCAACCGAGCGGCTTTCTTCCTAGGCCGTCTCAGCCCCATCCTTGGCGAGCGTAGTAAATTGTCACTTAGGAATAAGCTGACAATTTACAAAACTTGCATCCGTCCCGTCATGACTTATGCCTCCGTGGCGTTCGCCCACGCATCCCGCGTTGACCTGGACAAGCTTCAGGTCATCCAAAACCGTTTCATACGCAGAGCGGTCGGCGCTAGCTGGTACATGCGAAACGCCGATTTGCACTGCGATCTCGAACTCCCGTCCATTCTTCAATATATGAAGCACACTTCCCGCCGCTACTTTGAAGCGGCGCCCCACCATCCCAACCCTCTCGTAGTCCAGGCCTCGAACATCTCGACAGACACGACAAACACTCCACCCCTCCGTAGACGCCCCAGAAATATCTTAGGCGACCCGGACGACCCCATCGCCGTCGTCACCTCGGCGGCGTTGGGCTCGTCCGATCCTACTGCTCCTGGCAACAGGAAATATTCAGTTTTTTGTATAGGCGCCGGTTACCACAGGCACACACACACACACAACGATCCCGCCGGCGGGATCGGAGACCCCCAGGATCTGTTAGAAGATCGGTTAGATTCTCTCCAAATAATCATTCAGTTCAACAACCTACTAGGGCCACAGGGCACACCCCTTCTGGGGTGCCAGGGCAAGTCTAATCTCCCACTCCCGGCGACGGTCCAAGCCGAGGCTCGTACCTCCGAGGTGCCCTTGCGCTTGTCGCCCAAAATCTAAACCATGTTGGCCCAACGCCCTCTGCGTTCACCAACTAGTCCGGTCAAGCTGTAAAGGCCGCAAGGCCAACAGCAATAAGTCACATTAGAAAAAAAAAAAAAAACTATACCATTGTTTTTCAAACTTTTTAACGACGCGACCCTTAGTATGAAAAAAAAATCTGCCTTCCACAGTTTATAATCTGTATTATATTATATTACAAATATCAAATATGTACGTACAACCTTTTTTTATTTTTATAATTACTCATTAATTATTTTTTCATAGTAAATATATTTTTTTCTGTTTTTTTTTTCTTTTACCGAGGCTTCGCGACCCCCGCGACCCTCTTATAGAGACAGTGCGACCCCCTAGGGGGTCAAGACCCACAGTTTGAAAAACACTGCGCTATAAAAACTACAGCATGCGGCGGCAGCGGTCGAAGCATATTCAAATTTCAGCGGTCGAAGCATATTCAAATTTTATTGATGTCAAAATATCACCTATATTTCACCCAGGTGTAAAAGATGGAGGAAAATGTAATTTGCAATTTTTTACAAATTTATTTATTAGATACGTAATTGACAGTTATCATAAATTTTTTGTGCGAAAATTTCGCAAAAAATAACAGCTGTTTCATACAAAAAAAAAAACCGCAACATATATGAAACAGCTGTTTTTTTTGCGAATTTTGATAAGTCTTAGTACAAAAGTTGTTTATTTTGACGCATAGAAATGTTAAATGATAACCAGTAACCCTGTATAAAAAAATAAAGATATAAGTATAAAAACAAGTAAGATAACATGTAAAAAAATAAGTAAAATATTATATTACTGATTATGAAATTACAGTTGTAAGTCAATTTTGAGACCTACGCACTTTCATACTACTTAAAATAATAATCAAAAATAAACAAAATAGCACTAAAATGTTAAAATAAACTGTATAATATACAACTGTATAGTTATATAATTAACTAACTAGGCAATAAGACATACCCAATCAAAACATTTGCCCCAAAATCAAATAATAACAAACTAGCACTAAAATATAAAACTAAACTAAACAATTAAGCTCTTAATGATACAAGCTAACTATATAATACATAACTATTATATAGGCATAGCTTGTCAACACTTTGTGAAACTATTTACAGTAGTAGGCAATACGACATACCCAATCAAAACATTTGCCCCAAAATCAAATAAAAACAAACTATAGCATTAAAATATAAAACTAAACAATTGAGCCCTTAATGATACGAGCTAACTATATAATACATAACTAGGTACTATATATGTAGTTATATGCATAGCTTGTCAACACTTTGTGAAACTATTTACAGTAGAAGGCAATAAGACAGCTTACCCAATCAAAACATTTGCCCCAAAATCAAATAAAAACAAAATACCGCTAAAATATAAAATTAAACTAAACAATTAAGCCCTTAATGATACAAGCTAACTATATATAGGTATATGTTTAGCTTGTCAACACTTTGCGAACTATTTACAGTAGTAGGCAATAAGTCATTACAGCTTACCCAATCAAAACGTTTGCCCTATACCCACGCGTCTGGCAAATACATCATACTTTACGGTAAAATATTTACGGTAAATATTACCTTAGTAAAGGTTAACCGCCTAACTAATGAGTCACCATTCGAGAGGTTGCTATGAAATTTATCTGGTAATTCATCTCATTATTAGTAAACCTACGCAGGGCTTGAGACCCACGAGTTGGGATGGGGAAAATAATAGTGCTGCAGCTCGTAATGGGATGTTCCCATTTGATTTATTATTCCAGTCCAAAGTCATCATCATGAGGACTATTGTGAAATAATTAACAATAACGGAGGGCTCTAGTGCCTGCAACACAGTTTAATTACTAGTATCTTATGGGCAATAGCCAGTTCCATCCCCAAAGGTTTTTTTTTTCAAATACATTCATGTTTTACCCGATGTTCATTTGTTTTTCCAATGTTCTTTCGTTTCTCCGATATTTCTTTATCGTTTAGGAAGGTTGTGATACGAAAAAATGTAGTCTCAAAATAGTTAATAAACAATAGACATACACCATTTCCGCAATCCCCATGAACGTACTGCGATCCCCAAGCCGCCTGCCAAGCGTGGGGATTATGGCAACACCCCTATCTATGAGAGAGGCCTTGTCCAACAGTGGACGTTAATTGGCTGATGATGTGTGTGTGTATGTGAAACACCATTTGAATATTATCTATTAAATATTATCATACATTACGTATCGCAGATATAAAATCTTTATATTTTTTCTTTATGAGAGTTTTTGCAAACTGTTAGACAAAGGCAACGTTTCTAGAATATTAAAATCTAATCTAAAATGTGCTGTAAATCAACCTGTGCTGGACGTTTTAATGTCCAGTCTCATAGCCAGTTTAGTCTTATCTCGTTTATATTTATTTTAGCTCTTTTTATTTGTATTTTATGGGTCAGTCCACTGTCGGACCTCGGAATGACGTTATGGTCGAAAAAGCTTTATAATATCTTAATTAAGATTTCCTGGTTTAAATAAACCGGCCAATTGCGAGTCGCGCTCGCATACAGGCTTCCGTACCACCACAAAACATAAAAATTGGTGCGAAAAGACATCACGTCGAGGCGATCACCCATCTAAGTACCAACCGCGACATACGTTGCTTAATTTGGTAATGAAAAGAAATTTGTCACCGACTCGGACTTGGCCATTATTTCATATTTGTTATTATACTTTAGGTTTAGAGTGTTTACTGTAATCATGCCAAGTTTGACGCTAGCACACCTCCGCCGCGAAACCTTAACAGCGAAACCACTACTCGTTGAATATGAACTCGCGAAATATGATCCTTATATTACGTTCCTTACAGCACAGTTTTAAATACGTGTAGGAGAAACACCAAACATGTCAAGCCGCGTATCCGTTCCGAGTTAACTGTTTAAATTACTGCTGTATGTTACACTATATAAGGTTTACATTAAAACTAGTATCAGTTTCGCTGCTACGATTTCGCGGCGGAGGTGTGCTACCGGCTTGACGCTTGTACGATTACCGTTTTTACACTAGAGCAAACTAAAAAATATGTAATTTTTTGGTTGTAGGTATGTGTTAGTTTTTACACACGTAAGGCAGTGTCAAGCCTGACAAAACTTATAATATCGTCAAACACAGTAATATGGTAGAGACTTCACTTGAAGGTTCTAATCGAATCAATAGATTACTCGAGATTATTAGATTAATCCAGCATTTATCACATTCATACTCGCAAATACACAAGTTTATTAAAGTAATACAAAGAGTCGTTATATTTATATCACATTGGCGCCAAAAACAAGTATAACTTTTTTTGTAGATTTTCTTCTTTAGCTCGAAACGCTCCCAGCTATAAATAAACCGAGCTAACCGTTCGCCATGAAATCAGTATCCGAGCAGGCTTTGATGCATTGTGGCCATCTTTATACTCTGCTCGTTTCCGAACGCGACCCGTGGGTCACAAGCGGCTTGTAATCTCAGCGTTTTGCACGCTGGAATATGTCCAGAACCATGTGGAACCAGAGCCATTCGAACATTCTGGGAATCCTCAGGAAAAAACAGGGCACAGCCATCTGAAGTGTCTTCAATATAAGGTGGTTCAAATGTTCCATCGGTTTCGTTACTTCTGGATCTGATAGGATGTTGAGTCCTGTTCTACTAGTGTGGTACATTTTATTTAGTAAGTGTGGTACGTTTTATTGCACAATCTGTGGGTCGCGGGGACATCACTAGACGAGTCGATGGATTGACTGTGCACGCGACCCCCATCACTAATAGGGATTTGGACCCTGGGCCCTGATTTCATAACCACAAACACCTCAAAATGTAGGCCTTTATTTCCTAAGGAATAGAGCCAAAAAATTTAGACGTTAACTTAACACGCCGTGTTACGTGCGTGTTTTATCTATGGACTCAGGGCCTTGAATAGAATAGAATAGAATAGAATATCATTTATTGATCGGCCGACTACAACATCTTAGTATAATTAAATATTATGAGTTGGGCATCACACCGATCTCGTCGTGTCACAACATTAATAATTAATAATTTAATATTCAGCTGTAAAAGGGCTATAGTATAAACAATAATTATATAAAATTAAAAATAAATTAAATAGGTAGATGTTCGAGTTCTTGGTCGCGGAACGAAGAATCATGGACAGCTAATATATATATATATATTTTTTTGACTAACGGCTTTTCGTTGTATTAAACCGTACTTTACAACAACATAGGCCATTGTAATATCTAGTAAACGATCGACCAATAAAATATATTTGTAAATTAACACGGAAGCTGTTTCACTTCGATAGTCATCATCCCGGAACATAATATAAAAAAAAAACACATCAATCATAGGACTGCACGTCAGAAGTGAAAATTTAAGTAGTAATTCTACAAGAGATGGCGCTGTTTAAAAGTACACGGTACAGAGTGACGATGACACGAGATTCATGAGTTTTGTTCACCCAAAAAGTACCTACTCAACGCGCGTAAAGAAGCCAAACTGTCTTTAAAAACGTTGTCTAATCCTCAATAGATCGTCATCGAAGCGTTCAGCACGCGTCGTCAGTAACTGCCTACCATTCCCGGTGGTACAGCGTGCTTCAGTCGTCTATTCGCCTATTTAAGCTCGGCTCTTGAAGTATCGTACATCCAGGAACGGCTAATGCTATGACTCAAGTCTTATAAGGGTACGAATGCACTATAGCCTGCTGTGAGGTATGGCATCGCGATAACTATACTTGGTCCAAGTATTTTTAGCTTTGACAGTTGCAATAGATTGTAAAAAGTTAATTCTGATTACTGTATTTAGGTTTTGACTGTAAGTTTGTAGCTCGTAGTAAGTTTTATGAATCCCGGGTGAAGCCGCGTATTGTCACTAATATAACGATATTATATTGATGCCGCTCCATCCGCTTATAGCGAGCTAGACTAGATATTGCAAAAACAAAAAATATTTTTTTTACTCTAATTTGTACTAGGAAAGTCGCTGGGCATGTGGGTGTATCTAAAATGACAAATACAGGGTTAGACAGGAAGGTGTTCAGACCCGAAAAGATGTCGTATAAACTCGTAATTATTAACCATTTTTACTATGGGCCTACCTACTGCAAAATAGAAAAAATATATTCAACTGTTGCATAAAGTATTTTTGCTGCTCTATAGAAAAAGTAATTTAAATTTAACGAAATATTCATTAGAATTCTGCATCAATTTATTTTCTTGCGTTTTATGCGTTGGTCACATAATATAATTAGTACTCGTCGTTATAAACATCAGGAGGTTCTCAATTCGACTGTTTAAAAAAAAGTTTGTTACCTCAGAACTTTCGTCTGGGTGAACCGATTTTATGATTATTTTTTTATTTGAAAGCTGGTGCTTCCCGTGTGGTCCCATTTCAATTTGGTCCAGTTCTGAAATTATTGTGAAGGCGATTTTTTAAATTGATAATTATTGTGTTTTGTGGTGGTACGGAACCTTCAGTGCGCGAGCCCGACTCGCTATTGGCCGGTTTTATTGATTTATTTTGGGCGGGCGGCAGGTTAAGGGGGCGCCAAATTCCACTTTTTTAATCATGAATCTCTAATGCTAGAGGTGAGGGGCGCCAATGTCAAGTTTTTGGCCCTGCTCGGAAAAATCGTAGATCCAGGGCGTGTGTGTATATCACTGTGGCATCGTAACTCCTAAACGGTTGAACCGTTTTTCATTTAGTTTTTCTTGTTTGAAAATCTACTTGATCGTGAGTGTTCTTAGCTATGATTCAAGAACAGCCGTTTGAAGATTATCAGAACTTATATGGTCGGTTAAAAAAATATACACACAGTCATACTGCACGTCAGAAGTGAAAACTTAAGTAAGTAGTAATTCACCTATTTTACAAGAGATGGCGCTGTTTTAAAATACATGGACACCTTGACGGTGACGCGAGTTCCATGATTTTTGCTCACACAGAAAGGGCTCAACGCGCTTAAACAAGTTTTCCCTTCAAAAATACTTACTTGTTATCATAGTTTCCTTTTCCTGTATTTTTTCATTTTTGGACGCACTTTACGGTACGCCATTGGTGCGGAACATTGTATAAAGGTACATTTGAACTGTTGATGAAAAAAAGAAAAATTCATTTTCACAGATTAAACGATAACCAGATAAGCCTATGCTGAAACGGTGTTGTATATTATAATAATTTAAGAATATCACACACACACACACATCAGCCAATTTACGTCCACTGTTGGACAAGGCCTCCCTCTTAGAGAGGGGTGTTGCATTAATCCCCACGCTTAGCAGGTGACTTGGGGATCGCAGTACGTTCACCGTGTACTAATTGGACGCTGCTGCCCATCCTCCGGTGGTTCTGGTCGCAGTTTTAGGATATACCCGGGTCCATAACAGACTAATACCAATACCAATACAATAATAGATAAATTATATATATATGTATATTTTTAAATTATTTATCTCAGTTTATATAGTACATGATATGTATATACAACTCTGCAAACTGCGTAGCAGTTTGTAGGCATATATCTACTCTCATTACAACATTGCAGTATTGAGTAGGAACATTTTTTAAATTTTCTTTTTTTTAGGCAAGTGCCTTGATTGACCATTTATATTTTCGTTCTAACATATAAAATTCCAATACTCTATGGAATGTAATAAACCAGTTTTATCAGAGTATCTCAAAATTTTACAACCGCATAACTTGTTAGCAATGTCGCAAATACTTGGACTTAATTACGTCGTTGGAAGCGCCATTTTAGGGCTCTAGTCTAGGGCTACCATACTTTGGAAACTTGGGAAAATGTCGTATTCAATTTGTGAATGTTACTTGACAGCGGTAGGGTAACCGAGTAATTACTACATAGTCTGTATTATTTTGCAATTTAATAACATTTTCATCCTAACTATTCGCAAAACGATGATTGGTTCCAGAATAAGTGCGCCTCAAATTGGTAGGACGTAGGTTCTCCCAGTATGATTGTCTCTGGGAGTCCCAGAGACAATCATACTGAGATCGAACGAAAATTCTATATGAGAAAAGATACTGGCCGGTAAGAAGGGAAGCGTTTCGCGCCGCCAGTGCGATAAAAAAAAACATGAATGGTTTTTTAAAAGTGCTTTAATCTTATTTATTTTTCTCATAGATGGCGATGAAAGCTAGAGTGTATTACAGATAATAGGTATCTATAGAATATGGGATGGGATAACGTGTCCACCTGAAACAGAAAACCTTATAATCACCTTAGCTTTTACAGCCGATTATACAGCAATTTACCATCACTAAACACTTCTAGGGAATATCAACAAAGTCACAAATGATAGAAATCTAAAGGTTTCACAGTTCTTTTCAGCAAAATGTCTTGATTGTCCTCCAATTTCTCTGCCATCAGTTGCAGGACTGGCCATCAAATAACCGGACATTTAGTGCAGGATGGTAATAATGTAGCTTTGTCCTTTTCATTTATGAGTAATTCTTCCATATAATATCCTTCTATTAAAAAAGGACCGCGTCCCGATGTCTATTCTTTTCTTTGTCTTCTCTGTAAAATATCGCCCTCACCGTAAACATATTTTTTAACTAAGTTTTCGTTTTGATATCGTTTATTTAACGGAGTAAAAAGGTAACAGGTGATTTCTTTACTTGTTAACATTTTATAAAGCCCGCTTAATTAAGAATTTTGTATACGACATTGCCAGCCCGTGAATAAAGTTCTTTATCCAGCAAAAAACCAAACCGTGGAAAGCCTACGCTCCCAGAACAAGATGCAGATTGCCGGGTTGGTACCTACGGTTAAGGTAGATCACGATCTCCCTTTTTGCCAAGTACACCAAGTAGCCTGTGTTTATGCACTATGAATATTATTTTCACATTAAAACGCTGTGCTTATGGTTTAATAAAGACATTAGGTACTTCTTAGAAAACGGCATTACGTGCTTGCGGTCACAACCATGCCAACTTATGTTTCTGCCACAGAATACACATTGAAGTAAAGACCTTATGTGTGTTGCGCAAAGTAAGTTATCACAATGACTGTGTGAACTGATACGTGATTTTTTTAAATACACATATTTAGTAAGACTCTTTAACATGTATGTAACTATACCATATAACCTATGAAATTAAATCTTGGAAGTCGATTTTAATCTAGGTACTTTTGATTGTCGTATTGATTTGAAACTTTGCAAGTATTTTATTTTATTTTATTAGGAAAACATACAGTGATAAATAACTAGATTACTTATATATTAGATAATTAAACACCATTTAGCAGTTTCCAAGTAGGTAAGTATGTTTTTTTTGTATGCCATAGGTGGCATACAAGCAGCTACTTCAAATGATAACAAAATAATTTGGCACCACGGGGTTTTTTTTAAATAATATTCTGGACATTTTGGCACACACAGTTGTCTGACCCCAAACTGAGCAAAGCTTGTAATATGACTGCCAGAAACCGATATACGTATTTTTTTTTTAATACATACTTAAATAGATATTAACACCCATACAGAGAACAAACAGACCTTTTCATCACTTGAATGTTTGCCCTAGGTGGAATCGAACCCACGCCCCCAAACGCAGAAACTTAAAATTAGAAATTTAGGCTTGCGCTTTACCGCCATCGCTTGCCTGGAAGCTTTGATTGTACATAGTCAAAGCCTGGAAAGTATTTATTTACAAAAGAGAAATAAAAAACTAAATAATAACTGAAACCACATAATATATCAATGCCAAAACCACTTACAATAAATTTCAATGAAGTATTTAAAACAATCACTAAATAATATAAACTTAAACCCAAATTATGGAAACTGACGTGGACTTTTTCTCATATTTTGTTTATATTACCCGGGAATTACTCACGTAAGATTAAAATTATTGATTGATTGATTGAGATGGTTTTAATCTTACGTGAGTGATTCCCGTGTAGTATAAACTAAATATATTAATAATTGATTATTAAATGCTACTTCAGTAATGGCCATATTTGTATCAACAGACAGCGCAAATTGGATGTAAGTACTTAAAATATTAGGAAACAATGTTCTGATTATCTCTCTTGATATTGAGCTCTATACGAATGGTGTAATTTATGTAGGTATCTACATATAAACGTACAAATTTTCGAAAAAAAACATAAAATATCATTAACAATTTTCCACCCACTGCGGGGAATAGGTCTCCCCTTCAGCGCGCCGCGCCATATTTTCCGGTTCTATGCTAGTGTTGTCCACTGTTTTCTTGCCGTGCCTGAGCGATGTCATCCGACCAGCGGGCTGGTGGTCACTTTCCGTTCCGTGGCCACCATTCTGTGCCTGCTTTGGTCCATCGTCCACCTTCCCTTCTAACCATAAGTGTCCCGCCCATTTCAACTTGAGTCTTGTGATCCGCTTAACCACTCCTTCAAAACCTTCGTTATTCGTCTAATTTTTACGACCACATACTTATTTTACTCGTAAAATAACTTTATTCAGGTTCATGCAAATGCATCAGATCTTTGCAGTTCTGCTTAATACTAAATGTCTTTCCTCTTTGACCTATGACATAAGCCAATTTTAAAGTAATCGTAACAAGGTGTCTGACAATAAAGTTTAACAGCTCGGCAATAAAAATAATTCCGACGTAATAAAATGTCTGACTCACGTTTCATGGTAGTAAAGACTACCAGGATTATGTATTCATGATTTTCTGCACACAATGTATAAACCTTTGGATGAAAATCTGCATTTACGAGTAGTATGTACATCTATGTATGACAGAGGGATAGATGGACAGGCAGTAGGAGAGATGCATGATATGAGAGAGGATGGACAGACATAGGGGCAGAGAGGCAAGGAAAAAGAGGGATAGACAGCCAGAGAGAAAGAGGTCGAGGGAAAAATAAAGATAAAGACCTTTTTCACCTTCGAGAGAGAAAGAAACAAAGAAATATATAAAGAGAAAGAGAGAGAAAAAAAAATATAGGGAGAAAAACAGACAGAAGAAGACAGAGAGAAAGGAGGACTAAGAGATAGAGAAACGAAGAGCTAGAGAGATAGAGTCATTTACACATTTATAATATTTGTGCGTCACCAATGTCACGATCACGATTGATAGTCAAGTGAAAGAAGTGTGTCCCGCTGATCATTTATCTAGATATATTAGTGAGCTACGAGTTGTTCTAAAGCTAAATACCACTAAAAGCACTCACTATCTGACTGGTTGACTAACTCATCACAAAGTTCTAAAACTACTTGACCTACGAAGCTGAAATTTAACAGGTAGTTTTATTATGTGGTGTAGACTCGTAGAGGTCTGCAAAGAAAGGATTTTGCATAAGAGCGGGATTCAGGGGTGCAAAAAGGAGGCTGAAAGTTCATTTTAAACTTTAGCGGGTTTCAGTTGCGGGTAGCAACTTCGAAACCCATCGATTCGAACTCCATACAGCTAGTTATTTTCAAACAAAATAGAGAGACCTTGTCATTTACATCAATTATGTGTAATTTAAAATATTCACATTTAAATTAATAATAATTAAGTGATTTTCGAAACGGAGGCGGCAAAAATGTGGCTATAAACACCAGCATATTTCACAAAAGTGGCTGGCATTTATGAAAGGGCTTAAAACGATTGTAGTAAAAGAGCTGACGGTGTTACAATAAGGTTTTATGGTAAAGTAGATTTTAGAATTTATAAGCCTATTAGCCGCAACCGCTATCTTTTCATTGCTTAAGAGAACGTCTGCGGCAGCCTTAGAGTAAAGGGCGTAGAGTGTACGTTTTAGGAAGGTTGTTTGAAGAGGATGATGGACCATATAATCCGTAGAGCGGCGGCGCGAAGGCGGCGCGCGGCGTGCGTTGCTGGGGCTCTATTTTTGAATCACTCGTAGGAATTTTTCTATTCGCATACGCAAATAATCACCGGTGATTTCAAATACGAGTGATCCTATTTTTTGGTATTTTTGAATCGCTCTAATTGTGGGTTGCCGTAGTTCTGTCAGACTTTCTATCGATAGAAGGCAAATTAGAATGATATATACCACTCGTAGAGTTACGTAAAATTCAACTTTCGGGATTTCGTTTGCAAGTAAATCACATTGCATGAAAAAAGTCCTACGAGCGATTCAAAAATAGTGTCCCTGTTCAGATAATAGATCATGTTTTGTAATCTCTGGAGAAAGACCTCGTTGTCATCTTGAGAAATGACATAAGAGTAGGGTTACCATTACGAAAATAACCTGCCAAAAAGCCGGACAATTTAATAAAGTCTGGTTTAATAACATATATCGTATAAACAAACAAAAAAAGATTCTATGCGCTTCTTTACACAATAATCAAAACAATAAACCGCACAAAATCTGGATGGAAGGCCGATGTTTCGGATATGTCTGGACAAATTTGGACGTATAGTAACTCTACATAATCAAAGCAACTCGCCATGCAAGGACCCGGGAGGAGCTATGCTTAGATATACGCTAGACAAAAGAGTCCAGTTTGGTTGATATACGAGTAGGTAATACGAAATTGCTGAGTTTTTAAATGATCAAGTAGGAACTAGTTATGATTATTATTATTACTCACTGAGTAATAATAATAATCATAACTAGAACCCTCAGACACCTCGTTGTTACTGACAACGAGGTGTCCTTGCACCCCCTGCTTGTGATGATTGATAAAAAATAATATTCAAGTCATTCTCACCATCGCCCACATCCTTCTTTATCTCACTGCTGGGATCTTTCTCTTTGTGTCTGGGTTTCTAGGACATACGATATTAGTTTTGTCACTACCATTCTCATTTGGATTGACATAAGTGCGACGGGGATAAAACGATATCGCATGCTCAAAAGTACCCGGCCAAGTTCGACCTACGATTTTAACTATATCACCTTTACCGAAATGGCATCTCTGAAATAAAATCAAAGAGTACTTTTTAAAGGAAAAATAAAATCCTGTTGCTAGAAATAAAATGATATAGTTTTTTTTATTCTAATACTTAGTAGATATATTCACAAATATGACCGCAAGCTCTCCTTCTATACATATTGGTAATTGACATTTACGTCTGTACTTTAAACGTGAAGTTAACGATGATCCCGTATTACGATAATAATGATCACCTTTCCTCCCGCGGATTTGCCCGTGTGTTATGAGATTACAGAGCTTCTGAGCGAGCGGCCCAATTTAATAACATAATATCTACTTACTAGCTGCAAAGACGTTGAATTTCAAAGAGATCGTTACTTTTAACTGAAATTTCATTTTGTATGTATGTTACTGGAAATATATTAAATTTGGTTTTATACACAATGCCTAGATATTGTGCGCAATCTCAAAAATAATCAGGTTATGTGTAACAAAAAAACTATTTCAGAAATTTCCTTAGGCATTATATAGGTATAATGTCAAACTTGTAATCGGAAAAGTAAAAACCAATATAATAGTTATTGACGACTGTTGAGAATCGTAGTTTTTTTTATGATACTGAGTGACGAGACGAGCGAAGGCTCGCCCGATGGCTCTTCACGCTTGACCATAACAGCTCAACGCCACTTAGAATTTTGAACTTCAACAGTTCAAAACCCTGGATGGAAATGCACTGCGCTCGTCACCCCGAGATATAAGATGTCAAATCTCTATGTGCCCTGTAATTTCGCTGGAAACATTGCCCTTCAATCCGTAACACAGTAGTGTCTGCACACTACTGCTTGGCGGTTGAATAACTGGCAAAGGTGTGCTACTTCCCCAGGCAGACCCCTGCAAAAGAGTCCTACCACAAAAAAAAATATTATCATATAAGGTCGGGGAAAAAGTTTCTTCGTATTTTTTAAACAAATTCAAGACATATTTTTTTCAAGTTTAATTACATTTAATTATAATATATATGTGCCATTTTGTTCGATAACTTGTTGCCATCTTGTAGGTAGTGACATGATCCCGTTGCTGTAGAATTTTTGGGACTTCTGATCAAAAAAATGCAACAAGTAGTTTTGACAGTCCTCTCTTGATGTTAATCTAACACTACCCAAAGAATTCTGAAGAGATCGAAACAGGTGGAAATCTGAGGGTGCAAGGTCAGGGCTATATGGTGGATGCATTAACACTTCCCAACCAAGCTCTCTAAATTTTTGCTGAGTGGCCAAAGATGTGTGCGGTCTGGCGTTATCATGATGAAAGACCACACTCTTTCTGTTGATCAATTCCGGCCGTTTTTTCTCAATTTCTTGTTTGAGTCTCATCTGCTGTTGGCAGTAGAGATCCGAATCGATGGTTTTGCCCGGCGGTAAAAGCTCATAATGAACGATGCCCTGCCAATCCCACCATACACACAGCATCACCTTATTACGTGTTAATCCGGGTTTCGCTACAGTCTGTGGTGCTTCACTGCCCTTTGACCATGATCGTTTGCGCACATTCTTGTCGTAGGTGATCCATTTTTCATCACCAGTGATCAATCTTTTCAAAAACGGTTCGGTTTCTTTACGTTTCAATAGAGAGTCGCAAATGAGTACACGATTCATTTGGTTTCTTTCAGTGAGCTTGTGTGGCACCCAAATATCGAGTTTTTTTGTATACACAGTTTTTTTCAAATGGGTCAAAACTGTTTTGTGGTCAATCCCCAGTTCTTCAGCTACGTCGTAACTATTAATATGCCGATCTTGGTCCACTTTTTCAGAAATGGCATCTACTTTATCCGTAACAGGGCGACCAGAGCGAGCTGCATCTTTGACATCAAAATTCCCGGACTGAAAACGCTTGAACCAACATTGTGCTACTCTTGATGACACTGCATTAGGTCCATAAACGTCACAAATTTTTTTCGCGGCTTGTGTCGCATTTTTTCCTTTTTTGTAATAAAATTTCACAGTATATCGAATTTCTTCGTTAGATTCACTCATTTTATCGAACAAAAAAACAATTGAAAAATGGCGGGAAATAGCTTTTTACTTTTTGTGTTCCTTTTTTAAAATGTCATATTTTTAATGGTATCAAAACCAGCTAGATATAAACAGTACAACCGATGAGATTTTTACTACAACTTTATACATACAAAATACGAAAAGACTTTTTCCCCGACCTATTACTTCAGGTTACCAGATGATAGAGTCGGATAATAGTAGCTAAGTTATATCTTATACCAATACATTGAGCGTTGTGTATCGTAGTGACAACCTTGCCATTTTTCAAGATCAAGTGAGGGTAGAAGAATAAAATACCTGCTCTCCTCACCGGACTTACCCGCAGTTTTCAGTCAGTTGGTGACCACCATTGTAACATGGTCGAAACGTCGAGCGAAAAGTAACAATTTTAGCCTTATACTAATAATAGAATAATGCACGTAATTACAAAATAATGCGCGAAAGTCGCGATAAGCATTAAAAAAATCGTTTCGTACGGTTTTCGACAACCCAAGAAATCATTATACATACTCCATTCAGCTACCCATATCAGCCTAACTTGATAGGTTAATTACGCAATTTGTCTTGATATATTCGAATTATTTCATTTATTTACCCATTAAAATTTACGGCGGGTGCTGTGTCCGGTTACAAATTGCAAGCAGCATACATAACCGCAATTCACTCAGTGGTCGTATTTAGGGCAGGAATGTAGTGACGTTGCCAACACAGGGAGGTCGTTAGGTGTGACCTGGGTCCTACTCTAGAATCTAGATCCTAGCTGGTTAGGAGTATGATGATTGATGACGTACGACCTGAGCAACAGTGTTGCCAAGCGGTTAGATTTCTCCGTTTGGATGGTAAAGGGAGGCCTGCGTGGGGAGAGCGTGGAATTTGATTTAAAGCGGGGAATCCGGGGAATATATAAATAAAAAACTGTTAAGCTATGATGGATGTCTTTGTATGGCTTTTAATGGCACTTAACCTATAGAAACTTTCTTACTTTTGCCAGATTTTAATGCATGTGATTCTTTTTACCCAACCCATAATTATCCTTTTTGCTCAAGAAGGAGGGTAATGTTTTTGTTGTTATTGGTGCTCTACCAACCATGCAGAAGATAGGTCGCACGTGATTAAAAAAAGCATCAAACATTAAAAAATAAGTATTTATCATGAGGAGCATTGGCGGGGAATTAATAAACACAGCTAGGAAATGCGAGGAGTGAAATTTAGTGAGGTGGAGAATTTTTTTATGTACTTTAATATCAAAGCTGAGCAATTATTCAATAAACAAACCGAGTCAATGTTATAATTAATATTTATTATCTCTTTCTCTCTTCGTTTAAGCTAAATGGCGTTAAGATATGAAAGAGTTGTGCTTCTTGGTATATTCTATTACATATAGCAAAATAAAAATCAGATCGAATTAAGAATCTCCCTTTCTTTTTGAAGCCGGTTAAAAAGTTTAACATCTGAGGGCTAGGCAAGTTCGAGTAATGGAAATAGGAGCTATTTTATAATAACCCTATTTATAATGGCTATTTTCTCCGCCCTCATGTCCACTCTGCATGCCCCAGGCGAAAAGTTCACGCTTACGCTACCTCGAAATCAGATATGATCGTCAATGGTCTGGCGGCGCGCTGAGCCGGCTGCCTTCTAATTTGCTTACTCTGATATTAAATCAGAGCTCGATAGCTGTAGGTAGAGGTTTATATACAGTACAAGTATCGATGTTTGTTATGGAAATGTAGCTTCAGGCATTCTATTGAAACTATTAAACTAAGAGTAAGACAAGTCACAAAGCCTTGTAAGGTACTTGAAGTCACAGAGTTCACCCTTATTTTATTATGGAAACTGACGTGGTTTTCACACATTTTATTTAAATTACACGGGAATTACTCACGTAAGATTAGGCCGGTTACTCCGACTATAGTTTCAACCGCATTCGGCGATCTTTATCTAGATGAAAGCGCGCGCGCGGCTGCGTCTCGCTTTGCACTGCGTGCCGCCGCGCGACGCGCTCGTGACGACAACGGATGCTGATCGGGTGCGGGGGTGGGGGTGAGTAAATAAAAAAGAAAAAACCCCTTAAAAATCACCTTTATTCTTTTTTGTTGACGAAACCTTCACAAGATGCCTGGCTGCGTTGAGGTACAGCCGAGTTATTTAGCATATGTAACCAATGAAACCACCTTGGTTGCCAGGCTTAATGCTTTCCTGAGAGTCTCGTGATCTCCATAAGAACGCACCTGGCCATCACTGCGTTTCAGCTTTTCTCGGGATAGCTACATGCTGTTTCGAAACACTTACGTACACGACCACTTGGGGCACACAAATTTGTTATCATCCCCGGGGTCGTTTGGGTGGATGGTCAGAGCTCTACCTTCAATCACTTCCAAGCCTAGAGCCACCCTTTTCGAAGGTTCTTACTTCAGGTGGGGGCTACCGATGCCGTTTTCTATTGCCATGGCTTCAGGGCGAGCATAGTCCACCCCTAGGTGGAACAGAGTCATTGCTCATGAGTTATGACCTACTAGGCAATACTTACTAACTCACTTAATATTCATTTAATTAATTAGTTTTCCGAAATGCAAAGCATATTTATGGACCATGGCGTACACTGTTGTTAAAATCCCTTGCTAATAGGCATGTGACCTTATGTTTAATTTATTACAAATAACAGGCTTAGCGATGAATATAACTAAATACATTACACATACTGAAAAAATACATTGAATTGGCTGAATAATCTCTGAGATATGAGCGTTTAAAGTTTTAGGTGGGGATAGAAAGGGGATGCTCCATCCCTTTCTCGCAAAGCGTGTGTTAGTATAGCATTTGTATGCCGCGCCTGAGGCTTGACGTCATAACTCAGTATAGTGCGCTCTCTAGCATGAAATTAAAATACTTATAACTTATTAATTTTTGAAGTAATTTAAATTTTGTTTACGTTGATAGGCTTTATTGATGATCAGCTTTTATATGAGGTAATAAAAAAATATTTGTCTTCATGCCTATTTTATTGAGATCAGAAAAACTAGCAAAGAGTCAAAGGGACAGACAGGGAGTAACTTACAGTAAGAGTTTACGAAAACGAGGAAACTTCCATCAATATTATGATATCCGTTTCCCATAAATAACCAAAGCATTTGAAAGAATGAAAGAAAACATTTATTTTATACAACATCAACATTACAAAACAGAAAAAAAAAAACAGTTAATTGTCGCTGTTTTGTCTAGTGCGACAAAAAAGACAGGGATCAGCGATAATGCTACAGATTTCTCGTCAGCGTTGATTTTCAGCACTGAACTTCTGAGATCGTCTAGACGTACGGGACTGCAAAAAGTTAAAAAAAACGACGTATAAAATAAGCTATCATAAAAATACAACACCGCAGAAAATTATATTTTAAAACCAACCCATCTAATAAGAAAACAGAAAACTATTGTCTCTAAGTAAATATACAAGCTTTACTTCGCCTATTACTGGAGCAGACAGGTAAATTATCCTATTTGGCATTCCTATTGATATTATCTGAGAAATTAATCTAGTGGGACAATATTCCTGGTATAATGGATGTATTTCTGTATCATTGTGGTAATACCTAAAACGATAACAGCCATTGTTCATACAGGTTTTTGATAAATAATCTTCTACAATTATACATATAATAAAAACGTAGAGATAAAAAAATCTCACAAAATGCAGTAGGTACAATATTGCTATTAAATACTTATTTCAAACGCGATTTCGTACGCGTAGATTTTCATATAAACTTTCATTTATCTTTTCCTCCCTTAATCCGGCCTGTGCGCAAAATAACAAAGCCTATACTTCAATCTGGTCATAGCTAAGCATATTCGTGAAAACCGCATTTAAATCCGTCCAGTGGTTTAGGAGATGTGCGTGGACAAACAATCAAACAGACAAACATTCTAAAATCCATCTTAACGTGTTCAGCTGCTTATTTTATGACGCCCTGTATGGTTTTTTATATCTCACAATTACATATTTTTTTATCTCTACGTTTTTATTATATTTATAGATGTATAGATTTATAGATAACTAGCCGTCCGCCCCGGCTTCGCACGAGTGTAAGCTCGGCCTTCAGCCTCGCTACAAAATATAATATAGCCTATGTCACCCGGGGATAGTGTAGCTTCCCAACAGTGAAAGAATTTTTCAAATCGATTCAGTAGTTTCGGAGCCTATTCATTACAAACATACAAAAATAGGTACAAATCTTTCCTCTTTATAATATTAGTGTAGATAGAATAGATAGATAAATGTATGAAATAAATGTATATAGATACTGTACACTGCTGATTACGTAGTACGGGTTTCGTAAACTGTCAAAGGGAAACATTACATTCATTCATCTTGACAATATATCAACAATACAATAGGTATTGTTGAACGGTTTTCGTCAGTATCCATGCATTTCCGTACAATAGTTATCAGTTTGTGCGCTACAAAGACATTGTTCAACCAGTTTAAGCACTATATGCAGAGATTTCAAAATCTACTTGAAACCCCTCTAAGAATTGTTTACCTGCCTAGCCGGAATATCCACTTCAACTGTGAGCTATTTTTCACACCTTACCCAAAATTCTATTGGTCTGACGGAACCGTTAGGATAATAAACTCAAAACTGCATTTTCAACCCGAATGTCTAGTTTGCACCGATGACACCGCATATAAAAGTAAATATGTTTTTTTTATTTAACGCTTTAAATTTTGTAATATAGCTATATCTTACTAACTTATTAATTTGTCTCTATTATATAATACATGTCTATTTAAAATTCTAATATATATTAACCCTTTAGTTATATATTGTTGTTATATAAATTACTTCTAAATCTATATCTATCTATCTATATCTTCTATACTTAAAATAAAAACGTAGAGATTAAAAAAAATTGTAATTGCGAGATATTAAAAAAAACACAGGGCGTCTTAAAATAAGCAGATGAATACGTTAAAACAGTTATTAGATTTTTTCTGTTTGTTTGTTTGTACATGCGCATCTCCTAAACCACTGGACGGATTTAAATGACGGTTTTCACGAAGATGCTTAACTATGACCAGATTGAAGTATAAGTAAAGTTATTTTGCGAAAGGGTCGAATGAAAATTTATATGAAAATCCAATTATCGTAAAAGAAAAAATAAAGACTAAACTTTTTCTTTTACGATAATTGGATTTTAATATAAACTTTCATTCGACCCTTTCGCAAAATAACTATTGTGATCATATCCAACTATAATACTAAAAATGTTTCAGAGATGCTCTTGTTTCCATTATGAAAAAAATATTATTAAAAAAGATTTCACTTTGCTGAAAAAAAAATAAGGAAAAGTCTACCATGCCAAAGACGAGATCTCTTCGTTTGATACCAAAAGAATTATGTCGTTAATGGGGCAATTAGCTATCGTCAATCAACATTAAGTCCGGATGATGGATTTTGGCTACCACCTTTAACTACCTACCGACTCGCATCACAATACACGATCGAAATACTTATAGATATTTATAAATAGAAAGAAAACTCATAAAAAAGGTGATTTACACCTTAGTTATGAGTTTTCTTTAATCATTTATTAACACGTTTTTTTTTATTATTTATTTATTAGCTGGTATGTATGTATATAACAGAATCATTGAACTTGATTTTCAACTACTTCAAAATTGTGCTCAACGCGCCTAAAGAAGTTTCACATCAAAAATAATATTTTGTTTGTTACACACAATTATAACTATTTATATTTATTTAAGAAATTATAACTTTAATAAACATTACATAACATAATAAATTTAGTTTTCAAGAAGTGGCGTAGCTATTTAACCAAATGCCCTGGGGCCTTACCCCTAGCTTCACTTTTGCGAGCCAACTTTTAGTAGGTACCTGATAGGTACCTAAAATTAACCAACTCATTTAAGCTGCATCGTTTAAAAGCGTCTAACTTGAATGAACGAAAATCCGTTTTACTATGCGAGTGTGCGTGAAAATAGCAAAGCTTGGCGGCTATCAAATAACTACCGCTTATCGTAGTTGATGGTACCGTTTAGACAAATAACACCTATGCGGGTCAACTTTTCGAGCTAGGGGTAAGGCCCCTGGTGCTAAAAAATTGGGTCTATCTAAACTGGGTTAGGTTTTACCAAGTAAAAATATAAATACTAGGTACAAAGCTACTTTATCATCAGATCTTTATTGTGCTCTAAGCTACTTACTTACTACATGACTTGTGTGTATGGAGGTTTTTTTTTCTAAAGTTCAGTTTGAGGTTTGCTGGTTAGGGTCCTAGGGCCTTGAGCTTGAGGGCCCCGGTGCACGGCACCGCCTAGCCCTCCGATAGCTACGCCACTCGTTTCAAGTCAGTATACTTATTTCATGTTCTAAAGAAATATAGCTTAGCCATTAAAGTTTGATATAAGATTATCGTTACTCGCAGTTCAATTAGACAATGCGATCTCTCGTGACGTCGCGTGTTCGTTGATTTATATCGTAGATGATTACAAGTCAAGGTGTAGACTACAGGACAATCATATCTCGTGTTTTATGATTTACGAGAACGCGAAGTATAATTATTTTGATATAGGGTGAAAATAATAACGTAATTTATGCTTTTTTTAACCCAGTTCCAAAAAGTAGGAGGTTCCCAATTCGACTGTATTTTTTTTACTTGTTACTTCAGAACTTTCGACTGGGTGAACCGATTTTGATGATTCTTCTTTTATTTGAAAGCTGGTGCTTCCGTGTGGTCGCATTTCAATTTGGTCAAGTTCTGACATTTTTATAAAGTCGGTTTTTTAAATTGATAATTATATTGTTTGGCGACGAAAAAAAGAGGTTGCTTTTTTGTCGACGATTATAAAGTTTTTTTTTCAATATACGACATGCCTTTGATTTTGTGAAACTAGTAGGCAAAAAAATAATACAAAAAGTATATTCTTTTACAATTTTAAGATGCCACCCGAATGTAACAAATAACGGACGCAATTTTAGTGCCCAATTTCCACGGAGAGGAACATCAAAGCATGTTTGAAAAGTAAAAGAGGCGTCTGATGCAAAGAGGATAATATAATCACTACGTTTGTTAGATGGACGAACAAACAAAAGCAGTCTGCTAGTCTGTGGAATGCGTTGCCTGAATGTGTGTTTCCTTATAATCTGAGTGTCTTCACATCGCGAGTGAATAAGTTTGTTCTAGGCAAGCGTGCTCTATCGTAGGCCGCATCATTGTTTAACATCAAGAGAGGGGGCGGTCAAACACATTCCTATGAACACAAAAAAAACTTGAGTCGATCAATACATTATTTTCATCATAACTTGTAATATTATTTATTCTGTGCTAAGGTATTCACAGAATAAATAAAATATAATATTGTGAAAATACTTTATGCTTTTTTTAATGTTTGATTTGTGTGTTTACTCGAGAAAAAAGTCAGTCATAGGACTGCACGTCAGAAGTGATAACTTAAGTAGTAATTCACTTATTCTTCAAGAGATGGCGCTGTTTTAAAAAACGCTGTACCTACAACGTTCGGTGACGATGATGCGAGTTCCATGATTTTTGTTCACCCAGTGCTCAACGCGCCTAAAGAAGTTTTCACTTCAAAAATTATGTTCGAATATGTTTGGAAAAAAACGCGTCCTCAAGCTCCTCTTTTCTTCGTCGGTTAAAAATGCCATGCAATAAATGGTACTGCCGTCTTGAATGATAAAGTCACCAAGAGCCGACCCAGCACTTAGTGAGAGGCAGCTCCCGAATCCGGATAACAGAGCCAAGGGCAGTCGTGGGCGAGGAATGTTGGCGCCAATGGGTACCGCATCTAGACCACTGGGTACGCATAATTTGTCTAAATATAACTGATGTATATTATTAGTATAATTTTACATATGTAACGATTTATTTCACTCAGCTACTGTTGCTCGCGACTTCGTACGTGTAGTTTTTTATATTAACTTTCAACTCCCTTCTTCCCCCTGTCGCAAAATCCTTTCTTAGCGGACCCTGCGTCATAAGGAATTTAACTACTAAATTTCAGCTTCGTAGGTCAAGTAGTTTTCGAGATTTCGTGCTGTCAGTTGGTCAGTGAGTATTTTATTAAGTAGTCAGTTGAGCCAGTCAGTAACGCGCTTTTGTATGTAGATTTTTATACTGGCAACAATTTCATTCTCAGGACGATGGCTTGACTGCACCAATCACAGATCCACTTTCAAGTGAACGTCAGTAGAAGTAGAGTTGTGATTAGTGGTGGCAAAAATGTTGTGGGCCAATCAGATAACTCGGTTTCTGGTGGGAAATTTACCCGTCACAAGGGTTGGACTTGAAGATAGTAAATGCGTCAATCGCGCGAAGCCTAAAGCCCTTATAAGGTAAAAAAAAGATAGTTGGTGAGTTTTGGCGCCAACGTGAAAAAAACATCTCATCTCATTGTTTTTTTCTTAATGATGTAATGGGCTAGCGTTTGACCACAACTCACCTGATGGTAAGCGACGATACGGTCTAAGATGGGGCACGCTTGCCCATGAGGTGCCTATTCACTCTTGTCTTGAAGAGACCCAGGTTGTAATTTATAGGGAACACCGAGGCAGGGAGCGCATTCCATTCCTGTGCAGTTCGTATTAAGAAGGAATTTTGGAAGCGCTGTGTACGGACTTTACCAAAGTTCACGACGTAAGGATGGAATGACCGCCTCGATGATCTATAGCGGAAATTGGATGACGGGATCAGCCTGAACAGCTCTTGTGCACATTCTCCATGATGAAGGCGATAGGAAATTGACAGACAAGCTACCCTCCGCCTATGCTGGAGGCTGTGCGACATCTTTTTTACCAGCGCCTCGTTATTTTCCTAAACTTGTGTATTTTAAGTGTTAGTGAACATCCTCAGTTATTTATCAAGTTGTAACAAGTTCTTCTTTGTTTCCAAAACTCCATATAAGCTTGTAATTTCTGCCACTTTACTAGGGCATGATTTAGACTTGACCGTGACTTTGCATGAGAGTTAAACTGTGACTCGTTTGACGATATTTTAAAATACATATTTCAAAACTTGACACTAGCAAATACACAAAACGAATATAATTCTCACAGTCTAAAAAAACCAGCAATATGAATAACCTAAAAAATGGCTTTCGGCGTATGCCTTTGGGTACAGAACCCTAAAAAAGCGAATCGAAAAGATTGCTTGTACTTTAAATGATCTTTCCATTTAGATGTGTGTTAAATGTCCCTATAGTGTTGACATGTATGGCTTCTGCAACACTGTTGCAAATTGAGATACCTTCAACTTTGCGTGTGAGTCGTGTGACACACGCAAACATTCTCACAATACACTCAACTTAACTGATGAGGTGGACAAATGAGAGAACCAAAAATTTCGGCAGAAGGCTTTTAGTTTGGTTCAGAGAATACGATGGTGGCTCCCCAGTTCAGCTAAACAAATAAGTTGGTCACAACATCCTATTTTTTTTATGAACAGTTTCGATATCAGAGTACCAGATCTGAGTATGTTTGATGAAACTTTGTATTGCCCGAGTCAACGATTGAGTTAATCAGATTGAAATAAACCAAGAACAACGGGTGGTAAAAAAGCTTTTGTAGATCCGTCTGTATGCCGCCAATATCTTTTTCATCCCACCATCTCGGAAAGAGTATTTTTGCTCTTCAATATCTGAGTGCAAAAGCCGGTTTTATCCGCTAGAGGCTAAAGTAAAGTTGAATTTAGAACATCGTGTGCACTGTTTGTGAATTCAAAACATCATTAAACCTATTTACTTCTACCTCCATGGTCCCGATTATATCATACAACCTTTTTTAATTTGTTAAAAACTCAGACTCAGAACCTTCTTGGTGTACTTTTTTTTTTAATTTGCGCGTGCCATTTTCTTTTTTTGCATTTAGTCATTTCCTCCCTGACGTGCGATGCAAAGTTACGTGTTGCACTCGAGTGCAAAGATTTTTCACCTCGAGCTCTTTTCATTTCCTCGCTAACGCTCAGGACTCTAATATTTGAATCACTCGCTATAGAATCCTTCGCTTGCTTGCTCATCAAAATTGAGCACGCGGTTAAAAAGCAACTTTGCACTTTTGTATATTATCTATTACAAAACATTACACGGTTTTAAAATAAGAAAGAATACCCAAGCAAAGATTTTTGTTGTTTTTGTATGTGTTAAGTTTTGTAAAAGCCATGGAGATGCACTTGTTAAGTATCATGTAGGAAAGCTGCCTGCAATAGGGTGTCGTGCACAAGTCGTGCCCTCCACATTCACGGGATGTTCACAGTCGTTCGTGAAACCCGCCGCGAAATGGACGTAGAATCTGCTGCTGCAATAACTTTGTTTGCTGTGGCAACATATTACTATTTAGACGTCCAAAACAAGAAAGTTATTAAAAAGCGTTGGAAAAATAGAAGATGGTAGATGACGTCCGTACGCCTTTATAGACCGGAGTAAACAAGAAGTAAACTGGCGCGGGGCCGTGAATGTGGATGTGTACGCGTGAACGCCGCGCGAACCCTTTGTCGCGGGACAAAATACCGACTCTGATCGGGGAACAGGCGTGAACGCGCGTGAACCCCGCGAAAACCCTCCACATTCATGTTCACGCTTGTTTTCGGAGCTTCACGGCACTAATGTGGAGCCGCCATTAGGGAATTATCAATCATCATCATAAGTCTACCATGTTCTCAATGCTGAGACACAGGCCTTCTCTCAGAGAGAGAGGATGGGCCCTAGTCCACCATGCTGGTCCAATGAATGTTGGTGATAGTCATATGTCATTGAACTTTGATGTTTTTGGTCATACCGGTTTACTTAGGATGTCTTCCTGCACCGTTGATCACCGATCGAATCGATACTGCACATAATTTGAGTATTAAATAAGTCATTGGACAGGGCCGAGGATTAAACCGGGTGCCATCAGATTGTAGACCGCACATGTTACCGCCCGGCCACCATCGCTCAGTTATCAATAACCTTGTAAATTAAGAATGATTAATTATGTTTCACGATAACATATTCCAGTTTTGAAATACATGTACAATCCATTTCAACAGTCCTACATTATTAAGTGTATGAGATAAGTTCCAAAAGTCACGCGTAGGCGTCCCAACAGATTGCAAAATAATTAATAGATGTATTAATGATGGGCAAGAAACTATTTAATTTAAATAGTTTGTAATTTATTGGAAATAATTAATCGTTTATTTTATATATTATTAGCTACCGGCGTTCTTTATGCTCGGATCTAAGCAATAATTTACATGATTCTGTAGATTAAATTATAATAATTATCAGATGGTGTAGCTTACTATATTTACCAATAGATATGCCTTGAGATCGATTTGTAGCCTATTTTAAAGTATTAGAGCCAATTTAATAGATCACAACTTATGACATCTGTCATTCTATTGTTTCATAGTCAAAGTACAGCGTAAAATTGCCGTCTTATTTCATAATTGCAATAATAATTCTCAATATAAAAAACCGACTTCATCAGAAAATGGGAATCACCAGCTTTCTAATAAAAAAAATATCATCAAAATCGGTTCACCCAGTCAAAAGTTCTGCGGTAACAAACATTAAAAAAAAACATTTGAATTGATAATGGATAACCTCCTCCTTTTTGGAAGCCGGTTTAAAAGTTCAGCTTTGAAAAAATAAATAATATCGTCACAAGGTTACTTTGTTGAATTTTGATGAAGTGTCAAGTGTGATGGTGTAATGAGAAGTTGTCCAAAGTAATAAAAAAAAAAATTGTTCATAAAAATTCAGTTTATAAAAATGCGATAGCTGTGTCCCGACAGCTATGAAGATTCTGCAAAACCACAGATGAAGAAAGGTAATAAAAAAAATAAAAAAATGCTTATTCTCATAGACAGACAATATCTATCTGTCTGTCTGAAACTGTCATGTTTTTTTTTGTGTCATTTCGTAGTATAGTTAGTATTTTGTGGTTATTGTTTGATAACAAAGTACTTGTTTTCCACAACACAACACAAATTAGTAGGTACATAAGTGTGCCTAGTTAGGTTCTAAAATGTTTCCTCTTCCTTGTATTGTGGGTTTCATTGAACAAATGCATTAAAACCACATTTCTTCAGCGCCATCTATCGATGGTTGCAGAACTATTGGCCCATTATAACCCATTGGCTCTAGCCAACAACCGCTCAACCGATGTTTTTGTTGTAAAATAACTCAAAAACGGTTAGGCAATTATTTTGAGCATTTAATTAAAAAAGTGAAATACATTAAAATAAAAGTTATTTTAATTTATTTTGGTATCGCACTTTACGCATTCTGCCAGCTTCAATGTTTTATTGGTCATCAGATCTTCATTTTCATAGTCCGTTGAAATGTTTATGATTAAGAGTTGATGACAATGAACGACAAGACGAATGGTGGATCTCGTTTAAAAGTTTGCATCGCTTAGTACCACATTAAGGCCCTGTTTTCGATCTTAGCGGGCAGCGGAGCGGGAACTGTGGCGGCTTCACAATGTAACTACGAATCTTGAACGATAAAACGTCCTTGACACGAATGCCGATGCCCTGCTGCCACCTTGCTGTTGTCAAGAGCTTTTTTAACCTACATAATACATAGACAAGTTAAAATAGTTTTTGAATGGAAAACTTCTTTAATTGAGCACATTTTGGGAGAACAAAAATCATGGAACTCGTGTCATCGTCACGCTTTCACAGAATACATAATACACAGTACCGTGTATTTTAAAACAGCGCCATCTCTTGTAGAATAGGTGAATTACTACTAAAGTTTTTACTTCTGCCGTGCAGTTCTATGACAGATGTGTTTTTCTCTGTAACCCACGATAAGAACTGATTATCTTCAAAACGCCTAAATAGACTTTGACGAATCATAGCTAAGAACACTCTCGATGAAGTAAACTATCACACAAAAAAAACTAAGTCAAAATCGGTTCAGCAGTTTGAGAGCTATGATGCTACAGACATTCCCTGACATGCACTGGGCCAGCATGGTAAATCAGGGCCCATCCTCTGTCTCTCTGAGAGAAGGCATGTGTCCCAGCAGTGGGACATGCATGATATACTTTTGTTGATGATGATGATAATTCTCTCACACTTAGAGTAGGCAGCTTCCTACATGAAACTTAATACGTGCACCCCTCTTTTTGGGTCGGAGTTCAAATTAATAAGCTATATGTGCTGGTTCTATACATAAATAAATATCTGGGGACATCTGGGACATTTTTGCACACACGGTCATCTGACCCCAAACTAAGCAAAGCTTGTAATATGGCTGCCAGAGACTGAAATACGTACATATATATTTTTAAATACATACTTAAATATATATTAACACCCAGACATAGAACAAACACAAATGTTTGTCCTAGGTGGGAATCGAACCCACGCCCCCAAGCACAGAAGTTTGGTTCACTACCAACTGAGCCACCGGGGCAGTCATTATAATATTCATATATATCATATATATATTCACATACCTACATAATCTTCTATATATACATATATATAAAAATCATTTGCTGTTCGTTAGTCTCGCTAAAACTCGAGAACGGCTGGGCCGATTTAGCTGATTTTGGTTTTGAAATGTTTGTCGTAGTCCAGGGAAGGTTTAAACGCCTGGACCGATTTTGATGACATTTTGTTCCTGGAACGGGTCATAGTAGCGAGGCCGAAGGCCGAGCTTACACCTGTGCGAAGCCAGGGCGCGTCGTTAGTTATCAATATAAAAAACAGACTTCATAAAAATTTCAGAACTGGACCAAATTGAAATGGGACCACACGGGAAGCACCAACTTTGAAATAAAAAAAGAATCTTCAAAATCAGTTCACCCAGTCGAAAGTTCTGAGGTGACAAAGATAAAAAAAAAAAAAAACAGTTGCATTGATAACCTCCGCCTTTTTGCAAGTCGGTTAAAATCATGGTTTATAGCAACACCGATCGTCCGCCCGCTCCCGCCTTACTGAGTGGAAAAACGAGGGCTTATAACCTTTTAATGAGTTGAAATGAAGCTTTTTGCTATCTGTCACAACAAGCAGTCATTATAGGTCCATCAATAGCAGAATAGCGATGCAATACCAACACGTTGACGGCTATAATATCATGAACACACTGGATCGGCTGACAAACCCGTTTGATTTATCGATCCATTGTGTAGACAAAGCTTAATTGCAAAATAAGGTCAGCAAGACATTGTCTAGGTACCGTCAGCTAAAATACTTTCATTTTTAGTTACTATAAAATACTATGAACCAGTGCCGTAACTAGAATTTTATGCGCCCGGTGCGAGCGTCTATAATTGCGCCCTTGAAAACAATTGGTCCTGGTGTGGTCATTTCTGCGCCCCTCCAGAGTCTGCGCCCTGTGCCTGGGCACCGCTGGTACAGCCCTATTTACGGCACTGCTATGAACTACGAAACAGCTTAGTAGAACTAGGCAAAAGTTCCCTGAATGAAATGAAAATAATTTGGAGATGACGAAAGGAAATCTTGACGAGATATACCATCATCTTTATCAGTCTTTCATGTTACCACTGCTGGGACATAGGCCTTCTCTCAGAGAGAGATGATGGGCCCTTATCTACCATGCTGGCCCAGTACATGTTGGTGAATGTCATGTCTTTGACCTTTAGAGGTTATTTGACATATCGGTTTCCTTACAATGTTATCCTTCAACGTTTTTGAGTTGCATCGAAACTGCACATATTTTATTTAGGTACTAGATAAGCCATTGGTGCAGGGCCGAAGATTGAACCGGATGCCGTCAGATTGTAAACGGCAAGACCAATTTTGAAGGGACTTTCATTGGCAAATAGCTGATCTTATAAGGAATGAACCACACGGGTGAAACAGCGGGTACAGCTAGTTTACAATAAATAATCCTCGCACTTAAAAAAAACTATAAAACACGCATTATTGCATTGTCATCGGTCCTTGGTAAGTATGCAAAGTTTCAAATCAATCCGACGTTTTTAAAGGTGTGAAAATCACGTTCAAAGATTTCGTTATAAATACATAGCAAGCTAATAAAAGCGTGTTAAAAACGAAATAAAGTTTAAACCCCTACATCAGAACTCGCGTGAGGATTTATCATAAAACAATCATAACGTGAGTGTAAGCCGGTTTAGAGAAATTTGTAAAATTTAAAGTTTGGACTCTGGAAAAAATTGTGTCTTGCATTTGCAACCTCATTAGTGAATAAGAATACCACAAATGTGAATAAGAAGCACGCTACGTAATGGACTTGCCTAGCCTGGCCAGAGAACCACCTGCGACAAAGACAACTGATCTGTTTAACTGTGACGATGCGGTATAAGATGGAGCACAATTGCCAATAAGGCGCCTAATTCACTCTTGCCTTGAATAGTCGCGCGGATGGTAACCTACACCGCGGTAGATGTAGATATTGCTGACTATACAAGAATTCTTAGCCGCAATCGTTAATGCCTTTGCACATTAATTATGCATCTCGCTGACGGCTCCACAAACACATTAATGACAGGCTTTTTGTATGTTAATCCAGCTAATAATCGAGTACTGGAGGAGTCAATAGTAGAATGATATCGAATAGAGGCGTAATATCGGTTCACCAACGTTTTCAGCGGGACAAGTGCAGTCCAAATACAATGAAATTAAAGTGACATTTTGTTAATATTTCTTACATTTTTTTATAAATTGTGATTGAGTTTACTAAAATTATTGTACTGCAATAAAAAAAAATAGAATCAGTAGTTCAGGAGACATTAGCTCCATCAAATGTAGTCACACCAAGTCACAATGTCACGAGGTAGGTAATCGTTATAATTTTGATCTAGATTCTTACGTAGTTATTATATCCTCTTTGGTTTAGATGTAGATTTCTATTCTATTAAACTGTGCGCGTTGGTTATTAGGATTTCTGATAAATTTCGAGCTTTGTAGGCGAATATGGACTTAAAACCGGTCCTAAAGCGATGTAACGGGCAATTTGACATGCTCCGTGACTTTTAATAACATAATTTGCAGAAGTTTAATGATTACGTTAAGTTTATAATTAAGTGGCTTTAACTAGTACTCAAGTAAGTTGCGTTTATTGTGGCGAGATGAATTGGTGATATTAAATTAATACAAGTTTATTTTTAGGGTTCCGTATCCAAACGGTAAAAACGGGACCCTATTACTGAGCCTACGCTGTCTGTCTGTCTGTCTGTCCGTCTTTTCTTTGAACGGCTGTATCTTTCGAACCGTAATAGATAACCAGTTGAAACTTTCACAGAATATGTAATGTTCTGTGAAAATTTCAACTTAAGCAACATAATTCGATTACTTTGGACGATCTCATAATTTCTATAGTTATATGATTATTTACGGGATATTTACCGTGGTAAGGTTGTAGAAGGAGCTCCCGATATCCCAGTCTTCCGATATCAGTCTTCCCGTGAGCATGGTGCATGTACCTGCACCGAAATATCATATAACTGTAGTGAACAACCGTGATAGTTTAAAACAGTGTCTCATAATTTATTTCACCGAATCGAAATTGCATTTTTTACTAGTTTTGAAGTCAGGGTTTTAAATTGGATAATTATTGTATTTTGTAGGGGTTACTTGTTACCTGTTGTAGGGGTACGGATAACGGAACCCTCAGTGCACGAGCCTGATTTGCACCTGACCAGTTTGATTTCAATAAGTTTCTTATATTTGCATCATCATCGTATAGGTACAACTACAAGCTTTCTTATACCAGTGTCTTGAGCGTAGATATATTTTAGACGATACATAAATCATCTCTTGTAGATGGATTATTATCTCGTCAACGCATAATTAACAGTATTTTTTCAGGGCCTCAGCATGTCGAGCGGAAGTTGTTCCGGGCCGGGGATGTGCGGAGGCGCCCGCAGACGGCCCCCTCCGCCCCCTGAGCCGGCCCTGTCCCTGGCGGCGGATCTGAGCGAGCTGAGTCTCGACCAGGGTTACCACACCCTAGCAGATTGCGGCCCGCCCAGGAGAAGGCAACAGCACCGAGATGCGACCCTCAGTGACGCGCTTTGGTTGAAAATCTTATCGTATCTTGAGGTAAACCCTAAAACTAGAAGCATGACCATTTTTAACCGACTTCCTAAAAGGAGGAGGTTCTCAATACCACTGTTATATTTATATATATATATGTTATTTTTATGTTTTTTACTTCAGAACATCCGACTGGGTGAACCGATTTTGATCATTCTTTTTTTATTTGAAAGCTGGTGCTTCCCGTGTGGTCCCATATTAATTTGGTCTCTATACCTACTGTCATTTTTATGAAATTGGTTTTTTGTATTGATAATTATCTATACCTACTTGGTGCTCCAGTCGCGTTACTACGCAACATGTCATGTGACTGTTTTAAAGAAATTGAAAAAAAAACATGGCCAAGTTTTTTTTTTTCTAGTCCATAAACTAAAAATAATTTATTACTTAATTAAAACAATAACTTAAATAAAATTCCAATAATAAAAAAAACGATATGTTAATACCTAACTACTAAACTAATCTATTAAACCGCTACCAGTGGGAATCGTCCCCAAAATGCTGGCCCCATTACCACGTTGTATGGCAATGCTCACTCTTTGAGCAAAGTAGAGGCCAGCATTCTGGTCACGAGTTGCATCGACCAGACGTGATGATAAATCTTTGAATATTTTTTTGGCTCGTGGTCCCCACGGGCCCATGGTTTCGACCCCAAAAGGCTCAAAAATGTACCCACTGTCCAAGGTACTATATTTGCGCCTTTTGAGGTCTTCTGCAAAATCAGCCGCCGCGCCAGCCCTACTCAGTGTTCTGGGAAGATGTGACGGCGCAAAGGTGTCTACGCAAGTCGCGTCCCACACTAAGTGCCGCCCCATCTTCCACGGAATCAGAGTCATCCCGTCCGGTCATTTACCGTCGTCACGTACAAGGCCGGTCGGCGGTTGGCGGTGGTAAAAGCACGGCGGATGATATCGTTAAGGATGGCGTGACGGGGGATCTTACCTGCACTCCTTGTGCATAAAAGCCCGTGGTAACTGAACTGGTCGACAGGAACGCCACACTAGCAGCGGTGTGGCCAAGATTAATTTAAATAGGCAAGTTACTTGAAACGCTCAAAATTATTATGTTCTGCGAGAAGCGGAAAGTAGCAGTAACTATGATGATACTCTTAAGAAAACTAAAAAACCAGTGTGTAAAACGAAATGACAGGGAATTGGGCCTCGTTTCAACTTCATAGATTCTTGGTAAGAATTTTTTACAGCACTGAACATACTACTTATAGACTAGATTTCTTCATCATCAGCCAGAAGACATCCACTGCTGAACATAGGCCTCCAACTTTAACCTTTACATTGAACGACATCCTGTCATCTGCATCCACTGGATGCCAGCGACTCTCACAATGTCGTCGGTCCATCTAGTGGGAGGCCTACCTACGCTGCGTCTTCCGGTTCGTGGTCTCCACTCAAGACTTTTCTTCCCCATCGGTAATCAGTTCTTCGAGCGATGTGACTGCCCATTGCCACTTCAATTATATTTCTTAATTATTCGACATTTGACTTAGATAGATAAATACACAATTATTTTTCAAGCCAGAACACACTGGCTGTTTGTGACATGGGCTGTCCCTTGTATGCTAGGGCGGCTGACTTAGTAAATCGCGTCGGTTTATTTTGTTTATATCAACTAACTCAACTAATTATATATTTTGACATTCCAGGTGTCGGATCTTTGCCGTATGGCCAGGGTATGCCGTCGCTGGGCAAGGCTAGTCACCAGGGTCACTGCGAGGCCCGAGGCTTGGAGAAGAATCCGTGCCGCTGGACCTTTGGAGGTAGCGGCGAGGTGCGCTAGTGCGAGGGCTGGACCCTGCGTCAGCGCGGTCAGGGAGTGGCGTGCTAAGAGCTGTGCTGTAAGTTTAACATAGAGCGTCACTTGAGGTTGAACAGCTGGACCTCAGGAAGTTGCAGCGAGGAGTGTCGGTGCAAGGACAATCTTTTTTGGCGCAGTCAGAATGCTGCAGGAAGTTATTCTGTAAACTTTCCGTCGAGGGTTACTTGGAAGAGAATCTACGCAAAAAGTTCACTAGAAATCGTGGCGAGATATACGAGGATAAGAGGAGCTTATGTAGCTGCGTTTGAAATGCCAAAGCGGTCAAGAAACTTAAAGCGATACCAATTAATGAACCACATCATCATCAGCCAGAAGACGTCCACTGCTGAACATAAGCCTCCCCCTTTAACCTCCACACTGAACGACATCCTGCCATCTGCATCCACTGGATGCCCGCAACTCTCACAATGTCGTCGGTCCATCTAGTGGGAGGCCTTCCTACGCTGCGTCTTCCGGTTCGCGGTCTCCACTCAAGAACCTTTCTTCCCCATCGGTTTTCAGTTCTTCGAGCGATGTGGCCTGCCCATTGCCATTTGCAGATTTTAATAGATATGTCGATGACTCTGGTTCTTTGGTTTTTGGTTCTGGTTCTGGTCAACTAAAGGTATCAAGTCTTATTTAGGCCTGATGTCTTTGCACTCCCACGCCATGTTATCATTTCTCCCTTGTTTGTCTGAACTGATCTGAGGTACTTCTAGTCTCATCACAACAGATCAGCAAAGTATATCAGGCCAGACGTCCTTCGGCAGGAGATGGGAATACTCGTAGTATTTGACAGGGCAAAGGATATGACCATATTTTATTGAACTTTCAAGGGGTGCGAACTGCACAGGAATGGAATACGCTCCCTGCCTCGGTGTTCCCTATAAATTACAACCTGGGTCTCTTCAAGACAAGAGCGAATAGGCACCTCATGGGCAAGCGTGCCTCATCTTAGACCTCGTGCCCAATCGTCGCTTACCATCATGCGAGTTGTGGTCAAACGCTAGCCCATTTCATCATAAAAAAAGGGTAGAACCTGTATTAATAAATAATAGACCACCTATATTATAACTTTCCAGGTTACTGTAGCTAGTGCACAACTGCTCGCAGCGACGTTTAGGCATCTGACTCACCTGGCTGTGACCACGTCGAGCGGCATGGACGCCAGGACCTTAGCACCCCTTGTCACTGACCTGGTGGATTTGAGGCACATAGATTTAACTGGTATGTAGTTGGTGACGGTGGGTGTCGACCACAATTGCAAAACATTACTTCTACGAACTTCCAGCACTTGAAATATCCATCAGTTGATAAAAAGGAGTATAATTGGGAGACACACATTTCGTACTAAATACGATCTTGCGTGTACTGAAAATTCCTGCTCGAATACTTTCACAAAGAAATGTGATAACGCGTCTTGGAATACGAGTTAAAAATTTTCATTGTGTGCCTAAATATGTGAAAAATTTAGGCAATGATGGTTCTTCGTGCGCCAGTTTTCCTTGTTCACAATGTCAAAGACCTTTAGAAATTTTGCAGAAGAATTCGCCTGGGGAAGCATTATTCGTTGATCGACAATGGCAGCGACAAATTTACTATATATATTGAAGTGTGACACACTTCAGGATTAATGAATCCATTTTTTTTCTAATTAAAACAATTTTGTGCGCAAATCGTCGGAGTATCTCATTGTCTATTACAACATTTAAATAGAGATAGATTTAATCATTCATAATAGGTGAAGACTGCCGTTCCATCTCATCACTTTGCAATGTTGTTTGCATGGGTAGTTTTTAAATTCCTCTAATCTACTGCCTCAAGAGAAGAGAAGATATCTACCAATCACAGCTTAGTGCCTCGAACTCTGCCGCCTAGGCTACAACCATCTCTTGTCTAAGGTAATTACGACCCCAGACATTATTAAAGAACACGAAATGTGATAAAATCCAGGGAATAGTTTTTTTTTACTGGCATGTGAATTAATTAACTAAATAAAATACAAGCTACAAAAACAGTAGGCCCGTAGATCGTTGAAGGTCAAAAGAAAATCCAAATGGTTAAGCCCACTCAGTTAGCAGCGTACCCAACGTGCTGGAGGTAATACCGCGTTGAATGGCTATGCTTATGCGCTGAGCCAGAAAAACGAGTCAGCATTTTAGTCACGCATTTTTTGAACAGGCGCTTTAAAGATTTTTGAAAAGGAATTGAGCTCTCGTTCCCCAAGGGGCTAATAGACTTGGCTGTTTGTTGTTGGAGGCCATCAGGCGGTATTAACAACTCAGACAGTTTCAGTTGCTCACTTAGCTTCTAGAAGTTACTTCATCATCATCATAATCTGTCCACCTTAGTCCTCTGCTAGGCGTCTTCTAAGGCAAGGAACTCGGCCCAATCTTCAGCTTTTTTTTTCTCTTTACTTTCCTTTTGTTTCCTCGGTCACTGTCCACAGGTGTACGTATATCTTCACTCCATCGAATCTCAGGGCGTCCCAAACCCGCCGACTCGTGGTCTCCACTTTAAAAACATCTACCCTAGCGTAGAACTTACTTTGTGATAAAATCGAATTGTAAAGTTATAAATCCACTTGAAATAATGTCTGACATCGACCTACAAGACAAATGAGCCGTCTAGGCCCTAAGGGAACGAGGCCTAGAATCTAGACTTGGAGAAATCGGAACGTCGGCTTGGGATATTGTGGTAATCAGTCTCGGTTTGTTAACCTTTAAAGGAAGTCCGTGATAATGGATAACGATTTTTATTGGAATTTATAAGGAAAAACAACATTTTAAGCTAATGGTTAATACTTTACACACAGCGTCGACACGTGTATTGGTTTACAGCGTGATAGATTTGCTGTTTTTAACACGATTTTATTAGCGTGGTATGTATGTATGTAACGGAATTTTCGTACATGATTTTAAACTACTTCAATACGTTGAATTAAGTAGAAATTTTGCACACTTATCAAGGATCGATGACAATGTAATAATTTAAATAGTTTGTCCCATTATTTAGGTATTATATCACTACCATATTCGTATTAAAGTGTTGTTGTATTGTACGCCTGCTGTTTCACGACGTGCGTGACTTCACCTGTTGGTTCCAACGGAATACCAGCGCTGGTTTTATACGGCCAGCACTACGCTGAGTTGGGAGCGATTTGTGACAGAAACTATGATTTTCCTGTTTTAAACACTTTATATATTATGTATCTTTTGTTTCTGTCATTAATAAATATTTTTATTTCTCTCTTTTCTTTCCATTAAAAGTATTTTAAAATTAATATAATTATTTCTTTAATCGGAAACTCATTTGACTCATTTGAAAGCCAGTTCAAACTCTAGAGTACTATGTACAATTTTTTATGCATTGAGTTAAGTAGTTAGGACAGGACGAATTAACTTTTTCAACAACCCAAAACAATCTTGTCGATGTTTTTCAATGAAAACAACTAGTGGTACTAATAAGTGTACTGCACACTAGTGTGAAGTCAGTCGCTCGACAACTTCGTAGGCGCGCGGTCTCAGTGCGCGTCACGTCAATCTTAAAAGCCCAATTCGTCGATAGTACAGGAACCACGCACACACGCATTTTTTAGATATATATAAAATGATTGGATGTACTTATGTAAAAAAAATACAAGTTATAATAGGCTTGCGTTCTAGCACTACCTCGCCTGATGTAAAGCGATGATGCGGTCTACGATCGACCACGCATGCCTGGAAGAAACCGACTCACTTGCGACTTAAAGACACCTAGATTGTAACTAAATAAATAAATATCTGGGACATCATTGCACACATGGTCATCTGACACCACTGTCGGGTAACACCCATTCAGGCGGCTCATTCTGCAGTTCGCACAATAAAAGTGGAGTTAGACCAGAGTTAGACAAACAAGCATTACATTTGTCTGGTATTCTCCATGGACAACTGTAAATCCCAATGAGAATCCCCAACAGGAAATCCTAAGGGGAGTTATTGGATCAGATCTGCCTTTAAACTCGAGCTAACACCGAAAAAGTCTGCCAAAAACTGAAGGGGGCGAGGTAAACACGTTTTGCATACATTGACATATTCTTACTAGTTCTACAAACGCACACTTCAATATTGAGCGTACACAACTGCAAACGATGTGCTCAGAATGTATACGAATGGACGACCGAGGGGGGTGTAAGTGCTAAAGGGGAAACTGTAGGTATAACGCTTCCATTTATTTATTTGAAGGTTTGTAAAGTTTCCAAATTATAATTTTTCCTCCCAGGTTGTCCAAACGTGGACTGGCCGGAGTGGGCGTGGCTGGAGCCGCGGCTCGGGGCTCGCAGGCCTCCGGTGGAGTATATAGACCTGACCGACTGCGGGAACGTGACTGATGCTGGCCTTTGCGCCATGCTGCACACGTGTCCCTCGCTCCAGTACTTGTATTTGAGGAGGTGTATTCTAGTCACAGGTAACTTCTGCTGTTACTTTTATGTCTAGCATCCGATGGAAACGTTGCTTACATCGGACGGGACGGAATTCCAAAGTCACAAATCTACAACAACTTTACCTTTCTACATTAGTTCAGATTTAATAATGTAGTAAGATATTGTTGGTGGTAGTTATTTTTGATCGTAGACTTCGTAAAGACTATGACCAAGCCCTGAAATTCTACACCCATGTTTTAGTCATCTAATTAGGGTAAAACTTTTTAAGGTCACGTCCTTATTAGCCAAAGATTCTGACTCATGTCATGTTACGTAGGTCTAATCTATTTTCTGGAGGGATATTTTAACTTGCTCATTTTACGCTCTGTAAGTTTGGGTGAAAGTAATTTTTGAACTTTCGCGATTTGAATACATGTTTAAGGATCTTTCGAGAGGTCAGAGGTACAAGGGAAAGGGGTGGGCTTTTTTATCAGTTTGTGTGGTTGCTTGATTCACAATCGACGGATTGTGAATCAAGCAATTCCTCGCGTATTGAACCCTTTTTAGTGCACATGGTTTTTTAAATTTTATTTTACATTATTAGGGAAACTTATAGCCTAATAGTATATCTAAACTTAAAAAAAGGTTTGGTGACTGGGCCAATTACAAGTTTCCGCCTATAGAATGTTCCAGGGACTTGCTTAATTTGGTCGGTCCATCGTAGTAATGGTGACCTGCCGCGCGATTTTGTCCCTTTAATTTGACACTGCATTACGTGCCCAAGATGGGAGTATTTGGGCTTGAACGATAAATAATAGATGCTGCGTGAGGCCCAGTTTTTAACCGACTTCTAAACAGGAGGAGGTTCCTTATCAATTCGACTGTTTTTTTTTGACTTCTTCGGAACTGGACCAAATTGAAATTGGACCACACGGGAAGCACCAGCTATCAAATAAAAAAGAATCATCAAAATCGGTTCACCCAGTCGAAATTTCTGAGGAACAAACATAAAAAAATACAGTCGAATTGAGAACCTCCTCATTTTTGGAAGTCGGTTAAAATACAAAATTAATAGCGGTTCAGCCGTTTGGATGCGACGATGTCATAGCCAGACACATATATACACGCATTAAACTTATAATACCCCTCTTTTTGCGTTGGGGGTTAAAACCGAAATAACTGCCATCACCAAGTTGTGTAAAAATTGCTTGACAAAATGTACCAGGGGCCTTAACGTGGACCTCTTAACGCGGGCTGAAAACTACCAATAAAACCTTAACGCGCCGAGATACTATTATGGTAACGCAACGTTTCACAGTCACCTAAATAGAATCGCTTAAAACAGGTGGTAAGGTCCCTGACCTACATCTAAATATTATCTAGATACAATATGTAGGCCGTACGTAACGTCTTTTCGACCAGTGGCGTAGCCAGGTAACCAAAGTCCCTAATGCAAAAAAAATGGGACCCTATCTAAACTGGGTTAGGTTTTATCAAGTATAAATATAAATACTAGGTACAAAGCTACTTTATCATCAGCTCTTTATTGTGCTCTAAGGTACTTACTAAATGACTTGTGTGTATGAAGGGTTTCTTTTCTAAAGTTTAGTTTGAGGTTTGCTGGTCAGGGTCCGAGGGCCCTCGAGCTTGAGGGCCCCGGTGCATGGCACCGCCTAACCCTCCGATAGCTACGCCACTGTTTCCGACGCTGAATGCCGATATATTTTTTTCTTGAAAATGAATGATAAATGTTCCGGGTTTTCTCAAGAATTTCTGCGATCGAGTAGTATTATTGATGAATGATATTTCTGCTCTCAGACTTTACGCAAACACTTCGGCATTTCATATAATGTTGATGTATGATACAGATTTGATGGATGGATTATGACAGTCTAGGAGACGAAAAAAATGTGAAAAAGTAAACAGTAATGTATACTCAATCAGTTTATTGCGACATATGTATGCATGCAAGGCTGTTAATAGAGTCTTTACGGGTCGGCAACGTATCTGTGATGCCCCTGGTGTTGCAGGTATCCATAGGCGACGGTGATTGCTTACCATCAGGCAGCTCGTCTGCTTGTTTGCCACCTATGGCATTAAAAAAATGTAAACGTTCAATAACATGTTTTTGTGCTTAAATTACACACTATTTCAGCCATAGGACATATAGCCATAGCCATATGATGATGATGATGAAATTACACATGTTAAAAATAAATTACATGTAGTACATAAGGCCCTGTTGGTAAGGTTAAAGAAAGAACGGAACGGTCTGTTTGCACACTGTCGAAATTGTCCTTGAAAAATTCGGCCAGGGTGTAGTAATATTTTGATTTTAAGAAATGTTTGAGAACATTGGTGAGAGAAGGTGTTTCCATTTTCTATGTTTTTAATTTTGTTTGGTAGTTCATTTTTTATTTTTACTTTTGGTACTAAGATTAGATTTCGGTTCAATAAGTTCATGTCTATATTGTGATCTTTGGCCCTAGTACGACCACTTGCGAAAAAGTATTCGTTCCGTTTTGCTATAGCAAAATGTATGAAAAATTGAACAGAGCCTCTATAGGACGTAAAGGGAAACTGAATTTTTTATACATTTGCTATCGTTTACGGAACGAATACTTTTTCGCAAGTTCTCGTACTAGCCCCAATGATTTTAAGCGGCTTGTCGATTGCTCTTTTAAATAAGTCGGGGTATTTTTAACCATTTTTTACTTATCTACCTATCTTAGATATAGATTTAATAAAAAAAAGTTGAGAAAAAAAATGTGATTGCGACATGCACAAAAATCACACTGGGCGTCTTAAAACATGTAGCTGAACACGTTAAGACAGCTTTTAAATTTTTTATCTGTTTGTTTATTTGTTTGTCCACGCAAATCTCCTGAACTACTGGACGGATTGAAATGCGGTTTTCACGAATATGCTCAGCTATGACTAGATTGAAGTATAGGCTATGTTATTTTGCGCAAGGGCCGGATCAAGGGAGGAAAAGACGGTTGAACATTTATATGAAAATCTACACGTACGAAGTCGCGGGCAACAGCACTACTACTAGTTTCTAATATGTATTTTGATGTCAACGATAGGATTTTAAATTTAATGAAGTAGGACATAGGGGATATGATTACAGGGGAAACTAGGGTTATGTTAGGACGTCGCATTCTATTAGATACAAATTCTTAATTCAGCCTAAAATAAGAATGAACCTTTTCCGTGCTCAACGGGCGACATAATTTCGATTAATTTTCTTATCTCAATCAAAATGAGTTCCTGCTTAAGCTAATTACAACGCGTCTGGGGTTGCCATTTAATACTTGTTTTTTTTCTTTTCTCATGAGAGGATTTTGGCGTCATGCGCCAATATATGTATCACATAAAATTACATATTTACGTACGAAAAACATTACCCTCCTCCATGAGCAGTCGGGCAACAGAAGAATATTTTTTCGTTTCTTGCAGATGCCGGCGTCAGATGGATACCAGCGTACTGCGCCCTAAAGGAGCTCAGTGTGTCTGACTGTACCGGAGTCACGGATTTCGGTCTTTACGAGCTCGCGAAGCTCGGCCCAGCGCTGCGATACCTTTCTGTTGCTAAGTGTACCCAGGTGAGAACGAACTCCACTAGAGAACTCTAGAGGCTAGTAGGAATCATCAACAAGTTTATTTAATCATATCATCATCAGCCAGGGAGGTTGCCATAATCCCCACGCTTGGCTGGCGGCTTGGCGATCGCAGACTGTTCCACCATGCAAGTAGGAGAAGCTGCTGTCCATCCTCTGGTGGTTCTAGTCGCAGTTTTAGGATATACCCGGGTCCATGATGATCATCAGCCAGAAGACGTTCAGGTTTTTGGTCTCCACTCAAGAAACTTTCTTCCCCATCGGTTATCAGTTCATCGGGCGACGTGGCCTGCCCATTGCCACTTCAACATGCAAATCTGAGTAGACATGTCCATGACTGTGGTTCTTCGGCGAATATCCTCGTTCCTCGGATTTTAACGCGCAAAGATTTTTTGTTATCAGCATGACCCAGCTGTCTAACAGGGGTCTTACGGCTGCCTCTTAACGCGGGCTCGAAATAGCGCTAAGACAGCGCAGTACGGAAAATCACGCGAAAGTGAACATTAACGCGCCGATATACGGTTTGCGGTCGCGCAACTTTTCGCAATTAACTATACAGAATCGGTTAAAACAGATAGCCATAAGGCTCCTGGTTCCATTTATTTATCAATCCATTTGTAATTTATTTCCGGTTCAATTTAATCGAGCTGTGAGGCGTGCCTACTTGCCAATTTGAAGGGAGAAAATTAGAAACATTCCAATTTCAAGTAACACAAAATGGAAGAAATCATCTTATGACGGAGAAGGCCGCAATTTTTGCATGAGTCTTTTAATTCATCATCATCATCATCACTATATAATAGGTCGGGGAAAAAGTCTTTTCGTATTTTGTATGTATAAGGTTGTAGTAAAAATCTCATCCGTTGTACTGTTTGTATCTGGCTGGTTTTGATACCATTAAAAATATGACATTTTAAAAAAGGAATACAAAACGTAAAAAGCAATTTCCCGCCATTTTTCAATTGTTTTTTTGTTCGATAAAATGAGTGAATCTAACGAACAAATTCGATATATTGTGAAATTTTATAACAAAAAAGGAAAAAATGCGACACACGCCGCGAATAAAATTTGTGACGTTTATGGACCTAATGCAGTGTCATCAAGAGTAGCACAATGTTGGTTCAAGCGTTTTCAGTCCGGGAATTTTGATGTCAAAGATGCAGCTCGCTCTGATCGCCCTGTTACGGATAAAGTCGATGCCATTTCTGAAAAAGTGGACCAAGATCGGCATATTAATAGTTACGACGTAGCTGAAGAACTGGGGATTGACCACAAAACAGTTTTGACCCATTTGAAAAAAACTGGGTATACAAAAAAACTCGATATTTGGGTGCCACACAAGCTCACTGAAAGAAACCAAATGAATCGTGTACTCATTTGCGACTCTCTATTGAAACGTGACGAAACCGAACCGTTTTTGAAAAGATTGATCACTGGTGATGAAAAATGGATCACCTACGACAAGAATGTGCGCAAACGATCATGGTCAAAGGGCAGTGAAGCACCACAGACTGTAGCGAAACCCGGATTAACACGTAATAAGGTGATGCTGTGTGTATGGTGGGATTGGCAGGGCATCGTTCATTATGAGCTTTTACCGCCGGGCAAAACCATCGATTCGGATCTCTACTGCCAACAGCAGATGAGACTCAAACAAGAAATTGAGAAAAAACGGCCGGAATTGATCAACAGAAAGAGTGTGGTCTTTCATCATGATAACGCCAGACCGCACACATCTTTGGCCACTCAGCAAAAATTTAGAGAGCTTGGTTGGGAAGTGTTAATGCATCCACCATATAGCCCTGACCTTGCACCCTCAGATTTCCACCTGTTTCGATCTCTTCAGAATTCTTTGGGTAGTGTTAGATTAACATCAAGAGAGGACTGTCAAAACTACTTGTTGCATTTTTTTGATCAGAAGTCCCAAAATTTCTACAGCAACGGGATCATGTCACTACCTACAAGATGGCAACAAGTTATCGAACAAAATGGCACATATATATTATAATTAAATGTAATTAAACTTGAAAAAAATATGTCTTGAATTTGTTTAAAAAATACGAAGAAACTTTTTCCCCGACCTTATATATAAAATTTCCTTGTCACAATGTTAGTTACCGTACTCCTCCGAAACGGCTTTACCGATTTTTACCAAATTTTATATGCGTATTCAGTAGGTCTGAGAATCGGCTACTATCTATTTTCCATACCCCTTCACCGATTTTCATCACCACGCGGGTGAAACCGCGGGGCGCAGCTAGTAAATTAATATATATTATGTAATTTGAAACTTTGTTTGCCCGTCATTTATATCAAAGCAAAAAGTTGGCCACGAATTGTTTCACAGATCAAAGTGTTCCAAACACACTAACATTTGCTGAAAACCCAATTACACGAATTCTCACACATTTAAGCTAGACACACCTAACCGACTGATACGACGACATGACACATCAACATCAGTAATGTTTGTTCACTACTGTTCGTAGGCTTAATAGAACCTAGAAAGAACGCTATTACTCGTATGTAGGTAGGGTTGCCATTTTGATATGTAAAAAGTCCTGACATAGAGCCCGGAAAAAAAACAGATATTTTAAAAAAAAACTGACATTTCAGTCAAAAAATACTCACGTGCCAAAATAATCAGACACTTTTTTACTGATTTTATTAGGTATTAAGAAAAATCATTACATCAAAGTTGTTAAGTTTGATGCAGTAGAGAAGTGGCCTGCTTTTTAACACATTAAAATAACCATGTATATGATGCCTTCTTCGTCTAAAACCTCTGATATTGAGTCTATAGTTTAGTAGCTTTATTTAAAAAAAAGTGATATTTTTGCACACATTTTTATATGACCCCAAACTAAGCTAAGCTTGTATTATGGTTGCCAGAGACAGATATACATACAATCATACATATATATTTTTAAATACATACTTAAATAGATATTAAATCCCAGATATACATGTTCGTCCTGGGTGGAAATCAAACCCATGCCCCCAAGCGCAGAAGGCAGATTCACTACCAACTAAGCCACCTTTTTTTTCTTTGAAGACGAGATTTCACCTTGCATTCGTATCAATCGCACAGGTGTGTCTTTTTGTGTTGTGTTCGTTTGTCAGAAACAGTATATAAGTTATCCATACCTTACCAGACGGAGCCCTTTGTATTAACATTAAGGGATGATTACACGTATTTTGATCATAAAGCTCTGTTGGTGTTGTGTACTTGTTTATATTAAAGGAACTTCCGCCAGCTTATAAAATAACAATTGTTTATTAGGCGTATTATTTTGTTTGAGTATGGATATTTTCTGAGAAACAAATTAATTATCAAATAGCTTGTTTAGAAAAAGATTTAATACGTAAAAAGACGATGAATAAAATCTTGTTGTTCATATCAGAAATTATACGGACAGGACGGAATATACTTTTGACGTAATCTCACAATTTTTTAAGGAAATAAGCAATTAAATCTGGATTATAGGCGTTCTAATTCTATCATTTAGAAATATCTATAGAAATTAAGTTTCTGTATTAAATAGATCGGTATTTTTTATTGAAAATAACGGCTACAAATTTTGGAAAAAATCAACAAATCAACTTGATACCTCCAATTTACAAAAGAAGTTATTCGTAAAATTCTAGCCCCCTTATTAATAACCGTGGAGTAATCTTGAAATAGTTACGCCGTGTTTTGCCTTATTCTCTCTTTAAAATTTTGTACTTGAATGAAAAAGACAAAACATGGCGGAACTATTCCATGGCTACTCTACGTTTATTAATAAGGGGGCTAGAGTTATAGAAGCGAAAGTTTGAGAATGGACTTAGTGAAATTGCTGACATAAAATTAACAATTTTAATGTTATGGTTGACTTGTCATATAGTTGTCTTGTCAACGGCTTTATTTTACGTTTTACGCCCGAAAATCCAAATTTCTAAAACTGAAGGATCATTTTGTAATACGGCTCTTAAGTATAATGTAAGGACGAGAGGTGGTTACCTTGTTTATTTTGAACTCTATGCCGTTGTTCTTAGGTGTCAGACTCGGGTGTGCGCACGTTAGCGCGCCGCTGCTACAAGCTGCGATATCTCAACGCGAGGGGGTGCGGCGCGCTGGGGGATGACGGAGTGGAAGCCGTAGCCAGGGGGTGCTCCAGGCTCCGGGCGCTTGACCTGGGAGCTACTGATGTTTCAGAAGCTGGGTTACAGGTAAAAAAACAATTAATTATCTATTCGTGAATAAAAAAAAGATTATCATAGTTTAAATAAATTTATAATAAAACCAAGCTTTTAAAAAGCGTAAGCTGTATACAATTTATATCGAAACAAAAATTTTTTAACAAAATTATAAACCAATATATAAACCGTATTTATACATTCACGGCTCAGTTCTCTAATGTCTGTTCGATTTGCAAAACATCGTCAAAACTCGTGAACCGTCGTTGAGCAAGCGAGACGGCAATTATGTCTGAATCGCAAGTGGGAACTTCTCTCCCGTTGTTCAGACGGTGGTTCGTCAACCAAGTTGACGGCTCTTACGGTGTATTACGGCTTGTACAACTATCGCGTGATTGTGGATCCATTCTGGCTGTGTATTCAGTCCAGATAGATTGAGTATTGCCGCGATTAGTGCGTCATTGTGGCATCTTTGTATTTTTTGATCGAAGATGTTTTCCTTACAGATCCTGGCCCGTTGCTGCCCCAACCTAAAGAAGCTGGCCCTGCGGGGGTGTGAGTTGGTAGGAGACGACGGCCTCGAAGCTGTAGCGTACTACTGCAGAGGTCTCACGCAGCTCAACATACAAGACACCCCAGTAACCCTGAGAGGGTACAGGGCTGTCAAGAAGTTCTGCAAAAGATGCGTCATAGAACATACGAACCCTGGTTTCTGTTGAACATACCTAAAAACTCTGGTTTCTGTTGAACATACGAACCCTGGTTTCTGTTGAAAATATGAACTCTGGTTTCTGTTAAACATTCGAACCCTGGTTTCACTAACCCTGGTTTCTGTTGAACATACGAACCCTGGTTTCTGTTAAACATTCGAACCTTGGTTTCACTAACCCTGGTTGCTGTTGAATATATGAACTCTGGTTTCTGTAAAATATTCAAGGCCTGGTTTCACTTACCCTGGTTTCTGTTGAACATACGAACCTTGGTTTCTGTTAAACATACGAAACCTGGTTTCTGTTGAATATACAAACACTGGAACTGGAATATATATGGAAAAAAATGACTACGTACGTTCTCTTGCACTGAATAGGTCTTGCAAAATGAAAATGTGATTTGGTGCATAATTTCAGGTGTACCGTTTGCGTAATATTGACATCAATTCTTTTGTACCAACCTTTTAACTAAACTAAATTTGATAGCTCTAAAGTTGTTGTCATCCTTTTTTGACGTATTGAAGTGACGCCGATAATTTTAGTCAGATTACTTTAGAGAATGGTACAACTGAATTCACGCCATTGTCCGCCAAAAATACCGTTGCCGAGTTGTTATTTTTTTATCAAAGGAATCTGTACGATATGTTACTTCCACTGGGTCCCGTATCAGGGCTTGGAGGCAGCAGTATTTAATGTTTTCTGATTTATAACCATCGAGATACAATACGTATAGAGTCACAATCGGCTAGCTATATCTTTTCAGGCTAGTTGGTAGTCAAATGCAAGCTAATTCGCGATTTAAAGAAGATTAAATTGAATCATATAGGTTCCATCATTAAACAAAACAATAAGTTAAAGGATTCTTCTTACAAATGGATTTTTATACATTCAAAAGTATACAACTTAACAAAGTTCTATTTCAGATTATTATCAGTCAATTTCCTTATCTCAAACAAAACAAACCAGATAATCAATAACTCCAATCATTTCCAGTTGCTTGATCCAAAGCCGAGCTAACAATCGGCAAATTAATGTCTTACGAAGTTTAATTTGATAAGTTACGAACTTGAACAAGGATTTACATTGAATTAGTCTTGACAAAAATTTTAAGTTGGAATGTACATAAATAAGGCTTAGGAACTTTTAACTGTGTCCACAGACTTAGAAGTTTAGCCTTCTCATAACAAATTTTTTACTTGAAGATGTACATACTATTATTTGTTCTGTGATAGATAAGATAGATTAACTCTTTATTGTTCACACCAGATATCGTATAACATACTTAAGACAGAACGACCTAAAAGTAGTGCAAAACCTGGCGGTAGATAGATAAATAGATAAACTATTGTTCACACCACAAATTACATTCACACGATAAAACAGCTTAATAAAAAACTAGTGCTAAAATCAGCGGCCTTATTGCTAAAAGCGATTTCTTCCAGGCAAACTTAAGGTGGAGAGGATTTATACAGGAGGTAGAAGGTGTGGCGTGCAATAGTGAATAATGTGATACTTAAATAAATCGTACATTCTAAAAAATACGTAATACATACAAACGCAATAGCTAAGAACCTATCCTCCAGGGTGAGAACAAAGCCGCAAGTAGCATTTAGTGAAAATGCAGCACTCTTTTCGACACCCTTAGCCACCCTCGTCAATGTTGCCCCTACGATGCCAATATGAGGCAGCATTTATGGGGCCATTTAATGGGCGGCAAGTCATCATCTGCCTAAATGTATTGTAATGTCTGAGTATGGTACTACGATCGATCCTACGATGTGACACACTTGGTCCCATACAATTTCACAAACTTGCGCTGCTCGTTTTTTATCTGTGGCTGTTTCTTTATAGTGCCAATAAAGAAACCATTTTGTCGACTTGGCTTCCCTTAAAACTTGACCTTTTGTTTTACGATTATGATCGCCGTATTCCGCAGGTCCCTGGATCGGGAGGGCTTGTTTAAAATCGCTGAGTTTTTGGTATTTGAGAATTTTGAGTAGAAAATATCCTTACGTTTTTAACAGTGACTAGTTCTGGAGTTTCTTCAAGAGAGTTCCCCCACCACCTTTATCATTTATCTTCTGTGGCCTTGTACAGCAGTAGCAGTTGTTTTCCTATAGGCAGCTTCAGCACACAGGGCCAAGCCAATGCCAAAATGGCGTTTTGGCCTGAGTTTGTAAATAAAATAAATAAAAAACACAGACAGTACTATAATAGAAACAATGTATAAATGTTTTAACATCTGTAAATATTTTATAAGCTTTAAGATTTAAATATTAATAATAGAAATGTCCTTCTCTAAGCGAGCTTTGTAAATGTGTTTAATTATTCTTTATACAGGGTGCAAATGTTTGTTATTTTAATTGATTATAAAAATTATACGAACAGTTGGTGTTGTCAACAATCTAGATTCATCTTTAAAAACATTTATAGTTTATATTATTATATGTTATTTACTGAAATTAAATTTTGATCGTTCTAAAAATTATTGCTACCTTTTTAACATATCAGAAAAACATGGAAGTAAGGCATAAAAACAAGAAGCACCTATAATTATCGTTCGTGATAAATGATCAAACGACTCCGTGTTTCACCCACTTTTTAACACGCTTTTATTAGCTTGGTATGTATCTATGTAACGGAATCTTTAAACGTGATTTTCGCCCCTTTCTAAATGACGGATTGATTTGAAACTTTGCACATTTATCAAGGACCGATGACAATGTAATAATTTTAATAGTTTGTCCCGTTATCGTTATCAGGATCTTCAGGATTAGCGATTTTAAAGCGTGTTTCTTAGTTTTTTAACTGCGAGAATTATTAAGAATACCGATTAACCACTTAACGCAAAAAACTGTAAGTATCGCCATGTATGGCACACTTACAAATTTTTCACGCACACTTAGAAACTTGCTGTGACACCAATGAACTAACTAATAGACCACATGCAAAAAAGAGCGGTAAGGTTGTCTACAGCGTGAGTTTAACTAAAATCATCAAACCTGATATAGCGTATTCACGTAGGATGCAGGTTACCAGCGCCGATCTACCTGCGCTTATTGGAACTGGTTCGCGCAGGTCACACGCAGGTAGTCGGCGCAGGCAGTCTCTATACTTTGTGCCGAACCAGCACCGATAAGTGCCGAACGTCACCGACAAGTACCGACCTGCTCCTATCAGCGCTGGTAGAACAGAGTACAGAGACTGCCTGCACCGAATACCCGCGCGTGACCTGCGCGGACCAGTTCCGATAAACGCAGGTAGATCGGCGCTGGTAACCTGCTTCATACGTGTATACGCACTTAGGCCTGATGCATTCGCACACGCAACGCCACCTTACCATGTGTCCCTTATTTGTCTGATCTGAGGGGATGGCTCTATTCTAGGGTTTCTTAAAGTGGGGTCCATGGACCCCTATGGGGTCCATGACGCGAGTGCTAGGGGTCCACATTCCCGAGGTTTATTTACTAGAATTCGTTTGAAGTATGCAGTTCTGTTATTCAAATAAACAAAACCAAAAATCAAGTAATTGTCAAGTAACACTGTTTTCTTATTTTAAAATTCTCTTCGCAAGGGGTCCGTAGTGTTACTGTAACATTGAAAGTGGTCCGTGGCTACAAAAAGTTTAAGAACCATTGCTCTAGTCTAACGTAAAGGATATTTGTGAAATATCGTCTATGTTAAGACTAAACAGGTGTTTTTATAGCCTTAATCCTTCAAGGGCGTGTCTATATAGTGGTCTATACCAAAGGTTCCCAGACTTTTTTTTTATCGACTTTTTTTTTCCAAATACGACGAGGTTATCAATTCGACTGTATCAAAACGATTGTTTTTTTTTTAATGTTTGTTACCGCTGTACTTTTGACTGGGTGAACCGATTTTGATGATTATTTTTTTATTTGAAAGCTGGTGCTTCCATTTGGTCCAGTTTTAATTTAGTTTAATTGGATTTTTATATTGAGAATTATCTCATAGACCACTTTAAAATGTATCTGGTTCCGGTGGTCATTTTTACCATATTCCCAAAACTCGACCATAAAAATTACGCCTACGTAGACCCCCGTCGACCCTCCCGTGGACCCCTGGGGTCCACTTTGGGAACCTCTGGTCACTTTCTTGGTTTTTTTCTGGAACATTATGCGATAAACTAGCTTAGCGAAAGCTTAATCGCTATCCAGGTATCGCTTAAAGCTATAACCTCTATGATTAGACACGCCATTATAGGAATAAGTCCCACCCATCAGCCTGTAAAAACCTTGTGTATATTGTGAAATACATAAAAATAAGTTTTTTTTTTTATATTATATTTTTGTTATATTTATCGTGCCATTGCGTGTACTCTTATATTGTAAATAGCATTGTATTTGACAGTTTTTTTTTACTTTACCGTCCTATCTTCTAGTTCAAAAATAAATATAGGTTAGGATAGTATCTTGTGAAAATATTGTTCATTAATGTAATCAAATTATGTTAAGTCATTAACTAAATTGCCATTGTTGATTAAGTTTACGATTAAATTATAATTTTTAACAAAGTGTGTTTATTTTCGCTCTAGGAAAACCCTGCGGTTTTACCTGCTGTAGCAGAAAAAGCTAATTTTTTTAGGCATAAAATATTAACAAGCTACGGAAATGAGCAGGACAAACATATTTACTTACACACCTCCACATTCACACACAGTGGCGTAGCTAGGTAACCAAAGGCCCTGGTGCAAAAAAATGGGACCCTACCTAAACTGGGTTAGGATTTATGAAGTAAAAATATAAATAACTAGCCGTCCGCCCCGGCTTCGCACGAGTGTAAGCTCGGCCTTCGGCCTCGCTACAAAATATAATATAGCCTATGTCACCCGGGGATAGTGTAGCTTCCCAACAGTGAAAGAATTTTTCAAATCGGTTCAGTAGTTTCGGAGCCTATTCATTACAAACATACAAAAATAGGTACAAATCTGTCCTCTTTATAATATTAGTGTAGACTTAAAGGTACAAAGCTACTTTATCATCAGCTCTTTATTGTGCTCAAAGCTACTTACTACAAGTATATGTATGAAAGGCAAAAAATTTGTAAGTTAAATTTGAGGTTTGCTGATCAGGGCCCAAGGGCCCCCTGAGCTTGGGGGCCCCGGTGCAGGGCACCGCCTAGCCTTCCGATAGCTACGCCACTGCTCACACACATTCCCACACACACTAACAGAGCAGATATTTAAATTCACGATTCAAACATCTCCCCGTCTCCGATTAGGTACCGCCTAGCGCCTCTTCGTCATCATCACGATAGTACCTACAGTATCTGCTGATAATGATGACGCAGAGGCGTCTACGCAAAACTACACAAAATGAATTTCAATGAATTTTTGTGGGTACAAAACTTGTAGATTTGTTAAATAGTCACCTAATTATGCAGATGTAATTCAAACACTCGATTGATACCACAATGACGTTAGATCCGGGACATGATTCGAATACGAATGACGGTATTTCTATTAACAGGATTTTGTCGTTTCCGGTCAGGGGTTTGAAAGGGCCAATTTGAGGGAATCGCACTAGATTGCGGCGTAGGGAAGGGAAATAAAGGCAGGGTTTGAAATCTCGTTGAATCCTGATTTACGAAAGGAAATTAACATAAATAACGTAAACATAATATTTCAATGTAACAAATTTTTGTTTTTATTATTTCATTAATTTATCATTTCTTCGAATTTGTTATGATGGAAATAAATAAGGACATGAGTAGTTATTTATTATTATTATAAATTCCTTAACTGTTGGCGTTTTGGAAATACTCAGAGTCACCCAACGGGCAATGGAGAGAGTTAAGCTCGGAGTTTCTTTGCGTGATAGAATCCGGAACGTGGATATTCGCCAAAGAACCAGAGTCACCAACATAGCTATTAAAATTTGCTAGTTGAAGTAGCAAGGCACATCGCTCGAAGAACCAATAACCGATGGGGAAGAAAGGTTCTTGAGTGGAAACCACGAACCGGAAGACACAGCGTAGGTAGACCTCCCACTAGATGGACCGACGACAATGTGAAAGTTGCGGGCATCCAGTGGATGCAGATGGCAGGATGACGTTCAGTGTGGAGTTCTAAGGGGGAGGCCTATGTTCAGCAGTGGACGTCTTCTGGCTGATGATGATGTTTTTTTTTGTGTAAATATTTATACCTACAATATGTCTCTATTCGACAGTCAAGACCATCTACTTTTACCCCATCTCTACTGGTTCGCATTTTGTCATCTTGAGCTGGGAGATCAACAATGATCCGTAATGAGACAGACCAAGGTTGGAGATTCGCTATTCGATATGGCTCGCGTGTTATCCCGAGATTCCTGAGAGATTTGTTTTGAGATTGAAATGTCTCTTTCCTTGTTTTGAAAGAAATTGAGTGGATTTATATTTTATCTATTTTCTTTTTTGTTAGTATCTATTTAAAAATATATATGTATGTATAATTGGGCTTGGCAGAAGTAAGAAGAATGGGATGCAACATAGAAGAACATGACAACTTTATATTTTGTTATAAGGGAGAAACGTCTGGCTTACACGGAGTGGGTTTCTTGATTAAATATAAATAAAATAGATAAAAAAGATTTTAATGCTAAAGTGGGCCAAAAAAAGACGAATGAAAACATGATACTAGGACAATTTGGCTATGGAAACAGAAACGAGAGAGGAGTGAAACTTATACAATACGCTTGCGAACACAAACTATCCGTTATGAACACATATTTAAAAATGAAAAACAACCACAAATGGACATGGCTTTCTCCAAATGGAAAAAAACAATGAATGAAGTAGACTACATCTTATCGGATAAACCCAAAAAGATCAGTAACATCGAAATTCTACACGGCCTAGGATTCAGATCAGACCACCGATTAGTAAGAGCCACCTATATTATACAGAATACTAAGAAAAGCAGGGTGTCGTTCAAAGCGTCATCAAACACACTCAAAACAGAAGAGGAGTGTACTTTGTACTTAAAAAACTTAGAGAACAATGTAAAAGAACTAGAAACACAAGACAAAGAAGATGTTCAAAGTCTCTACAATAAACAAGAAAAAAATATTAAAACAAGTATAATACCTAAACAAAAACAAGATAAAGGAAATAAAATCCTTAGTAAACCTACAATAGACCTCATAGCGAGACGTTCTCAACTCCAGAAAATAAAAAACAAGACCACTGAAATGAAACAAGAATTAAGTACGCTATTCAAAACAACTAGCAAGGCAATTAAAAAAGATTATCAAAGCTACAGAAATAAAATAATAGAAGAGAACCTAAAACGATACAGTAGTACAAAAAGAGCCTATAAAGAACTAAGCACCCACAAAAATTGGATCCAAAACCTAAAAACAAAGACAAAAGAAACTAAAAAAAGGAAAGATATAATTAATTGTGCTACAGAATTTTATAAACAACTCTATGAAAGTTCTAACGAAACTTGTACAGCTAACAATATACAAATAAATGAAAAACCTCGAAATTATAACTTGGGAAAAGACGAACCTACGCCAGTGGATGTAATAAAAGTGATAAATCACATCAAAAGACTTAAATCAGAAAGAAGCCTGGACCAGATGGCATACAAAACGAAATTCTAAAAATTGGCATTGCTCTGCTAGCCCGCCAATTGACTAGTCTGTTCAACAAAGTCTTAGACACTGGCCAGATACCACAGCAATGGAAGAGATCCGATATTATTCTGCTTTATAAGAAAGGAGACCCTCAAGATATAGGTAACTACCATTAGTCTTCTCTCAAGTACATACACAAATTGTTTACATCTATACTACAAAGCAGAATAGGCACAAAAATCGAGAGCTTTCAGCCGATCGAACAAGCGGGGTTCCGGTCCGGTTTCTCCACGATGGACCACATTCACGTGATACAACAAGTGACCGAAAATACAAGGAGTTTAACAGTACACTTTACATAGCATATATTGACTATGCTAAAGCGTTCGATACGATATCGCATGACTCGATCTGGGAAGCCCTGAACAAATGTCACGTCAACGGAAATACATAAATGTCCTAAAGAACATTTATGGCGGTAGTACTAGTCGTGTGAAACTAGAGAAGAGAAGACCAGAAATACGAATTCGCAGAGGAGTGAGACAAGGGGACCCATTGTCTCCCAAACTTTTTATAGCGGTATTACAGAACATTTTTGATGAACTTAAGTGGGATACAGAAGGTATCAAAGTCGGTAATCGCCACTTGAGCCACCTGAGATTCGCAGACGATATTGTTCTATTTGCTGAGACAAGCCATAAATTAGAAAAAATGATATGCTCACTAAGCAATAAAAGTGAAAAAGTAGGCCTACTGATGAACGAAACTAAAACCAGATTAATGACGAACAGCTCCAAAAACATAATAAACCTCAATGGGAAGTCACTTGAATATGTAAATAACTACATTTACTTAGGAAAGCAAATATCCCTGGACGACAAACATGAAGAAGAAGTAGAACGACGAGTATGGGTATGGGTGCTCACGTATGGGTGCCAAACTTGGACATACAATACCAAAATAAAATCAAAATTAGTTACTTGCCAAAAAGCGATGGAAAGAAGCCTACTAAAAGTGAGGAGAATACAAAAAATAAAAAGTAAAGACATAAGAAAAAAGACTCAACTGATAGATGCTTTGCACTACAGTCTAAGATTAAAATGGCGATGGGCAGGACACCTAGCGCGTTATGACGACAGAAGATGGACGTTAGAGGCGACGAAATGGAACGGTCCAAGCGGGAAAAGAGAAAAAGGGCGGCCTAGGAAGAGGTGGAGTGACGATATTAGAGCTGTAGCGGGAAGAGAATGGAGAACACAAAGCGAAAGACAGAGAAAACTGGAATAAGCTGGAGGAGGCCTACACCCAAAGAGGGGTTCCAATCCACTCAAACGAAGAGTGATTAAAAAATAAAAATAAAAAAAAAACCAAAGCAAATGCTTATAAAATAAATTTAATAAATACTATATATAGTGTGAAACTATAATGTTAATAGTTTGTAATTAAGGTAAAATATGCATGTAATACTTAAGGGATTGGAAATAAATCGGCTTTATTATTATTATATCACGTATTTATTTGTCACGTATATTTTTTAATTTTTTTATTATTATTTTATGTATGTATATCAGTCTCTGGCAGCCATATTACAAACTGCTTAGTTTAGAGTCAGATGACCATGTGTGCAATAATGTCCCAGATATTTATTATATTTTATTTATCTTTAAAAATAATTTTACACTGACGAGGCTTTTTCCGGAGCATAAAGAAATTGTTATTTGAAATCACACTTAGATAGTTCATCATGATAACATGTATAAATTGATATATTTATAAATATCCCCGATAAAAGAGCTGATAGACCAATAAAATGATTATGATTATAGTCTACATACGACTGAACAGATTTTCTTGAATTATAGTTTTTTATGCCATAGGTGAAAACAAGCTGACGGGCCTGATGCCTGATGGTAAGCGATCACTGTCACCAATTGATGCCTGCAACACCAGGCGCATAACAGATACGTTGCCAACCTTTTACGACTTTATTAACAGCCCTTTTGAAGAACCCCATATTATAGCTCTATATAATATCGATAAAATAAATATCATTATAAAAACCGACTTCACTAAAAGGACAGAAATGTTCAAATAAAAAAAATAATCATCAAAATCGGTTCACCAAGTCGAAAGTTCTGAGGAAACAAACATAAAAAACAAAATAGTCGAATTGAGTACCTCCTCCTTTTTGGAAGTCGGTAAAAAAAAAACATAAAAACCCAATGTACCTACGGAACGAGACCCAGGGAATGTTATCAGTTGTGAGGTATAACTCCAAAATTGCACCATCCTAGGTTTGATGTCTGGAAGTCGAAATTCCCAATAAAATGTCCCACACCGCCGCAACACTACTTTCTCAAGCTACTTGAGTAATTAATTAACCATAAATACTCTATTGAACGTTCAACGTCCTCTACGGCCTACGTAGTACGTGAAACCTGTTTGTGACACGTGCTATCGTACAAGCACTACCATAGGTTCGAACACCGTTTTCTACACCACATAGGTCTTCAGATTCACGTGACAATAGTGTTCCACGACTAACGTGGAGCACAGGCCCTTACACATTCGACGAAATCGTACCACAACGTCTGGAATAAGTTTATTTCACCAGTTTTTAATAATTAAAATCCTAATAACGGTGACAGGACAACTTGCAATCAAATATTTTATGTAAGAGCACAGACCTACTACCTATGTAAGAGAATTTCCTATTTAATTATGAAAAATGACAAGACAATGACAGCTGTCAGCACAAAAGTCAACAAACAGACGGGTAAAAAACCCAAGAAGAAAAATTCCGAGCGAGGGAGCGCTTAGACTATTTGACTTGACCCGGACTGAAAAACACGGGAATTCAAATTCGCGATCGGTTGCTAACACCCAAGTAATAACTCACCAGGTTTCTCTTGCATCACCTCAAAATTCCTATGAGTGCACCTCATGGGTAAAATAATATACGAAGCATTCCTTTGGGTACTTAATTTACCACACAAAAATCAATAATTTAGATTTGCTATTATTGCAAAAAAAAGTTTAAATGTTTTTAGGATATAAATATATTAATAATAAAGTCATTTTCTGCTATTTTCTTTCACAAGGACTAAAAAAGATGATGATGGTGAACCTAAAAAGTGGTGGGTTAATTTTACTAGCGTCCTTTTATAAGAACACCAATTTAGCAGGTAATTTTAAATTTATTATTCCTAGCCATTAGATGCAACGTAATACATATCCTTATTTCATTGCAATCTATATCTATCAGTAGTTTGTTTTCTAGTACGTGTATAATTGTAAATGTAAACGTAAGCGAAATCGTATTTCAGCTTTCGTGGTGCTCACCTAACACTACACTCATCTTCTTATGCATTTTTTGTCTTCATGCATGAAAAATGTGAATGAGATTGTTAATTTATCCACCTCTGGCAGTTAATTTAAGGAGGATTAAGGCTCCGGGAGTTATTGTAGGGTGTTTTTATTACGGCTCAAATCTCGCCATGCGAGATTGCTGGTGGATAACGGGACGATGGATGATGTCTTGCTTTTACCGTTTGTAAAAGAAATTTCTTTGTTTAGGTAATTCTGTGTGGATAATAGGAAAATAAGTTCATAAGAGTATGCATCTACCTATTACCAGATTCCATAAAAATATTAGTTAAGATAGCTACTACAAATACAAGACTATATTTCGAAGATAGGTGGCAGAAAATAGGCATTATTAACATTAGGTACTGTAATAATTAACCTTTTAGTTTTATGTTATTTTTATGCATAGAAGAAACTGATGATACTCATGCTGACTAGTGTACAATATATTTAAGTGTACCTACATAGAAAAAAAAATGTCTCCTTTCTATTAATCGTGGCGCCCTAACTGGGTTCTTATACATATTTGTAGCATGTCAGGACCTCATGAAAAGTGTGGATACATTGGCAAATAAATAAATAATATGGTTATTCTGGGAAAACGATTTCATTATACGTATTTGTTGGCAGATTTAGGTTTACATAATTAATGGATGTAGGCACAGAATAAATATGATTTTGGTAGTTAAAGCATATGCGAAAGTGTTTTTGTTGCTCTCCTGTTTTTTCGATTTGATTAAACTTGGTAAGGAATGTGTATCAAGAGAAATCTGTATTGAAATTCACGTATTTTTCCTGTTTTTTTTTTTTTTTTTCACGTATTCACGTTTTTTTTTAAAGGCGACAGTGTCGTCTTCTGTGGTACGTAGACAATCTGAAATGAAGAGACAAGTAATTTCAAATTTTGAACATCTTGAACTCAGATCTTGAAGGCACTCGTATCTAATTGGGGAATTTAATTTACTTTTACATATTGTATTGTCTTTTACTGACATGTTATAAAGTAATAAGGAAAACATTTTAATTAAAGGGAAAATTCGTGCTTATTTATTTCCAGAGTCACCGTGGTTAAGGTCTGGAATAACGATATTCGCTATTATTGCGTCGCTGTCAAAATGGCGATGATCGCAAATTTGACTTGTCTTCGAGACTAATTTAGTTTATGATTTCTAGTACCGCTAGGGCCTAACTTGTCTTCATTCATTATTTTATTAATAAAAAATTCAAAATAATAAAAGGTATTTTTTATATTTTCTCCGCTATCCTATAAAATCTTTTTAGCGATACGAAAATATCGTAGTTTAGGATATTATTACTCCTATTATTAAAACAATTTATTTTGCGGAATCGAAAACATCTATTTTTCACCTCTTGACCGATCTCTTATAAAACAAAACACAACTCTATTGAAATAAAATAATAAAGGCGACCGCGAAGGTCGCACTGGTGAAAAAGAGTTCCGCCACACCACCCCCCCACGGAGAAAGGAAGAATAAGCTGAAAAATTTATAAATAAATAAGATAATCACATATCTAAAATATTTCCAAACTTCACCCTCCTCCCGGACCGGGTGATGACAGGAGCTGGTGTAGGTGCAGGGACCAACGCAGGCGTGAAACTGCTAGCTGGAGTTGGCGCAGGCGGCACAATTGGTTCACAATTGTCAAACGCCGAATCCAAATGGGCAGGCTTAACGCGATCTATGCTAACTGTACGTTCCCTTCCATTAATATCGAGAGTGATCGTTTTGTCTCTTCGCCCGATGATACGATGAGGACCGGAATAAGGCGGCTGCAACGGCCTTCGCACTGAATCATCGCGTAGCATGGCATGCGACGCCTTAACTAAATCTTTAAATATGAAAGTCGATGGCTGGGCGTGGCGTGTAGCAAGGACAGGACGGAGAGCTTCCATATATTTGCGCAGCTCACGGACGAAATCTACAACGTCACTTGGGCTCTGCGATGTTATTGGAGGTATGACGAGTTCTCCAGGCAAGCGAAGAGTCTCTCCATAAACGAGCTCTGCAGAAGATGCCTTCAAATCTTCTTTGAGCGCCGTTCGCATCCCTAATAAAACTAACGGCAAAGCTCTTACCCATGTGTCATTATGACACATCAAAGATGCTTTAAGCTGCCGATGCATGCGTTCCACCATACCATTTGCGCAAGGATGGTAACTAGTCGTGCGCACCCGTTTGGTACCACATACATCCATTAGACGGCGAAACAACACAGATTCAAACTGCCGGCCCTGGTCGGTTGTCAAAATGTTTGGTACCCCAAAACGGGAAACCCAACCAGTTACGAATGTATCTGCTACCTCTTCTGCTGTGATTGATGACATAGGCCATACTTCAGGCCACCGTGTGTATCTATCAATCGCAGTCAGGCAATAATTGTACCCTTTCGAGTGAGGAAGTGGTCCAATAATGTCTAAATGCACCGACCTAAATCTGTTTGACGGTAATTTAAACTCTCCAAGTGGCGAATTAATATGTCGAGTTACTTTACTGAGTTGACAGCGTAAACAAGTTCGAGCCCATTCACGGCAATTTGCGTTTACTTGAGGCCATACATAACGCTCAGTTACCAAGCGAGTGGTTGCCCGCGCGCCAGGGTGACTGAGGTTGTGACACCTGTCGAATGCAGCTCGACGGAATGCTGGTGTCAGGTATGGACGTGGTCGCTCAGTTGAAGTATCACAAATTACTGTGATATTTGTGCCAGGGATGAGGATGGGTTCGAGCTTCAAAGACGAATTCCCACGCATACTAGCTAGCTCCTCATCCGATTCTTGCGATAACGCGAGTGCAGCAAAATCCTCTTCAAGAGAAATAGACTCAACGCGCGACATGGCATCAGCTACGATGTTATCAACCCCTTTAATATACACTACATCAGTAGTAAACTGGCTGATGAAAGACAGCTGGTTTAATTGGATAGGCGGCAATTTCTCACGTCGTTGTACAAAAGCGTATATTAGCGGCTTATGGTCAGTGTAGATAGTGACGTGTTGTACCTCCAACAGGTGCCTGAAGTGTTGAACACTCTCGTACACCGCAAGGAGTTCCCGATAGTACGCCGGCCACTGAGCCTGTTTAGCAGTCAGCTTTTTACTAAAATAGGCTAGTGGCTGCCAATCATCATTATCGACGCGCTGTTGTAGGCAAGAACCAACGTGCGTTCCTGAAGCGTCAGTAAACAACCCAACCTCAGCACTGTTATTTGGGTGTGCTAAAATTGTAGCGGACGTCAAGCTTTTCTTGCATTCTTCAAAGCACTTTTCTAGCTCAGGAGTCCACACAAAAGGTTTATTGCCTTTGCCTTGAATAGCAGTGATTGCTTCAATTAACGGCGCTTGGTACTTAGCCGTACTTGGCAAAAACCGGCGGTAGTAATTGACCATGCCTATGAATCTGCGCATACCCTGAACTGTCTTTGGGGGCGGGTAATCCACCAGAGAACGAATTCTGTCCTCAGGAGGACGCGTGCCCGCAGCATTGACTCGATGCCCAAGGAAAGATACTTCTGCGGCACCAAATACGGACTTGGCTGTATTAATCACAACGCCATAGTCGAGCAATCGCTGGAACAAGATTTCCAGATGCTGCGCATGCGCTATTTGGTCTTTTGAGTAAACCAAAATGTCATCAACATAGACATAGCAAAAATCTAAGCCACGGACTACTTCATCGATAAATCTCTGAAAAGTCTGCCCAGCATTACGCAAACCAAAAGTCATATACAGAAATTCATATAATCCAAATGGAGTAGTTATCGCTGTCTTGCACACGTCGCCTGGATTCACCGGTATCTGTTGATAGGCCTTGACCAAGTCTATAGTACTAAAAACGGTACAGCCAGACAAGTTGTGCGCATAATCACCTATGTATCGGACAGGGTAGCGATCAGGAATCGTTCGGGCGTTTAATGCACGATAATCACCGCAAGGACGCCACGTTGAGTCCTTTTTAGGTGCGAGATGCAGAGGCGATGACCAAGAGCTATCAGATGGTCGGCAAGTACCAGCTCGGACCATATCTTCGAACTCTTTCTTTGCAATGCCCAGTTTTAATGGTGCCAACCGACGCGGTCTAGATGTCACAGGGGGACCGTCGGTAGTGTTTATATAATGTACGGTGCTGTGTTTAATAATTCTAGGTGCACCAGGTGGTCGCGTTATACTTGGGTATTTCTCCAAGATCGCTGTGAATGGCGAGTCAGGAAGAGATACTACCTTCACACTTTGCTGTTCCGCGGTATAAAGGTCCGCGGACGAAATAAGCCCAGTTTTACTATCGCACAGCTTACCTTTTGAGCAATCGGGTAAAAGCTGGTAATGCGACAAAAAATCTACGCCAATAATACCACTTTCCACATCCGCCACGACAAAGTTCCAGGTGAAATCCCGTCGTAGCCCTAAATTTAAGTTCAACTGTACCAGTCCATATGTGATAATCTTACTGCCATTAGCTGCAACTAAACTATATGATAATGGCTGAAGCGTACGTCCTTTTATAAAGCTACGAGGAACGCAACAAATATCCGAACCAGTGTCCACCAAAAATTTCCGGTTGGATCTCCGGTCGGTCACGAAAAGGCGGCGACTAGCTGGCGAGCAACTGGATGTCGCCTTTAACAGTTGCTGTTTTGGTTTCCCTGATCACTAGGCGGGGAACCGGACCACTTACATGGAGGCACACATTTACGTGCTTTTGTCGCAAAACGGTCATGATAAAAGCACAAATCATAGTTACGTGAACGTGATCGGCTGCGACTACGATTACGGTTACGATTGAAGTCACGACTACGCGTACCAACATGCGAGCTGCAACCAGCAGAGGAAAGTGACGCTACTAAACGGGTCAATTCATCAACTTTTTTAGTCAGCTCCTGTACAAGATCAGTATTCGAGTTAGGCGAAACCGTACATACCTCCAATGAAGTTGATTGAGCGTTAATTTCAGCCAAATTGTCCGCTAGTTCGCTTAGCTCAGCCAACGATTCTAATCGTTGAGCAGCCAAGACAGTTTGAAGATATCGTGGCAACCTGCTCATCCAAATTGTCTTCAGAATATCCTCCGGAAATGCTGCACCGGCTAACGATCTCAGATGACGCAGAAAAAACGACGGCTTTTGATCGCCGATCTGCTCCTTCTCTAGAAGACGGCGTATTTTCTGCTCCCGAGAATCTGAGAACCTAGATATTATTGCGTTGCGCAATTTCGTGTAGGGTTGCTCCCTCGGAGGTTGGATTATGAAATCCTCTACTTCGCGAGTACAATTGGTATCGAGGTGCGCAACTGCGTAATTAAACTTTGTGATTTCTTGGCTAATATTATTGATGGAAAATTGCGCCTCTAAACTCGCAAACCATAGGGCCGGGCGATCTCTACAAAATGGAGGGGTACGTATAGATACTCTGTTAATCATTACCTTCTCCGTACCGCCTGTGCCAGATCTGCTGTCACTGCTTGACATTTCACGTCCACCCGTACCCGCGGAAGCTGGTTTGAAGTCTTCCTGCTCACTGTCACTCATGACGTGTGCTGTCATGAAAAACCATGCTAAGAGAAAAACAAAATTCAAAAACAAAAACTGAAAACAAAAGAAACGTGGGAGTGTGGTGTGCGAATGCCCTACAAAAAACTTTGGTATAAAAATAACTTAAAAATATGTACAAAAATTCACCAAAATAAAATAAAATTAAATACACACACAAAAACACACAACAATATAAATCACACTTAGTCTTTTTAGTCCACACTGGTTCTTCCAAAAGATACTTCGACTTTAGTCTTGACGCGCTCCATGCGATTGTTGCCAGCAGTCAGCAGCACAGCTCTCGTAGTCGAATTCACCACTTCTTTTTCTACGTTTTCGTATTCTCGTCGACGAACAATCAGACGACCGTGGTCGCTTCACTCGTACCACCAAAGAAAGTACTCGTACCTATTTGCGTACCTTTGCTCTTCTTGTGTTCGAATCGTCTTAATTTATGTTGTGTTCGTATCGGGGTCACCAATTTAGGATATTATTACTCCTATTATTAAAACAATTTATTTTGCGGAATCGAAAACATCTATTTTTCACCTCTTGACCGATCTCTTATAAAACAAAACACAACTCTATTGAAATAAAATAATAAAGGCGACCGCGAAGGTCGCACTGGTGAAAAAGAGTTCCGCCACAGTAGCTTTATACTCTTTGCAATGTTATTCTAAAGATAACCCAATGAGTTTTTTATTCTTACTCAGTGATTTTATTTTCTTCAAATACGTTGAAATGCGCGAGTAATAAGCCTTTTTTTAAAAGCACGCTCGGTAAACGCGGTACTGAAAGCTTACGAAGCGTCTACGAGTATATTTCAATAAGTAGTTCCTGATTAGCGCGGCGTGCGCGTGAGCGAGAGCCGCGGGATCGTTGCGGCGTACCGTAGGCCGCGCCAATCAGGAAGCACCTATTGAAATATAGGCGCTCGGCATCGAGATACAATACCTATAGAGTCACAATCGTGCCAAACACTGTCAAATCCAAAACTCGGCGCACGCTACACATTGCGCAGTCTTTTTGGCTACTTGTAAGGCAACCGCGATCCGACTACAACGCCGCCCGATACCAGTGCTACGATACCCTATCGGACAAGCGATGTTGAACACTATGCAAGCAACATAACGCCTAAATTGAAATATGGCATTGTGAACTATATAATTGATGTCTAAGTATGTACAACGACGCTCGGACACTTAGAATAAGCAAACCTTAGAGTAGGTAACATAAACACACCTTAGAGTAGGCACTTCTAAGCTCGGACGTTTTTTGACTGTTTTCACTTAGAGATTGTGGCTCTATAGGTAGGGTTGCCATCTCTAAAATTTGGCAACCAGGACCGCATGAAAACCCCGGATTTTAGAGGCCAGAAGCCGGACATGTCAACAGGTTTTTTAAACATATAGTCAGTGTAAAAATGACGGCATGCGGGCACAGTGCGTGTGTCGCGGGCGGCCCAAGACTTAATTTTTTTAAGCCCGGACTACAAATGAAGCCCGCCCGGACGCTCCCCAGATACCCTCTAAACTAGGACAAATCCGGGGAAACCCGGACAGAAGGAAACCCTATCTATGGGTTTTGTATCTTGATGGCGCTAGGTAAGCTTTCGTAATCGCGTATATCCAGCGTGCTACCGTACCGTTGCTGCACCGACAAGTCAGGAAAAGGCTTAAGATAGCAGCGCGCCGTCAAGTAATTAAACTGATTAAAGCGAATTTTGCACAATGGCTGCTACCATTATAGATTCAATTACGCAATAGCACGTACTTTAGTCCAGCACTCATATTCGTATCCAGCACTCGAAACGCGATAACATGGTCCATATTAAACTATGTTATCTATTAGATATATTAATTTACTAATATATTAATTGAGTCAGCGGTATCTAATCTGGTGATATCTTGAAGCCGAATTTAACCCGCACTCGACGCTGAATATTAATGAAATATGAGTAAGCACCTACTTATTAGGGAATTTTCCAGAAGCAAAATATAATACGTAAATATGGTACTAAGACGTGGTCCTTAACTGTTGGCCTTTTGGAGAAACTCAGAGTCACACAACGGGCAATGAAGAGAGCTATGCTCGGAGTTACTTTGCGTGATTGAATCCGAAACGTGGATATTCGACAAAGAACCAGAGTCATCGACATAGCTATTAAAATTTGCAAGTTGAAGTGGCAGTGAGCAGGCTACATCGCTCGAAGTACCGATAACTGATGGGGAAGAAAAGTTCTTGAGTGGAGACAACGAACCGGAAGACGCAGCGCAGGTAGGCCTCCCACTAGATGTACCGACGACATCGTGAGAGTCGCGGGCATCCAGTGGATGCAGATGGCAGGTTGTCGTTCAGTGTGGAGGTTAAAGGGGGAGGCTTATGTTCAGCAGTGGACGTCTTATGGCTGATGATAAAAATATAATACACTTTATTGACACCATGAAAATAACACTATAAGGAGAATTGGTTAGTAATAAGTACATAAGGCGGTCTTATCTTTACAAGAAATCTTTTCCAGGCAATCTTCAGATAAGAAAATGAAGATTATTTGTAGAGTACTATTCACGGTCCAAGCTTTTGACAGCTTCAATTACATTGTAAAAAAGCCGAATGAAAACGACGAATTATGATAACTTTCATAAGGTTTTTGAAAGTAAGACTAGGTACCCGATACATATCAGTGAGATATTAAAGAAAATATTTCTAATTCGCTTTTTCAATGTTTTCAGCTATCTGAACAAATAAATACTTGGACCGAGTTTAGCTGTTGCCCGCGACTTGAGACGAGTAGACTTTCATATAAACTTTCAACTCCAAATGTTCCCCCTTCATTCAGCTCTTTCGCAAAATACTTTCTTTGCAGAACTCTACAGTCTCTACCTATACACCCTATAAAAATCTACCTGCCCAACAGTAAAGTACACGTAAGTAGTAACAGTAAAGTTAGGTCAAGTAATTTTTGACATTTCTTGACGAGTCAGTCAGTGTCAGTCAGTATTTCGCTTTTATATTCATATGAAATATTTATAGACTAGCTGATGCTCGCGACTAGGGAATCCAATCCCGCAAACGCGGGATCCCGCAAAAGCTGGATCCCGCATGTATTTTGCGGGATTGCTTATGCGGGACTATACTTGCGGGATCCGCGGGATTTGCGGGACTGAAAAATATCCGATTTTTTTAATATTTACGAACTCGTATCCAATCACTAGAAATATCTACGTCTGTGTATCCAAATGAGAGTACCGTCAATCCATAACAGGGGAATTCCCTAGTAATCAAAAAATAATTGAGTCTAGTAGAAGAAAGAAATATTGTTTGAGAAATAAATACGCACGAATTTTACAAAATTTCATTGGAACTTTCTTGTTTGCAGTGTTTATTAAATAGTGACCTGTATTTCTATTAAAAAAAACAGTAAAATGAGTGTGTGTAGTTTACAAAGAGTTTAAGAGCTCTAATTGGATTTGGAAACATTATTTAAAGGCTGAAGATGGTATGTCGGCAAAATGTAAATTGTATCCCGCTATTATCAAAATTTCTGCTCGTTCAACTAAGGACTTGCATACCCACTTGCGCACAAGACATAATGTAAGTAAAGCGCGAAGCATAGCTGGCAGTAGCACTATCGAAGATTTTGTCCAAGACGTGACAAGCCAGAGATCTAGCGGATCGTTAGCATCTACTTCTACTACGACAGGGTTAGATGAAAATATTTCTTCTTTACTACCAAAGAAGAAGAAAATATCGGATTTTTTCCCAAGTGAAAAAAAGGTATCAATGGAAGAAAGAGTATCTCGAATGGCAGCCAAGGATGGTGTACCATTCGCAAAATTTATTACATCTCGTGATTTGAGAGAACTTTTTGAGTCAGAAGAGTTTTATTTTAAATACAAATAATTCGTCTTACTTTATAGTAGTCTAAAAGAAGTAAAGTTTTTATTTTGCAATCCCGCAAATCCCGCGGATCCGCGGGATTGTTGACATCAGTCCCGCATATCTGCGGGATTCATATTTCAGTGCGGGATTGGATTCTCTACTCGCGACTCAGTACGCGTAAATTTTCAAATAAACTTTTAAACTTTCAACTTTCCGCCCGTTATTGGGCCTTTCGCAAAAACTTTTCTTAGCGAACCTTTTGTAATTACAAATCTTTCAACCTAAAATTCAACCCTCCATTTCACCTCCATAATCCGTCTTTTTCGGTAAAATCTTACTACAGTAGTTTATCAAATTTCATATCCCAAACATCAAAACCAAATGAGTTTTTATAAACTTTCAACCTCCATTTGTCCACCTTAATTCAGACCATTTGCAAAATCCTTTATTAGCGTATCTCCACACCCCATAAAGAATCTACCTGCTAAATTTCAGCTTCGTAGGTGGAGTAGTTTTCCAGATTTCGCGATGAGTCAGTGATTGAGTGAGTGGTATTTCGCATTTATATATAAGTATTAATAATATAGATTTGTATAAACAATATAACGTTAATTATTAGGAGAAAACGTTAATTTAATGAACAGACTACAGCATGCAACTTTCCTAAATTGTAAAAAAATACGCAAATAAAAAACATATAAGTCATAGGACTGCAGGTCATAAGTGAAAACTTAAGTAGTAATTCACCTATTCTACAAGAGATGGCGCTGTTTTTAAATAAACGGTACAGCGTGACGATGTTTTTTGTTGACCCAAAAGTGATCAACGCGCTCAAAAAACAACAAAATAAATAAAGCCTCTATCTCGAGGATGTCAAGCCAGCCCCAGTTGTGACAATCTATAGACATGTTGGAAGAAAAGCTCCTTAGAGACATTATTAGGCAAACGCTGCGCGAATGAAATATGGACGAGATGACCTTGCCTTGGGGACACGGTACGTGTCAAATAAAAATTCCTATTTCCTACATCCCTGTGATACGATGTATTACGATATGAAGGGTTACACGGAATAGGTGCAATAAAGCTCATTGTACTCACCATAATAAACAAGTTTTACAATGGCGTCAACCCAGAAAGAGTGAAATAAATACCAGGTCTTCTATAGAAAGTAAATCATTCACTTGAAATAAATGGAACACCTGATATTTTTTCGCAATTTCAGAATTGCTCCCACGGAGAAATTCAATTAACTACTTCTAGTGAATTATGATAAGATAAGATAATGTAAAGATAATCTTACTATGGTTGTCCGTCCTCACATGCGGATAATTTGGTCAACTGACAAGGTGATTTTTTAAAGGCAAAAACGCTGTATCTGGTTTAAGTTTAGATTAGACAATTCTGAAATTGCACGCCTTATTTGACTCTACATAAAATTCTTACGCTTTCATCCCCATATACAAATATTGCCTTGGCGGTAAGAAATCGTAAATACCAAAACAGATCTTGAATCATCGAATCTTTTATCTTGGGGTGACGAGCGCAGTGCATTGCCATCCAGGGGTTTGAACTGTTGAAGTTCAAAATTCTGAGTGGCGTTGAGTTGTTATGGGCAAGCGTGAAGAGCCATCAGGCGAGCGACTTCGCTCGTCTCGTCACTCAGTACCATAAAAAAAAGATGCCGTAGTAATCGCCCATTCTAAGACGTCTCTAATGAACCACGGTAAGTGTAGGCGACCTACACAGAATTCAATAAGGGATCTAAAAACGATAAAACAATAAAAACTTTTAGTCGCATTTCGCGACTAAAAGTTTTTATTGTTTTATCGTTATTACAAAGTAAGTGATTTTTTTAATGCAAATTTTTTGTGAGGGCGGCTGTAGACCAAATAAATAATTTTTCAATTTTAGAAATGTATATGTATTTTTAATTAAATTAATAGCATCATAATTCAAGTATTGAAATCCTTTCGACTGCTTAATTTTTTTTAACATAAATAATATTTATGTAAAAACAAATATTAGATTTAGATTTAGCGGTTTATTAGACTAGTGTAGTTTAATATATTTATTTTACTTTGATTCTTTATTTTAATTTAGGTAAGTTTATTTTGTTTCCAAATATGTATACTTTTAGTGAATAAAACTTGTAAAAAAAAAAATTAATTACTTACCGTAAATATTTAATGAAAAAGTAATTATATTTACGATATTTTTATTACGATATTCCATCCAGTGGCGTAGCTAGGTAACCAAAGGCCCTGGTGCAAAAAAATGGGGCCACCTAAACTGGGTTAGGATTTATCAAGTAATAATGTAAATAATTTAAACGTACAAAGATACTTTATCATCAGCTCTTTATTGTGCTTAAAGCTACTGACTACATGTATGTGTATGAAGTTCAGTTTGAGGTTTGCTGATCAGGGCGCAAGGGCCCCCTGAGTTTGGGGGCTCCGGTGCACGGCACCGCCTAGCCCTCCGATAGCTACGCCACTGATTCCATCTCTCTAGATTTGTGCGCCTACTAACTAGACAAAACATGATACAAAGTGACTAATATTGTTTAAACACCTATTGTACACACGTTACGTGTTTTCTGCCAATAAATTATCCTTATCTCATCTTTATCTGTTTTTTAAAGCATCATAACCGTGAACATAAATATACAAACATAAATGTATTCACGAATGCTACGCAAAGGTATTGAAATAAAATAAAAAACTTCCAAATTTCTACAGAGAGGTTGCTTTGCAAGTGGTTTTTAGGGTTCCATATCCAAAGGGTAAAACGGGTCCCTATTACTAAGACTCTGCTGTCCATCTGTCAGTCCGTCTGTCACCATCTGATGAACCGTGATAGTTGTCTAACTATCACGGTTGAAATTTTCACAGATGATGTATTTCTGTTGCCAAAACAGAATAAAATAAATATTTAAGGGGGTCTCATAGTAATACAACAAACGTGATTTTTTTGCCGTTTTTATTGATAATGGTATAGAACCCTTCGTGCGCGAGTCCAACTCGAACATGGCCGGTTTTTTAAAATTAATAAGGTCTTAATCCCGGCGCAAAACTGCAAGACCTTTATTATGGACTGCGTGAGCGACTACTGAAGACATGGGGAACGTTTCGATTTTAGAACGTAACATATAAAGAGAAAATGTAATCAATTCTTTTACAATGTTATTGCATCTGCCAAATGCATTCTCTCAGTAGCTGGACTATTACATAATATAAAAAAATAACGATATAATGATTCCGAAATCTCTAAATGTTGAACATAATATTTATTATGTACTTTAGTGATAGTAAATACAAAAACTCTTATCTAATGCGTGTTTAAGAGCACTCATAAATTTTTTGACAAAAAAGTAATGAAAACGATTTTTTTGCGTTCTGATTCTATCTAATAGAGACTACTTATAGAAAAACCAATTTCTGTAATAAATAGATCTGTTTTTATTGAAAACTAGTGACGCGCCCCGGCTTCGCACGGGTGTAAGCTCGGCCTTCGGCCTCGCTACTATGACCCGCTCCAGGAACACAAAATTTCATCCAAATTGATCCAGCCGTTTTTAGAGTATTCTATGTCCGTTTCCTGGCTCTAAGCTACCTCCCCACCAATTTTCAGCTAAATCGGTTCAGCCGTTCTTGAGTTATAAATAGTGTAACTAACACGACTTTCTTTTATAGATATAATATATAGACTAGTGCTGTTGCCCGCAACTTCGTACGTGTAGATTTTCATATAGACTTTCAACCCTTTTTTCCTCCCTTAACCCGACCCTTGCGCAAAATAGCATAGCCTATATTCCAATCTAGTCATAGCTAAGCATATTTGTGAAAACCGCATTTAAATCCGTCCAGTGGTTTAGGTGATGTGCATGGACAAACAATAAATAAACAAACACCCAAAAATTCTAAAAACTGTATTAACGTGTTCAGTTGTTTATTTTAAGACGCTCTGCATGTTTTTTTAATATATCGCAATTACAGATTTTTTTATCTCTACGTTTCTATTATATGTATAGATAACGACTTAAAATTTTGGAAAAACTCAACATTTTAACTTATTATCTACAATTTCCAAAAGTAGTTTTTGTAAAACTCTCGGAGGGAAAATTAGGGAGTGGATTTCGTTTACCTTCTGACATTTATTTTTATTTTATTTATTTACAAATTCTCAAAAACTTACAGCAATTTTTTTTAATCAATTTCAATATTACCTATGGTTGACTTGTTTTTTCATTTTTACACACATCACACATCATCAGCCAATTAACGTCCACTGTTGGACAAGGCCTCCCACATAGAGAGGGGTGTTTCCATAATCCCTACGCTTGGCAGGCGGCTTGGGGATCGCAGTACGTTCACCGTGTACTATTAGGACTTTGCTGCCCATCCTCCGGTGGTTCTGGTCGCAGTTTTAGGACATACCCGGGTCCGGGTCATTCATTTTTCCATTACGGCTTAATTTTACAGTTTTATACCCGAAAATCAAGATACAATTATCTACAAATTTACGATGCATTTTTTGATACGACTCAAGTTTTCATAAGTCCTACTCTGCGTAAAATGTATATAGCTAGAGTAGGTAATCGTAGTTTTAGAAGTCGGATCTTTCCCGCGAATAATACATCTATAAACCCATCGCCTCAAATTGAACAGCTTAAAAGTTCAAGCAATTAAATCCGTGTCAAATCCATCTGGCTTTGTACTATTACTGAGTTATCTCCACTGATAGGCATTGTCCCTGATAAGACAGTATGACAGTACGTTCCGAACAGCGGAGTGGAGTGCACGTCTCGTACTCCGATATCGTTTATTCACGATCGGGAAACTGTGAAACTTTCGTTGTTATCGCATCGATTATTTGTGTTTGTGAACGTGGTTGTTGATGATTAAGTGACGTACGTGTTACGTTTTTTTGGATTCTAGGCCGTTTATGGTGAGTTGAAGTAAAATTATGAGAATATTTAGATTTGAGTTCCTACCCATCGTCCACCAGCTGCGACCACCTGGGTGAACCGTGTAATAGTAAATTGTTATCCTAGGGGTGAAAGTAACTTTCTTTAACCTCAAGGTAAACACTGTGCTTTTCATTAAGAATACAAGGAAACTAAAAATAAAAAGATGAACTGACATTGGCAAATGCACCACTTCTCGTGCATTTGCCAATGTCAGTTCATCTTTTTATCATTTTTATTAGGGACCATAATCCTCTGAGGAGAAAAAAAAAGTTGGAACATGATTCAATAGAAATGTGAAAATAGAACTAGTTTTTTTTTATAATTTAAGTGTCTGTCAGTTGTCAACTGTCACTGTCAGTTGAAAGTGATTCTCCCTCGGGCTGAAACGTATTACTTTCAACCCGCTCCTCAGGCAACTTCAGACCTACTTTCCGAGTATGAGTAATAAAAAGTATTTTTTACAACGGCTCACCTTTGTACACCTGGGTGTGCCTTGGATTTTGTATTAGATTTAATCAAGCGACTTCAAAAGAGGACGGTTCTATGTTCCATGTATTTTTTTTAATGTAGTAAGATCTTCCCGACTTGATTAGTATGATCTCCTGGCTCGAGGAAGTGGACTTGCTGTATTTGTTTTGTACACGACGAAAGTTTTGTTGCTAGTCTTTATATTATATACTAGCCGTCCGCCCCGGCTTCGCACGAGTGTAAGCTCGGCCTTCGGCCTCGCTACAAAATATAATATAGCCTATGTCACCCGGGGATAGTGTAGCTTCCCAACAGTGAAAGAATTTTTCAAATCGGTTCAGTAGTTTCGGAGCCTATTCATTACAAACATACAAACATACAAAAATAGGTACAAATCTTTCCTCTTTGTAATATTAGTGTACGTAGACATATAAAAAAAAAACATTTAGGAGTTAGCCAATAGCTAACTATGGATATCTTGACAGCCCCGGTGGCTCATTTGGTAGTGAACCTAACTTCTGTGCTTGGGGGCGTGGGTTCGATTCCCATCTAGGACAAACATTTGTGTGATGAACATTTGTGTTTGTTCTATGTCTGGGTGTTAATATCTATTTAAATATGTTTAAAAAAATATATAAGTACGTATATCAGTCTCTGGCAGCCATATTACAAGCTTTGCTTAGTTTGGGGTCAGATGACCGTGTGTGCTAAAAGTCTCGAATATTTATTTTTATCTCTGAAAAGTCATATAAATACGTTGATTAAAGTATAGAAGTGTTTGCGATAAGTGGAAAGGGCAAACCAGTTTTTTGAAGATATGTAGAAATAAAAACTTTTAGTTTAGTCTTTAGAAAAACGCATTGTGGTTTAATTTTTTTGTACAGAAAATTTTAAGCGCTATCACAATATAAATTGTTCTTATTATCTTTGTTTCCGTTCTTCAGCTTGTTTTTTAGGGATCCGTACCCAAAGGGTAAAACGGGACCCTATTACTAAGGCTCCGCTGTCCGTCTATCCGTCTGTCACCAGGCTGTGTCTCATGAACCGTGATAGTTAGATAGTTGAAATTTTCACAGAAAATGTATTTCTGTTGCCGCTATAACAACAAATACTAAAAAACAGAATCAAATAAATATTTAAGGGGGCTCCCATACAACAAATATGTTTTTTTTTGCTCGTTTTTGCTCCATATTGATAACGGCAACAGGTAATCAATTGAAATATTCACAGAATATTTAGTTATATCTTAACTTTGAAAATAAATAATTAAATTAAAATAAAACTAATATTTAAGGGGGGCTCCCATACAACAAACGTGATTTTTTTGCCGTTTAGTTTAGATAATGGTACGGAACCCTTCGTGCGCGAGTCCGACTCGCACTTGGCTAGCTATTTGTTATGTAAATTAAAAAGTTGTATCAAAAATACTTTCCTAATAGTGGAATTTATCACGAAGGTAGAGGGAGCAGCTAGTATAGGTATGCCCTAAGGTGTGGATAATGGATACCTTGGTCAAGACTCTACTTTAAAAAAAAATTACAACAAACAAACCGGCTGTTTGATGATAACCAGTCAGTATCACATAAGGACACCTATAATACCCTTCGAAAAATTATACATAGAAGTCGCAACGCGTAGAAAATTAAAGTCAATAAACGTCCGCAGTTTCATTTATAAACATAGCTACACTAACAACTTATATCGAAACAAAACTATTTTACCAAAACCAACCGTATATATATACATTTACGGCTAAGTTCTCTAATGTCTGTTCGATTTGCACAACTCGTAAAACCATCGTTGAGTAAGCGAGACAGCGATTATATCTGAATCGCAAGCGGAAACTTCTCTCCCGAGAGAAAGAGACAATTTTCTCTTTCTCTCCCGTTGGTCAGAGGGTGGTTCGTCAGACAAGTTGACGTGTCTGTTACGGCCCTTACGGTGTGTTACGGGGGCAACTATCGCGTGACTGTGGATGCAATCTGGCTGCGTATTGTGTCCAGCCAGATTGAATATTGCTGCGTTTAGCGCGTCAATGTGGCATTTTTGTATTTTTTTGATCGAAGGTTATATATCAAATGATAAGAGACATCACAAATACGTTGCTATTAATTCGCCCTTTGAAGAACCCGATGTTGTAGCTTCTATATAGGAAACACCGTAACGAAGGAAGGAAGGTAGCTCATTCTTAATTTTGCAGGTGTGAGGCAAGAAATATCGTGTTAATCGCACATATCGAGGCTTGAAAGGCTATTTGATTCAAGCGCCACTTTGGGCAAAATTAGCCAAAAAAAAAATAACTTAGACAAAATACTCGCCTGTGAATGACATAAGTAGTTTTTTTGATATGATTTGTTTCTCCGAAACGTTTAACGGTTCGTCTGAAACGTTATCAAAATGGCGCTTATGTTAAGCTTATGGCGCTGGCGGTTAAGCCTCTCACATCTCGATATTATATTAATATCTAAGCACATTATTATACATCATGTTTACCAAAAGTTTAGGCTATTAATGCCTTTGGCAGCGTTAATCCGAAATTCCAGAGATGTTTTGACGTAGGTTTCGTAAAACAAAAATGTGCTTAGGTATCTACTATTTTTACTTAAGGGCTTTCTTACATACTACCTACCAACCAAAACTTGAAAATTACATCATTTATTTAAATTATATAACAATAAATTACATAAAATTTATATAGTAAATCTTAAAGTATGGCAAAGTTCTATCTATATATTATAGACTAGCCTACCGTCCCGGCTTCGCACGGGTGTAAGCTCGGCCTTCGGCCTCGCTACAAAATATAATATAGCCTATGTCACCCGGGGATAGTGTAGCTTCCCAACAGTGAAAGAAATTTTCAAATCGGTTCAGTAGTTTCGGAGCCTATTCATTACAAACATACAAAAATAGGTACAAATCTTTCCTCTTTATAATATTAGTGTAGAAAAATCAATTGTCGTGCATTAGTCTCGTAAAAACCCGAAAAAGTCTTGACAGATTTGTTTTTTATTTATTTAGATCGCTCTAATACAAGGGTGGTTTAGAACAAATATTGAAAAATTTGCCCGGAAATTTGGGAAATTCGGGAAAAAAGGACCGAACGAAAACGCCACCAGTTGTCGCACTAGGTTTTAAATCTTTGTATCTCTCCCATGTATGTAATTTCTGGCGTGAAGAATATAAAGTTTATTTATCAAACGCAAAGTAAAACAAAAAGTTTTAAGTGCTTTTCAAGTCTAGACGGGTTGAAATTGGGTAAAAGTAAAAAAAGAAAACAAATATAACATAGCCGTTGCGTTGTTTTAACGTTTCTATTTTTTACATGTACATAATATTATGTTTTTAGGGTTCCGTACCCAAAGGGTAAAACGAGACCCTATTACTAAGGCTCCGCTGTCCGTCTGTCCGTCCGTCTGTCACCAGGCTGTATCTCATGAACCGTGACAGTTAGACAGTTGAAATTTTCACAGATGATGTATTTCCGTTGCCGCTATAACAACAAATACAAAAAAAATATAATAAAATAAATATTTAAGGGGGTTCCCATACAAAAAACGTGTTTTTTGATATTTGCCGTTTTGATAATGGTATGGAACCCTTCGTGCGCGAGGCCGACTCGCACTTGACCGGTTTTACTTAATAACAATTATTATCAGGGTCCGAAATTTTCGTAGCACTTTTACTTTATCAAAACGATTGCACGTGAAATTCCGGACGCTGATTATTATTATGTCGCTACCTTAAATATTTTTCCGTACCTACAAGAATATGAGATGGTTTCTAGTCCAGGAAATAGCTGATATACTTCATAATTACCTTTCACATCATGGTATAAAATAATATAATTTTAATAAGGTTAGGCTTCTTACCTGAAGATTCTTAATAGCTTAATAAAATATGCAGGTAAATGAGCAGGGTAGTTAACCTTTACAATGAAATATACCTAATATCTAGACGCCAAGTCAGACCTTAGGCTTCAATATATTATCCTAAGTTAGATCTCACTTCTTTTGTCGTTGATGTCAACAACCAAGGCTTACCTATGTCATAATATTGACTTGGCTCTCAATTCACTTTTATGTTTTTGATGGGATTATGTATAATTTTTATCCTCGACGTTAAATTTGTGTCACCCATATTGCGAAAGGACGTATATGTACATGTGTGAATCCTTTTTCGTACCTTTGAACTTTGTAATGGATGGTATTTTTGAAATTAGCCATGCTTCAAAGATCTCAAAAGTTTAAGGATATGCTCATCCAGATAATGGACAGATTTCGCTAATTTCATGTACTCGTATATGAATAATGTGTTTTTGTGCAATTGTATAAATAGTTAAAGGGCCGGAGAGTTTTATACGATACTTTTTGTGCCGCAAATAAGGTTCCTGAGAGAAGGTCCACGCGGGTGATACCGCAAGGCTCAGCTAGTATACTAAAAGGCCTCATATGTTATTGCGGTACATTTGAAAAATGCCATATTGGACCTCAAGACGTTGGTAGCAGGCAGAAAATGCGAATAACACACAAATAGGGTAAAACCGCGAGGCACAGTTGGTATCCACTATGAGAGTATCTGATCTATTCATCAAGATCTACGAGGGTTCGTTGAACATTCAAGTCTCTTCCTAGACATTCAGTATTGCGTTCTATTGTTGTGAAGTGTCATGCGAGACGACATCAAAAGCCCGATATATACTCTGATCTATGATCAAAATTACATGTTTTTTATTTTTTCCTCTTGGGAGGATTTTGGCGTCGAACGTATTGTGCATTTGTCAATGTCAAGTATTGAAATATTTTCAAGTTTTATTAGATACTAGTGCTGTTGCCCGCGACTTTGTACGCGTAGATTTTCATAAAAACTTTCAACTCTCTTTTCTCCCTTAACCCGGCCCTTGCGCAAAATAACATAGCCTATACTGCAATCTGGTCATAGCTAAGCATATTCGTGAAAACCGCATTTAAATCCGTCCAGTGGCTTAGGAGATGTGCGTGGAAAAATAAACAAACAAACAGACAAAAATTCTAAAAACTGTCTTAACATGTTCAGCTGCATATCATAAAACATACTGTGTGTTTTTTTTTTGATATCTCGCAATTACATATTTTTTATCTCTACGTTTTTATTATATGTATAGATTTGGGCAGTTGGGGCACTGCGGCCAAGAGCTTGATCTCAGAAGTTGGCCGCAGGATACGAGATAACGGTGGCGACTCCCGCTCTGGCTCGTTCCTGGTGCAAAGATTGGCCATTGCAATTCAGCGTGGGAATGCTGCCAGCGTTATGGGCACTTTTGCACCAGGCACGGGCCGGGGCGGGCTGTTTGATTAGGCTCGTTTTTATTTATTTATTTTAAATTAGAATTAATATGTATAGATTGTATGGATAATATTAAACAAGTCACAGTCATGCAGTGTAAGTCATATTGAAGTCAAATTCACGCCCTAGTAAAGTGGTGGAGGCTTTACAATAGGCTTCTATGGAGTTTTAGAAACATTACGAAGAGACTTGTTTCACCGCGTTATATAACTTTCCACAGAAATCATCCACCATTATTACACATAAACATTCAAAAATATACATAGGAATATAATACAATGCGGTGACATACAGCGGATTTTTTCTCGTTTGTTAAAACTCACTGATACTTTGGGTACGAGTAAATAAATTGCATTTTCTGTAAATAGAAAGTCCGTGCAAGTAGGTTCTACCAAGGATGGATGGTACTAGAGTTTGTCGATGGTTCTACAAAGTAGGTTCTACTGTATATCAGTACGAAGACCATTCACGTAACTTTTAGGTTCTTATCTATAATTCTGTTCTAAATATAGCTCTAGCTATCTATAGCATCGTAGTGATTTGTATCGCCCTTCAATAATGATTGATAAGGTTTTTGGTACTTAGCACACTTTGGTTTCTAAGAAATTGTTTCCAGAAGTAATTATCCGTAAATAAGTAGCTAGATTATTATGAAATGTCTCCAGTTAGCAACTAAATTACCGGTTAATTTAGATTTTATACAGGTTAAGTTATTTTTTATCACTTCTATTTGGAAAGAACAGAGACTAAAATAGCTCTTTAATCTCTAGGGACTAAAAGTGATTTGAATTTAGAATGTGGATATTGTTAGTCATAGTTCCAATCACCAAAGAGATCAATCACAAACATTGTATGAACAAGTTACGGGCTGTATGTATGCGCGGCTGAAAGAATGCAAACCGCGCGAACCAAATTAAAAAATAAGTTTGTGAAAACACGCGGGAAATGCATTCCGCCTTCGTTCGTATCAAACTCACAAACACATCACATTCAAAGTTTACTTAGTTTTATAAAAAATGGGTGTGTTTTCTAATAGTGAGAATGAAACATTTGTTAAGCACTATAGTTAGTATTTTGATGTACATTTTTATTATTTTTCTTTTCGCCATGTTCATATCTGTTATATACTAATCCGTGGTCAACGATGCTGGTATCACAACAATTTTTTTTCTTACTCTCTAGTTTCATATTTTGTTGTATACTGTTTGTTGATCCTTAAATAAATTAAAAAAAAATATATATATAAACGTACTATTTTTATTCATAAGTTGCACTTATTTTCTCATAGAGGGTGATAAAAAGTAGAGTGCCCACCTCAGGAACAAACAACTATTTTAAGCTCGAGTAACTTTGAATCCTTCGCTGCACTCAGGATTCTACTTTATAATCAGTCGCTATGCTCGTGATTCTACACTAGAATCCTTTGCTCCGCTTAACATATATATAACACTTTTTGTAAATAATGCAGTTCTGATATGTGCACCCTTAACAGGTGTTTATTCACAAACTCATTCACTAACTCTTCACGAAATCTCGAAAACTACTTGACCTACTAAGCTGAAATTGGCTGGTATATTGCAGGTGTACAATTTTGCGAAAGGAATAAAATAAGGGGGCAAAAGAGGGGTTTTGAAAATTTACGCGTACCAAGTCGGTGGCAACAGCTAGTAAAATATTAATAAATTCTTACTCCAGGATAACTCCAGCCTATCTCCATACAAAATTACAACATGATAACAAACATACCTGCACTTATTCTATTGTAATATTGCTTGAAGCGTGTCTTATTTATAATACCGAAAACCATTTTTTTTATGAAATTCAAATTATTCTGTTTTCATAAAGAACATAGTTACTGATTTTCCAGTACACTGTGCTAATTGAATGTTTGCGTAGAGTACATACATACATTGAAATATTTCACGAGTATAAAAATAGAGAAAATAAAATATCGTATTTACGGATCATTCTAGAGAGAGAGACAGATAGAGAGAGAGAGAGAGAGAGAGAGAGAGAGAGAGCGCGAGAGAGTGAAAGAGAGACAGATTTATATATAATGTTTTAGAAAACATGTTGCTTTGCTTAATATCCCTTAATAATCATGAACCATCTCTGCCAGTTATTCAACAGCCAAGCAGTAGTGTGCAAACTCTACTGTGTTCCGGATTGAAGGGCAATGTTTCCAGCGAAATTACAGGGCACCCAGAGATTTGAAATTTTATATCTCGGGGTGACGAGCGCAGTGCATTGCCATCCAGGGTTTTGAACTGATTGAAGGTCAAAATTCTGAGTGGTGTTGAGCTGTTATGGGCAAGCGTGAAGAGCCATCAGGCGAGCGAATTCGCACGTCTCGTCACTCAGTATCTTTAAAAAAATGAAACTGTAGTGAACAACCGTGATAGTTTAAAACAGTGTTTTAACATCTTGTTTATTTCCAAATATAATCTATCTACGTATGTTATTAATCTTTTTAAATAAATAAATAAATATCTGGGACATTATTGCACACATGGTCATCTGACCCCAAACTAAGCAAAGCTTGTAATATGGCTGCCAGAGACTGATATACATACATATATATTTTTAAATACATACTTAAATAGATATAACCTTAATATAAATCTTTAATATCTTTAATATAATCTTTTTAAAGTGTTTCGCAGACATGTGACGCATGACAATTGAGATAGTTTTATCTTTATTAAACAGGAAAAGTGAGAAGTGTATCAAAAATATCTAATACTATGTATTTTATCTCCATAAGTAGATATATATAACTAAATAAAATTATTTTATTTATATTACACGAGAATTACTCACGTAAGATTAGGCCGGATCCCCCGACTATAGTTTCAACCGCATTCGGCGGTCTTTAGTCGGCGGACTATATTCGGAGTATCCGGCCTAATCTTACGTGAGGAATTCCCGTGTAATATAAATAATATACTTTTAGATAGATATATATCTACTTATGGAGATATCTTACGTGAGTAATTCCCGTGTAATATAAATAAAATATGTGAAAACCACGTCAGCTTCCATAATAAAGATATATCTAAAAGTACATAATACTGAAAAACGTTTTATTTTACACGTCAAAGAAAAGTTTTTTTATTTATTTAAATTAGAATCCCTGTAATCCCTAATTTGTTGTAGCCACTTGCACCCATATCTACACTAATATTATAAAGAGGAAAGATTTGTACCTATTTTTGTATGTTTGTAATGAATAGGCTCCGAAACTACTGAACCGATTTGAAAAATTCTTTCACTGTTGGGAAGCTACACTATCCCCGGGTGACATAGGCTATATTATATTTTGTAGCGAGGCCGAAGGCCGAGCTTACACTCGTGCGAAGCCGGGGCGGACGGCTAGTCAACTATATTAGCAACTGTGACGCGGAGTTTGAGTTTCTGTCACAATACCTGGCGACAGATTTTCCTTTTCATTTCCGTTCTATTTACTTCTCTTTTCTGTGTTACACGTGATACGCCAATGTCATTACATAAAACGCTTGTGACGTCCGGTCGCGAAACTAAGCGAATGTCAGACAAATACCTTGATTTATAACACGCTTTTATTAGCTTGGCATGTATCTATGTACTTATCTATGCAACGGAATCTTTGAACGTGATTTTTACCCCTTTCAAAACAACGGATTGATTTAAAACTTTGCATACATATCAAGGACCGATGGCAATACAATCTATCTATTACGGTTCGAAAAATACAGCCGTTAAGTCAAAGTCAAATTATTTATTGCACATTATGTTATGCTAAGTATATAGTTACCACTTATATTAACACAATGACTCAATTAGGGTATGGCAATTTAGGTAAGGAGCGGCCCGACCTGTTTATAATGTTTTGCCGTTTAGATAATTTTCTACTGAATAATAGCAATTTTCAATTAATAAGTTTTTCAAATTCTTTGCGAACATTTGTTCATTTTCGTCACTCTTTAAGTCGTCGGGTAATTTATTGAATATTTTTATAGCCATTGCATGAGGACCACTACTATGCATTTCTAGTCTCGATTTTGGGATTACTAATTTATGCTATTTAAAAGGTAGGTTGGACGGACGGACGGCCAGACAGAAAACATGGGCTCAGTGATAGGGTCCCGTTTTTGGATACGGAACTCTAAAAATTACACACTCACATTCAAACACAAATACAACACGGAACGTGAAAATGAAACAGAAGTCAAAACATGTTGAATTATAAACACAATAAACTATTTTAACGTAAACGATAGTGACTTCAATATAGCCCGGGATGTGTTCCTTCAATGCTATGATTGGCATGTTTGTGTTTTAATATATAAAGCTAAATACCAGCTCGGGGCCTTGGAGTCAATTGAGAAGCGTGCCAAGAGGCTCATCAGCAACGAAGCCCTAGTTCAGACTAAGCTTCTTAGTCTTGAGCATCGGCGCAAAGTTGCTAGTCTATCGGTTTTTTATCGCATACATTTTGGAGAGCGTGCATCAGATCTGCATGATTTAATTCCCTCCTGCCCTTTTTTCTATCGGACTGCCAGAGCGGGCACAAAAAATCGACACCGCTTTATGGTTGACATTCCGAAAACCCGTACGAAGCGCTTTGATTCCACTTTTATTGTGCGAACTGCTGGTTTGTGGAATGCACTGCCTGAATGGGTGTTCTCCGATAGTTACAATCTGGGTGTCTTCAAGTCAAGAGTGAATCGGTTTCTTCTAGGCAAGCGTGATCCACCGTAGGCCGCATCATCGCTTAACATCAGGCGAGTTGGCGGCCAAGCGCAAGCCTATTCTACAATAATAAAAAAAAAATGATGTATCGCGTTAGTTTGACTGGGTGTTATTAGTAATTTACAAGCTTTTATATAACTTGCTCAAACGGTGGCATGCCATGCCGTTTCCGGTCATTTCCGTCCCATGCTTCGCTTAATCTCATCGACGGCTCGCCATAAAGCCCCCCCCCCCCCTGCGTTATTAGTATTAATTTCATATAAATCTCGGGTCAGCCCGGACATTTGGTGGGCATTGGTGGGACCGAAGCCAACACCAAGAGGCCCTTTTGAATATAAAAATACAATTATGGAATATGTATAAAAAGGAATATGAAACTATTGTACAGTATTGGATAAAAAAAAAAAAACTGGGTTATTGAGGTGAACAACTTGTAGATGGGATAAGAGATCTATTGGGATAAGAGAAACGGCACCTGTCTTATCCTCTCTCTTATCCTTCTCCTGTCCTCTTAGTATTAATTATTATTAGAATGTAAGTTTTAAATAAGTATCACAATATGATTCACTACTGCAGGCCCCGGCTTTTACCTCATGTATGAATCCTCCCATTCTAAGATTGTCTGGAAGAGATTGCTCTTAGCAATAAGATCGCCGATTTTTGCACTAGTTTTTAAAGCTGTTTTATCATGTGTATCTTATTTGTGGTGGGAACAATAAAGAGTTTATCTATCTAAGACAAACTATATAGTTGAATAAGATGGAATATTAAAACCCCGTTGACAGCCCCGTTAGCTTAATTGGTAGTGGGTTCGATTCCCACCTAGTACAAACATTTGTGAGATGAACATTTGTGTTTGTTCTATGTCTGGGTGTTAATATCTATTTAAGTATGTATTTAAACATATATATGTATGTATATCAGTCTCTGACAACCATATAGCTTTGCTTAGTTTGGGGTCAGATGACCATGTGTGCAATAATGTCCCAGATATTTATTTATTAAAAGAATTCGATGTTGAAGATTGATTACCTCATGATATCGTTATCCAGTAAGTATAAAGTGTTTATTAAAACTGTAAAACTAGTCTCACAAAGAGAATTCTGCGCGTTATCAGCCGATACGATACCAGAGCACTCTTGAAACAATGATATCGCAATCGAGCTAAAAACGTCTTATCGGTGGAGATAAATCGATTTTGAAATACACAACCAATGATAGATTCTTACAGCTGTGAAACTTTTAGAATAAGAAGTGATGTGGAATGCGCTGCCTGAATGTTTCCCAATAGTGGGTATCTTCCAACCATGAGAAACGGTTTCATATAAGCAAGCGTGCTCCATCGTAGACTGCATTTTCACTTAACATCAGGCCAGTTAGCAGCCAAATGTAAGCCTATTGTTTAAAAAAAACTGGGTGTCTTCAAATCACGAGTGGGTCGGTTTCTTCTAGGCAAGCGTTCCATATTAGACCGCATCATCGTTTTCATCAGGTGAGGTGGCGGTCAAATGCAAGACAATTTATCAATTTAAAAAACACATGTAAAAGTAGGTGCAGGCAGAGTATGTTGCTGGGTAGACAGACCATGAAGCCTGGTTGTTTTTGACTGAACGGTGCGAAGGTATCATTCTACGGGAATAAATCGGCGTTTGCATGCATGTGTGTTTGTATATATATATATGATGACAGGTGAGACCGCGGTGAAGAAAAAAGAAAATGAAAATGGGGAAGAACGTTCTTCAGTGGAGACAACGAACCGGAAGACGCAGCGTAGGTAGATGGTACCACTAGATGGACCGACGATATCGTGAGATGTCGTTCAGTGCGGAGGTTAAAAGGGGAGGTCTATGTTCAGCAGTGGACGTCTTCAAGCTGATGATGAGACCGCGGTCAAACGTTAGCCTAGTCCAGGGGCTGAAAGAGCTAGCTGTTATAAAAAATACGATTTCATGAATGAAAGAGCCACGAATTTAGTTCTTTGCTGTTTCCCTTGAGCCATTTCATGACAAATAGCAAAAGCATGAAGAGTTGCAAAAATGTGTCTCTTGAAATGGGTTTACCGAACCCCTGGACCAGTAGTGGATGTGTGAAGAGTGGATAACTGTTTTTTTCTCCTGCTGTGCATAAAAAATCTGCTTTTATGCACTAGAGAGAAAAAAACAGTTATCCACTTACACTGGCACAGCTTTTTGATGTTATTCCTGCGTCGGACTTCCACTACCGCACATCCCAACACCGTCAAAAATCTCACCCCCACATCTTGCAAAGCTGGAAATCCCACACCGTTCGATTTTTTCGCTTCTTTATTCCGCGGACCTGCAAGGTGTGGAATATCCTTCCCCCAAGGGTGTCTACAACTACCTCTCCGGGCTGGCAAAGCACCGTCAACACCGCTAGTGTTGCAGGTGTCCATAGGCGGCGGTTTTGCTTACCATCAGGCAGACCGCATGCTTGTTTGCCGCTCTTTTTATAAATAAATAAAACAGGAACTTTATAAGCATGAGAAGTTAAAACAGTATTTTGTATACTTAATTTTTGTTGACAGTATAAAACTGTTTTAACAGTATGGTTGACTGTAATCAACTTCATGTGACGTCACAAGAACATTATGTATATGTTTTTATCATTAGTGACTAGCACTAAAATATTTTATGCACTTAGGGCCGATTGATCAATCCGAAGTTAAACGGTCAGATAGTTAACAAATCAATAAATTTATCTGTCCAATAAATTTACAGCTTTTACACTGCAGATAACCTCTGAATATTGAAAAATTCGAAATCATGCTATCAATGGAATAAACCCTATCTGATTCTTTAACTGAGGATCTAAAAATCGGCCTTTAGACAGATAAAGGCTATTTAGAGTACCTGTACTTATTCATCTTATCATTCTGTTGATCGATTATCCTTTAATGCGGTCGGATTTCGTGCAATTTTAGGCATGATTTTCTATTTGTGTGGAAAATTGTGCCTGCTTTATTATTTTTTTATTGTAAAAATTGCAATTTTATAATTAATATATAAGAACGATGTCAAAGCCACAGGAATGTTGATTATATGAACGCTAGAGTTATAGCCCTAACAAAAAAAAAAGTTCTGTCCCATTATAGGTTATTATTACTCCCCCGGACGTACCTCTCGACGACGTTACCTCCTCTTACTTCGCACGGGTGTAAGCTCGGCCTTCGGCCTCGCTATAAAATAGTATCCTAAAATCCATCTAATGTCCGTCTCCTGGTTCTAAGCTACCTCCCCACCAATTTTCAGCCAAATCGGTTCAGCCGTTCTTGAGTTATAAATAGTGTAACTAACACGACTTTCTTTTATATAAGTACATACATATCGATTTTCCTAAGCTTGTGTATTTTAGCTTGTCTTTATTAGTTAATGAGTAATAATGGTGGATTATTATTTCGTTAGTTTCTGGGCCTTTTCAAGACAAGAGTTAATAGGTATCTTCTAAGCCGGCGTGCTTCATCTTCGACCACATCGTCGCTTACCAACAGGCGTGTTGGTGGTCAAACACGGACTTATTCGTGATAAAAAAAGGTGTTTGTGAACTTGCTCGAGTCGGCAACGAGATGTTTTTTTTTGTAATGTTTCCAAAATTCTTTAAGTAGGAGCCTTTTTTTTATAGTCCGCGTTAGGAAAGCCTTCACCAATTTCTTTATATTTATTTATTTATTGGATTTGACCATACTTTTCTTGACTGAATGTGACTTGTTTGATGTGACGATATTTGATTATAATAAAAAAAAATACTTTCCTCAGTAAGGTATATGCCGTTGCACTTTTTGTGCATTTGTGAACGATAGAAAATTTGTGAGTTATTTGGCCATTCCTGTTTTTTTTTTATTAAGCGTCTTAATTAGCTTCAAGAATGTTGAAAATATGCGAGCGAGACGCACATTTTCACATAAACACAAGCCAATCATAGTAATTTTTAAACTTTCGCGATTTGAACACATGTTTTTATATTTATCGGGACTTATTGGGTAAAAATAGATACCTTTCGCTCGACGTTTCGACCATGTTACAATGGCCGTGGTCACGAGCTGGCTGAAAACTGCGGGTGAGTCCGGCGAGAAGTGCGGTGTGTTAACATTGCGCGATAAGTCCCGATAAATATAAAAACAAGCCAATCATGATTGAATAAGTAAAACATAAATAGTTGTACCTACCTACTATACTTAGTTAGTTTAATGTATAGGTAATATTTATCATACATATTTGCTTTGCCAAATATGAACAAGCCAAACATTAGAGATGTTTTCTGAGTGTTTGTTCTAAGGCTTATCTTATTAAATTTTCTGTTAGACGTTTCTATGTTGTAGGTATATTATGACACGTGACTGTGTTACAATGTCTAGCTGCTTGTTACCGAGTTGCCTAGATGTTTTAGGATAATGTATCGTTTATTCTTTTAGTGTTATACAGGGTTAAACGGAAAGGGTGTACCTACTAAGCCGTAAGGGGTCCATAACACTCATCATTATGAACAACTTTTACTCAGGGCCGTCTTTAACCTATTGGAGGCCCTGGCACATTAGGATAATGGGGTCTCTATGACCTTGACAGAGCACAATTTTGTTAGAATAGACAAAGAAAGTAGATTCTGATTTTCGGGCCGGAGTAGAATAGGTAGCTTCGCGCATACAAAAGCTAATAGTCAAAGTCATTATCAAGTGATATCTTCATTATCCTTTGATTTTTTTCGAATTAAATAGGTATGTTTTTCGCAAGGACGTTTTAGATTCTAGATTTTAAACGTCCTTTGTTTTTCGTTAGTAAACATCGGTTATCATTTGGTGATCTGGCAAGGTGACAAGGGGCCCCCTATCGCTCGCGGGGCCCTGATCAAGTGCCCAGAGTGCCCAGTGGGAAAGAGGGGCCTGCTTTTACTATGTGCTCAACCCTGAAATCGCGTAAATTAACATCAGCTGTTCCATACAAAACGGGTCATGGAACAGCATTTTTTCAGCTGATAGAGCTAAAACAGTTTAAACCATATTTAACAATAGGTACAACAGATTGAAGAGAGCTATGTTCGGAGTTTCTTAGCGTCGTAGAATCCGGAACGATGATATTTACCGAAGAACTAGAGTCATCGAGATAGCTCTTAAAATTCGCAAGTTGAAATGGCATTGGCCAGGCCACATCGCTAGAAGAACCGATAACCAATGGGGAAGAAAGGTTTGAGTGGATACCACGAACCGGAAGACGCAGACCTACCTAGATAGACCGATGACATCGTGAGAGTTATGGGTATATTGGACATCCAGGGGATGCAGATGGCAGGTTGGCGCTCAATGTTGAGTTCTAAAGAGGAGGACGAAGGCCTATGTTCAGCATTGGACGTCTCCTGGCTGACGAAAACAGTGTGTATCTATTGTAAACAAATACAATAATTTGAAGAAGCATTTTATTTATAACGTAAACAAGGATTTCGCGGCACTTTGAAAACTGCCAAGTAGTAGCGCAGATCTACCTTCATCCGCATGTTTTCACTCGTAAAAGTCTCATACGAGCGACCCATGAATACATTTCTTGCCTTGTCATGACTGTCTTCATAGCTTTCGAACTTGGCTCATAAATAACACTCCACTCTTCCAAGGTGACTTAGAAAACTTTGAAAAGAATCATAAAGAATACGAATAAAAGACGAAGTAAGTAAATAACTATTGTTTTATGTCTTTTTAACTATATGTAGGTATTTACTTTCCTATTATTTAAGGAACGTAAAAGGTTAATAATCTAGTTAATATAGGGCTTGAATAAACACATAATTTTCACACAACGTCCACATTTTAAAAGTAACAAAAAGTACGGTATTTTTATGCCTTTTCTCTAAATTTGTGTGCCTCATTACGCCTTATAATAGCTTTGCTTAGTTTGAGGTCAGATGACAGTGTGTGCAAAAAATGACCAAAATTTATTTATTTAAAATATGATACAGTGGATGGTGATGGCAGGATGTCGTTCAGTGTGGAGGTTAAAGGGGGAGGCCTATGTTCAGCAGTGGACGTCTTCTGGCTGATGACGATGATGGTACGCCTATTTATAGACATAACATGATACTGAGTGTGACTAATATTGTTGAAACACCTATCTTGCATGCGTTTTTAAATGTGTATGATTGACTCGTGTTTTGTGCAAATAATCTATATAATATTTTTTGTTTCTACCCTCTCTGTCTATCTCTATCTTCTTGACTAAACGAGTAAATGGTGAGGTGAGGTCAACCATATCAATTTTTTTTCTCCATTCGCTATGTTCTCCTAAAATACACACGAAGTTATTTATTTAATACTTTACACACTTACAAATAATAGAAATGCACAAATGGAGGACTTTATGCTAAACATTTTCTGCCAGTTATCCACCAGGTTGGAACAAATGGTATGTAGGCGTGCATATTCTTATAGTCTAAAAGACAAAAAGCTGGTCTACCATCGAAAATATAAGAAACAACAAAAAAATTACAAGAAATTATTATCAGGTACATCATATATAAATCTAACCTAAAATTTACCTATATCAATAGACAATTATATAACATGATTTTACTACATATTATTACATAACTTATAAAACTAATATTATACGTATAAAAATTATACATGCATACTAGCGACGCGCCCCGGCTTCGCGCGGGTGTAAGCTCGGCCTTCGGCCTCGCTACTATGACCCGTTCCAGGGACACAAAATTTCATCAAAATCGGTCCAGCCGTTTACTCACCGTTTAAACCTTCCCTGGTCTACGACAAACATTTCAAAACCAAAATCAGCTAAATCGGCCCAGCCGTTCTCGAGTTTTAGCGAGACTAACGAACAGCAATTGATTTTTATATATATAGATAAGAGACTGATTATAGATACGTAGCTAGGCACTAGACACTGATGCTTTTAAATAGCGTTTACGACTATGACGACTCATATGACGTTCATAACTTTGTCAACTCGTATGACGTATATTTGTAAGTTTGTAATATTTCGTAAGTAAACACGCGTTGGGCAATTAGGCTTATAAAGGGCGTCCTTGCACGGTCTTGTGAAATACTATACGTTTGGTCCTTCCGCTCGTTAGCCCCCCCCCCCCCCAAATCCTCTATTAAGCTGGGCAATTAATTTTCGTAAGCTCTGTACCTATACGTACTAAGTAGGCGTAAATAATTGCATTGTGATTGAAATTATCTTTAAGGAATAGTGTCATCATTATCAGCCATCATTCCAGCTATGCATATATAGATAGATAAACTCTTTATTGTTCACACCGCAAGTTACATAATACACGATAAAACAGCTTAGTAAAAAACTAAGGCGACAATCGGCGGCCTTATCGTTAAGAGCGATCTCTTCCAGGCAACCTTGGATGGAGAGGATTCATACAGGAGGTAGAAGGCATCTGGTGTAAATAAGGTTCAATTCAGCGTTACTGTTATTGTAAAATTTATTATAAATCTTAACTTTAACTACTACTATGGTGCAACCAAGCCTTATTGTTAAATAGGTATGTGTTTGTGGTTTTTGGTTTTATTTTAATGTATTATGGTTTAATGTTTGATACCTATCAAATTCCTATTGTTAGTGTAATTCGTGTTTGTATGGCACTAGTAAAATATATATACATTTCAACATAATATGCCCGAGAATCGAACCCGTGACCCGGACTACAAACTGCTACAAACTGTTTGAATTTAACTCTCATGTGAAATATAAAATAAGGGCCCTGCTGTTACGGAGTTTCGGTAAAATTATGATGTAGGTAAGAAGCTGTGATTGAAATCGTCTCGCGTCATTAACTTTCCAATTAGAATCTGGGACCAGGAAATAGCTTTTTTCCTTATTACCGAAATTCGAGAAGATATTAACGTTCTAACTGAAGGAATATTATCAAGAACGTCGGTCAAAGACATTAATAACTCTCGCAATTTAAAACACTAAAAAAACACGCTTTAAAATCGCTAATGCTGAAGATCCTGGTAAGGACAAAATATACAATTTATTACATTGTCATCGGTCCTTGATATAAGTCTGCAAACTTTCAAATTAAGCCGTTGTTTCGAAAGGGATGCAAATCACGGTCAAAGATTTCGTTACATAGATACATACCAAGCTAAGTGATCATAATGACCTCCTTTCGGCATCATATAAACATCTTTTACTATGGGACCAACCCTGACATCGCGAAAAAGATATCAGCTTTTCTATAGAAAACGGTAATCGACACTCGACAAAATGTTTGGACCGCCTGTTTTTTTCATAATTTCAGGGTTAGTCCCATAGTAAAACTTGATCATAATAAGTATAATGACCTCCTTTCGGCATCATATACACATATTTTACTATGGGACCAACCCTGACATCGCGAAAAAGATATCAGCTTTTCTATAGAAAACGGTAATGACATTCGACAAAATGTTTGGACCGCATGTTTTTTCGTGATTTCAGGGTTGGACCCACAGTAAAACTTGATCATAATGATGAGTATAATGACCTCCTTTCGACTTGGTACAGGGTATTTGCATAGCCCTGTATAAAGCTCTTGATGCGACCCATATTACATATAATAAAGTTATGGCCACAACAAATCACGTAAAGTGCTATTCCAGTTTAATTGCCGGCCAATAGCTATTAATACCTGATATTTGTTGGCTATTTATAATCCAGCCTTGAGGAAACATCAAATACTCGATCATCAAAGTAAACGAATCCAATGTGTGGACGAGACTAACAGCAGGTGAATACTGATCGTGTACAAACGGTAAAAGCTTGTATTGAAATATTGAAGTAATTTTATTTTGCAGGCTTGGAAGTCATGGTTCTTCAAAAGGGTGCTAATAGTTTTTAAGGGTCGGCAACGTATCTGTGTATCGGTGTCTGTACAAGAAGGAGGAGGTCTCAGATCGGAAAAACAAGGCAGATATGCCTTAAGAATTATTGTAAACTTAACAAATATAGTAAACGAATAGTCCATTTGCAAAAAAAGGTCGGCAAGGCATTTGCAGGGTGAATTCGACGAAAAGCATCAAGGCTGATTTAGGACTGATGCGTCCGCACCCGCCACACCACCTTATCATATCTAACTTGTTTGTTTGATCTGAGGAAGAGGTTAACTGAGTATGCAGTTGTAGAATGCCTGAAGGAATTTTTCAATAGCTTGTCATTCAGGAATATACACATTCCTGTCTACATTTCACGTGTCAGGTGAACCGCGGTAGCGCTCAGTCGCAAATGCCACTCTTGCTCTGCCATCCATTAACTAACGGAAAATTCGTTTTGTACAAAATAACTTAAAAATTTGTAACTGGTTACAAAAAAGTTCAAAGACATGACATTGACCAACAAGCCCTGAACTAGTAAGGTACAGGCGAGTTGGTGGCCAAACGTAGAAATATTCTATATTAAAATAAAGCGGATTAAGGCCCATCCTCTCCCTCTGAGAGATGTCCCATTATTGGGAACTCGATAGGCAGAAATGATGATGATGACAATTTCGGAAGTTCCGAATACAGTGTTAATTTCTGTTCGATATTAATAACTTTGCTTCATTGTTATTAATATCGAACGATGAACGAAACGATGGTAACGATGGCAACCTTAAGGACGAAGGCTTAATTTCGGTTACCTAGTTGAGCTAAACCACGAGGCGTAAGATAATACGGATTTGCGGGGCCTAAAACAGCATTTACAAAATCTATAGACCCCTAGAAATGGGTCTGGCAGGTACTTATATCTACATATGCGGTAAAGCCCCGTATAGTCACTGAAGAGAATTATCGGCGAGAATTTGCTGACACTTCAATTTACTGCACGACGAGTGAAACAATGCGTTTGACAGTTGCCGTAACAATGTAAAAAGCTGAACGACAACAGTAAATTCTGATCAATATTACTAAATTTTTAGGGTTTCGTAGCCCGACAAGGAACCCTTATAAATTCGTTCTGTACGTCCGTCTGTCTGTCTATCTGTATGTCTGTCCGTCCGCCCGATTTTTTTAAAACCTTATAACTTTTATAATTATTAAGATAAATAAATGAGACTTTGTATAATGACAGTTGTAATACAGATATCAATTTTAAGAGTATAAAAAATATATATAATTGCATTTTTGGGGTGGCTCTGGTACATGTGAAATGGGGATGATTTTTTTTTTCACTCCAACTACTTGTATGGGGTATCGTTAAAAAAGTCTTTTAAAATGAAGGTAAGGTTTGATACATCACTTTTTTTTATAAAGTCTATACTTTGCAAAATATGGCCCGCCAAAGCGGCAAAAAGTTGCCCCCCCCTGCATTTCTAAACTATAAGATATAGAAACTTGTATCTTACAATACAGATAGGTCATATTTAAAACCTTAATTAAAATTATTTCGAACTTTATCTGATGATGAATTTTTGAGTAATAGGGATTTAACTGTAATAAATTCAAAGCGTTCTAGCTCATAGGTCATTGACTTTTTTGTATAATGGTCTTAACAAATAATGTTACTCAATCAGTTTTATCTATGTTTAAACCATAAAAAGTATATGCTACGATATGTCGGGATGGTACATCTCTGAAATTTGACTAAGTCCACTGAGCTTCGTTCGTTCGAATTTTTCTATAACCATAATTTTCTGAACTATGACTACAATTATATATATGGCTTTGATTACAGAACCCTACCATATGCGTGTCTCGACACGCTCTTGGCCAATTATTGAACGTAAAATTGTAGCTGGTAGCCAATGTAAAATGCTTTTATTCAGATTTTTACAACGTTATTACAGCTGTCAGACGCATGCTCTAATAACATAGTCCATCCATACATATAATAAAAACGTAGGGATAAAAAATTTGTAATGGCAAGATATAAAAAAAACACAGGGAGTCTTAATAATAAGCAGCTGAACACGTTAAGACAGTTCTAAGAATTTTTGTCTGTTTGTTTGTCCACGAACATTTCCTAAACCACGAATATGCTTATCTATGACCAGATTGAAGTATATGCTATGTTATTTTGCGCAAGGGTCGGATTAAGGGAGAAAAAAAGGGTTGAAAGTTTATATAAAGATCTACGCCTACGAAGTCGCGGGCAACAGCGCTAGTGTACTAAAAAAAGAAAAAGGTGATAGAAATTTATACCCAATATCTTGGTAATTCTTGACTTTTTATCGCCAGTCTATGGTCGGCCTAAAAAAATTATGTTTTCATAAGTCATTATCCCAGCTCAGGCTGTCTTAAAAGCCTCACATCTTCAGAGTCATGTCTTTGAGAAGTGCAAAACGTTGTTAGATTCCCAAGTAAATAAGGCCTAGTTCTCTTTGTTTGGCACTTACTGGCTACCCAATACTTACGAGACACATTCTATTAATAAGTCAAAAATTAATTTTACTCAACGCATCATTACGTAGGTGAAAAAGATCCCTAATTCGGACTTAGCTGCTAAGTATTTTAATGTTTATCGGGACTTATAGCGCATTATTTTATATTGGTAGGTACATATTGGTGCCTTTCGCTCGACGTTTCGACCATATAACAATAGCCGTGGTGACGAACTTAGAGTCGAAAGGTACATATTTTTACCTATATAAAATATTGCGCGGTAAGTCCCGATAAAGATTAAAATATTATTATGTTATCAAATCGCGAAAGTTAATAGAAAAAATTGCTTCTTAGTCTTGAGTATTTGCGCAAAGTTGCTTGTCTGTCGGTTTTTATCGGATATATTTGGGAGAGTGTGCATCGGATCTGCATTATCAAATTCCCTCCTGCCCACGTTTCGGACTGCCAGAGTAGGCACGAAAAGGTACACGCTTCATGGTTGATATTGCGAAAACTCGTACAGAGAAAGAGCCTTGATTCCACTGTTATTGTGCGAAATGCTGTTCTGTGGAATGCGCGTCCTTCTGTGTTCCCTGATAGCACAGAAAAGATTTTTTTTTTTTTAATTAGAACGGCTGTCAAGGCATTTTTGTAGGAAATTTGTTGTTGCAACTTGCACCCATATAAACCCATAGCAACTGTATTAGCAACTGTGATGCAGAATTCGACGCGTTGACATAAATAAGAATGTTCAATCACATATCTGTCACAATACCTGGCGACAGAGATTCCTTCTCATTTCCGTTGTATTTACTTCTATTTTATGTGCCTGCTAGTTACAATCTGGGTCATCATCATTATCATCCTATTATGTTTCCACTGCTGCGACTCAGGGTTTTTCCCAAAGAGATAAGATGGACCCTATTCCACCTTACTGGCCCAGAACATATTGATGAATGACATATGTCTTAGAACTTTTGAGGTTCTTGATCATCCGGTTTCCTCACGATGTTTTTCTTCACTGTTTTTGAGCGATATAGCATCGAAACTGAACATTATTTATTTAGGTTCTGAATAAGTATTAATGCAGGGCCGAGGATCGACCAGGTGCCCTCAGATTTTAAAGCGCACATGCTACCGTTCAGCCACCATTGCTCTCTTAATCTGGGTGTCTTCTCACAAAACGGTAAAATCACGAGTGAATTGGTTTCTTCTAGGCTAGCGTTCTCCATCGTAGACCGCATCTTCGCTTAACATTAGGCGAGATGGTGGTCAAAAGCAAACTTATGATTAAATAATATTTATATCTTGGCAAAAAATACTGTTTCCGACAGAATCTCTACGCGGGTAAAACCGCAGAGCGTATCGTATATTTTTTAATGTTGGTGACGAATTATTTTTTGTGTGTTAAGTTTTGGAGAGAAATAGTTCTATCCAGGGCCGTCTTTAGCCTGTTGGAGGCCCTGGACACATTAAGATAAAGGGGCCATTATGACCTTGACATGGCACTGTTTTTTCGGGCGAGAGTAGAGTAGATTTGCGCATGCATAAGCTAATAAGCAACTAGGTATCGTAGTGTCATTATCATTTTTTTTTTTAAACAAATATGTTTTTGGGGGGAACTAGGAGGAACTATCGATCGCGGGGCCCTTAGCAAGTACCCATTGGAAAAGAGAGGCCTGCTTCTATCTATTCTCTATTTGTTCCGCTTTATTTTTCTTTTTACAATATAACTTTACCCCAAAAACCTCCTAAAGGCAGACGTTTGTAACATCCGATCCTTTGGCAACTTTTTGTGGCTGATTAAAAGTTTTTACCATTGTAGCTGACTAAAAGTGCCCTATAAATACGACTTTGAGAATACAAAACACATGTTTAGAAGCTCTTTCGTATCAGTTCTAAGAGTAGGTATTTATTTTATTTAGTTTGAACAACTTCTTTCAGTTGTTTTCTATGGAGTGTTTCATTTTGTGCCATTGCACAGAATAATAAAGAGCGTAGAATCCGTTACGTGATTTACAAAGCTTACAAGGCCGTCTGTTAAATAGAATGTAGCCTTTGGAGCCTTTTACAGATCCCTAGTACATTAACATAGTGTACAACCCTGAAAATTGCCGTCCTGTTAAAAATATATCTGTTTCGTTCTGGTAACAACAATTTTGGCATATGAGTAAAGAATGTGATATGTTTAATTCGTTTATGCTAAATTAGGACCACTTCTATGCTTTAGTCCTATTTCTGCTTTAGTTTCAGTAGTTATAGTCTTTTTTTGTTGCTTTTAGGCCCGAATCCCACCTAATATAAATGACATGACAGCCTAATTTTACTTATAATTTTGAATATTTTATCATTATATAAAACCAAAAGAGGTTTATCAATTCGGTTGTATGTTTTTTTTCTTCTTTTCCCCTCTTTTTTATGTTTGTTACCTTAGAACTCATTTATAAACCGATTTGGAAAATTCTTTTTTTATTTGAAAGGATATACTTTCAGGTTGGTCTTATAGAAATATCATCAAAATCGGTTAAGTAGTTTAGGTTATATATCAAAATAACTGCAAAAAAGTATATCATCAAAGTAACCGAAACTGCGTATTTGTCGGTTTTTTAAATTGATAATTAATTATATGATGGTTAAACCAACTTCGTTATTCAAATGAAAAATCCGCGTTAATAAAAGAGCTGTAACGATAAATATGTGAGGCTCCGTTCTTGATTTGCAGATCATATTTTAGGCTTGTTTTTTATATGAAATAAGGGTAAGGTGTGTATTAATTTAATAAATAACCAGGTTTAGCAGCTCCGGGTGAAAATGCCGACATGTTCCCTGTGTCATTTGCTGGGGAGGACAGATAGCCCTTTGTATATGTTACCTTTTTGGCGGGTGAAATTTAGAACAAAAGGACAGATCCAATATATCTGTCCCCGTAGCACTTAGGGAATGTATACGAAATATCATGCAAGTATGTAAATAGTTCATCCATCCTGGTCTTAGAATCTCGAAGAAAAAATACTAAAAAGTTGAAATGATCAAGGACAAACTTAACTTTGTAGTTGGTAAACTACAAAAAATATTAAATGTAGGTTTGTAATAAATAGCAAAACATTTTTTTATGTGATGTTACTTAATTTTTTTTTCTTTATATGGCTATGAGATCTTGTTTTTTGCCAATTTTCATGATTCTAGATCAACGGAACGTACCCGTATAGGTTTGATTCTCTTGTGAAATCGCAAAATATGCGAAAATATATGACATAAACGGTCATATTTTTTGATCGCGTTCACTTACAAGTTTTATTTTTTCACAGCTGAAAGATACAGCACACCCAAGTATTTGATATAAATTTCAACTTGATATTTTACGCGTTCCTGAGAAAAAGGGTCTTGGCAGACAGATAGCCGGACAGACGGACAACAAAGTTATCCTTTAAGGAAGAAATTTTCCTTTTGACGTACGGAACCCTAAAATATACAACCGAATTGAGAACCTCCTCCATTATTGAAGTCAGTTAACAAAATAATAGGTCGGGGAAAAAGTCTTTTCGTATTTTGTATGTATAAAGTTGTAGTAAAAATCTCATGGGTTGTACTGTTTGTATCTGGCTGGTTTTGATACCATTAAAAATATGACATTTTAAAAAAGGAATATAAAAAGTAAAAAGCAATTTCCCGCCATTTTTCAATTGTTTTTTTGTTCGATAAAATGAGTGAATCTAACGAAGAAATTCGATATATTGTGAAATTTTATTACAAAAAACTGAAAAATGCGACACAAGCCGCGAATAAAATTTGTGACGTTTATGGACCTAATGCAGTGTCATCAAGAGTAGCACAATGTTGGTTCAAGCGTTTTCAGTCCGGGAATTTTGATGTCAAAGATGCAGCTCGCTCTGGTCGCCCTGTTACGGATAAAGTTGATGCCATTTCTGAAAAAGTGGACCAAGATCGGCATATTAGTAGTTACGACGTAGCTGAAGACCTGGGGATTGACCACAAAACAGTTTTGACCCATTTGAAAATAACTGGGTATACAAAAAACTCGATATTTGGGTGCCACACCAGCTCACTGAAAGAAACCAAATGAATCGTGTACTCATTTGCGATTCTCTATTGAAACGTAAAGAAACCGAACCGTTTTTGAAAAGATTGATCACTGGTGATGCAAAATGGATCACCTACGACAAGAATGTGCGCAAACGATCATGGTCAAAGGGCAGTGAAGCACCACAGACTGTAGCGATACCCAGATTAACACGTAATAAGGTGATGCTGTGTGTATGATGGGATTGGAAGGGCATCGTTCATTATGAGCATTTACCGCCGGGCAAAACCATCGATTCGGATCTCTACTGCCAACAGCAGATGAGACTCAAACAAGAAATTGAGAAAAAACGGCCGGAATTGATCAACATAAAGAGTGTGGTCTTTCATCATGATAACGCCAGACCGCACACATCTTTGGCCACTCAGCAAAAATTTAGAGAGCTTGGTTAGGAAGTGTTAATGCATCCACCACATAGCCCTGACCTTGCACCCTCAGATTTCCACCTGTTTCGATCTCTTCAGAATTCTTTGGGTAGTGTTAGATTAACATCAAGAGAGGACTGTCAAAACTACTTGTTGCATTTTATTGATCAGAATTCCCAAAATTTCTACAGCAACGGGGTCATGTCACTACCTAAAAGATGGCAACAAGTTATCGAACAAAATGGTACATATATATTATAATTAAATGTAATTAAACTTGAAAAAAATATGTCTTGAATTTGTTTATAAAATACGAAGAAACTTTTTCCCCGACCTTATATGTGAAAACCACGTCAGATTCTATAATAAAGCTGTAACCGAACCTATCTAACTGTTGCAACAACGAATTTTGACAGCTTTGCTAAACAAAACTTATTAAAATCCGTTATGACAAAACGGATGGTGTTTTTTTTTACTAATTTTTGTTAGGCGTTTAGGGTGTTTTTGTTTTGTTTTTGTTTTGTTTTGGTATGCGATTATGCCAGCCCCGTTTTACAAAGCAACTTCCACAATCAAGAGGGACCAAAGTCCCTACGCTGATCTGATACGACCGAGACCAGAAGGTGTGAAACATCTTCTAGCGTACCGCAGAGTTAGCAGGTGGGATCTTCGGCCCTGCCCATCAGATGCTTAAAGTTATTAAGTGGCATGTGGCCGGAGCGAAGTCTATAAGCTATAACAATCACATTACACTAATCACACTAATATCATATATGTGAAAGTTTGGATGGGTGGATGTTTGTTACTCAATCACGCAGAAACGGTTAGAATAACTAGAAATGGATAACGGATAACTAGGAACGGATTTGAATGAAATTTGGAATATACAAAAAAATACAATAATGTTTATTTGTTATAAAAACCAATTACATGAAACCTTATTACATACATTGCTTATGTCCTGGATTAACACATAGGCTACTTTTCATCATCATCACCGATTTTCATCACCACATGGGTGACACCGCGGGGCGCAGCTAGTGTTAAAACATAAAAACCACAAAAGCGTCCCACTGTCCCACCGTGTCTTTTCTCGTCCAAGTGGCTAATTCTTTATTCCCGTTGAAAGCGTACTCGTGTATTGGATAAGCGTGGGTACCTAATTACTTGGATTCAGATGAGGTCAAGGATGCCCATTTATCTTTACTCTCGATGAACCATCTCGGTTTTATGGCTCATTTTTATTGTTTTCATTAACACGAGGAATTGATTTCAGGAACTTATTTGTTTAACTTGCAATTTTTTTGTCATCGTCATCATCATCCATTGCTCGTGTTGTGACTTTTTTCCTAAAAGCCAACAGTTAAGGACCACGTCTCCATCGAGATACAATACTTACAGAGTCACAATCGTGCCAAAAATATGTCCGAACCAAAACTCGGCGCACGCTAGCATAGCGCAGACTTTTTTATTTATATTTTTTATTGTAAAATAGGCTTGCGCTTGGCCACCAACTCGCCTGATGTTAAGCGATGATGCGGCCTACGATGGATCACGCTTACCTAGAAGAAACCGATTCACTTTTTACTTGATAACACCCAGATTGTAACTATCGGGGAACACCCATTCAGGCAGCGCATTCCACATACTAGCAGTTCGCACAACAAAAGTGGAATCAAAGCGCTTCGTACGGGTTTTCGGAATGTCAACCATAAACCATAATACTGGACAATTATGAGGATTAAAACACAAGATTGCTTTTTTGTAGGCAGGTAAAGATCTTTCATTCTAAATGTGCACGCACCTCTACCGTATTTTTGTAGTAGACATTTTGTGTGCTTAGTGTGGTGGAGGGGTGTGCACTTTTAGAATGAAAAATCTCTAATACTATAGACAAATTAAGGTGGTTTCGTAAAAACAGTCAAAAACTCTATTATCGTGACCAATACAATTATTACGATTATTATGGTTTTATTGCCCTTAATAAAACTTATCGTTTCAACTGAAAAAGTATTGTGTAACTTTGCGAACAGAGTTAATGAAAATTATTCTACCGAAAACATTTCTAAATTAACATTTTTACGAGTCAACTCAATATTTTCGGAATATTTAACATCAAACTTCTTAAATAAACAAGTTTATACAAACATCGCCCGACTTTTGTATAATTTTGTTTACGCAGTTTTCCTACGCTTAATTACGCCACGGTTGCAATAAAAACTTTGGAATCTGATTACTAAACTTCGCTTTTTTTGTTTCAGATTCCGAACAAGTGGGGCAGCCCTAAGCGTAAAACTAGTGATGTGCGCGCGTAAAACTGTTGATAAAATGTCAGTGTATCGATAGTGTCACGATGGAAATGCGGTGTTGTCTGGTGTTATTTTTTGTGTTAAGTGTTGTGAATGGGGAAAATTGTCGAGGGGAAGCGCCGAAGCCGAGAGATTGTGACAGGATTTGCGATGCGAACAACAACTGCAAGATCCGAGCAGCTTTGCTGTTGCCTAAGAATACGACCTACGATGCTTGTCTGTCAGCGGTAAGTACTTACCTAATCATCAGCCAGAAGACGTCCACTGCTGAACATAGGCCTCCCCTTTTAACCTCCACACTGAACGACATCCTGCCATCTGCATCCACTGGATGCCCGCGACTCTCATAATGTCGTCGGTCCATCTAGTGCGAGGCCTACCTACGCTGCGTCTTCCGGTTCGTGGTCTCCACTCAAGAACCTTTCTTCCCCATCGGTCATCAGTTCTTCGCGCGACCTACCTACCTATTACGTTCATAATTGAAATGCAAGAGTTTGCTTTTATTGTTTGTATTGTTGTTTTTACAGTTAAATTATTATTTACGGGGTAATTCCCGTGATAAGGTTGTGGATTGAGCTCCCGATATTTAGATGCATTTACATGCACCATGTTCACGGGCAGACTGAAGTATGCGTGTGGTTAGCAAAGAAGTTCAAAGTTAGGTGCGAAAAAACGGTCTACCCTCTAAAAATTATTGTCACTCAGCTCTGCAACGGCTGAATGGCTGTTTTATAAAAATAAAATACTTTAGTGTAGAACAACACTGTAATATAAAATTTACTTTCGAATTAGTAGTAATGGTTTTGACTGAGGAGTAGAATCCATTGAATCCAAACAAATTGACTGAGTAAAACCATAATAAACCTACCTACCTTATACCCAGCTAACACCAGAATGCCGACAAAGTTTCCACGCTCAGTACAGAATTATTAATTCAAGTGAGAACGAGCTTAGAATCTAATTACAACTACTGGAAATCAGTAATAACCTTACGTCCTAGATAAAAGCATGGCTAAAAGCTTTTATTAAAATAACGCTCGGATTCTATCCTCGGGGGAAGAAATCGGGAATACCTCTAACAAGCAGCTAACATGGACAGCTTTCTGAAATTAGCAATTTAGTACGATGTTTCGTTTTTTTTAATAGAGGTCCATGACATAGCAGCTTTGTTATACATCTAATGTCAAGGAACATAATATGGATCCTTGCTAATACTAAGGGAGTTTTTGTGCCAACAGAATACATAGGTATACAATGGATATACATATTATACATACCTATCGTAAGGCATAGAATACATATAAGTACAAGTTTAAGGTAAGTAAAGGGTTAGGTCAGGGCTAAGATTATAGACATACGAAGTATAAGTATAAAATATTTGGGTCAGGGGGTAGTAAAATCAAGTCTTTTCATCAACATCACAGCATATTCTTCACAGTATTTTCCATAAGCTTTACAGCAATTTCCCATTAATTATACTTTTTCATTACATTTCTTAAACCTTGTTCATAATATCATTAAAAAGCATGTTTCTCTTGCTTTCTCTTATGCCGCTCAACCAAGCCTACTCTCCGCGAAAAACGTCATTGTAATCATTAAATCCTCCTTGTCAAGTAAAATAAAAAGGATTAATACGTTTTAGTACTTAGAGAAACCGAATTGATATAATAACGTGCGAATATATAAATTAAACAATAATAATTGCTATAATACCTAACAGTAGGTACCCAAGTAGCATCGCATCTGCGCTGCCAATGTAGGACAAGGCCTTAATCTCCAAAGCTTCTAGCGTTCTAGCCGAATAAAGCACAAGTAATGAGTAGTTTAACTTGAAACGTTTGATCTAGAAATATCCTAGAACTTTGGAGCCAGTCTCGGGTGTATCTCATGCGAGATCAGATTGTAGGGTACCATAGAAATCCACCCACTAAGTTCCCAAATTGTTCGACTAACCAGAATGATCCTGATCATTGGCTGAATTACAAGCAACTATGCAAGCCATATGCATATATTATTTGGCATCCAATCTAAAATCATGGTCAAATACAGTCCTAGCCAAGTCCAAATAAAAAACTATGAATATATTTTGAAATAATACATTTTAAACATATTTATCACATTTTAAACATATTTATCACATTTTAAACATATTTATCACATTTTAAACATATTTATCACTATCACATATTTTACATTATATTAATGCTTTATGTTTCGAATACTTTGCAGTATCCCTGGTCATAGGAATACTAGATGACGGATGTCTAATATGTCTACAGGAATGTTAAAAAATTACATAAGATTAACGCTAAAAAACTTTAACCGACTTCAAAAAAGGAGGACGGTTCTATGCTGGCCACATTGCTGTGTTGAATTTCAACAAACGCTTTGCGCAAGATACCAGACAGCATGTTTCTCACGAGTTGCTTTGGGACTATGCATTCTCTCAGAGAGAGGTAGGGCCCTAATCCACTATCCTGGCCTGAGCATATTGATGAATGTCATATATCTTTTAAACTATGAAGTTCTTGGACATACTGGTTTCCTCACGGCACTCGGTTCGATCTTTGGCTAGCAATGACTACCAATTTATCTAGCACTCAAATAATTTAATCAAATACGGTGAAGGACGAGACTTTATTCCTGAATATTCTCGATTTTCCTTGAATATTGATTCAAACTAGGATCAAAACAAACCCTGTCTATCACTTATAGTTCAACAAAATTGGCCAGTAGGTACGTATGCGGAAGGGATCGCTATAAATCCACACCATTTGAAGGGACATTCACTTTATTGACAGGGGGATTTGTTTCCTTTCTTGTTTACAAGCCTCGTCCACAAAGAATCCGCAATACTAGTACTTATAAATACGGGGTTATACGGAAGTTTGGTAATAAGGAGATTACTCAACACATTAAGTTACGGCCGTTAAAATAATGCGTTGACATTGACAATGACATTGTTAAAAGCCGAACGAAAACAGTAAATTCTTATCACTTTTACTAGCTTTTTGAACGTGAGATTGTAACTGGTAGCCAATATGCAATTTTTACAATTTTATTGCAGCTGTCAGGTGAATTCTCTCAGTGGCCGGGCTGTTTATAGTGTTGACCACTCAGCCTTTTTTATTTATTTATTTTAGCCGTGGTCGTCCCAATGCAGGGCAAATGCCTCCTCCACTCCTCTCTGTTCTGTGCTATGTGTATTGTGTACCAATCTTTTCCGTGGGAGTCAAGCTCCTCCCGCCATCTTTTTCTGGGCCTTCCAAAGGGTGGTATAGCATGTGGCAGCCATTCTACCATAGTTCTAGCCCTCACCTCATTCGACATTCAACTAACGTGGCTGGCCCAGTCCCATTTCAGTTTGCCGGCTCAGCCTTAACGAACTTAAGTTATTCTTAATTCACTAGCATATAATGTACCTAACAACTGATAAAGATCCGCGTAGTCATTACGAAGTGAGATCGAAGACAAATACTAATATTATTTGAGCAAACTTTTGGCTCACTAACATCTGTTCTAGTCAAAAAAGGTTATATTAGGTACTATTATTTTATGGGTACATTAGTTTATTCCATGCGTAGTGCGTACCTACATTATATAGTTAGTAAGAATTTTAGATAGTATTATCTTACAGTATGTTAATGTTATTCGAAAGTACTTTTATGCTCTACTTAGGATATGAAAGCAATATAAAACCTCATATTGCTATCCATTCAGGCAAAACATCGCGTTCGTATAAAGGTCGATGCCCAGAAAACAACGAGTTAACCGTTTCGATATATGAAACCTTAAAATCAACTATCATGACCATATTACCTTCTTGGGATCAAATCCAATCAGTTAATGATAGATACCACTCTAATATTATAAAAACTGAAAAAAGAGAGGTGTTATTAAGTAATTTCGGTAATTTTAGCCGAACAGGGGTCTAAACAAGAACCACTTTCTGTTAGCGTTAACGCCTGCGAAAAGATAAAATTGTATGAAAATGACATTAGCTTGAGAGATGTCACGTGACTGCTAATATCATTTTCATACAATTTTATCAGAGAAACAAGGACGATATCATTCGTGTTCAAATGTCTCAGTGTTTTATGCACTTTTTTCACTATACCGCTGAACCGTTTACCACAAAAAAATAGTGAGTAAGTACGGCTTACTCACTATTTCTTCACGCACATAATAAACTCAAAGCAACCCCAGTAAACCAACTAATCGTCCACACGAAAAAAAGAGCAGCAAAATCGTCTGCAGGGTGAGTTTAAGCCCTGGTGCCGGGGCAATAGAATACGGCACCGGTACCCCCTGCCTGTAGTAAGAGACTACTAAAAGGGGACCTATGGGTTCGGGATGGTCAAAGTTGGGGCTCTGACCATCCACTTTAGCCACTTTGCCCAGGGAGAGTACGTTGTGTGACCAACGTTGTCGCGAGTGGAGGGACTGAGACAACACGCAGTTGTCTTGGGAGGAGCCATAGCGCAGTGCCGAGGGCTCCGGTGCGTTCCTCTGGAGATCCCGGAGCCCTCTTGTCATGCACTAAGGCTGGTCACCGGGGGAGTTTTAGTGGGTATAATCCCACATAACCTGGCTGCACCCCAATGCAGCCGGGTAAGTTTGGAAGATTTCCCGTCGAAAAAAAATATATTAAAAAAGGGTAAGTTTAACTAATGGCGTTAAGCCTGATTTAGACCAGATGCCTTCGCACTTGGCCTAAACCAGGCCTAAATCGCCACCTTATCAAATCTCCCTTGTTTTCCTGACCTGGAGTCATACTCCTCCGCCGTTTAACTGCTATGAAACCGTTTTGTGTCAGTGATATAGACTTCTTTTGGACCCAAAATATGGTTTTAGCAGCGAATTAGTTATCTAAAGTAGCTGGGTTTTAGTGACATTTCTTTGATTTTATTCATTTGGTCCAAATTCATCATTTTCATTATCACTTCAGCCATAGGACGTCCACTGCTGGACATAGGCATCCCCCTTCGATTTCCAAAAGGGCCGGTTGGAAGTGGCCTGCATCCACCGTTTTTCTGCGGTCTCTTTTTGGTCGTCTCTGTCCATCTCGTGGGTGGACGTCCTACGCTGCGCTTACCGGTCCGTGGTTTCCACTCGAGAAACCTTCGGCCCCATCGGCCATCTGTTCTGCATGATATTTATTTATTTATGCTATGTACCCTGCCCACTGCCACTTCAACTTGCTAATTCGGTGGGCTATGTCGATAATTTTCGTTCGTCTACGTCTCTCATTTTTTTTTTTCATTTCTGATTTTATCTCGTAGAGAAACCTCGAACATAGCGCTCCCATAACTCGTGCGACTTTGTGCTTGCTAATGAGGCCCATAGACCACGTTTCAGCCCCGTGGTTCAAATTGGTACAACATAATCGAGGCTACTTCATGCTATTAATACTCTTTAAAAAAAAAAAACAATTGATTGATGTAGGCGTTGTCCTTTACATTTGATAATACACACATTCCTAAGAACTCATTCGTCTGGCCGCCACTTTATCACTCGATTTCCATAACCTAGAAAAATGTTCGGGTAAACCCTTTCTGTCATAAAATATCTCTCCCCAGAGTGTAATACATTTTCTTGCGTCGTAAATATCCTGTTGATTAGTCGAATCGAATATTCTAGAATATTTTAGATTTTTCTTACCTAGATTATTGTTTGGATTTCTTTATTCACAAAAGTCATCTTTTTGTGGTATGCGTTTACCTCAATTTATAAGCCCTGAAAACTAAAGTTATATGATTATTTACGGGGTATTTACCGTAGTAAGGTAGTGGAAGGGGCTCCACTGGTGCATGTAAATGCGCCGAAATATCGAGAGCGCCTTCCACAACCTTACCACGGTAAATATCCCGTAAATAATCATATAAATGTAGTGAACAACCGTGATAGTTTCTGAAACAAACCCTTAAAAACTAAAGATATGGTTTGACATGAATTTTTAAGAGAAATAAAATATATTCGTTATATTTTTACGCTTTATGCTTTTAGCTTGGCGTTTAACGGCAGTTGATGTCAAGTAACTCAGTAGCCAAAAAATAATAAATAATTAACTATTAAAAAACAAGCTTTTAGGCGTCCGCCATATTGAATTTAGTGTGACGTCATTTAATTTTTCGTATTCTTCTCAGCAAACCCTTTTATTTGATACCCATATCATCCCATCCCCATACACCCATATATCGCCATCTTTCAGAGCCCCCAATTGAGTTTAGTATGACGTCACTTAGCTAACCATGTATTGTTATCCAAACTACAAGCGTATGCGAAATTTCACACTAAAACACGCTAAATGTGAATCAGCTCTCTAGTGCTGATGCCAGAATATGCGATGTATTTCAGCAGCCTCAATTAAGATTCGTTCTTTATCCTTGGTAACATATTTTTAGCTTGAACTTAGTTTTATTTCCAGGTGAATCCGGTGTTAGACCTGGCGATGCTGGACCAAACTGTGAAGGAAGCGTTCCCACCGTGGATCCAGTTTGAATGGCTTCCTTATGACGTCACTGACTGCGACGCCGCCTACGCCGTCATATCCGCCATTGACGCGTATAACGACTGCGCGAATGTGTTCTTTGGACCGGCCTGTGACTTTGCTTTGGGTAAGTCTAAACTTACATGAGTTATAGTTACTTTTATGAATATGCAGCTTACGTCTTGTCCGCTATCGACGCGTAAACCAAATAAATGCACGAATGTGTCCTTTGGACTGGTTTGTGACTTTGCTTTGGATAGGTCTCATTCGTGATTTTGTGTAATAATTTATGGGTTAAAAAAAATTGACGCGCCCTTTCTGTACTGTGACTTACTTTTAGTGAGTCATGAATCATGATTAATCTTAGTATTGGCGATTGTGATGATTATTTTGTCTTCGAAATAGCAGAGTTTTGCGATCGGGTCTGCACGATCTAATTCCTTCCTACTCATTTTTCTATCGGACTGCCAGAGCGGACACGAAAAATTGACACCGCTTTAGGGTTGATACTCGTATTCCGAAAACCGAAGCGAACCGAACCGAACTTTTATTATGTTAACTGGAAATCTTTGAAATGCGCTCTCTGAATGGGTATTCCCCGTAGTTACAATCTGAGTGTCTTCAAATCCCGAGTGAATCTCTTTTTTTAGGCAAGCGTGCTCCATCGTTGATCGCATCATCGTTTAAAATCAGGCGAGTTGCCGGTCAAACACTAGCCTATTCCTAAATAATAATATAAAACATAAAACAAACTCATGCTAACGGATTAAAACCTTTTTTCACCTCTATTCCAATCTGAAGTTTTGATTAACTCTGAAGCTTCTTTCCTGGAAAGACTATTTGAATTTCAGAGAATTGAAATTAACACCTCCGATTTTGAATTAAAATTTTAACAACGAAACTTCTCAAATTAGCACATTTTTGACGGGCGAAAGAGCTTTGAAGCCCTTCAAAGCTCTTTCGCCTTCTCTTTCTTTCTCAGGTAGCATCAAAGGGTAGGTAATTAGTTGCAAATATTGTTTTTGGGAAATGACGAGTACGTCCGAAAATTGCCAAATTCTGTTTATGGGTGCAGAGTGCAGACGCGGTATATTTAAGACAATATTAATAACTTTAATTTTAACGTAAAATTATGCTTTTTTCGATGTTTTTATTTCTGGTGTACAACATAAATCCAAACTACTCGTATCTATGCAAATAAACCTTGTAAGTAAATTTTAAGCTATCTTATTTTCGTATCGTTTTAAAACTTTGCAAGTATATCTAGATATGTAGCGATTTCGACTTGCGAGCAATTGTGACTGAGCAGGAGTATGTGCGCTTAATAATCTGACGATGCTCAGTTCGATCCTCGGCGTTTCACTAATTATTTATTACTTCAATAATTTATCTGCCGTTTCGATGTTGAGGAAACTAGAAGGTATGTCCAAGAACCTCAAGAGTTCAAATACATTGACATTCACCAACATGCCAGCATATTGGATTTATGGCCCATCCTCTCTCTCTCTGAGAGGAGACCTGTGTCCCAGCAGTGGGCACATGATAGGCTGGTGATAATGATGATGATGCACAAAACTGTAAAAATACGTAAAAAAACTCAGTGAGGACGTTACGTCGTAAGCCTTTAATGTGAACGGTCATTTTAAGTCTTTAATATGAACGGTCATTTTAAGTCTTTAATGTGAACGGCTATTTTAAGTCTTTAATGTGAATAACATGGCATGGAACGTTAAAATAACATAAGAAATAATTACGTATTTTTGTGTAAGTTTGAATTGATAACATTATTGTTTTTCTAGGATTTTATGGACTCTTAGAAAAATATGGCTGTCTTTTATTTTACAATGATATTCTTATAGAAGTCATTTGTAGTAGGTATGTACCGTTTGCTAGCTATTTGATGTGTTATTAATCTATTAGGTATGTATATATTAAAAGTAAAACGACAAAAAGCATTTTTTTATATGCCTTATTTGGCAAACAAGCTAACGGGCCGCCTTATGGTGTGCGATCACCGTCACTTATACAGGGCTATGCAAATAAACTGAACTAAGCCGAAAGAAGGTCATTGTACTCTTTATTTTCAATAACTTTTACTAAGGGAATAACCCTGAAATAGCGAAATAAATATATCTGCTGTTCTATAGAAAACGGTCAACTGCTGTTTTTTTACGATATTGTTAAGAAAAAATACAGATCTATTTACCTATTATAGAAATTTTAATATCCTAATATAGATATATCTTTCTATTTGATACAATCAGAACGCCTAAAATTCAGTTTTCGTTGCTTTTTTTGCTTTCGCCAAAAATTGTGAGAGGGCTCAAACCAAACCTTTACGAATTCTCACACATGACTTCCACCTCTTGACACCACATTTACCTCAATTTACTGACTTTTCCCTTACAAACGATCTTCCGATTTTCCGTAACAGTCCGTAATTCGAGGAGGTAATGGAGGGTAGCCGTGGTAATAAGCGTTGAGGATTACAAAGGAGTGATAATGTACAGCTATCACGTATAAGATGAGATCGATGGATGTAGCAATGGTAGCTCAGTGGTTGGCGAGTGTGGGTTCAAATCCTAGCAATAAACATGTGGATCACATTAAAAATCGACTTAAAAAATACGAGTATATGAAAAACGTAATAAGTGCCTATACATTTTGAGGGTTGCTCTCGATTTCCCTGGGATCCCATCATCAGATCCTGACTTGGTGACAATGGGATCAAATTGGAAGTAAACCGAACAAAAGTTTTTTTTTTGAAACCGGTCAGCGTTGACGAAGATTGATGAACATACATAAAAAAACAGTGGAACATAGAACCGTCCTCCTTTAGTAAACAACATGATGGGAAGGCTATCCACTAATGCCACTTAGTGTGGCAGTCATAGCCACCAAGCAATGAAGATTATTTTTCCCACCAAGGCTATGGCTGCAAATTTAATTTCAATGTACTTTAATGCAATTTATTTTATGAGCTTGAGCTGCGAGTGAAATAAAACATCGCGAGAAAACCATGGCAAGGTGGTAGAGCACTTTGTAATGACTGCGTGGCTAGCTATCACCTAGAGTGTCTTCTCGCAGCCCCACACAACATTACATATTCTGTGAAGATTTAAACTGGCTAGCTATTACGGTTCGAAAGATACAGCTGTTAAAAGGTAGGATGGACGGACAGACAGACAGACAGCGTAGGCTTAGTAATATGAACCCGTTTACACCCTTTAGATATGGAAACCTAAAAAGTATAAAGGTTAAATCCACAAAGCTCAAGAGAACGCATGTAAAAAGTTGATTTTATTCCCTTCACAAACGATCCTTGATTCGATGGTTATATCATGTGAGTAGGTAATAATGTACCCTCTAATAAGGGTTCGTTTCGTTACTCGACGCTTGTTCATACAAATGTGTGGTTCACGTGACAGGGGAAATGCGATTGGGTGTGATGTGGTCCGATTTGTTACAATCTTTTCTAATTTTGTAGTGGTGGTCTTGCCAAGTCCGCCTGGGAAAGTACCACACCTTTACCAGTTATCTATTCAAACGTTAAACAGTAGTGTGCAAACATTACTGTTTGCACTCCAGTGGGCAATCCAGTGAAATCACTGGGCTTAAATATATTTAATAGTTCTGAACTAGTACTTGGCAAGGACATGAGATACGTTTCCATTCTTACGACCCTGCTGTATGCTACTTTATATGTGTGTACCTACCAATCCTACCATGTTTTGACAAATAAATAATTTGATTAGATCTGTCGTTGCAAACCACTAGGTTTTGAAGGAAGGGCCGGGAGGAGGTAGTACTTCAAATATACATTGCATTTTCGACCGAGTATAAAGTAAAATTTTAACTTGATATTTTTTTTGTATGCCTGTTATGTTATATTTAGATTGGCTACCACTACGCTCTCTTCACCTTAAACGCATATGCCTACCATTTAAATGCCATATTTACGAATTAACAAGTTATGTTTTTATTTAAACTTGGCCCCTTTGGTGTTTGGGGTTATTTCGCCATCAACAGTGAGGGAGAAGATAGTGAGATAGATAGATAGAAACTCTTTATTGTGTACACCAGAAATAAAAATTACATACAGATAGAAAACACTTACGAGCTAATGCCACAAGTTTAATCTTATCGGCCTTATCGCTAAAAGCGATCTCTTCCAGGCAACCATTGGATATAAATAATTTACGTAACAGGATCAGGAACAGGTGAGATTGTTTATATGAGGTAATCCTGGTTGATGACCTTACTAAATAACAAATGGAAAAACTAAAGACGAATATTATTAGATTAAATGAAATTAGCAAATGAAAAAATGACTTTTTTGTTTGGGAATGAGAGTAGAAAAGAAATATGTAATGGAAGCGGAACTTTACATTTAGCGATGGTAGGATAAAAGGTTGATTTACTACGAAGAGGGCAACTAAAAATATATGATTTAACGAGCATTGGTTTGTTAAATCATATATTTTTACCACAAGAACAATTAGGAGAGTCTACAATTTTGAATTTATGTAATTGAACAGGACCACAAACGTGATCTAGTCTTAGTTAAGTTTACAATAATATGTATACACATTGTTCCCCTCCCTCCCAACAAACTCCAACTCAGAATAAAACTGGCTTTAAAAAACCTGCCTACTTACTATGAAACCGACCCTGATATTGCAAAAAAATGCCCCATAGTAAAAAATTTTTTTTACCAAACTTAAGATACATCTATCTTAAAGGGTTACTTAAAGCCTTACTAAAAGTAATTCATAATGATTAGTACAATTAGTGACTGCCCCGGTGGCTCAGTTGGTAGTGAACCTACTTTCTGCGCTTGGGGGCGTGGGTTCGATTCCCACCTAGGACAAACATTTGTGTGATGAACATTTGTGTTTGTTCTATGTCTGGTTGTTAATATCTGTTTGACTATGTATTTAAAAATATATATGTACGTATATCAGTCTCTGACAGCCATATTGCTTAGTTTGGGGTCAGATGACCGTGTGTGCAAAAATGTCCCAGATTACCCTCTTTTAGCTTATTACCACTGTTTCAAATCCTTGAATACAGTGCGCACCTAGTTATAAAATAATTATTAAAAAATATTGCCTTTAACTAATTATAATTAGTTGTCATGTTTATTCTGTAGTAACACGACGCGCTCTTGTTTAATCTCATAATCAAGAATATCAACAATACAAGTACAGTCAGCTTCAAACTGATTTTACCGTTTAGGGTAGTCAAAAGAATTTGTAACCTTTACCATGTATTTAATGTGACAATATTTTCAGATCTGCATGAATTAATTCTCTCCTGTCCATTTTTCTATCGGAATGCCAGAGCGGGCACGAAAAATCGACACCGCTTAATGGTTGACATTCCAAAAACACGTAGGTACGAAGAGCTTTGATTCCACTTTTATTGTGCAAACTGCTAGTCTGTAGAATGCGCTACCTGAATTGGTGTTCCCCGATAGCTACAATCTGGGTGTCTTCATGTCAAGAGTGAATCGGTTCCTTCTAGGCGTTATCCATCCTAGGCCCCATCATTGTTTAACATCAGGCGAGTTGGCGGCCAAGCGCAAGTCTATTTTATAATAATTAAAAATCCTGAACACTTAAAGCAATTTCATGCTGACTGTACCTACATGCGAAATTAATTAATTTTATGTCAAACAGAGGCAGTAACAGTTAATGCCATATTAATGAGATAAACAATTATCCGGTATACAAGATATGTATATTATGCATTTGGGATGTATCAACATTGACTTTCATGCTAACATTTCTCAAATTATACGTTAAAATCTGTCTTTCGATGGGAGAAAACCGCAAGGGTGTAAACTAAGAAACTTAGATAAATTGGGAAGGTTAGGTTTGGTACTTATGTAGAGTAAATTACATAGATAGACTTTGCATGAGGCAAGAGAGCTTTCAAAATATTCACTTTGCGTATATTGTTACAAGAAAACAGCGGGAAAATTATGCTTTCTTTAAATATCAACTCTGAGTGAAGGCCTTGAGGCAGCTACACGTCTTTATTGTTTTAATATATTTCTGCCTATAACTCGGCAGGGTAAAGCCATTAACACCATACCGCTTTGTCTTAGGTATTTAATTGACATAGATAGGTATGCACCATAGAAAATAATTTTTTTTTGTCTAAATTAGACGGCTGTCAAGGCATTTTTGTAAGAAATTTGTTGAAGCCACTTGCCTAAATAAACCCATAGCAACTGTGTTAGCAACTGTGACGCGGAGTTCGTCGCGTTGACATAAATAAGAATGTTCAATCAAGTATCTGTCACAATACCTGGCGACAGAGTTTCCTTCGGATTTACGTTCTATTTACTTCCTATTCTGTGGTATGCACCAAAATACAAATTGTTTCACTTTGAATAATAATGCCACAGACTAGGTAATAACGTAGAAAGTATAATGTGTTGACTCCGCCGTTTTAGTCGCGCTTTTTTTTTGTTCATTCTTCAAGAAGCACACCATTTTATTGCTACATTTCGTCAAGTTTAGCCACAGATCTAGATGCGTAGCAATTATTTTATTTAGGTCTGTGGGTTAGCAGTGATACAGTGTCAAAGTAGCGAACAGACTTCGGGTAGTAGGTATCATGGAACAGACATTATAATAGGTCGGGGAAAAAGTCTTTTCGTATTTTGTATGTATAAAGTTGTAGTAAAAATCTCATACCATTAAAAATATGACATTTTAAAAAAGGAATATAAAAAGTAAAAAGCAATTTCCCGCCATTTTTCAATTGTTTTTTTGTTCGATAAAATGAGTGAATCTCGATAGAAGAAATTCGATATATTGTGAAATTTTGTTACAAAAAACTGAAAAATGCGACACAAGCCGCGAATAAAATTTGTGACGTTTATGGACCTAATGCAGTGTCATCAAGAGTAGCACAATGTTGGTTCAAGCGTTTTCAGTCCGGGAATTTTGATGTCAAAGATGCAGCTCGCTCTGGTCGCCCTGTTACGGATAAAGTCGATGCCATTTCTGAAAAAGTGGACCAAGATCGGCATATTAGTAGTTACGACGTAGCTGAAGACCTGGGGATTGACCACAAAACAGTTTTGACCCATTTGAAAATAACTGGGTATACAAAAAAACTCGATATTTGGGTGCCACACCAGCTCACTGAAAGAAACCAAATGAATCGTGTACTCATTTGCGATTCTCTATTGAAACGTAAAGAAACCGAACCGTTTTTGAAAAGATTGATCACTGGTGATGCAAAATGGATCACCTACGACAAGAATGTGCGCAAACGATCATGGTCAAAGGGCAGTGAAGCACCACAGACTGTAGCGAAACCCAGATTAACACGTAATAAGGTGATGCTGTGTGTATGATGGGATTGGAAGGGCATCGTTCATTATGAGCATTTACCGCCGGGCAAAACCATCGATTCGGATCTCTACTGCCAACAGCAGATGAGACTCAAACAAGAAATTGAGAAAAAACGGCCGGAATTGATCAACATAAAGAGTGTGGTCTTTCATCATGATAACGCCAGACCGCACACATCTTTGGCCACTCAGCAAAAATTTAGAGAGCTTGGTTAGGAAGTGTTAATGCATCCACCACATAGCCCTGACCTTGCACCCTCAGATTTCCACCTGTTTCGATCTCTTCAGAATTCTTTGGGTAGTGTTAGATTAACATCAAGAGAGGACTGTCAAAACTACTTGTTGCATTTTATTGATCAGAATTCCCAAAATTTCTACAGCAACGGGGTCATGTCACTACCTAAAAGATGGCAACAAGTTATCGAACAAAATGGTACATATATATTATAATTAAATGTAATTAAACTTGAAAAAAATATGTCTTGAATTTGTTTATAAAATACGAAGAAACTTTTTCCCCGACCTTATATTAATATGAGAACGTATACAGTTTTTGCTCGAATTATGTAAAAAGGAAATCTACGTGAAACCGCGCGGCGTATCTAGTACCTCAAATATATCAAAATCCCTCCAATTAACGCAAGGTCCTTTAAAATGATACGAAAACACGACCCAAATAATGTTTCCCTTTACAAACTCGTAAATTAGCATTATAAAAGGGACACCGACGAAATTAATTACATATGTTATCGTGTAACAAGGTGCCAAAAATAAAAATAAGCTTAATTAGGTACATCGTGAAGTGACAAGTAATTTGAACACAACGTGAAAATGATTAATTTTTAAAAAGGATATAGTAAGAAATTCTAATTTATTTTTCCCTTCTCACGCTCTTAAATTTCTTGATTATGCCAGGTGTAAGCGGACTAATAATGCTTTTTATGCTGGTATAGCTAGTGCATGCACTAATGCGAAAAAATATTTACTAATTAAAATTGTTTAATGAGGTTAATTTTTGTAATATATTTCATGTAGGAAGCTTGCCTGGGGAGCGTTTACGGACTCTGCGAATTTTTCACCAGCTAAAAATTAAACTAACGGAGGTTCGCTGATCGGCGTCATAGCTTTATGTCAATTATGTCAATACTAGCTGTCAAATTCAATAATAAATAAATATCAAGTAAAATATAGTAAAATAAAATGGTATATAATAGTTAAATATCAAATATCATTCTATCATTATATATATATAAAATTTTATTTTAAATTGAAACATCTACAACAAAAAGATTCGAACAAAATAATATCAAAAACAGCTTAACCTCCTCAACAGCTGTCAATCTGACAGCAGGCGAAAATTTGGGGAACAGAAATTTGTCACCGACTCGCAATTGGCCAGTATTTATTATTTGGTTGTTATACTTTAGAGTGTGTACTATAATGACGTTAAGTATGACGCTTGTACGTTTTACCGTTTATACGTTAGACCAAATACAAAAATACGTTAAAGAAATGTTTGTTGTATCCCTTTAGTTTTTATTTTTTGACTCTATTATTTCTTAGGTAGTCCGCCTTAACGTTACGTGTTCTATTGAAGTTGGTTTCAACTGACTTCAAATAATTTAAACACTGTTTTAAACTATCACGGTTGTTCACTAAAGTTAAATGATTATTTACGGGATATTTACCGTGGTAAGGTTGTGGAAGGAGCTCCCGATATTTCGGCGCAGTTACATGCACCATGTTCACGGGAAGACTGAACTCTTCCCGTCTTCCCGTGAACATGGTGCATGTAACTGCGCCGAAATATCGGGAGCTCCTTCCACAACCTTACCACGGTAAATATCCCGTAAATAATCATTTAACTTCAAATAATTTGGTTCTCAATTGGACGTAAAAAATTATTAAATAATTATATGATAGCAAGTATATTACTCGTCTGTCCATCTTGTGGGTGGACGTCCTACGCTGCGCTTACCGGTCCGTGGTCGCCATTCGAGAAACTTTGGGCCCCATCAGCCATCTGTTCTGCATGCTATGTGCTTTGCCCACTGCCACTTCATCTTGCTAATCCGGTGGTTTTTGTCGGTAACTTTATTTCGTCTACGGATCTCCTCAATTCTGATTCAATCTCGTCCTAAAAAAATATATTCTGTGACCAGACCAGCCAAATTCACCAAATCGCCCAGCGTTTTTACAAGTTAGGTACACTAAAATACTAGAAATTTATATTTTCTTCTACTTATTCTACAAAGTAATGAGAAGAATAAGAACGTTTTATCCAAAACCTCAAAGAGAATGATATCAGTAAACGAAAAAGTCTCTGCGGTTAGTAATTCAAAATCGGTTCCAATTTTGCTGTTTTCCTAATACAGCAAACTTTTTCAGAGGTTACTTACTACAGAAATCGTAGTCAAATTTGTCCAGTTTCATTCAATTTTGTCAAGTCCTTTTTCCCGTAATGCCTTTGTGACGAAGGTTGGAGAGCTAAAACGTTCTTTCATAGTAAAAGATATTTCCGTCAAAGTGGGTCTAATTTTCGCGCCAGATATAGGGTCTGGTGGCTTTTTGTTGGTGATTTTAAATTACAGGTGCTGAAAGGTTCTTTGTTGGTTTATTTGGAGCGGTAAGTATACTCACAAGCGCAACTTGACATATTATTTGTGTTATTGTTCATCATCATCAGCCGGAAGACGTCCACTGCTGAACATAGGCCTCCCCCTTTAACCTCCACACTGAACGACATCCTGCCATCTGCATCCACTGGATGCCCGCGACTCTCACAATGTCGTCGGTCCATCTAGTGGGAGGCCTACCTACGCTGCGTCTTCCGGTTCGCGGTCTCTACTCAAGAACCTTTCTTCCCCATTGGTTATCAGTTCTTCGAGTGATGTGGCCTGCCCATTGCCACTTCAACTTGCAGATTTTAATAGCTATGTCGGCGACCCTGGTTCATTGGCGAATATTTATGTTCCGAATTTTATCGCGTAAAGAAATTCCGAGCATAGCTCTCTCCATGTGTTGTTGTTAGCTCTTTGCTATAAGAGTGAGAAGAATATTATTTTGGTTAACGAGTAGGTACAGGTTAATAGGTTATGTTTCTGTTTGATGTACCTAGTTATTGTTTTCTTAATATTGTTAGTTATTCGAGCTATAATCTGATTTTATGTTGTTGTTAACTTTATTGCGTAATTGTTTAGGAATGAAGACGGTAGAATGAAATTATATATGCCATTATTGTAATGTTCAAAGTAATGTTATTTGTTTAGAAATTAGGTGCCTACTTGTTGCGTTTTTTTTCGTTATACGATTTTGGCGTTAACCGTCTTGTGTATTTGCCATGTATTTAAATATTTTCAAGTTTTATTAGATATCGTAAAACAGATCATACACACAGTCAAAGTCGAGCAAAGTGGTTTAGTGGTTTAGAAGTAGTTAGTCGATGTACAGACAGACGCGGAAAACGAGTTTATTTTATACTATGTAGAGATAGCGAGAGAACTGCAGACGGGAAGAGAAGGCCGAACTTTATGTGTGTTGTGGGTTGATGATTGAATTATGATATTGAAAGCCTATTCTATACCAGTTACCTGAAAGAAATTTCCAAATAGACACACAAAGTTTGCAATGCCTATTCATTTCACAATCCTGGATTACCTAAATTATCCTAAAGGGGCTCTTATTTTCCCATTTCCACAATCATTTGTCTAAAACCGAAACCACTAATACGAAGCAATCGCCCGGGAATTGGAAAAAGCCAAGGCTTTGTATTAAGACAACCCATGTGCGCGGAGATGGCTTAAAGATAACCAACGTATGAAGGTTTTGAAAATAGGTGGAGTATTAGTTTTTAGTTTCTGGGATATTCTGGTTTATAAGCATCAAGATATCATGCCAAAAAAAAATTCCGAACCAAAACTCTATAAAAAATATCATATATAATAATAATAAATAAATATCTGGACATTTTGCACACATGGTCATCTGACCCCAAACTAAGCTAAGCTTGTAATATGGCTGCCAGAGACTGATATACGTACATATATATTTTTAAACACATACTTAAATAGATATTAACACCCAGACATAGAACAAACACAAATGTTCATCACACAAGTGTTTGTCCTAGATGGGAATCGAACCCACGCCCCCAAGCACAGAAGTTAGGTTCACTACCAACTGAGCCACCGGGGCAGTCAAATATATATATATATACAAATATCTATATAAATGTATGATAATTGTTTAAGCCAGGCTGGTCAGGCGTTCCTCAGACGAAAGTTCATCTTCACAACTGTATCTTATACAAATCTTTAGTATTTCCGCTTCTTTATTGAATTTGACACGATTGAATTGGAAGTACACTAGAGATTCGTTATAGAAACATCCTAGCTCTGCCAAAAACTATGGACGCATTAGCGAAACTCGTTGAAGCGTAAAAAATAGGTCCTTACGTTAGAAAGTCCCCTTGTGTCTTCTCAAGGGATTTTCGAGACAAGATACTGTAGACATAGACACGTTGAGGAATAAGCAATAAGACTTTTCTTTACGAGACCTATTGAATATTGGAGACGTTGGTATAGCTGCTAAGAAAAAATAGGAAAAGAGATTTTGACACTATCATCCATGCTCCATCCTAAATTATTCACCATGTTCTCTGGGAGAAGAGGTTGCTTTCTATCGATATATATAAGTAATAAATATAATGACCTTTCGAACATATTGCCACAAATATTGCAATGGCCTCGATCACCATGTCTATTCTGCAAGCTAAGTGAACGCGCAAGTGAAGTGATAAGCTAAATGAATGTGATGTTTTCTTGCCTATTGCTGCAGATAAATGACAAAACATCGAATTATAAGAGTAAAGGACTACAGTCAAGAGTGATCACTCGACATTTTGACATTTCTTTGTAGTAACCGACAAGAAAAATACACGTTCACTTAGCTTCACCTCACTTGCGCGTTCACTTAGCTTGCAGAATGGACCGGCTGCTGACTGAATATTGCAGGTGGGTCTGGTGAGAATACTCAATACTCAATATTTTACTGCAGACATATGTAGGTACATACACATAGGTAGGTACATGTTCTTTAAAGTAATACATTTGACCCTATAACAGAAATAGACGGAACGGAACAATCTATTTAAATTTCGTCAAAATTTTCAGTTAAAAATTCTTCTAGATTGTAATAACATTTGGATTCTAAAATAGGTTTTAATTTATTTGTGAAACTAATTTCTTTTTCTATATCTTTTAATTCATTTGGCAATTTATTAAATGTTTTACGGCCATTGTATTAGGGCCAGAGATGTGTATTGCAAGAGCAGTACGGATGTTGTGTTCTCCTGAGTGTTCAATTGATCTTTAAAAAGGCGGGAGTTGACACTAAGACAAAATACTGACTGACATCGAATCTGACTTACCATTATCTAAACTAAACTAAATTTGACAGCTTTAAATTTATTGTTATTCTTTTCTGACGTATTGGAATGAAAAGTAACGCTGATAATTTTAGTCCTCTCAAATTAGTTCAGTTTAGTGAATGTTACACCGGAATTGATGCCATTGTATCGGTAAATGTCTTAGTACCTACGCCGTGGTATGTACACTTTCTTATTACGGCATTCTATGACGTCGCCAACTTAAATTCATTTTTATTATTCAGTTTTTCTTACAAATTTGATAAGATTCTTGATACGCCTGCCGTTTCTCTTGTAATACCTTTATTTTTCGGGACATAATAGCTGTAACAGACGTATCGAACTTGGCTGACGAACCGCCGTCTGACCAATGGGAGTGAAAGAGTGAGAATATAATTTAATTTTTTCTCTCGTTAGTTGACGTGGTTGACGCCAGCTATGTTGACGTGTCTGTTATGGGTCTAAAGTATCCCATCGCACCTGTCTTTATACAATCTCTATGCAAAAAACCATATCGATCTTACTACGTGAAATGATGAGTAAACAAATACGCTGATATTTCTAGAGAGTCAAGTACCGTACGATTGAAGATCCCAGTCAATATGTTTTTGTAAAGAATGTTGCGATTTTTTCTTTAGCTTCGAGTTATTTCGGCACAAATTAATAGAATATCAATCATTCTCGGTTCCTGCGTCAAAAGCAGAATCGAAACTCGCCCGACAATGTAATTATTCAAATACTTCGACTCCGAAACTTTGTGAGAAAATCCTTTTTGTTTAGGAGTTGACAGGATACGGAAGTCCCAAGGTGGGACAAGTTTCAGAGATATCATCATAAGCAGCCCACATTAGTCCGATGCTCGACTTAGGTAGGTTTCTTGCAAGGTACTCCATTAAGCCTGAACTCTGCGAAATCTGAGATTGTATAGCTATAAAATCCATTCTCATGCTTTTTTATTTAAAACAACTAGTAATTTGTCACAGTGTATAAATTCTTAATATTGTTTAAATATTGATAACATTTAAACGATATTAAGTTTTTGACCAGAGTGTGTTGCCAGTGATGACATATGGTACTGAGACGTGGTCCTTAACTGTTGGCCTTTTGGAAAAACTCAGAGTCACACAACGGGCAATGGAGAGAGCTATGCTCGGAGTTTCTTTACGCGATAAAATTCGGAATATAGATATTCGCCAAAGAACCAGGGTCACCGACAAAGCTATTAAAATCTGCAAGTTGAAGTGGCAATGGGCAGGCCACATCGCTCGAAGAATTGATAACCTATGGGGAAGAAAGGTTCTTGAGTGGAGACCGCGAACCGGAAGACGCAGCGTAGGTAGGCCTCCCACTAGATGGACCGACGACATTGTGAGAGTCGCGGGCATCCAGTGGATGCAGATGGCAGGGTGTCGTTCAGTGTGGAGGTTAAAGGGGGAGGCCTATGTTCAGCAGTGGACGTCTTCTGGCTGATGATGATTGATAACATTAAAAAAAAACATGCTAATAATACATTTAGATTAAATTGATAATGTAATATTTTTTTATAATGTAAAATGTTATGTAAAGTTATATGATTATTTACGGGATATTTACCGTGGTCAGGTTGTGGAAGGAGCGCCCGATATTACGGCGCAGTTACATGCAACATGCATCATATAACTGTAGTGAACAACCGTGATAGTTTAAAACAGTGTTTAATGTAATGTAAAATTGTCAGTTATACTTTAAATAATTTTTAAGGGAATACATTCATAATCTTCATTCTTCTTCCTATTCTTATACATAAAAATCAATTGCTATCCGTTAATTTCGCTAAAACTCAAAAACAGCTTGACCGATTTGAATTTTTTTTTTGTTCGCAAAAATATAGGGGTTGTTTAAAAGAAAAAGAAAACTTGCCTGTAAAATTGGAAAATTCGAGAACTTTTTCCTATGAAATTTGGAGAGCACAACGTCTGTCGGGTCAGCTAGTCCGTAAATAAATAAATACCTACTCTATCTTGGGTAGAAATTCATTCACCTTATAAAATGTTTGCTCAATCTTCTTAAATATATAAAAATCTTTCTTTTTCTTTCAGTAAATTGCAATAAGTATTTTTTTTATCGCGAATAAGTTCGCGTTTGACCACCAACTCGCCTGTTGGTAAGCAACGATGTGGTCGAAGATGAAGCACGCAGACTTAGAAGATACATATTCACTCTTGCCTTGAAAAGGCCAAGATTATATCTCTCAGGAAATAAGGAAGCCGGCAGGTTGTTCCAATCCTTGGCCGTACGAATTAGTAACGAAGAATCGAAACGTTTGGTACGTATCCAAGGAAAGTCCACAATGTATGGGTGGTAATGGGCCGTTTTCCTACTTGTCCTGTAGTGGAAAGGGGATGGTAGGATAAGGTCGTGTAGCTCCGATGCACACTCTCCCAAATGTATTCGATGAAAAACCAATAGACTAGCAACTTTGCGCCGATGTTTAAGTCTAAGAGGCTTAGTCTGAACTATAGGGGTTCGTTACTGATGTTAGCTTCTTGGCATGTTTCTCAATAGACTCCAACGCCCCAAGCTGGTACTTAGCTGAACCATCCCAAAGGTGAGAGCGGTACTCCATGCACGACCAAATCTGTTGATTTGGACCGGTCCTCTCTCTTACATTTCTGTGTACTATTTTGATACTTTAACTTAATTTCAATATGGTTCATTAGCTGCGCCCCACGGTTTCACCCGCGTGCTGATGAAAATCGGTGATGATGATGATGAAATAGCCTATGTGTTAATACACGTCATAAGCAATGTATATTCCAAATTTTATCCATATCCATCTAGCCGTTTCTGCGTGATTGAGTAACAAACATCCATCCATCCATCCAAACTTTCAGATATATGATATTAGTGTGATTAGTATGATTATAGAGGTATATTTTATGCACAAAATCCAGTTACGTTGATCCTTACATTGAATAAATGGCAAAGTTACGATTCAACCAAGTTCCAAACATACGGACAGACAGCTGTTACTTACGATATTTCTAGCTCTCAATCTCCGCGTAAGATAGAACAAATTGATCGACACTGACATTGAATAAAAATAGAATTGCCAGTAAATTGTTTAGTCTATTTCTCAGAATAATAATGTCTGTTCAGTTTAATGTGTTTGCATTCGTTTCTATAATAAAAAAATATAAGGTAGGTGTAATTAAGGTGGAACGTTTCACGTATGGTGGGATTCAAATTAAACGTTTTTTTGTTTTTTAGCTAGGCCGGGTAATTAATGTAAACGATCATGATGTTTGCGAAAATTGATTATTATTCTTTACAAACTCACGTAAAGCTATTTATCTCTAATGCACATTATTACATACATTTGTCAATAAACAAATTTTTGCCGTTTCAAACGGTTTATTGACAAATGTAAGTAATGTGGTGAGTTACTGATTAATAATTGTACATGATAATGTAAAGAACAACCAACAATTTTCGCAAACATTGTGTTATTTCACAATAATTACTCGGCCTAGCTACAAGGACAAAAAACTGTTTGATATTTGAGTTTCCCGCCAAACATGAAACGTATCACCTTAAAGGAGGTATTTTTGGTGGTGTCATAATTACATTTAACTTTTTTAACGTCTTGTTATCACGGAAATAGTAAATCTACGTTACATCGTTTGTTCAGAATAAACTTTTAAAAATAGAATACATACTTGCCCTATCCTAATTTAGAGTAAGACTCAAATGAATTCTAATAATTATCAGTATAAAAACCGACTTCTTAAAAATTACAGAACTGGAGGTAACGTTTTAATGAAATTTTAAAATTACTCCAAAATATTCATGCAAATTTTTACGTGAACCTCAATACAATATTTCAGAAAGTAGGTACCATACAAGTCTTAATTTAAGTAACGAATTTACGTATACTGGCCTCGCCTACGCTTTGGCCCACATTTTCACGTTCGTTCATGAACGTACGTGAAAATGTGCGCCGTGGTCGCTGTAATATAGGTGGGTACTATAAGTTTGAGTGACATTTTAGTCGCAAGATCTCTCTCATGGGTAAGTATTAAGTAGTTTCAGAACATAAACCACTTATGTCCCGTACTTTAATAATGGTTTTATTACGAACATTACGGTTCACAAACTTTCATAAAAATTCCTGATGAAGATATTTATTACAGTACACGACAACAGCGAACAGAAAGATTAAGTAAGCTCTTAGTGCGCCCCGCAGCTTTGTCCGGTTATTTTTACGTACTAAAATAAGCTTAAAGAGTCGGCAACGTATTTGTGATGCCTCTGGTGTTACAAGTATTCATAGGCAACATTGACTGCTAACCATCAGGCAGCCCATCTGCTTGATTGCCACCTATACAACACCCTTTACTAAAGGTGGAGTAATACTGAAAGGTATATTATGTACGTACTAATTATTACAAACAACTTATTAGTAAGGTATCAACTCTGAATTCCCAAAAAAAAATGTATCTGCTCTTCCATAGAAAACGGTCATTGACACTCTACAAAATGTATGGAACTGATATATATTTTTTTCTATTTCAGAGTTGGTCCCGTAGCAAACGTTGTTAATAATGATGAGTTTTAATAATAGACCCCTTTCGGTTTAGAATACTCTTAACGCATAACCCCGTATACTTAGACACCTATCTCTCAAACTTTCCTAATAAACTCTCCCTTAAAGGGATATTGGTTAAATAAGGAAAATTCCTATAATATGTGGGTGACCCATATATTAACCGATGGTTATTACGTTATTCAATGTGTCTGAGATAAAACTTTGCTGCTTATGACAGTATGAAATGTTTATCCGGCTTGTCCGATATAATATTATTTTACCGTCTACGGTGGTGCCACTGTTGTAAACAAATATAGGTAGATAGGTATTGGCAATTTCAGGGCATAGCTATTCCCCTATTAATTGTTATTTCTAAAGTAGGTAAAGTAAAAACGGGGGTTCAGTTCACAGAGCCATTTCTATCGCGAATAAGTCCGTGTTTGACCACCAACTCGCCTGTTGGTAAGCGACAACGTTTCGATTCTACGTTTCTAATCCGTACGGCTAAGGATTGGAACAACCTGTCGGCTTCCTTGTTTCCTGAGAGATATAATCTGGGCCTTTTCAAGGCGAGAGTGAATAGGTATCTTCTAAGTCTGCGTGCGTCATCTTCGACCACATCGTCGCTTACCAACAGGCGAGTTGATGGACAAACGCGGACTTATTCGCGATAAAAAAAAAGAATAATTTATTGTAAAAACTGTGTACAAAGATAAAAATCACAAGATTTATTATGATTATTGACGGGATATTTCTGTGCAGTTACATGCACCATGTTCACAGGAAGACTAATATTACTGCACTATCGCGTTAGGAAATAAAACTGAATGATAGATATAAGTCCAGAAAATAAAAATAAAAAATATATTTTCCTGGAAGAGGTCGCTTTTAGTGATAAGACCGCTGCTTGTGGCATTATTAGTGTCTCTATGTGATTTTTTATTTATGATGTACGCAAAAAAAAGATTTTTCTAGCTATACTTGCGTTTCGAATTCTCAGCTTCAATTCACACCAAATTAGCTTCTAAAAAATTTCTAGTGTAATTCCGCTTCTACGTCGCTTCAAGTACAATAAGGAATTTGTGATAAATATTTGTTGGTAATGTTAATTTTATTGAGTTTAATTTTGCCTAACCTGATATAAAATATTAATTACATAAATTGAAAATTAACGTAACCTGAAACAAAAAGTAATTAATTCTGAATTATTTTTAATTATAAAATTATTAAAGTAATCTGAAACAAAAATTAATTAATTCTGAAACATAAAATATATATTAATTGGAATTACATGTATTTTAATTGAATTTAAAAAAGTAATAAATTATACCCGTTTCCTTAGTGCACTTTGTCGACACGTGTTTCGCCTCTTCACGAGGCATCCTCAGGACGTGTTGACTCGTCGAGCGCTTGGCCGAGAATGAGTAAGCCGTAACTGCAACGGTCCTTTATATACCGGCGCTCGCGTGGTGTTGGCAGGTGACGAAACACCTCAGCAAAGGTGACGTAACGCTTGTTTGTTCATTCAGCAGTGAATCATCCATTCCTTGATGTTTGAAAATTTCTAATTGTTCGAGAACGCTCATACGAAACCCTTTTTCACACATATGTAGTACACTGAATGTATTATTGTCGTCCAAAACGTGACCAGTTTCTAACAGATGTTTTGCAAAATGTGACTTCTCTGGGTGGCCATTTCTGTATGCGGAAATGTGTTCCTTGTAACGTGTTTGAAAATTTCTCCCTGTTTGTCCCACGTAAACACTATTACACTCATCGCAAGTCAATTTGTAAACTCCGGACTTTTTCTCTTTGTTTATGGTATCTTTACCATTACATAGCCTTCGCATGTTATGGCTGGTCCGGAAAGCAACGTGTACGTTGTTTTTTCTGAGCATTTTTGCGATCTTTTCCGATGTTGGCCCCAGATATGTCAAACTACCCACATATTTCTTTATATTTTCCGGTGGATGAGGATACAACATTGATCTTATCCTGGTTTTCTGTTTCTTCTTAATCAAGTTATCCACCATTTGTCTGTTGTATCCATTTGTTGTTGCAATGTGATAAATGACATCCAATTCTTTTTTGTAGTTTTGTGGCGAGAGTGGAATTGTTGTCAATCTATGGACGTAGCTCCTAAATGCTGCCAGCTTGTGTTGTGTGGGATGGTTGGATGATTCCGGTATTGCTATGTCCGTATGTGTTGGTTTGCGATAAATCTGGAAGTCTAGCTTGTTGTTGTTCCTTGTGATTGATACATCTAAAAAGTTGAGAGTCCGGTTTTCTTCTATTTCGAGCTTGAACTTTATCTTTGGGTGGATGTTGTTTATTTTATTCAGAAATAGGTCCACTTGTCGTTGCGTTCCTTTCCAACATATAATTATGTCATCTACGTAACGGTAGTAGAAGTGGATATTTGGCTCGTTCACCAAATTTTTGCACTCAAAATCATCCATAAAGACTTCGGCCATCTGTGGACTCAACGGTGATCCCATTGCCAGACCTTCTTTTTGTGTGTAAAATTGGCCATTAAACTGGAAGTAGTTTTGTTTCATACAAATGCTCGTTAGCGTCATGAGATCTTCTATCTCTCCTGGATGTAAACGTTGCTTCTCCAAATTACCGCTCAGTATTCTCAGTGACTCGTTAGTTGGTACATTGGTAAACAAACTCTCTACATCCAATGATATCAACTTGGCATTTGACGGGATGTTCACATTTTTAATCTTTTCTATTAAGTCCATCGTATTTTTCAAACTGTATTTTGGCCTAAACGATGACTTTTCTTTGAGTACCCCGTTTAAATGTCTTGCTAGATTGTATGCGGGGGCTCCAATATACGAAACTACTGGCCGTATAGGAATATTTTCTTTATGTAATTTTGGCAATCCGTATAATAGTGGTGGTCGCGGATTCATTGGCACAATATTCCTCAGTGCGTTCTCCGATATAAAGGCAGTGTTTTTAATTGCTTGTTTAATATCTTGGGCATATCTTTTAGTTGGGTCAGAGTTCATGGGCTGAAAGTCGTCACCCTGTATTACGTCATGAACTTTTCGGAGATAAGTATCCTTTTCTAAGATGACGATGGTGTTTCCCTTATCTGCCTTCGATAAAATGAGATCGTTTTGTTCTAACCGATCCCGTATTGCTTGATGCAACTGCAACTCAGAATTTGGAGTCCTTGGAGATCGTATGTTTCTCTTTATCTCATTGGCCACTTGATGTTTCATAACTATGTCTTGTTTTCCTCTGATGCAAGCTATTTCTGTATCTACCGCCAACTCTTGTAATGTTGTTTTTGTTATTCCTGGTGGTTTACCAGGAATAACAAAAACAACATTACAAGAGTTGGCGGTAGATACAGAAATAGCTTGCATCAGAGGAAAACAAGACATAGTTATGAAACATCAAGTGGCCAATGAGATAAAGAGAAACATACGATCTCCAAGGACTCCAAATTCTGAGTTGCAGTTGCATCAAGCAATACGGGATCGGTTAGAACAAAACGATCTCATTTTATCGAAGGCAGATAAGGGAAACACCATCGTCATCTTAGAAAAGGATACTTATCTCCGAAAAGTTCATGACGTAATACAGGGTGACGACTTTCAGCCCATGAACTCTGACCCAACTAAAAGATATGCCCAAGATATTAAACAAGCAATTAAAAACACTGCCTTTATATCGGAGAACGCACTGAGGAATATTGTGCCAATGAATCCGCGACCACCACTATTATACGGATTGCCAAAATTACATAAAGAAAATATTCCTATACGGCCAGTAGTTTCGTATATTGGAGCCCCCGCATACAATCTAGCAAGACATTTAAACGGGGTACTCAAAGAAAAGTCATCGTTTAGGCCAAAATACAGTTTGAAAAATACGATGGACTTAATAGAAAAGATTAAAAATGTGAACATCCCGTCAAATGCCAAGTTGATATCATTGGATGTAGAGAGTTTGTTTACCAATGTACCAACTAACGAGTCACTGAGAATACTGAGCGGTAATTTGGAGAAGCAACGTTTACATCCAGGAGAGATAGAAGATCTCATGACGCTAACGAGCATTTGTATGAAACAAAACTACTTCCAGTTTAATGGCCAATTTTACACACAAAAAGAAGGTCTGGCAATGGGATCACCGTTGAGTCCACAGATGGCCGAAGTCTTTATGGATGATTTTGAGTGCAAAAATTTGGTGAACGAGCCAAATATCCACTTCTACTACCGTTACGTAGATGACATAATTATATGTTGGAAAGGAACGCAACGACAAGTGGACCTATTTCTGAATAAAATAAACAACATCCACCCAAAGATAAAGTTCAAGCTCGAAATAGAAGAAAACCGGACTCTCAACTTTTTAGATGTATCAATCACAAGGAACAACAACAAGCTAGACTTCCAGATTTATCGCAAACCAACACATACGGACATAGCAATACCGGAATCATCCAACCATCCCACACAACACAAGCTGGCAGCATTTAGGAGCTACGTCCATAGATTGACAACAATTCCACTCTCGCCACAAAACTACAAAAAAGAATTGGATGTCATTTATCACATTGCAACAACAAATGGATACAACAGACAAATGGTGGATAACTTGATTAAGAAGAAACAGAAAACCAGGATAAGATCAATGTTGTATCCTCATCCACCGGAAAATATAAAGAAATATGTGGGTAGTTTGACATATCTGGGGCCAACATCGGAAAAGATCGCAAAAATGCTCAGAAAAAACAACGTACACGTTGCTTTCCGGACCAGCCATAACATGCGAAGGCTATGTAATGGTAAAGATACCATAAACAAAGAGAAAAAGTCCGGAGTTTACAAATTGACTTGCGATGAGTGTAATAGTGTTTACGTGGGACAAACAGGGAGAAATTTTCAAACACGTTACAAGGAACACATTTCCGCATACAGAAATGGCCACCCAGAGAAGTCACATTTTGCAAAACATCTGTTAGAAACTGGTCACGTTTTGGACGACAATAATACATTCAGTGTACTACATATGTGTGAAAAAGGGTTTCGTATGAGCGTTCTCGAACAATTAGAAATTTTCAAACATCAAGGAATGGATGATTCACTGCTGAATGAACAAACAAGCGTTACGTCACCTTTGCTGAGGTGTTTCGTCACCTGCCAACACCACGCGAGCGCCGGTATATAAAGGACCGTTGCAGTTACGGCTTACTCATTCTCGGCCAAGCGCTCGACGAGTCAACACGTCCTGAGGATGCCTCGTGAAGAGGCGAAACACGTGTCGACAAAGTGCACTAAGGAAACGGGTATAATTTATTACTTTTTTAAATTCAATTAAAATACATGTAATTCCAATTAATATATATTTTATGTTTCAGAATTAATTAATTTTTGTTTCAGATTACTTTAATAATTTTATAATTAAAAATAATTCAGAATTAATTACTTTTTGTTTCAGGTTACGTTAATTTTCAATTTATGTAATTAATATTTTATATCAGGTTAGGCAAAATTAAACTCAATAAAATTAACATTACCAACAAATATTTATCACAAATTCCTTATTGTACTTGAAGCGACGTAGAAGCGGAATTACACTAGAAATTCATCATCAAAACAGTTTTGAAAATGGACTTCCGCAAAGTAACGCCTGATTCAATCAACCAAATTAGCTTCTTATACGAGCGTTCTTCCGAGATCCTTATCTAGATTGTTTCATTATGGGGGCCTTAGACGATGCAACTCCCCAGAGTGTGAGCTAAATAAGCATTTAGACTAGATTTTACTAATATATACGAGTACTACCTACTTGTATCAGGCTTGTAGCAAAAGAGCAATTTAAATTGAAGCGTAAGTTATATTTTTCATACAAACGTATAGGTCATCAGGTCAGGTCTGATCGAATCAGAAATGAGGAGATCCGTAGACGAACGAAAGTTACTGACATAGCCCACCGGATTAGCAGGTTGAAGTAGTAGTGGGCAGGGCACATAGCACGCAGAACGGATGGCCGATATGGGGCCGAAAGGTATGACGCCATCTCAAACCAACTGTGGTTTTTTGGTGCAACAAAAAATTAAAATTTTTATTGTTATGTATTAAGTAAATAAAAAAAAAAAGTTCTCGAATGGAGACCACGGACCGGTAAGCTCAGCGTAGGACGTCCACCCACAAGATGGACAGATGACCTAAAAGAGACCGCAGGAAAACGCTGGATGCAGGCCGCTTCCAACCGGCCCTTTTGGAAATCGATGGGGGAGGCCTATGTCCAGCAGTGGACGTCCTATGGCTGAAATGATAATGATGAAACGTATAGGTACCGGATAAAAAAAATTTACACTACTCTCCCGATTTTTAAGATATTTAATATAAAATATTACAAGTCATATATTATTTCATTCAGTCATATATTATCAAGGTATTTGATCAGTGTGTGTTGCCAGTGATGACATATGGTACTGAGACGTGGTCCTTAACTGTTGGCCTTTTGGAAAAACTCAGAGTCACACAACGGGCAATGGAGAGAGCTATGCTCGGAGTTTCTTTACGCGATAAAATTCGGAACATAGATATTCGCCAAAGAACCAGAGTCACCGACATAGCTATTAAAATCTGCAAGTTGAAGTGGCAATGGGCAGGCCACATCGCTCGAAGAACTGTTAACCGATGGGGAAGAAAGGTTCTTGAGTGGAGACCGCGAACCGAAAGACGCAGCGTAGGTAGGCCTCCCACTAGATGGACCGACGACATTGTGAGAGTCGCGGGCATCCAGTGGATGCAGATGGCAGGATGTCGTTCAGTATGGAGGTTAAAGGGGGAGGCCTATGTTCAGCAGTGGACGTCTTCTGGCTGATGATGATGATGATTACAAGTCGTACAGTACATATATATGTATACGTAGCACCACATACCAATCATTTTGAAATAAGTCAATATAGGTAACACTTTGAATAGCACATGGTAATTAACAGCCTTTTACAATATCAAAAGCTCAAGAATTGACTTTAATTATAAGCTTTTAAATACCTCAAGAGCCACCGTTTTTGTCCCGAGCCAATTCCATTGTTAATTCTAAATAACTTATTCATTGAATTGCCTTTTGATGTTTGTCTGGTAAATTAAGGATGGCTTTGTTTGGTGGGGAGCTACTGTTTGATTTAATTACTGTGGTTAGCAAAACTAGCCGAGCCCTTGTTTCCTGAGAGCTATAATCTGGGCCTTTTCAAGGTAAGAGTGAATAGGTATCTTCTAAGTCTGCGTGCTTCATCTTCGACCACATCGTCGCTTACCAACAGGCGAGTTGGTGGTCAAACGCGGACTTATTAGCGATAAAAAAACTCTATTGAAATTTTCTATTATGTCATGACCATTGATTTACAAATACGTGGATTTTGGATCTAGCACAACATTCTAGAAAATAGTGACCCGAGTTTTCACTTAGCCAGCCAAAAAATAAACCGGCCATATGTGAGTCGGGATTGCGCACAGAGGGTTCCGTACCAGCACAAATTACAATAATTATCAATTAAAAAACCAATAAGTCAGACTCGCGCACGAAGGGTTCCGTACCATTATCTATAAAAACGGCAAAAAATCACGTTTGTATGGGAGCTTATATTAAGTATTAATTTTATTTTGATTTAATTATTGATTTTTAAAGTTAATAATATAACTCAATATTCTGTGAATTTAATTAATTATTTTTAAAGTGACTATATAACTTAATAATATGTGAATATTTCAAGCGCCTACCTGTTAGCGTTATCAATATCGAGCAAAAACGAGCATAATAATCACGTTTGTTGTATGGGAGCCCCCTTAAATATTTATTGTATTCTGTTTTTTTAGTGTTTGTTGTTATAGCGGCAATAAAAATACATCATCTGTGAAAATTTCAACTGTCTAACTATCGTGGTTCATGAGATACAGTCTGGTGACAGACTGACAGCGGAGCCTTAGTAGTACGGTCCCGTTTTACCCTTTGGGTACGGAACCCTAAAAACTATAGACTAACTCAGAAATAGATATAAAATTCCCACAGAGCCACAGAGTACATCATGTATTTTATTATAACATTTTCAAAAGTAGACCTATTTTAGACCTATTAAAATTATTAGTTTAAGTATCTTAATTAAGGTTTTTTTTTGTTTGCTTCATTTGATATACCTTTATACATAAAACAAAAATAAATATATCGTTTATATAAAAAAAGCAGACTTAGTACTAATAATAATATCAAAGAAAAGAGAAGTAAATATAACGGAAATGAGAAGGAAACTCTTTCGCCAGGTACTGTGACAGATTATGTGAACATTCTTATTTATGTCAACGCGTCGAACTCCACATCACAGTTGCTATGGGTTTATATGGATGCAAGTGGCTACAACAAGTTTCTTACAAAAACGCCTTGACAGCCGTTCTATTTTAAATAAATAAATAAAAAACTGTGAATAATATCATTTATCGTTATTAATTAGACCAGCAGGCCTAGCACGGGCCGTGGAAAAATTGTCTTTTCACCGTTTTTATCCGCGCGTAGACGCTACAGAGCTAGAATATGGATACGTTTGTCTCTTTCTAGCGGGATAAAAACGGTGGAAAGACAATATGTCCACGGCCAGTGCTAAGCCTACTGTGGTTGTTCTAATTGTAACACATTTACTCAGTAATTAAACTAAACGATTCTCCCAGGCTATTAGCCATTGTGTTAATAATTAACATTGGCTGTTAGAAATTACCATAGAATATTTTCGACTTTGTCTTATCAGTCCTGGTGGGTTATTTTAGAACCTACGGTGTTCGTTTTGCTATTGTTCCTTTTATTATTTGACATAAAATGAGACGGGTACAGAAACTATTACATGTACAAGCCGGTCTGTTTATCTGACGTTGGAAATTAACTTATTTGACCATTGTTATTCAACAATATTTTAGTCATACACAGAGAATTGTTTTCTCCGTCTACGACTTTTGCCTGTTTTATTTTTGCTCTGAAAGCTACAGTAATATTGTAAAAAAGCAGAACGTTGTTTTTTGACTTTGTGATAAGTATTTGTTATGTTATATTTAAATATAAGTCCATGGTTACTTGCAATAAACAATAAATTGAATTGAAAACATTTTCTTTTAATGTTTTGACTGTATAAGGTTATGCTGAAAAGGTCAGGTCTAAGCCGATAGGAGATCATTATAATCATCATTATGAACAACTTGTACTACTATGGTCGACCCAGAAATCGCGAAGGAAAAATCAGCGGTTCTCTACATTTTGTTGAGAGCGAGTGACATTTTTGTATGAAATAGCTGTTTTTAATCGACTTCCAAAAAGGAGGAGGTTCTCAATTAGAATTGTTTTTTACAGACAGACATACAGACAGACGGATGGACAGCAGAGTCTTAGTAATAGGGTCACTTTTTATCTTTTGGGTACGGAACCCTAAAAACGTTTTTTTTAATTCATATTTTTATAAAGGAGTTTTGTCGACCACTCCCATAAATCTAATTACTAAATTAATTAAATTTAAATAGTTTAAAAACGAATTTGTCCGCCTGTCTTATTTACTAGTTTCTATTGAAATGCAAAGGTAAGCGAAACATACTTCTTCAGAATGGAATCTACCTGTCATCGGGTATCTATCAGTTCCACAGAAAAGCTAAGCTGGTTCATGTTAAATATACGTTCATCGATAAAATATGCGGAATTTCAAGGTGAAGATCATTCTTACCATGAATTATTGAAATAAAAAACACATGAATTATTGACAAACAATACAAGTAATAGACATTTAATCAGACTTACTGCGTGTTTTAGATATAATTATCAAATCATTATAATTTATTGTTGGTTTTTTCTAGGCAAGTTCCATTGTAAACCGCATCATCGCTTAACGTCAGAAGAGTTGGCGGTCAAACGCAAGCCCTTTCCTGTAAAATAAATCTCTCTATGGCTATTTGATGTTGACAAACAGATTTTTAGGTGCCTGTTGCGCATAAATTATGGTATTTTCCTACAGAGCTTATGCTTGAGGGGTTGAAAAAAACATGCATATTTATGAGAGGAAATTTATTGATACGAGTTTTAACTTTACTCACTCACCTTTCTTTATCTTCTTTATTTATATAAACCTTCCGTGAAGAAATGTCTACCTGACAGTGAAAACGGCATCAAAATCCGTTGCGTGGATTAGGAGGAGTTAGCAGTACAGACAGACAGACGCGGAAAGCGACTTTATTTTATACTTTGTTGCGAAGAGATATACGAATGTAGTTATTAAATTAGTAATATAATGTCATCCTTAATTGGCCGTTAGTTAAGTCCGTGGGTTGTAATGGTTGCCAAATTTAAATTTAATAGATATAAAAGAAAAACATTTTGACATACCTATTTGCCTATTGAAAGTATTGAAAGGGTCGAGCACAGACCTGGGTTGAGCTTCAGCCCCGTAAACTTAGGGGACCCTAAAGCTTTAGGTGTCCCTTAACCGTTGGTGAAAACGAAATTACTGTTAGGTGTCGCTTAAATATTTTTAGGGATCCCTTAATATTTTGGGATCTATGGTGAAAACGGGCATAAGCCACTCTATTTCCACATTATCTGTGTTCTCTTTACAACCGAATTAAAATAAAAAATCTTCATCTTCAAAAAGCAAAATGGATATTACGAAAAACGCAAGAAACTAAAACGAAACTAAAAACTGAAGAATTTGGTAGTTATGGCGTACTTACTTTACTTAGGTACTTCTAACACGGCCAGAGTCATTGACAGAGGGGCGTGCACATTTAGAATGAAAGATCTCTATCTCTACCTTTGTGTGTTTGCATGTGGTCAGGCCAAACTGTCGCGGGTGTACTTGTTCAATTAGGCTTTTCTGCTTTATGCATTTGATCCGTTATTTGCTTACAAACGTTGCTTATGTATTAATCCAAAATCGATATACCGCTTTCAGGCTTCGTGGAAATCACACTTTGTTCAGCTATTTTCAATATAACAGCCTGTAGAATTCCTTAATACATTTTTCTACGTAAGTGCTAAAGTGTTTGATGTAAAGTTCAAAAGCGAAAGTCTGAACAAGGATTTCGTTAAACTACTGACTTAAAACAAACAATTTTAATGTTCAAATCACTTCATTTATTTAATAGAATACATTACTTTGACGTTTTAAAATTATTTTAGGTATACAGTATTCAGTCTGCAAGCAGACGTGCAAATGTTCTTATGCTAGATAGATTATATATTTTAAGAAGTATTCTTATATTATCATTTTAAATTATATTCATATATATTCATAAAAAACCCATTAATTCCTTAACACTATAAAAACAATGCTTAAGTAGCCAATCAGTGTTTTACTTGTTTTTGGCTTGGCTTAATTTTTTCGGTTTATGCCCGAAAATACAGATAGAACCATGAACTGCACATATGCTGGCCTCGGCTATTCCTCGGCCTACATTTTCATCTATAAACGCTTCTGTCTGCTATACTATAATTACTGGTCAGCCCGTATAAAAAAGCATAGTTCACAATATATTTTTACTACCATCCTCATTATGTATTCTCCTAATACCCCATAACATAAATAAAAGAGCTTACAGTAATAAAGCACTGCTGGTGCGACATTTATTCCTTCCATGTGAACTAACAAAGCAATCATTAGGGCTTATTCAAATACACGTGGTATTCGTTACAGCTGCTGTTTAAATTGAAACAAGGGTAGGAGTTCGTTCAAACCGATGTATTTTTATCGTTTTTTAAGAATGAAATGTTTTTAATAATTTTTTTTATGGAATTCAGATTTGTTTGCAATATTTATTGTTTGAGTATAATTTCCATTTTCCGTTTCCTGTTTGCATAAATAATTGGAGGTTGATGATTTGGCGCTCTGTGTTTCCAACTCTCCCAACGCGTATTCTTTTAGAATAATAGGTAGGTATATTAAGTCCCCGACATAGCTATTAAAATTTGCAAGTTAAAGTGGCAATGGGCAGGTCGCATCGCTCGAAGAACCGATAACCGATGGGGAAGAAAGATTATTGAGTGGAGACCACGAAACGGAAGACGCAGCGTAGGTAGGCCTCCCACTAGATGGATCGACGACATCGTGAGAGTCGCTGGCATCCAGTGGATGCAGACGATCTGTCGATCAGTGTGACGTGGACGTCTTATGGCTGATGATGATGAGGTATATTTACCAGTCAAATCAACCAGTGTATTTATAACCCTCAACGCAAAAAGTGAGGATATAAGTGTAATATAAAAAACTTTATTTGAACAAAGTTTGACGTTTGTAACTATGTGTCTGTGTGTCTATGTGTCTGTGAATCTGTGTGTCTGTGAATCTGTGTGTCTGTCTGTGGAATCAAAAAACTCCTAGTCAGTTCAAACTCGAATTCGCAATAGGTAATTTACGAAATTGCGAGATAAAGTTTTTTTCGGTCACGAAAAAAGGCTTCGTAAAAATCCTCCTATTTCATATTGTTCTTTTTCCGAGCAGGTCAACAAACAACGGGTCGTGTTTTATTTTTGTAATTTCGCCCTTTTCAGGATAGAGAATTCGTTCTAAAGATTTTATTTTTATTAAATACACGTTCCAATTCTTTCCATCATCCTATTTCTAATGTATTAATTGTAGCTATTGCTTACCATGGTACCTATAATAATATCCTCCGCCAGCAGGCTTAGCACGGGCCATGGAAAAATTGTCTGTCCACCGTTTTTATCCGCGCGTAGACGCGAAAAAGCTAGAATATGGATACGTTTGTCTCTTTCTAGTGGGATAAAAACGGTGGAAAGACAATTTTTCCACGGCCCAAGCTAGGCGTGCTGGTATGCTATTTCAAGACAGTAAGGTCACGTGGGTGACACAAGCCTACGTCATAGACGCTGTGTTACCAGTAGCATAAAATCATAACTCCCCAATCTCCGTGTGTTACCTGTGGGAATCCGATAAAACTATGTGGTTTTAATCTATACATATAATAAAAACGTAGAGATAAAAAAATCTGTATTGAGAGATAACAAAAAAAAAACACACAGGGCGTCTTAAAATAAGCAGCTGAACACGATAGGACAGTTTTTAGAATTTTTGTCTGTTTGTTTGTTTGTTTGTTTGTCCGCGCACATCTCCTAAACCACTGGACGGATTTCAATGCGGTTTTCACGAATATGCTTAGAAATCACCAGATTAAAACATAGGCTATGTTATATCATTTATTTTAATTCTTTATTTTTACATAAACGAAAATAAAAATCAATGATTTATTTCTTCGTTACCCGAAACGTAATATGAGAATCGTCATATAGCACAGGTGTCATATAGCCTCAAGCAAGGAGATCCAAAGTAAAGAGGATGTTATTGACATAGCCATTCAAATTTTGAACCTGTCAACTGTCATTCAGATAATCAGTTTAAATTTAAAGAAGGTTCCTTAACCTTCTTAGATGAATGAACGTGTAGAACAAGTATGTTATAAAAACTTAGGCCTTACAACCTCTTTGGTGATTCAATCCAATGTATTTTATTCCCAAGAGAATATAATACTCATACGGAGATTTTATTCTATGTTTAGCATTTAAAACACAAAATATACCGCATCCTATTTTAATTCACTCCCGCGAATAGAAATATTTGAAAAAGGCCATTTGTATGACAATAAACCTATACAACAAAATTCCGGACGCAATAAAGAAATAATAGCACTTTTCGAGAACCAACTTCGTAAGTTTCTAACCCAAAAATATTATTACGAGATAAAAGATTTTTTCGACGGTAAAATTTAGATAATTATAATTAGAAAATAAATATCGATCTATAAATAGTTAAGAAAGTAGCGCCTTAAGTTTTGTATGATCTCATATATAATTATCACACATATATCACACTAAGTATGTTTTTTTTGGTAAAATTACTTCTCTCTGTGGTGTGGTTTTGTGACCAGCCACTACATAAGTCATTGCTGCACCCTTGCCATGCAGGGTATATAAACTTATAAAGTGTATAGGTATTTGCAATAAGAATAAAGAATGAATTTAACTATGATATTTTAACAGATAAATAGAGTAGTTCCATTTCATGGCTTTTTAATCAGGTATATATACAAATGCACGCGAAATAAGAAATAACTAGCCAAGAGCGTGTCAAGACAAGCATATGTCAGGGTTCCGTGGCCAAAGCCATATACTTGTGGTCGTATTCATAGTTCAGAAATTGGATGGTCATAGAAAAATTTGAACGAGCGAAGCTGGACAGTCAAATTTCAGAGATGTATCATCCCGACATGACATGATATACTTTTTATGGTTTAGTTAGACAAAAAGAATACTTCAAAACATGGTCTGCACTGTGGTCACATTATCTTTTTGATTTGAAAATTGTTAACGGTGTTTTTACTTTTATGCTTCTATCAATACTTCACACAAGGCGACATAAAATAAGCAGCTGAACATGTTTAAGGCAGTTTTTAGAATTTTTGTTTGTTTGTTCACGCACATATCCTAAACCCCTGGAAGAAAATGCAGATGGATTTAAATGCTGTTTTCAAGAATATGCTTAGCTATGACCAGATTGAAGTATATTATTTTGCGCAAGGGCCGGATTAAGGGAAGAAAAAAGGATTGAAGGTTTATATGAAAATCTACGCGTACGAAGTCGCGGGCAAAAAAACTAGTATATATATATATTTTTAAACACACTGTCATCTGACCCCAAACTAAGCAAAGCTTGTAATATGGCTGCCAGAGACGGATATACGTACATATATATTTTTAAATACATACTTAAATAGATATTAACACCCAGACATAGAACAAACACCAATGTTCATCACACAAATGTTTGTCCTAGATGGGAATCGAACCCACGCCCCCAAGCACAGAAGTTAGGTTCACTACCAACTGAGCCACCGGGGCAGTCGAATTTAAATAACTACATAATTATTTGAAATGTACCTACTTATTATGCTCTATCTTCAAACATGACATATAATATCCCAAAATGCTTTTTTAACAGTTTCGAAGCAATGAGTCAGTTCCGCCATATTGCATTTCCTGTGACGTCATATATCCTACTAGCTATATTCGCGTCTTCGTTTGCATTACAGATCATTGCATCAATACAATTCTAATTAAACAACAGAATATTGAGTTCTGAAATTACCAGGAGTACAAAAATAAGTAATAACAAAAAAAAGGTAATTTAAATCGGCTATTCGCTGTTGTAAGCATAATCTGTAAATTTGGTACAAAGTTTTCCCAACGTCCCCATCAAGTACCAATAGGGACATTGGGAATTTAAATTCTTAACGTCCCCATTGCTATATCTCAATGATGACGTTAGATTGACTTTTTTTTCAATGTGAACGTTGAGCATAATAACATCTCATGGCATGGCCCAACCTAAAAGACGATCTAAAACCTACTTACCACCTAAAAGACCTAACACTTAAAAGAGACCGCAGCAAAAAGCTGTATGCAGGCCGTTTCCAACCGGCTCTTTTGGAAATCAAGGAGGGAGGGACTATGTCCAGCAGTGGATGTCCTATGGCTGAAACGATGATGATGATTGTGATGGCATGGCTGTACTGACTACATTAATGGGCAAAGGCGTAGCCAGGTTTTTCTTGAAATAAGTCCTTTATGTAGTTTTATTCTTACATTCTTCGACCAAAATAAAATGAATGGACGGGCCATTGAACTTGATCAGTAAAAACGAGTCAAAACCGTCGGACATATAAGTCATAAGTAATTTATTGGTAAAATGGCAATTTACAAGTCAATAGAATTTCTCTTAAGAGAGAAAATATAACATAATTATTGAATATTAATTAATTAATTAATTACATTATTAAAAAAAAAAAACTAAAACAAAAAAAAAAATATAAAGCATATCAAAGAATTTGTAAAAATTATAGTTACATTCATATGTCAAGTTATTTTTTAACCTATTTTTGTAGGATACACGAGTATGCAACTCGTGGCAGCCGTAATTTTATCAGGTAATTGGTAATTCAACACTTCAACACCTACGAGTAATTATAAAAATGTCCAGTATATTTGTTACAAAAAATAGATGTCGGTTTTATTTGTGTATTTACACTTCGGTAAAGCATACGAATTCATAATTTTGTCAGATGTTTCGTTATCGCGTAACAATAGACTCGTGTTTCACTTCCTACGGCTAGAGACCGACTGAAACGAAGTGAGCGCTGGCGCTCATTTTGTAATCTTCAAAAATGCGCTTCTACTGGGCCCATCAATTCATTTTATTTTGGTCGAAGCTTACATTCCATTTTATACGTACTTTCCCTGCCCCATATTTTGAATCCTGTAAATAACACTACCTTTTCTTTCACAGCCTCCGTGGCGCGTATCACAAAATTTCTTGGTGTCACGGGTATACCGTTGGTGACTACTGGTGGCTTCACGTTCGACTTTGTCCGCCCGAAGCAAACCTGCAAGGATGAGTACTACATGCTAGTGCGGACAGGCCCACTGGGGTTTGAAGACCTGGCGTTTTTCATCATTGATTTGATGGAACAGTGAGTATACCTTCCTATCCTTTCATTTGAAAACATACTTGCTTCTCGCTTAACTTTAACCACCCAAAGCAGAACTGTATGGATGTTTATTATATGCTAGTATAGACAGGCCTGCTAAGGTTTGAAGACCTGGCGCTTTCATCATTGATTTGATGAGACAGTGAGTACTTATTTCTGGCCATAACTCACTTCACGCTTAACTTTTACCACCCAAAGTATGGATGATTTTGATTATTACATGCTGGTACGGACAGGCCTGCTAAGGTTTGAAGATCTGGCAATTTTCATCATTAATTTGATGAGAAAGTAAGTACTTAACTAGGTACCTACCACGTCTGGTCACAATTCTCATCCGCCCGAAGCAGAGCTGACAGACCCACTGGGGTTCAAAGACTGAGCGTATTTCATCACTGATTTGATTAAACAGTAAGTACACTTAACTTATATTACTTCGTTAATACTTCGAAAAGGCTCTGGGTTCCAACAATAGAGAAAGCCAGTCCCCGTAGTCTTGAGCTGTCTCTAGCCAGGCGGTGATTCCTATTTAGCTGAAAAGATACCGCAGAGGACTTCGGTGAACTGTAAGTGTGTGAATGTAATAAGGTAGATGTACGATATGATTAAAAAGGTTGAATTTGCTGACCACAGACGGCAGCAGTATTTAAGCCAGTCACTTGCAGTTTGCGGTCGAATTGAAATTGCTACTGAACCATGGAGAAACTAATTTATGCTCTAAATGCGTGTCTGGTTGGTACTGCGGCCGGTCTTTTTGTGTAATCCCTAGTGGCGATGGTGATCGCCTGCTATGGGGCCATTCATTTATTACGTAAGTACGATTTTATAATTTTTTGCCATATTTGACCCCTTCTACCCCCATGTCAGGACACATAAGATTTCACTGACTCTTACGAAAGACTTTAACTAGTTTTCCTAAATAACGTTAGAAAAGAATCAGTTACACCAAAACTAAATTTTTGGCATATATCATTATATTTTTTAACTTATAATTATTTAGTATTTAAAAATTCGTATTATAATCATAGGTAAGATTTTGCTTGTCCTTTATCTAACGTTTCTACTTATTTTCTCTTAAGTGTCCATCACTCTACATTGAAAAAACGCACATTCTTCTTGTTAAATATTACGAAAGAATTGCTTTTACTCACTTTTCCTCAAGAAAAAGTCATGTAAAGATTTTTTAGCTCTCCCTCTCTTAAATTATGACCCTTACGTAAATAATAAATGGCTTCTATCCCGTTTGGTGCAAGTAAATTGGCGCAAGTGATATGTCACGGGTCACTATTGCCACCAGACTTGTATTATTATTTCTTCTGTGCCTCAGGTGTGATCGTGGCGAAGGCATAGCCAGGATTTTGCCAGGGGGTAGATTGGAGTCACAGGCAATAATTTTATGTTTGGGAGCACTTAGAACGAGTACTTTCCCATACTCTACCCCCTGTCTATACCTGGCTACGCCTTTTGATCACTATTCAACTTTGGTTGTGTTTTGCAGTCTGCAATCGCCATCTGAAACATTTCTTGCTGCATTTATTTATTTATTGCAATAAATTACGGCCTTTTATATATATACTCTATACTCTTAGCGTACTTGCTTTCTGACTTGATTGGTCTAGAACAGGGGTCTCCAAACTACGGCCCGCGGGCCAAATCCGGCCCGCCACTGCCACCAATCCGGCCAGCGACAGGAATTGAAACTCGCGGAATTGTCGGTGATTCAGCCCTGTGGATCTGATAAAATTAACAACTGATATGACTGGTCTTAGAAATTCAGACAATTCTAAACATTTTCCGCACAAGGACTGAAGACTAGCTGAAATAGATAGTACCTAGAACCGTACATAGTATCATTACTCGACACTAGATGTAGTTACGTGTCACAATACACAATCAATAGTAATTGAAATGCAATAAAAGCCTATGTTTGCTTAGGTGGGCAGAAAAATTAAAATTGTTACGGCCCTTGCAACATACCGAAAAAAAAATTATGGCCCCAAGGCTTCAAAGTTTGGAGACCCCTGGTCTAGAAGGCTCTGTTTTTATCCTATCCCTCGCGACAGAGGTTAAGGCCACACGTTCTAAGAGGTTAGTGTTAGTTACTGAAATATATACTGGGCACTTTTTGAACACAGCTTGCTTACATAATCATTATCTACGTACTTAAGTTTTATTATACAAGGTTACGCGTTTACCCTGTACTAGTCCGAAAGGATGTCATTGTATCATTTTGAACAACTTTTACTATAAGACCAACACTGACTTTTCTGACCTGGGTGTAGCGCTTACCATCACGAATAATTTTCTCGTTCGGGTTAAAAAAGATACCTAAGTATACACCCCTTGGTTTAATCCTTACTTTTCTTTCAACCACTGTCGAAATCTTCGTGAATATTTAAAGAACTCCCGGCTTTCTGGATTCCTTTCACAATTTGATTTGGCAGGGCATGTATCACATGTATTTCAATGCTTGTTCCTCGTAATTTCATTGAGGAATGAAACCATAATATTATTATTTTCGTAAGGTTTTCTAGTTTAATTTTCTACGCGTTTCCAAGCTTGATAATATTCGTAATGGTTACTTTTTATTTTTACGGCGTTAGATGGTATGTAATAACAAAAAAATTCATCTGGATAATGGCAACAATAATACCTAAAAAGTAGCTTTAAGTAATATTTGGCTTTAATTTATTTTTTCAAACATGATTTTTGAAGTGTCTATTATTTGAATTCCAACTTAATCGATAAATGGACTAACGTAAGCGCTCATCACGCACGTCTTTAAATGCAAATTACTTGCTGTTGCAGTAATGTTCTATTATGTACATTGTATCTACTTATTGGTAACTGGTGTACATAAAACATTCACTTACCTTCGTGTGGTATTAAGGTATACCCATAATATAATATGGAAATCAAACCCACCGCGTCCCGACATAATGTGCGATACTTCATATAAAATATATGAAAGCAATTTTTGCAATGCAAACAGGCATAACGAGCGCGTACCCTTAGAGTACAAAAAAAGCTTTTTAAATAACAAGCTTTTCATTTTCGTCCTAGCAAACCCTTTCGTTTGAGACCCATATCATAATGGCAGATATGAACATTTTGTCCACCATCTTGGGGCATCCGCCATATCGAAATAGTCTTGGTCGATCATGATCAAGACGTCATTTTATTTTTCATATTCTTCTCAGCAATCCTTGTCATTTGATACCCATATCATGGGGGTGCAAAACAAAAAACTAGTCCGCCATCTTTGGGAGTTCACCATATTGGATTTAGAGTGACGTCATTTAGCTAACCATGCATTGTCATCCAAACTAAACGTGTATGCAAAATTTTAGCTCAATCTGTTTTTTTTTTTATAATAAAAATATCACTCCACAGACACCGGGGTCCGTGACTTTTGTTATAATTTACTACTATTTTGTTAACTTTAACGAATTTACATTACACAATACAGGGAGAGGAAGCTAGTTATTCTTAATCTAAGGTTAAAACAATTTAGTCATGCTATTACTAGTTTATGTGTATACCGCGAGCTCAATCTGTTGGGAACAATTGATTTAAAATTCAGTTGCAAGATTTGACTCACACGAACAAGGCAAGTTTATGAGTGAGTGTAATTAGAGACTTTTTATTCACAAATAGGACATTTAACTGTATTAACTGTTGGCCTTTTGGAGAAACTCAGAGTTGCACAACGGGCAATGGAGAGAGCAATGCTCGGAGTTTCTTTGCGCGATAGAATCCAAAACGTGGATATTCGACAAAGAACCAGTCATCGACATAGCTATTAAAATTTGCAAGTTGAAGTGGCAATGGGCAGGACACATCGCTCGAAGAACCGATAACCGATGGGGAAGAAAGGTTCTTGAGTGGAGACCATGAACCGGAAGACGCAGCGTAGGTAGGCCTCCCACTAGATGGACCGACGACATTATGAGAGTCGCGGGCATCCAGTGGATGCAGATGGCAGGTTGTCGTTCAGTGTGGAGGTTAAAGGGGGAGGTTTATATTCAGCAGTGGACGTCTTATGGCTCATGATGATGATGAGGACTACATTTAATTTCTAATTATTTTGAATGTAAGAAAACATAAAATGTAAGATCAAAGCTAAAAAACTACACAAACCCAACTGTATTACGCACCCAAAGATGACTTACACAGAGGATAATGTATTAATTTCGTCTGTAACAAAATAGTTGTGTTTAACCTGATAGTACAAGTATAAATAGATTTTTTTAAACCTCTTGATAAAAGAACTGACAAATGTCCAAACATATTTTAATAAAGCATAGCTATAAGAATACTCTCGATCAAGTCACCTTTCAAACAAACAAAAAAATTAAATCAAAATCAGTTCGGCCGTTTGAGAGACACACACATACACAGATAATATACATAGATACACACTACAAACGTGACACTAATAAAACCTCTTTTGCGTCGAGGGTGAAAAATACTTTGTTTTAACCAATAAAAATGTCTTTACAACTTCAAAATATCAGCAAACTTTTTACTTTTCAAACTTCTGAAAATAACTATGAAGTTATATCTTACAAGCATTAAGGTGGCAACTCGGCCCTAATTTTCCCTCAACTGTGACCCGACAAAACTTGACAGCATGCAGCTTTCTTATCCTCCTAATTTTAAGCAGAAAATTAATGGAAAAAAAAAACACAAACGTTGTATTTATTTTCCATCTGAAAGCAAAAATATGTTTATTTTAATCGTTGGAAATAGCAAAATAAATCAAAATATCACTTTTCAAGTTTGGTCGAAACATCCCGTGACCAAAATGCTGGTGCTGTACCTACTTTATTAATATAATTTTATAGGCATATAGATTTTATTTTAGCTAAGTACGTTATAATTAATAGTAATATTTATAATACCAAATAATTATGTAGTTTTTAGGGTTCCGTACCCAAAGGGTAAAAACGGGATACTGAGCCTACGCTGCCTGTCTGTCTGTCTGTCCGTCCGTCTGTCCGTCCGCCCTACCTTTAAACGACTGTATCGTTCGAACCGTAATAACTAGTCAGTTAAAATTTTGTAACTGCAATGTTATGACGAATTAATTAAAAAAAATATAAAAAAACAAAAAAAATAATTAAAGGGGATAAAAATCCAATACAACAAACGTATTTTTAACGTATTTTTGTATTTGCTCTAGTGTAAAAACGGTAAATACTTACAAGCGTCAAACTTGGCATGATATAGTACACACTAAGTCTAAGTTAAGCAACGTAATTCGGTTACTTGGCCGACCTCATGATTTCCTTTACCGAACCAAAATTGCATATTTGACTAATTTTGAAGTCAGCTTTTTAAATTGATGTTTATTGTATTTTGTGGTGGTACCGAACCTTCAGTGTGCGAGCCCGACTCGCACTTGGCTAGTTTTTATTTTTTAATTAATAAACCTTTTCATGTTTTGCTGGGTCAAATTTGTGTGAAATTTAGGCTCCGAGTTAAGCCCTTAAGAGCTAGGGTAGGTCTCGATCCAGCAACCTTAGCAATATTAATCCAGTCCCCGCTGTTCATTATCACCGTTTGCTTTATATATGGGCCAATTTTGACCGCATCACCGATTTCCATCAAGTTAGGTAAGCTTTCGAAGTTAGACAAGTTATGAACTGAGATGCTGTCGTTAAAATTCATTGCCAGTATTACTTACTTATTTTTATGGTTTTTATTAAGGAATGGTTCAAAATCTTCGCAAAATAGACCTATGTGCTGTGGGATGAGATGTAGGATAAGCTAAATCCCGTGGTTTCACTCGATAATCACTGGTTTTTTCTACAATTTTCAGGGACAAAAAGTCTATTACACTAATATTATAAACTAGCTAACCCAACAGACGTCGTCCTGTCCAAATACCAATAAGTTTGTTTATACGAAAATCCCATAGAAAAAAGCACATTCAGTTTTCCCTGAATTTTCCAATTTTCCGGGCAAGTTTTTCAACCTTTGCTTTACCAAAAAATCTTGTTCAGATTATTCAATGCGGACATCAATAAAATTGTTAGTTAGAAAGCCTTTTTTTAATGCCCTAGGTGGTAAACAAGCAGACGGGCCGCCTGATGGTAAGCGATCACCGTCGCGTATGGATACCTGCAACACCAGAGGCATCACAGATACGTTGCCAACCCTTAAAGACTCTATTAACAGCCCTTTTGAAGAACCCCATATTAAAGCTACTCGGAAATGCCGTAGGAGCTCATTCCACTTAATGCAGGTGTTTACACACTTTACAAACCCCTAAAATTGGTACCCATGTCATGGGGGTGCACAAAAAATAACTTGTCCAACATCTTTGGGAGTCCGCCATATTGGATTTAGAATGACGGCACGTCACTTATGTTAGACTAAATACCAACCAGGAGCGCTCGTTCAGTCACTCTTTTGATTTCTTACTAATCTCACATTTATCTACACGTACACATACACTATTCGCAACCACCTCCACAGTTGAACACTATACCATATGAACCACTTAAGAGGAATTACCTTAGTAGCTATACTTATGAAAAACCACTAGGTGGCTGTTCGCCACCAGACTCCGACGGAATACTGACTTTTACTTCTAAGGCAAAACGGCAGGCATTGCATCGTCCTAGCGCCCCCTAGCGGAGCCTTGTTGTACTCCCACTTCTTGCCGTTTTACTCTATACAAGGTTTTTCCAAAGCACTTACACATTGATCAAACTTTTGCCTTAATTTATTTTCCACATTCCCTTAGCACAAGATAGGTTCAGTAGACTCATTTAACTCCCACAAGAGGACCCTTGTACTCCAGAGGTCCGATGGTTCTGGACTGATTCATATCCAGGCAACGTTTTAAGTTACATAATTTCTTTGTCATGATTTTATAGGGATCTTTCCCATACAAACACTTTCATTGCAAATATACCATTTGCAATCCTCTTTATTTAACTTAAAACAAATCTTTTTTTTATTCCACATGACACGGGCAATAGCTAGTTAGATATTGAACTATTTTTGACACACTCCATTTTACGATCTACCTATACTATATATTACTATATATCTACACTAATATTATAAAGAGAAAAGATTTGTACCTATTTTTGTATGTTTGTATGTTTGTAATGAATAGGCTCCGAAACTAATGAACCGATTTGAAAAATTCTTTCACTGTTGGGAAGCTACACTATCCCCGGGTGACATAGGCTATATTATATTTTGTAGCGAGGCCGAAGGCCGAGCTTCCACTCGTGCGAAGCCGGGGCGGACGGCTAGTATACTATATATTTATACCTACTAGTAAGGCCAACTGGCCTTTAAAAGTCGTATTGCAAAATACATAGTTCAGTTTTAGCTCTAGATGTTCGATGTTCGAGCATAAAACGAAAAATAATAATACGTGGTTGTAAAAACGAATATAAAACAAGTAAGTATTAATGTTATGAAACATTAAAATTGTTTATTTTAAGTCAGTAATTTAACAAAATCCACTCTCAAAATTTCCCTTCGAGAGTTTTACGATAAACTACTTTTGAAAATTGGAGGTAATAAGTTGATATGTTGAGTTTTTTTTTCAAAGTTTTAAGCCGGTATTTTCAATAAAAAATACAGATTCTTCATACTAGAAATTGAATTTTCATTTTATTTCATAGAATAGCTGAACACCAAACATCTAGGTTTTGTCGCTCAAATCTCTATTCAAAGAAACAGGTATGCATACCTATTTCTTATTGGACCGATTCGACCTCTCTTATTGGAAAGTTTTTTTAGTGAAAATCCTTAAACCTTTTTATACCTTTTCTTAAGAAAAATCGCTTGTAAAAATATTGTTATTTCTCGAGTGCTCTCGTCGCTCGCATTTGAATGGCCAAACTTAAGAGCGTTTTAACGCATTACGCGCTCTCTCGTTCACTCGATGATCATTTTAATTAGATATATAATATCATTGAGGGTAAAATTGAAAGATATTTTTGTAACATTTCTTGTAGTTTATAATTTATCATTAGTATGTAATAACTGTGTAACAGAAATTATTTCGTCATTTATTTAATACTAAAACTTGTTAAGGCCAATATGATGATTAGTTTAGGAAATGTTTAACTTCATAACAATAAAAAAAGATGTTAAGAACTAACACACACATCTCATTAATTTTATAGCAATAAATATATTTTATGTGCGAGCGAGAAAGGCGAAAATCGGTTTCCTTATTTTAAATGGAGATTTATGGAAGTGGAAACTTGAAGATGAATAAAGTTATCCTTAACTTATGCCGAATTGATTTTAAAATGATTTGAATTGAACGTACCTAATTACCTAATGGGGTTGGGGACCGTCAAAGTGTCAATTCCAATTTCAACTCTTAAGGTGAAACGTTTCACTTTGGCAGGAAATTCAAATTTCAAACAGTTTTTTTGTTCATGTAGCTTGGCCGAGTAATTATTGTAAACGATAATGATGTTCGCGAAACTTGATTATTATTCTTTACAAACTCACGTAAAGTTATTTATCTCTAATGCACATTATTACATACATTTGTCAATAAACAAATTTATGCTGTTTCAAACGGTTTATTGTCAAATGTAAGTAATATGGTGAGTAACTGATTAATAGCTGTACTGTACATGATAATGTAAAGAACGACCAACAATTTTCGCGAACATTATGCCATTTCACAATAATTTCCTACCCGGCCTAGCTACATGGACAAAAAAACTGTTTGAAATTTGATTTTCCCGCCAAAGTGAAACGTTTCACCTTAATTTGTGACTATTGCGTAGATGCCTCCGCCGCAAGAACTGTAATGAGATTTTAGTCATTATAACAATTATTCTTTATTCTTTCATTCCATCAACACCTTCTAGTGGTATTATTTTGACGCGGTCGATTATATCATGATTATCTGTCTTTCACATTAGAAATGTCATAAGAGAGACAGTGACCGACATAATTTCGTCCACGCGAAAATTGAGTTTGTTTAGTGCGACCAACTTATCAGTAAATCTGCACAAGTGTGTCTTCTATTTTTGTTAACAAAACTGACAGCTGTCAGTATAAAGTTGCATTTCGGCCAGATGCGTTCGCACCCGTCACGCCACCCTATTCTATCGACAAAAGATATCCATCCTTGATTCTATCTACCACTGGATTTTTTTTTTTTAAATTAGAACGGCATTTTTGTAACAAATTTGTTGTAGGCAGTTGCACCCATATTAACGAAACGTCAGTCATTAGAATTCAGTTATCAACTATGATGCGGTGTTCGACGCGTTGACATAAATAAGAATGTTCAATCAAGGTTCTGTCACCATACCTGGCGACAGATTTTCCTTCTCATTTCCGTTTTATTTACTTCTCTTTTCTATAGTATCTACCTTGTTTGTCTGATCTGAGATATCAACGATACCAGTATATCTTTCACGGACAACCAATCCCACAGGAGCCACATATCTTCCGAGATAAAAACTATCCTAAGTCACTTTTCGGCCTTCTATCTCTGTGCAAAAAGTCATAATGGTTTTTGATACGAGAGAAGGAAAAAACAAGCAAGATTTTGCATCAGTGCATTGGGGCGCTTGACAGCTGTCAAAAATATAACTTGTCCCCTGAGCTTGTCTATGTTTTGTAGATTTTAAAAATCATGGCATAGATACTCGTGTACAGGCTTATATTCCCACAAAACATGTACAAGTACGTATCGAAGCGCTTAGCCAAAAAAATATTAGGACTTGAAACGCCAAAAACTTTACGCGGTCACAAATTAGAGGGATCTAGTTTGTGACCGCGTGAAGTTTTTGGCGTTTAAAGTTCTGATAATTTTTTTAATGTGATGGGTAGATGGCAAACAAGTTATCGAGCGCCTGATGGTAAGCGACCCTAGCCGACCTTTAACACTAGGGGCATCACAGATACGTTACAAATGCCGCAGGTCGCTCATTCAACATATTGCAGGTGTGAGGCAAAAAAGATCTAGTAAACGTATAGTATGCGATTTCTACAGATCTACAATAATACCTACGAGTATATAAAGCCTGAAACCGACTGACTGACAGCCTGTACCTGAAATCTCATTTCAGCTTTCAACTTTTTCTATGGAAGAAAGCAAAACAAATTAATAAAAAGGTGAAGTTGCATGTAGGTCCTATATCCTACTATTACAATTTAGGAGGTTATTAGTATTTTTAAAATAGCAGTATACTAAAACTACGACAAGCGACCACTTTTAAGTACTCTACGACATTTCGTAGCCACAGCTACGCCGCTGTCTACAAATATGAAAGTGTACGTAAGTAGGTAATTTTAGTCTAATTTGAATCACCAATGATTGGGGAAGAAACTTTGTCAATCTTTTGTCATATACTTTCACGAATAAATGACTGAACCAATTTTGACAAGATTTGGCAAAGAAGTGTTGTGCGTCATGGGGTCGGACGTAATTTAGGTAATATTGCGGAAAATGCGAAAAAAAAAACTAGAAATTTGTTTACCAAATCGCGAAATACAGACTTTAGTCCTACAATGATCTCACTTTAGAGCCAATTTCCGTTATATTAAGGCATGCTATCGCCTCGGGTATATCTTTATTTGCCTAATGTCTGCATTGTCTTGTTGTCAAGCGCCAATTTTAATATTAGTTGAAAGTTTTTTTCGGTTACTATTGAATTTACATAACGAATAAAACTTTATGAATGTCTTAAATTATTTTTCGACTTTTTGAATACTTCTATCTTCACCCAATTTTGTTCCTCTCGGTAAATACGAAGTTAGAATGTTAAGTAGTGAGTTATAAAAGTTAAGTTAAATTGGATGTCAAAAATGTACGCAAAATACTTTTTAATGCGAAAATCTTAAAATATATATTTAATGTTTTTTGAAATGTGAAACAACCTTTGGCACGCCTTGGCAGTAAAATGAAGTCGTATACAGTGACGGCAAACGTTATTATGCTCTCTTATTTCACGTTTTATATCTGAGTTTTCGTCTTTGAGTATAGATCGTAGGTACCTATAGAGCTCGCTTACCGCACTGAGTGCGTGGTGTAAACACATGAACTGTAGTAATATAAGTTTTATGTGATAGATATGTGACATAATGGATGGGCCATTGTGCGCCGCAAGCGCATGCCGATAAATACTGTTGAACGGCACGGTACCTATTGCTGGGTGTGTTATTTATGTAAGAGAAGAACATTATTTCTTAATATTATTATTTATTTATTACATTATTCTTAAGTATATAAGTATGTGTAGTATACGGATGTAGTATATATAGGACGTGTGAAATAAAAGATTAGAAATAACATTCAGAATTTATCTTTGTCTTAGTACCTATATTATGTAATTGCGAGATATAAAAAAAAAACGTACAGGACGTCTTAAAGTACCAGCTGAATAAGTTAAGAGGAGTCTGTAGCAAACACTGTTTTCGCCTTGTAGGTATTTCGCAAACGTATTGCTATCTCAACGTTCCCCCGCAGCCGCGTCACAGATTCTATAGCAGTGTGTCACCGTAAGCTTCGGTGTGTGCGTGCTTGCGCGCACACATCTAAACTCACTACCCGTAGTAAAGCCACCTATACGGGCCTCTGGCCTGGCTAACGGCCTAGCCACGGCAAATCGCGATCTAGGAAAATAAATGGTCCCTGAAATTGATGTGTTTTTTTCATTTTAAAATAGTACAAGTTTTGATAGTCATGTGATTAATTTTCAACCGACTTCCAAAAATGAGGAGGTTATCAATTCGACTGTATTTTTTTAACCAACTTCCAAAAATGAGGAGGTCATCAGTTCGACTGTATTTTTTTAACCGACTTCCAAAAAGGAGGAGTTTTTCAATTCGACTGTTTTTATTAAATTTATTTTTATTTTTATGTTTCTTACCTCAGAACTTTTTACTGGGTAAACCGATTTTGATCATTCTTTTTTTATTTGAATGCTGGTGCTTCCCGTGTGGTCCCATTTCAATTTGGTCCAGTTCTGTAATTTTTATGAAGTCGGTTTTTATATTGATAATTATTCTTTAAAAAGCTATCAGACTTCTCTGTAGGTACCTATTAGGGTTCAGAATCAGTAAATCACGGAACCCAAAATACCAGGATTTTCCGGTATTTTTAAACGTAATTTAAGACCAGGCATTAAAACTGATTCCCGGCTTTTTCGGTACTCTCGGGATTCGGTATCGACGACATAAAATCTCGTTTTTATAACAAATATTTTACTGTCGGACTGTCTGTTTCTATCTTTGTATCGAACATGCACTGTAATTTAGAATTATCGACATTTTCTACAAGAAAAATAAAACCCCTGTGGAAGAAGAAGCTGAAAATCTGCAGTTTTTGCGATTAGCGATGAAGACGATTTAGACTGTATACCTTTAGCTAGATTTATATTTGATTTAATTATAGGCTTGCATTTGATCGCCAACTCGCCTGATGTTAGGCGATGATGCGGTCTACGATGGAGCACGCTTGCCAAGAAGAAACAGATGCACTCGTGGTTTGGAGACACTCAGATTGTATTGTGACTATTGGGGAACACCCATTCAGGAAGCGTATTCCACAGACTAGCAGTTTGCACAATAAAAGTGGAATCAAAATAATTAGGAATATCAATGCTTTCGACTTTTGTGCCCACTCTGGCAGTCTGATAGAAACATGGGCAGGAGGGAAATAGACTAGCAACTTTGCGCCGATGTTCAAAACTAAGAAGCTTCGTTTAAACTAGGGATTCGTTGCTAATGAGCATTTTGGCACGTTTCTCAATAGACTCAAACACATCAAGCTTAGATGACTATCCAAAAAGGAAATTCAGTACTTACTTGACGTGCAGTAGGAAGAGCGTTGCAGAGACCAAACCACCGGCCCTTTGAGAACACCGGCATTCATTGCCAATCGATTGGACGAGCAGCCATCAATGGTAACTCGAATTGATTTATCCGTAAATAAGTCTGATATCCACGCAACGAAACCGGTGGACAACACAAATGAGGAAAATTGCTTATAAGGTCGTCATGATAAACCCTGTCGAAAACCTTAGAGATGTCGAGGAAAACGGCGAACGCTTCTCCGTTTTTATCGATGGTCTAACTCCAGATGTGTGTGGCTTACGCTACAAGATCTCCAGTCGACCGGTTTCGGTGAAATCCGTATTGCCGGTCACTGAGATCATTTTGTACATTTGCAAGCTTTGGCACTGGTTGTAAATTTTCAAGCTTCCACCCTTACGAAGGAAAACATTTGATGAGACTATGACGATGAAAATAACGATGCAGATTATTACTCTCTGATCCAGCCCGCTACTCAGTAGCGGTTTCTTCACCTTTCGTAATTCTGACCATTCTGGTGAAATCTGTATCTATCTACATCCCACTCGATATCAACTCTAAAGGTACTAGGCAGGTGTGACAATACAAATCAGTGGGTTCGGATGAAATGCAATCTTCCTTAGTGTCTTATCATTGGCAGTCAGTATGCCTTTCTTCTGAAGATCCTTCGACCTGCACAGATGGGACGAATGCTTAGTGTCAGTCCATGGAGTACTACTTTTTTTTATCCAATGTACTACTGAAGTAAAGCTCGCTGATAGTTAAGGCCTCAATGTAGCCATGTTAAAGCGCGCACGCATAAGATATATTACCTAGCTTAAGTAATGTCTCAGATCCGTCCGATGCTGTAGAAAAGCTATTCCTACACACTGCATACTGCATATTTGTAACTGCATATCAACTGTCCCCTCAAACTCGACACTTGGGTATGCAGACGACAGCACAGAGCTACATATCCAATGCATGAACTGGTTGACCACAAATTCAGTCTCTCTGAGAAGCCATGGTTGAACGCATGAACTTGTCCCGTCAGGCAGTTTCCGATTGGGGCGATACCAATCAGGTCAAGTTCAATGCAGCTTAGACCCACGCGTGTATGTTCTCCACAAATAGGACATCATTCCACCTGACTTCTTTTTTTCCGGGATGTAGATATTCCAATAACTAACCGGCTCGTGCTTTTGGAAGATTCCCTGACAACAACCCACAACTTTGGCTTCTATATTGAGAATAAGGCTCCTTGGCTGCCAAAAAGCTGGGTATTCTTCCAAAGATGCGACAGTACCTCACGTCCAAACATTTGGTATTTCTGTACCAAGCACAAGTTCAGACGTGCATGGAGTACCTACTGCTCGGACCTTTGGGATGAATTAGCCAAGTAAGTATCAGCTTAGAACTCTGGAGTCCATTGAGAATAGTGACAACAAGCTCATCAGCAACATCGGAATGAATTGTTATGCATGTATCATTTGACAGCAGCAGAAAGAACTTTGAAGTAAAATTCAGAATAATAATTTGGCAATTATTCATCTGAGTTTTTTCGTCACCAAAATAGACACACTGCTTAAACGCACTATAAACCATACTACCGATATTGACATTCGATCACCAAAGCTCTTAGTGGGTGAATATTATTCCGTGGCAGAAAGAAGTACAGTACACTGAACTATCAAGAACCATCAGTAAAACTCTTTGACTTATTTAAATCGTTCATATATTCATTACTACTTCTTGTTTCACTTATAATTGCACCATTAGTTAACAAAATTAAGGTAGTATCGAAAGTACCGAGAAATCCCGGGTCTGATGACGTCAAGTACCGAAAATCCCGGTTCTTAAATTCAGTACCAGTTCCAGAAACCCTAGTACCTACATTATATTTGGCTAATGTTCTAGATGACTGTAACTATAATTCCCTAAAAAGTTTACCACTAAGCTTAGATAAAAAAGTCAGCTACCAAACAACCAAAACACATCCAGATCAGATCAAAACACAGGCTTTATTGCAAAAATTACGCGTCCTAAATAAAAATAGGAGATCAACGTAATACCACAAATAGCATCTAGTAAGTTAGGTACCACTTATAGGTATATTCTTTACATTACCTACCACCTCCCTGCCCATTAAATGCCTTTATTATATAGTACTAGGTATAATAATTATATGTACGTAGTACACAATACTTACGTAGGTATGTTGAATGAACTTGATTGAACATTAATAATAATTCGAAATGCCCATTTTACTTCAATAACGTAAGTAAATAAGAAAAAGTAATTTTGATTACTTTCCCATCTCTAGTGTCGATATAACCGTTAGCATCCCTATTGCTTGTCTGTGTGAAGTAAAGTAAGTAAAGAAGTAAAGTCTTACCTTCCCCCCGACCCCCTATGTGCCCGATAGAGAGAATTGCTGCTCGTGAGATTTTTAGGTATATTTTTTGTTAGAATTTAGGTTCTGCGGCATACCTCTTTTTACCCCCTAAATTGTAACAAAATGTTTTGTTATTGGTGTCAATCGCTTGAATAGAATGTAATCTAGGCTTATACGTTTTATTATTTTCAATAAAGTTTTTGGTTTCTAAAATATGATGACTTTTAATAGACATAGTTTCAGAGCAAAAATATGGCTGTTTTAAATGCTTATAACATTACAGTGATAAAACAAACTGGAAAAAATAAGACGAATAAGCCTAGTAAATAATAAGCTGAATACATGAAAAAAAAAACACCGAAATCGGATAATATTAGGAGGTAGAAAACAGCTTTTTCTTTTTGTATGGACAAGTACGCGCTCTAGACCCCTCTTAAGAGTTTTTAGAATTTTTTTCTGTTTGTTTTTACACGCACATCTCCTAACCAGTGGACGGATTTAAATGCGGTTTTCATGAATATGCTTATACGAGATTGAAGTACATGCTATGTTATTTTGTGGAAGGGAGAAAAAAAGGGTTGAACATTTATTTGAAAATCTACGCGTACGAAGTCGCGGGCAACAGCACTAGTCTATACTAATATTATAAAGAGGAAATATTTGATTGTTTGTTTGTTTGCATTGAATAGGCTCCGAAACTACTGAACCGATTTGAAAAATTCTTTCACTGTTGGGAAACTACACTATCCCCGGGTGACATAGGCTATATTATATTTTGTAGCGAGGCTGAAGGCCGAGCTTACACCCGTGTGAAGCCGGGACGGTCGACTAGTTTTTATATAAAAACGTGCGCGCAATCGTGTCGTCTCTCAGACTACAGCTTCACTATTGGCGTCTGGTGCTCTCGGTAGAGAGTGTATATTCTTTGCTACTGGTGTGTCGCGGCGACAGATACCACAGCACTGTCGTACTTATCGGAATGTCATCATCATCATTTCAGCCATAGGACGTCCACTTCTGGACATAAGCATCCCCTCCATCGATCTCCAAAAGGGCCGGAAGCGGCCTGCATCCGTCGTTTTCCTGCGATCTCTTTTAGGTCGTCTGTCCATCTTGTTGGTGGACGTCCTACGCTGCGTTTACCGTCTCCATTCGAGAACCTCTGGCCCCATCGGCTATCTGTTCTGCGTGCTATGTGCCATGCCCACTGCCATTTGAACTTGCTAATCCGGTGGGCTATGTCGGTAACTTTCGTTATCAAATCATACAAATTCAGAGAAAATATGGGAATCGGTAGTGTCGTTTATCGGTACTGACGGACTCAAGCCTTTATTGTGGCTTATCTTTCGTTCTGTCACTCAAAGCGTCTAAAAATAAACGAAAGCAATTTATTTTGGTACGCACCTGGCTTTTACGGTTATCAGTTATTGTTTTTATCTGGATTGGATGGACGGGTTTTTTTACAGTGACAAGTAATAGGATTTGACAAATCCCCACTAAGGGTGGGTTGCACCATCTTACTTTAGCTTTAACAAACTTCGAAACTTCAGTTAAAGTACCAGTTAGGCAACAAAAAAATTGCACCATCTGACAATTGTTAAATTACGTTATAACATTAAGGCTCAATTTGGGCAGCGTTTAGTCCATACAAACTTATTCTCCTGTTTCCTCCCTGGATAATACCGCTTGAGCCATATTTTTTTTTTATAAAATTTATCTCCTTTATGGCCAGGCTTGTGTCATTTATTTTTTCTCGTAAGTTAAGTACTATAAGAAATATGAGCCTTTAAAAATCCCAAAAAATATCAAATTTTTACCTCCGTGTTCAGACGTCTCTCAAACAAAATTTATGAGTTTGTAAAACAAAAATAAATGACAGAAGCCGAGAGCAAACCTTTTTAAACAATTAATTGAAAAAAATAATGAAATCGGCCTATTTTTGAATGAGGAAACAGAAGAATCCGAGACGATAATTTTGTCTACTTTTCGTAGGTATAAATCGATCCGAGCTGCAGTTGTCCTTATTGTGCTCTGCGGGCAGAGGCTCGAGGTCAGGGGAGGGTCGGTCTAATACGTATACAGTTAGAGAAGAGACATGTAGTCGATAATTGTATCGACACATTAGTGCTGTCCATCGATATCGATATGTAACGGTTCTCGTCTTTAGTTAGTGTTTTGTGCGTGAAGTGAATTTAGCACATTACTGCAACAGTCGGCAAGTTAGGATTTGGACAAAATTGTTGACGCACAACATGATTTATTTTTACTATGGAAACTGACGTGGTTTTCGCACATAACACATTTAAGTACGAAAAGAAAGAATTTAAAAAAATATTGTAACTTGTGTATCAGGAATATCAGGATCGTAACAAGTGGAAAAATTTATAAATAAATAATTCTCTTAATATTAGTTAATTTTGTTGAACTATTTTTTCAAAATTTTATTCAAATACATTAGGTTATTACGTTGCTAAGTGATTAGATTATAGCTTATCATCATCAGCCAGAAGACGTCCACTGCTGAACATGGGCCTCCCCCTTTAACCTCTATACTGATAGTGATCGACATCCTGTCATCTGCATCCACTGGATGCCCGCGACTCTCACAATGTCGTCGGTCCATCTAGTGGGAGGCCTACCTACGCTGCGTCTTCCGGTTCGTGGTCTCCACTCAAGGACCTTTCTTCCCCATCGGTTATCGGTACTTCGAGCGATGTGGCCTGCCCAATTGCCACTTCAACTTGCAAATTTGAATATCTATGTCGATGACTCTGGCTCTTTGGCGGATATTCACGTTTCGGATTTTATCGCGCAAAGAAACTCCGAGCATAGCTCTCTCCATTGCCCATTGTGTGACTCTGAGTATTTCCAAAAGGCCAACAGTTAAGGACCACGTCTCAGTACCATATGTTATCACTGGCAAAACACACTGGTCAAAGACCCTTGTCTTTAAGCACTGTAGTATCTTGGACGAGATGTCACGCAATTTCCCAAACGCTGCCCATCCGAGTTGGATTCTTCGGGCGACCTTCTTATAGAGCCATTCTTATCTCGTACAAGCTGATGTCTAGGATGTCCTCGGTGTAGTGTTGGGTCAGTTTAGCTCTCTTGTCCAGAGCTGTACCGATAATTAGGCTGTCGCGTCAATGTGTACAACTGTCCGTAAAACCTCTCGAGTTCTCTCAGAATCTTCGGCTTTGATGAAATGATACTACCATCCTCGATCTTCAGCTTCATCACTTGGCTCTTCCCAATAGACGAATTCTTTGCGAACACTATCCAGCCCTGGTTCCACTCGATTGCGTCCCTAATACATTTTTTATTATAGGAACGCAGATCGTGTCGCACCGATTTTGAGATTCGTCTGTTAAGTTGGCCATATTGAGACATATCAGCTGATGTTTGCAGTCTCATCTCAGTCAGGTCTTTCATTAGCTTAATGGTTTCATCTGAGAGCTTCTGAGGTCTTTTCCGGCGTGGGGTCTTAAAGAACTTGGACCACACTGCTTGGACAGTTTCCACCAGCCCATTGTTTAGTACGAACAGTTCCGCTTTCGGCTCTGGAAGCGATTATGCAATTCGAGTTGGAAGTCTTTGGAGTTTTGGATTTGAGTATGACCAGAATGGAGCGTGGACTTCACCAAACGCGACCTCTCAAGCTTGTTGATATTCAATGTGCCTCTGACAAAACGGTGATCGCTACCGGTTTTCACCTTGCTAATCACGGAGACATGGAATATTCGCTTCTTGGTCGTCATGATGAAGTTGATCTCATTTTTGGTCGAACCATCGGGGCTCATCCACGTCTACTTCCTGCATGGTCACTTCTGAAAGAAGGAGTTCATCAAATAGAGTTCCTCCTTCTCCATGAAGTCAACCAGCCACTGGCCCCTCGAATTCCGCTGTCCATACCCATATGACCCGACTCTTAACTCATCAACATTCCGCGTTCCATCTTTGCGTTGAAGTCACCCATAACAACGGTGAAGTATGTTACGGAGGTATCTATGGTCTCGGATATCTCCTCAAGTCCTCATACAACACCTCTACTTTAGATTATTAGATTATAGTTAAAGTTATCACAGGAATTGTACATGGTAATCCTTTCCGTAACTATCATCACATTATAGACCAGCACCCTCACAGGAAGTTTTCAAGCGTCGTGTGAAACTGTACTATTTCTTGGAGTAGCTACTGTATCGTTATTATCTCGCTTTAAGTTTATAAGTATGTATGAATTTAATATTTTTATTTATGTATGTATATTATTTTAACTAAAAACTTGGTTATTTGAATTTTTCACATAAATTTTGAGGTTATGTGAAAAAATTATTGGGACCAAAGTTGTAGATATTTTTATTACCTACAACTTTGCCATTAAACTTTTCAAAAACTATATTGCAAAACTATAAATCCATAGGATTTATAGTTTTGCTGGAAATCGAGTTGAACCATTTTTTACCCTTAAACCCACCAACTTCCCGAACTCAGATCGCCCGTAATTTATTTTTCCTTTCATTTTTATCATAATAATGGGTTTCATACTACTGTGTTTTTTTTTTGATTTCAAAAATTATCGACCCTGGTCTATTTGGCGTAGTCGGTTAGTAAAATATGAGCAGATCGCAAAATAACAAAAATCACTCGACATTCGGCAAACGCCGATATCAACTAGCCGAGTAGACTGCGAGGCGAAATGAATTTGTAGGCAACTAGGCATTCAGTGCGGGAGCACGGGCGGGCACGCACACACGCACAGTCTGTTCGTCACGCACACGTATATAGCTCGCTCGTCAGGGCGCAGCGAGACAGCAATAGAGTTGCTAAATACCTATTCATCAAATTTCTTGGCCATGGTATATCGGCTTAACCATAACCATGCTTCGCTAGTTAGTGTTATTTTTTATGTTAAATATCTGTCAAATGCATAAAATATAATTTCAGCTATGCATCTGTGATAAATAACGTTTCAGACAGCCCCTTTAGCTTAGTTGGTAGTGAACCTGCCTTCTGCGCTTGGGGGCGTGGGTTCGAATCCCACCTAGTACAAACATTTGTGTGATGAACATTTATATTTGTTCTATGGGTATATGCGGGTATGGGTGTTAATATCTATTTAAGTATGTATTAAAAAAAATATGTACGTATATCAGTCTCTGGCAGCCATATTACAAGCTTTGCTCAGTTTGGGGTCAGATGACCATGTGTGCAATAATGTCCCAGTTTTTTTTTTTGTCTTGTAAGCCTGGTAACTTTAACTTTGCTAGTGAATACGCTCGTGTAACGCATTTCACAGTAACTGCTAAAGTCAGTGTTACTATTATTATCAAATTTGTCATAAACCTTAACTTTAACTACTACCAAGGATGATTTTCTAGTTATATGATCGTCCTTGCTACTACTATGGTGCAACCAAGCCTAAGAGTTTCCGCGTATATATAGTCGCCACTAGGGGACGGTACTCAAGTTTTGTATAGCTGCTGCTATAACATTGTAAAAAGCAAAATTAAAACTAAAAGTTCTGATCACTTTTGCTAGGGTTTTTAACGTAAGACTTCAGTAGGTATGCGATTAGAGTTACCATCCGTCCAGATTTGACTTTAAGACTTTTGTCTGGACTTTGTCCGTCTTTTTTAGTTTGGGCTATGTAATACGAGTAAATTTTGATTAAAATCTCTCTAAACACAAAACAAAAATATTTTAAAATTTAACCAACATTACTATTAAATCGTGCGGCGAAATTTTATTATTAAATACCAGGTTTTAGATCCGGACTTTTCAAATTTTTATATCGTAGTCCTATAGACCCGGTAGATCTGAAAAACCGACACCGCTTTATGGTTGACATTCCGAAAACCCTTACGAAGCGCTTTGATTCCACTTTTATTGTGCGAACTGCTAGTTTGTGGAATGCATTGCCTGAATGAGTGTTCCCCGATAATTACAATCTGGGTGTCTTCAAGTCAAGAGTGAATCGGTTTCTTCTAGGCAAGCGTGATCCACCGTAGGCCGCATCGTCGCTTAGCATCAGGCGAGTTGGCGGCCAAGCGCAAGCCTATTTTGTAATTACAAAAAAAATATTTCAGTGAATTTTATTTAGTTTTTAGGGTTCCGTACCCAAAGGGTAAAACGGGACCCTATTACTAAGACTCCGCTGTCCGTCTGTCACCAGGCTGTATCTCAGGAACCGCGACAGTTAGACAGTTAAAATTTTCAAAGTTGATGTATTTTGATGCGGCTATAACAACAAATATTAAAAAACAGAATAAAATAAATATTTAAGGGGGCTCTCAATTCTCATACAACAAACGTGATTTTTTTGCTCGTTTTTGCTCGATATTGTTAACGGCAACAGGGCTTGAAATATTCACAGAATGTTTAGTTATTTATATTCACTATATCATAATAAATAAGTAATAAATTAAAATAAAACAAATATTCGAGGGTCGGGGGGGGGGGGGGGGCTCCCATACAACAAATACCTATAACTTTTTTGCTCGTTTTTGCTCGATATTGATTACGGCAACAGGTGGACTCTTGAGATATTCACAGAATATTTAGTTAGGTATATTATTAACTTAAACTAAAAATAAATAATTAACTTAAAATTAAATTAATATTTAATTATTTATTTCCTATACAACAGACATGATTTTTTTGCCGTTTTTTATATATAATGGTACGGAACCCTTCGTGCGCGAGTCCGATTCGCACTTGGCCGGTTTTATTTACAATGATAATGCAGCTGTTAGGGCAATATATTATATTTGGGCTGTAAACAACCGTACTTTTTTGTTATGGGGATGAAGTAAGTAACTACTTTATACCCATAACATAAAAATACGGTTATTATTGAATGCGTAAGTAGTATCGATTGGAACGTAAAACCAAATTTTTATGATTCCTTATGTATCTAATGCGATAAAAAGTAACCCCCTGTCCTCATTGTGGTCCTCACACGTTGCTAACAATTTCTTTAGCTCTGGGGCCTTACCCCTAGCTCGAAAAGTTGACCCGCATAGGTGTTATTTGTCTAAACGGTACCATCAACTACGAAAAGCGGTAGTTATTTGATAGCCGTCACGCTTTGCTATTTTCGCGCACACACGCATAGTAAAACGGATTTACGTTCATTCAAGTTAGACGCTTTTAAACGATGCAGCTTAAATGAGTTGGTTAATTTTAGGTACCTATCAGGTACCTACTAAAAGTTGGCTCGCAAAAGTGAAGCTAGGGGTAAGGCCCTTTTACTCCGCAGATAAACTCTGACAATTGAAAAAAAAATATTTGAATATTTGAAAATATTTGAAAAATTCGAAATCATGCTATCCTAATAAAACCGAGCTAATGAAAAACCCTACATAATACATTATGGTTTTATGGTTTACATGGTTAATAATATTCGTCTTCACAATAACAATAGGGTTTTATTTATTGGTTTTATGCTCGAAATTCAAGCGACGTAAATTATTGAACGATTGCATTTTGCGTGGACGTAATTATCTAATATCACATAATGTACCTGACATTAGGTATATTACGTCCATGGCATTATGTCATAATTATTAATGTGATATTTTGTGATTGTCAGCACTGTTTTCTGCACATTTTCGCTTTGCTAACACGTTTTTTATTTTCACGACATCTAGTTTTGGGTGGAGGCAACTGCTCCTCATCAATGAGCCAGAGGCTCAAATTCACGTCGCGGGAAAATCTACCTGTTTGCTGATGATGAAATCGTTTGCCAACTTCTTGAAGAAGGAAGACATCATCTACACCCCTTGGGACACCACTTCTAGCGCTGGCCTGAACTATACGGAGAATCTGAAGATTTATCTCGGCTACAAATACACAAGTGAGTCTTAATTTATTTAGCTGCCATCTATGGCGTTTAGTAGGTACTACATTAGAACGTAAGCTGCTAATATGCAAAATAGGTTATAATAAATCCGGTAGATGTCGAGGGGCAATTGCTACTCGTTGTTAGGTGGCGCTGCTTCCAATCCCGCTTGGTGTTTCCGCTCGATAATAGATGGCGTTGTCCCAACAGATTCGATTGGAACCGCGCGGTTATACTGTACGACACGCCGGCTTACGTATCTACAGTTGGAAATGATGGTGGCTACCTTTTAGCAGCAACGGTCCACTCCGCTATGATTAACAAGGGAGTAGACGTGTTTGGATGGGAGTTGCAACCCATACAAACTTACGAAGAGATGCTCTTACAAGTCGTGGGATTCAACTATGCGAGTGAGTCGCGTTTGTGTTCGACGTAACGTTGGGGAGGTTGCTTGGAATGTGACGTCACAAACACGGCTATTTTTAGCAACACACGTTTTTGCACGTTTGGCTTTGTTTTGAAGACTAAAGAAATTCCAGTTTGAATGGAATTTGTATCAGTGTTTAAGTAGGTAGGCACAACACGATTTTTTTGAGTGCATAAGTATTTTAATGTACGTAATTGATAGATCCATAGAGAATATAAAGAAAAGTTATACGTAGAACCACAGAATAAGGTCTAATTCTGAGGTTCTACGTATAACCAAGGTGTAACTTTCTTTATTTCACTGGCTGAGAACCTCGGTGAGAGAAATAAGCAAAAAGAGGCCTAATATGCTCAGGAATAGCCTTTTTATATACATTCAGAGCTGATTGGTAATGATATCGGACACCACCTGGATTTTTAGTTATATAGGTAAGTAAGTATATAAATTTATGTTTTGAGAATACCTATTTACCTATATAGACCTCTATAGGGTTACGCGGCAAGCGCTTACTATTTAAAACGAAAGGGATCCATATAAACACCTATATTTAATAATGACAAGGGGCCTTACCCCTAGCTCGAAAAGTTGACCCGCATAGGTGTTATTTGTCTAAACGGTACCATCAACTACGATAAGCGGTAGTTATTTGATAGCCGCTAAGCTTTGCTATTTTCACGCACACACGCATAGTAGAACGGATTTTCGTTCATTTAAGTTAGACGCTTTTAAACGATGCAGCTTAAATGAGTTGATTAATTTTAGGTACCTATCAGGTACCTACTAAAAATAGGCTCGCAAAAGTGAAGCTAGGGGTAAGACCAAAGGTTTGCTATAAGGCTAACCCTGAAAGCGAGAAAAATACCTACAGTCATTTACACTTTTACGACAAAATAATTTGATATTTTTTCGCGATTTCATGGTTAGTCCTTAAAAGTTGTTGTATCCTGTAAAAATAATACCTAGGTAGGTACCTAATTGACAAACCTAAACTTATCTACCTAGCTAAAAACGAAAAAAAAAAACGGGAAAATACTTTTTCGAAACTATATTCGAAGACTGAACAAAATAATAATAATAAATGAAATCCTGAAATGAAATCAAAATTTGCACTGCGAGTATTCGTTTCATGCTCTTCAAAATAGCAAGCAATACATTTTAATAAAAACAAAGCGAAATTTCGATATACAACGAAAACGTGCGAAAATGAAATTTTCACCACATCTTACGAGGGCAAGAATTTAATCTGAGCGGAAATCGGAGCCGGGATTTATCAAGATCGTTGTGTTATCAGATCAGACAAACTAGAGAGATATACCTAAGCACAATTATTATCGTTCGTATTCAAATGTGTTTATTAATTTTTGCCACACCGCTCAACCTCAAAACTGTAAGTATAGTTAACTTACTTATTTTTCACATAATTATAGATACTAAGAAACTTATAGCGACACGAATGAACTTATTATAATCCAAAAGCAAAAAAAAAAGAAAAAAATGGTAATGATTGAATAGAATGGAATTGAATGGGTGTTTCCCGGTAGTTACAATCTGGGTGTCTTCAAATCACGAGTGAATCGGTTTCTTCTAGGCAAGCGTGCTCCATCGTAGACCGCATCGCTTAACATCAGGCGAGTTCGCGATCAAACGCAAGCCTATTCCTAAAAAAAAGGTAGCCAGATAGTCATCTGGGTGAGTTCAATTAACCCCCCAAATGCGTTACGCATGTCGGCGTAAGCGAAAAGTGCTCGACGCGCGTTAGGCACTGGCGACGGTGCGTAAGGAAATCGCCGCTCAAATTTCATCACGAGATTTTTTACTAACTTAAAAAATCATACAGCAATTCAAGACGGTGAATATTAAACACTGTTTTAAACTATCACGGTTGTTCACTAAAGTTAAATGATTATTTACGGGTAAATATCCCGTACACACACCCGTACTGAACACACAGTCTTCCCGTGAACATGGTGCATGTAACTGCGCCGAAATATCGGGAGCTCCTTCCACAACCTTACCACGGTAAATATCCCGTAAATAATCATTTAACTTTACGGTGAATATTGTATATAATATATGAACATACAATGTCATATTGCAAAAATATATTTTTTCCCGTCCGTTTTCGAAAATTCGGTTGGCTTCTCGCATTCTTGGCTACCGAGGCTACTCAGCAGTACGGGTTAAAAGTATCGAGCCTGATTTAGGCCAGATGCGTTCGCACCTGCCACTCCACCTTACCATAATCTCCCTTGTTCGTCTGATCTAAGGTTGTGTCCTTCCACCTCAACGAGTTGGAGGAAGCGAGAAATTCCAAATTATTTCACACTGACACAAAAGAGGCAGGAGAAATGCGGCACAGGTCGGATACAATTGTAGATCTTTCTCTTATGACCGGCCCTAGTGTTAATTTCTCTTTTACTGGTATACACTCTTGGTAAACTTGTCGTGGGTCTGGTCAGTGTGTGTTGCCAGTGATGACATATGGTACTGAGACGTGGTCCTTAACTGTTGGCCTTTTGGAAAAAACTCAGAGTCACACAACGGGCAATGGAGAGAGCTATGCTCGGAGATTCTTTGCGCGATACAATCCGGAACGTGGATATTCGCCAAAGAACCAGAGTCACCGACATAGCTATTAAAATTTGCAAATTGAAGTGGCAATGGGCAGGTCACATCGCTTGAAGAACCGATGTATTCATCCATATTTTTATTGCAGTTCTCAGACGTATTCTCTCAACGGCTGGACTGTAAGTAACGCTAGACTGTGGAACACGCTGCCTGAACAGGTGTTCCCCGGTAGTAATCTGGGTGTCTTCACTCTTTAAGTCGCAAGTGAATCGGTTTATTCTAGGCAAGGGTGATCAGGTGAGGGGGCGGTCAAATGCAAGCCTATAAGTCTACAAAAAGTAGCTAAGAAAAGAAAAAAAAACGTGACAGGTATCAACCGGAAACCGGAACCGGAAGCGTTTACATTGAACGACTTTAAGGCGCTTTATTTTAGGGTGTTGGAAAAGTTATTACGGTAAGACATTCAGGGAATGAACGCTTTGAAAATTTGATATAGTTGTAAACTAAAAATTCAGGGAATTAGACATTGTGAGCCTGAACAAAATTAGTTTGGTTTAGAACGAGTAAAAACTATGGAAATTGAAGAGCTTTCACTTCGACACATCCACCTTATGTGACTCACCAATCCCTTTCAGCAAAAACCCTATGCATAATACTCTCGTTCTCATGGGCCAGATGGCTGTCTTCGCCATTTGCAAGGGCCGTTTCTCAATGTTTTTTGGACCGAAGGACGAAAGATTAAGGTCTGTAGGTACTTGTGACCCAAGAGGAGCCGGTTTTTATGTGAACTAATATTGTCTTTTGTAACAAACACCTGCGAACATAGTTGTATTGTAGATATAAGAATCTGCCCATCCGAATATTTGCGTCAGATGTCTAGTACTTGAAAAGTTTGCGCCGTTATTTATTTATTTATCTAACGAAATTTTACTATTCAAATTGACGTTGTTTTTACATCGTCTTTGCTTGTTGTTTAGTGTGGTTTAGGACTATGTTTTTTTTTTACGTAACTAAACACACTCATGGAAAAAGACCGCCGAATGCGGTTGAACCTATGGTCGGAGTAACCGGCATTATGTAACGTAAGTAGTTCCCGTTTAATGAAAACAAAATTTCTACCAACTACATCAGCAGTATGTATTAAAATTATGTAAGAGAGAGTGGACAACAGAAGATGCACGAGTAAGAGCGAGAGGGAAAATTTCTGCCGACTATTGGCTTTTGAGAAAAAAGTAATAGGTACTTACACGACGAAACGAAAGTAAAACTTAATTCCCTCCTTATTTTGGCTAAAGTCGATATGGTAGGTAGTATAGTGCCTTTAACGCAAGTACCTATTATTAGGGGGTTAAAAGCAAACCTTGAAGTGCCTAAATGCTTTTTTTATTGGAGATGTCAATTTGACAGCTGTCAATCTGACTGAAAGGATTTAATAAATAACTTTGAACATCGTGACTTTTAATTTTTGAGGCACTACATTTTAGGGCTTAGAGAAAAGTAACCAAATGCAAGCCTATTATTTAATTTAAAAACCAGCCAAGTGCAAGTAAGACTCGCGCATGAAGGGTTCCGTGCCATTATCTATAAAAACGGCACCCTTAAATAGTTATTTTATTCTGTTTTTTAGTATTTGTTGTTATAGTGGTAACAGAAATACATCATCTGTGAAAATTTGAACTGTCTCACTATCACAGTTCATGAGATGCAGCCGGATGACAGACGGACAGACAGACCAGATGGACGGACAGCGGAGTCTTAGTAATAGGGTCCTGTTTTGCCCTTTGGGTACGGAACCCTAAAAAAGTATGTTAAAAGTATGTTGTAGCTGTCTGCGAGTTTTTTTTTATAAATTTCAAATAACCCTGTATAGAAAAATATAAAATAGAGAAATATATATAATGGAACACATAACAATAAGTGACCAGTTTGCAATAAACTCTAATGGTCCGGTTAAGATAAGGGCTTGTCTTATCTTATGGGCCGCTATAAACTGTCGCAAATGGAAACCTACGTGGCTTAAACAACATTAAATCTAAACATTTTTAACGGATTTATCGCGTTTATTTTACATTATTATTTCACATATTTGTTCATATTAGTTTCTTCGTTTTTTTACACTCTGTATATAAATACAAGTTATTATAAAATAACCTTGGGTGCCGCCAACAGCGGGGCAGGTCTCATTTTTTATTATTATTTCTAGTAGGCACAATAAAATGGTTATATAATATTGTTAGCTGAGGCGACTGCAGCGCCACCCCCCCACCTTCGCTTTAATATAAAAGCGGGCAGCAAGCGGTGCTCTGCCTCTTTCCCAGGCTTGCGCTCGTGACGTTCGGTCGTGTTTTGTTTGTGCTATTTATGTAAATTGTTAATATTACTTTCTTATACCATTAAATTGTCATTGCGTGTTATATAAATTCTTTTTTTTTTAAATATTTTTTGAAAGAGGTTTCTAACATCAGAAGTGGGATCTGACAACGTGGCCAGTCTGCGATTGTTGGATCATATTTCCGATTGCTCGAGTCATTTCTGAGTAATGTCTTCCGCGGTACGCAAATGAAAAACGTCGTATTGAGCGCACGCCATCGCCGCCCGATATCGGGCAGCAGCTTGGTTTAATCCTAGACAGGTTGGTCGCGCTCGAGGGGCGTACTCCAGCAGCAGGTGATGCGGTTGCACTCGCCATGCCAGGCGGGCGTGGCCCTTACGAGTGGCGTGCCCCGCTTGCCATCAGTGAGGCAGGCCGTTCAACACCGGTCTCCGAGCCTGGAGTCCTGGACAGGTCACACCTAGCAGCCGCGGGCGTAGGCACGCCTACTGTGCCAGACTACTACGAGTGGACCAGCCACAGCCACCACGCCAGGATTTGTCAGTGACGGTGGAACTGCTCGCCAATGCTATCAGTGCATTAAATCCGGTGAGACCAACCCATTATTACGTGTCTGATTTTAACCCTGAATCATGACGTCAGCGTGTATCGATGAACTAGACCGTGCAAAAGTGAAAAACCGTTGAGATGACAACAAATGCCTAGCATGTTCGTGGCTGAGGGACTGTGTTCACAGCGACCGCGCGTGGTCTAACTTCAAGTAGGAACTGAAAACATTGTGCCCGCAGCACGTTGACGTTGCGAAAATTCTATTTTGAAGTGATGCGTACTAACTTCGATTAATATTCCACTTACGTCGAGTACTCGCGTAGGTCATTGCTTCGTTTGCAAACTTTTAAAGGTCTCGGTGACGGGTTGTTCACTGCAATTATGATTCGTGGCATAACTGACCCTCATTTATGTAAAGCTTATTGCTCATTTTTGCAACGTAAACATTACCGGTAGAAAAAGGTGTTTCTCGAATCTACCCTCTACTAGCGCGAAGGACGAAAATGACGGAAATGTAGGCTCGCTCAAAAACGTCGCATGCAAGTGGGTAGCCGCTGTTATAAATGTAATCCATACGCCACATAGCCATTCTTGCCGTACGAACTCGAAACAGCTATATACTGCACAATATAGCGTCAATTCAGCTAATTCAAAACCGTCTCCAGATAAGTGCACGCTTTTCAAGAAAAATTGTCATGTCGAGAGTAGATGTTTTGTCCAAGAATGTTCCGTGTCGCGTAATAAAGAGTATGTCAAGTTAAGCCGTGAAGATGATGATTAAACTAAAAATCGCGATGTAATTACCGCTGTTTGTTTAGTAGGTATACCGGTTGACGTATTAGTAGACAGTGGTTCATACATTTCATTAATCTCATCAGACTTGTTTAAGCACTTCCCTTGCAAGACAAAACTCGATTGTCAGTTACTTCGTGGCTTGGGCGGTACAGAAATATAATCGACTTCTTATATCACCCTGCTGATTGAATTGAGTGAACTGACGCTGGAGGTAGATTTTTACATTATGCTTGGCGGTTGTCTTAGTACAAGTCCTGGATTTGTCAATAGGCCATAAAGGCCGCGGCCTAAGGGCGGCAGATTTTAGAGGAAGCTCAAAAATTATTATTTTAGAAAGGTACATGGGGCGGCGGAAGTAAAGTGGCCTACACTC